>CM076579.1:1271346328-1272546328 GCA_034641835.2 Pinus albicaulis
TCTATGCATCCATCTACTGATCCGCATCCTGAAACTATCAATCAACCACATCCAATCCCTGATCTTGTAGCCACACAGTTTGATTTTGTATCCCACGTAGCTAAACCCATCAGCAGCCAATTTACAACTAACTCCCATGAAGTCCACAATGAAAGAAATCTTGTGAAGATCACCATTTTCATAGATAAGAAAAGGTTTGCTTTTATTAATACTTAAGCCAGTTTCAGTTTCAAACCTTATTAGCATGTAGTGAATATAAAACTAGTGGTTCCAAATAAGGTAGCCAAATAAGAGCAAGTCATCCACAAACAAGGAGTGTGATGAAGAAACAGAGTTAGAAAAAGAGAAACCCTTGATGAATCCTTTTTGCTCAGCTCTGTGCATAATCTTACTGAAACCATCCATGATTAGGATGAAAATGAGTGGGGAGACAGCACAACCTTGTCGCAGACCTCTGCCAACATCAAAAAATTGAGTCAGAATACCATTAATAATGACTGCAAATCTTACCGTGGAGATACAGGACATTATCCATCTAATGATCCTTAATGGTAGACCAATCTTGAGAAGAAATAGCTTGATATAAGACCAGTTGAGGGAGTCATATGCCTTATGGAGGTCGACCTTCAACACAATTGCCTCCCTTTTCTCTGAGTGCATAGAGTGAAGCACCTCCTGTGCTATTGCAATGGCATCATGGATTGATCGCACTTGTAGAAAACCATATTGTTCCAATGAAATGTGGGCCGATAAAGTACCTTTTATACAATTTACAATGATCTTTGAGGTAACTTTATATATCACATTACAGAGTGCTATCGACCTGAATTTAGAAAAATATTGGGGATTAGCTGCTCTAGGTATTAGAGAAATAAATGTTGAGTTGAGGTTAGCAGGCATATATGCTTGTTAAAATTGGACAACTAGGTCCAAACTCTGGGTTGTGCTGCTCAGATGACGATCGCAATATTTTTATTGGATTCCTCTTTCGGAGAGGTGTAAGATTGATCTAAAGATCATCTCGATCGGATGAGTAGAACATGTACTTTGAATTTATTCCACTTATGTGCTAGGTCGGCCTGGAATAAAATATTGACTTAAATGTCTTAAAGGACGTGTCACACACCCCCAAAGATTCTTATATATTGGAGAGACTTGGAGTTCATTTGACACACATTGGTGTGGAGGAATTCTCTCTCTCTGGATAGCGTTGGAGTTGTGATATATATATGGACTGTTCTTTGGGTTGTTCTAGGTTATGTGTGACACGTTAGGCTGAATGACCTATTGGAGACTTTGCTGGTTGAAGCATCCTGCTGATCGCCGTAACGCCACCATTTCCTATCTCTGTTTTGGCTTGTCTTCTATCGATCTATTAGTATGTTCTATCTTCTTCAGTATTGTGCCCTAATCTGAAATGGCATAGAACATAGGCATAAATTAACATGGTATCGGAGCAAGGAGAAGACAAAGCACATATCAGGTCAGTTGTGGCTTATTGTATAGGCTGAAAACTCTGTTTGAAAAGAGCCATAAGCTACAGCTAGACTGTGTGGTAGGCCGCAGGCCATACCACCACAGCAAATGACAACGTGGGCAATTTTTTGGAGCTGTTCTAACCCTCAGCGTGAAGGGCAGCATTCTTTGTGGCTGTTCATAGGAGCATCTATTCCTGAAACAACGAATTATTATCTTGAGGCAGCGAAAATATTCCTCTGATAGCAAGGAGAAGTAAGGGCTTAAAGTAATCAAGTGTCATGCTTAAGGCACCGAGGGCCCATCACAACAAGTTAAGGACATATTCAAGGTGGCAAGGTTTGTTAGAACGTTGCTTTTGACGTGCGAGTCCTGTGCAGACCAATTTTTTGTGGAACAACGAAGTCCTGTAACATCAATCTATTGAGACGGTGTAGCTGTGGCCAGCAAGGTATCAAAATTCTGTGTATAAGCCGCAGGCTACACTCCGTCCAAACGCAGGCCACATTCCGTCCAAACGGAGGCTACATTCCTCGACCGAGAGAGCGAGAGGAATGTACTTATAAAACCCTGCCAAGGTGCTCAGGTTTTTGTGGCCAGCACAGGAGACACATACCATCGAAGTCTTATTCGTATTGGCAGACTCGTTCAACATTCTTCAATCCACAAACAACAGGGAAGGCGGCCTGTTGAAAATTGTTTTCCAGAATGTAAGACCATGATCGAAGAATTCCCACTTACTGACCTATCGCACATGAGCGAGATAGATTTGAAGATTCCCAAAATCGGACGATTCAACTCTACAGGTTCAAAACCTGCCCCGAAACACCAAACAATGATTATGTTCGACCGATCACTGAACAACATCGAAATGCTGTTTCATATATGATCGATTTGGAATGGATCTCTTATTATACGTCATCTTCGAGGTCTCTGGTCTGTTTTTTTTTTATAGTGACGGTGGTCACGGGTTCGACTTCCATCCCCTTCTGGCAGACCAACGGGTTCGTCGAATACATATCGGCCGGGAAAAAACAGCACGACATGGTGCTGGTAGTTCCGAATGGAGATCTCGGCGTGAGGCTCGGAAACGAGGCAAAACTGAGCCAGAGAGTGGAAGTGAAAAATAGATCCTACTACTCACTCACCTTCAGCGTTGCTCGTACTTGTGCCCAAAATGAGAGACTAAACATCTCTGTTCCACCGAGGGCAGGGGATCTGCCAATGGAGACGATTTACAGCAGCAATGGTTGAGATTCGTACGCATGGGCTTTCTGGGCTGCATCCAACATAATCGATATTACTCTGCACAATCCTGGCGTGGAAGACGATCCCACCTGTGGTCCGATCATCGATGACGTCATCTTCGATCGTATACGTGATTCGGTGATATGATTCGATTCATGGTTGTATAGCTGGTCGATTCTGACTTGGGTTGATTTCACCCATACAGTCTGTAGGATTTCCATAACAGGCCAGCGTGGGGGTGCTAAGGGCTGCCACTTGTGCAGAACAGTAGCCCACTCGAAGTCCACCCATAAGATATCAATATATTTGTTTATTACGCTGATATCGTGGAAGAATAGGCAGTGTATGCCGCAGTCACTTCGAGGATTTTTATCCCTGTGGGGGACAAGTTACTACTAGAAGGGTAAAAGGCCTGTATATGTCAGTCCGGGCCCCCACATAATTATCTTTTTAGTTGTGCGTTCATTGGGAAGATGTAACAATGAACTAATTTACTCTATACAGTAGCATGGGATAGATATTTTTTTTCTAGCAAGGGGATTCAAGCTTGAAGTACCAAGGTAGATAAGTTCTTCAGAGTCTAACACCTGCTGAATTTTTCATAAGCAGACACAGGTTGTTCTGAAAATCAAATATCACTCCACTATATTAATTTCAGCTGACAATGTGTTACTCTTGGCATGCAATAGAACTCTGGGCACTTCATTGAAAGTGGGAAGATTATCATGCACTAGCTAATTCAGCGCATCAATCCCAGGCCAGATTGTTGACAAGATGGGAAAATCTGTAAGCCCTAGGAAGAGTGACAAGAAAAGTTGACTAGTCATTGAGCTAGGCAAAATTTTGACAGCCCTAGGAGCAGTCTGCTAAAATAACCAGAAATGGGCAGATCTGGAAGCAAATCAGGGTACAATGCCTCAAGTGCAGGATAAACCAAGGCAGATTGGAGGATCCCTAGTTTTGTAAGCTGCAGTCTTAGAAGGCTGTTTGAAGAAGCTACCCACAGAATAACGGGTAGTGGCTGTAAGGACTTCTAACACAAGCTGAGGCTTGTTGATATGTTCCCCCTATATGACAGGGACATAGATAGACACATATGTAGCAGCAAGCATGTGACTGTATCAGTCTTACATTGAAGCATTATGGTAAACTTAAAATGTGAACTGAGAAGTTTATGCAGTTTTTGCTCACATGGTTGGAATCTTGAATCATGATCAGCAAAGTCTGTTGGATGGCTTTGACTGTGGGAGATCAAGTCCCTTTTCCAAGTTGGTGTCTGGGATGCCCTCATTCAAAATAGATGTCTTCTCTCTCGAGAGAAGCTGACATTAAGAGGGAGATATATTTGTATATGCTCCTAAGTGGATACCTTTGTTCAATGAAAGAAGATCCTCATGGCTCAGGGACATATGGCTTCAGAAGGGGAAATTCTGAAGGAAAACCAAGAAGCCATATAAATACCAGGGTATCTAGCAGCCATGAGTACTACTGTACAATCCGAGCCTGGATATTTTTGAGGAATTCGTAAAGCATCAAGTCTGGAAGGATGCTATGCACGAAGAGTATGAGTCCATAATGAAGAATGATGTTTGGGATGTGGTTCCTAGACCGGAGGTCAAAGAAGTTGTCACCTTAAAATGGCACTACAAGATCAAGCATGGATCTGATGAAAGTGCTGAAAAGTTCAAGGCAAGATTCGTTGCCCGTGGCTCCTCTCAAAAGAAGAAGAAGAAGGCATAGACTATGATGACATATTTGCACCTGTGACCACCATCCAATCTATCATAGCCCTTGTTGCTACGCAAGGATGGAGTCTTCATCAGATGGATGTGAAGACCGCATTTCTGCATGGTGTGATAAAGGAAGAGGTATATGTGGAGCAACCTTTGGGGTTGGAAGTCCAGGATCGGGACACCCATGTCTGCAGGATGAAGAAAGCCCTCTATGGGCTGAAACAAGCACCCCGAGATTGGTACAAGAGGATAGATAGCTACTTGATGAAGCTGGGCTTCACTCGAAGTAATGCTGATCCGAACCCTTACTTCAAGATTGTCAAGGGAAAGCCTCTCATTCTGGTGCTGTATGTGGATGACCTCTTCTGACAGGTGCTGACCCTCTCATTCATCAGTGCAAGAGGGAGCTCGCTGCTGAGTTCAAGATGAAGGACCTAGGACTGATGTCTAGGCCTGAAGGTCTAGCAGAGACCTGGCGAGATTTTCCTTTCTCAAGGAAAATACATTATGAAGTTTCTGGTATGATGGATTGTAAGTCCATGGAGCTCAACTTTAAGAAGTTGAGTAGCAGCGTTGTTGGGCCCGTCCTACTGAGTATCGTCAACTCATAGGGACCCTGATGTTCTTAATAAACACCTGTTCGGACGTATGTTGTGTAGTGAACACTTTGAGTCAACACATGGTTGATCATAACATTCACTGGGTTCGTGCCAAGAAACTCTTGAGATATCTCTGAGGCACGATAGACCATGGGCTGAGATACATTGCTGGGAGTATGACACTCCATGGATATATTGATGCCGATTGGTCTGGCAGTGTGGTGGATCGCAAGAGCACATCTGGATGCTACTTCACATGTAGATCTGCTTCGGGTAGGAATCTAAAGTCAGTAGCTTTGAGCACCGCTGAGGCCGTATGCATTGTAACATGTATGGCCTGTTGTGAAGTTACTTGGTCGCGAAAGCTCTTCTGTGAGCTGTTCGAGCATGTGCTAGATGCCACCGTTATCCTTTGTGATCACCAAAGGGGGATTCATTTGTTACAGAATCCCGGGTTCCATGATTGATCCAAGCATGTTGATGGCTGGTACCACTTTATCTGGGATATGGTACAGCGAGGCGCCGTAAGGCTTGATCATGTAGGAACTAATGAGCAGGTCGCGGATATTCTCACAATGCCCTTGGGGAAGGTCATGTTCCTCACCTTCCGTGAGAATCTTGGAATCATGGAACGACCCTATTTTAAGGGTCCTGTTGGACGATGAGCTCTGGGAGCTCAAAGGGGGTTTTGGAGATAGCTTATCGGAGCTATAAGCAGTTATGGTGCTTCTGCCCCACCGTTGTGATTATTGAGTTGGTTCGCCTCTCATTTATCTGTGCCCCGTATGCATCCTACCCATTGAGTTCAGGGCTCATCGGAAGTACCTCTCATTTGGCCAATGAGATGGGAAAGGCTAGAGACTAGTAGCAAAGACTGATGGACACATCAGAATTTTCCGTACTCTCTATCTAGGATGGCACGGTCCAACCACTTGATCTGGGATCAAGTATAGTGAGGTTTCGGACCTTTGCCTGACTTCGGGTCAGATGAACCAACTTCGGGTTGGTTGGAGACTCTTTGCGAGTCTAATAGTGAGGTCTAGGACCTCTACCTGACTTCGGGTCAAATGAACCAATTTCAGGTTGGATGGAGACTCTTTGTGAGTCTGATAGAGGTTTCGGACCTCTGGGCTGAATCTGTCAGCCGGGTATGATGTCTTTGTGACTGACCCACTTCTATTCTGAAATAAATAGGCCAGCAAAGCAAGTTACGGCGGGATGACGCACGATGTTTGGATTGCACTAGTGGACGGAGTTCTCCCTAGTTGAGAGGGAGTGTTAAAATTGGACAAATAGGTCCAAACTCCGGTTGTGTTGCTCAGATGACTATCGCAATATTTTTATTGGATTCCTCTTTCGGAGAGGTGTAAGATTGATCTAAAGATCATCTCGATCGGATGAGCAGAACATGTACTTTGAATTTATTCCACGATCTACCTAGGTTGGCCCTGAATAAAGAGATGGATTCTTAAATGTTCCGGAAAGGACGTGTCACACACCCCCAAAGATTCCTATATATTGGAGAGACTTGGAGTTCATTTGACACACATTGGTGTGGAGGAATTCTCTCTCTCTGGATAGCGTTGGAGCTGTGATATATATATGGACTGTTCTTTGGTTTGTTCTGGGTTATGTATGACACGTTAGGCTGAATGACCTATTGGAGACTTTGCTGGTTGAAGCATCCTGCTGATCGCCGTAACGCCACCATTTCCTATCTCTGTTTTGGCTTGTCTTCTATCGATCTATTAGTATGTTCTATCTGCTTCAGTATTGTGCCCTAATCTGAAATGGCATAGAACATAGGCATAAATTAACAATGCTCGAGTCCGGATTAGTTCCACCATATCCATTAATTCAACGCCCAATATATCGAAGAAGAAAATGAAAAATTCCGCGGGCCAACCATCTGGTCCTAGACACTTGTCGTGGGAGAAATATTTCAGGACCGAAAGGACTTCATTCCCTGTTATGCTCTCATCTAGAGCTCTAATGGCATCTTCATCAAACATCCTTATGATATGGTCCAGCAGCCATTTCTGATTATCCGCATTGATCCTTTGTTCCTTCTGTTAAAAATAAGAGAAATGGCCGAGGGCTTCTCTTTGAATCTCAGGAGTTGTGATAGCATAACTGTCATCAGACCTTTTAATGCACCAGATTGCATTTCTGTTCTTTCTATCATTTGCGCATTTATGAAAAACCTATGTATTTAGATCCCCCTCCTTTAACCAAGAAATTCTGCTCTGAAGCTTCCATGTGATTTCCTCTATTCTCAATATCTCCCTTCTCCGGATCCGTAGTTGTTTTAGAATACCATATGTAATTTCATCCAGGATGCGGTCCGAGAAAATTGTGTAAATATCCTCCATCTACTTCGAAATGGCATGTAACTCAGCCTTGAGGGCCTTCTTCTTTTGAATCTCCCATTCTTTGGAAGCCATATTAATCTTCTGTAATTTGAAATGGAAGCGCTCCTAGCCCCTAAGATCCGCCACATCCACTTCATCATGCCACAACCGCTTAATAAGATTCACATAATCAACATCCTCCAACCATATCTGGTTGAATTTGTAGGACCTCCCCTTGATCTCCCCACCTGTATTCCAGGACAAAAAAATCAGCATGTGATCCGAAATGTCCGAGGCCAAAACAACAGACCTGGGAGCCCCCAAGCTATGCAACAAAGTGTCCTTTACCAACGCCCTATCCAATCTGTTACCAATAAAATTATCACCCGCCCTTCTGTTTGTCCACGTGGGAATCATAGGAAGCAGCCTGATATCCACCAAGTGATGAGAGTTGAACATATCATTTAAAAAATTGGATAGAGGATCTAGGAGAGCTCTAGTGCCCCATATTTCATCCTCCTACAAAGAGGAGTTAAAGTCTCCCACGATGATCAAATTTGGTAATGAGAATATACCCGAGGCCTGCATACGATTCCAGAAGGCGATCCTGTTGATATATGGAGCATAGATGTTTATTATGTTGAAAAAGCCTACCAATCCACGAAGCTGACCCGATAAAAGAATACCTCCAAAAAAATTGTAGGCCTTGAAAATTTCCCTATTCAGATTCCACATGGAAATCATATCCCCCAAACGCCCATTTGAATCCACAGCCGTCGCACACCACCCTACTTTAATTCTTAAAAATGCTTTAATAGCTTTATCCCTATCACAAATAGTTTATTGTCCCAGAAAAATGATGGGATCCTTAGATGCAATAAGATCCCGCAGGCAATGAAACTTGGAGGCATCGCCTAACCCCCTTATATTCATTGAAATGATATGAGTCATGGGGAAACCACATCAGGGTTTCTTGCTCTAAGTGCCCTAGAACACCCACCTGTGACTTCACATGCAGCAATGGGAATATCAGTGAGGCCTTCCTCATCATCCGAAAACAAGGAAATGGATTTTAATGTGCCCCGAAATTGTCTATTTGCAGCTTTAGATTTCTTCCTAATGTTAATGTTGGATGTCAGGGAAGGGTAAGTATGAGTATCACTAGATAAGGGCGGCTTGTCAAAAACAGTGAGAGCTGCAAGGTCCAAATTAGGGTTACCCATGAGTGACTCTATGTCACTCCCAATCGAGTTCCTAGGGGAGTCAGAGAGGAGTACAAGGTCAACCAGTTTTTTGAAAGCTGTAATAAATAAAAATGATAACTCTCATCAATATGAGATTATTTCAGCTAGAAGACTGATAGAAGAAAGGAGCAGGTTGCCTAAGCAACTCGGAGACGAGATTGCCTCCATGGAGAATTCAGAGAAGGAAGACATTGTAAGGGATGATGAAGTAGCTCCAAAAGGATCCACAAAAGAAGAAGCCAACAATAGCTTGATGTGTAATGAAATAAACTGAAACAAGTAGCAACATCAAGAGAGGAAGAATGAGAGGAAAAAGCAAGCAGTTGAAAAAATCTCAGTTGTTCCTGAAGATGAATTGAACAAGTTCGGAAGATCTCAAAGGAGGTTCTTTCCTCCTATGAAACATATGACATGTTTCTCTTGTCATAAACCAGGACATATTGCAGCATATTATTGTAAGACAAGGCATATCAACTTTAACCAGCAAAAGATGTAGCAAATGGGAATACCCCCTCAAGCAAGAAAATGCAAAAGACAATCTTTCACCAAGTACACAAATCATTTATGTGGCTACTGTTATTCATGCAATGACTTTGGACATGTAGCAACTCAATGTAAGATAAATAAAATCAAGTTTAACCATCAAAAGATGCAGCAAATGAGAAGACTACCTCAAGTAAACAAATGGAAAGGAAAACCTTACACTAGGTACATAAATCATTTCCAAGGCTATTGTTATTCACGCAGTGAATTTGGACATAAATCTGTTGAATGTAAGTTGTGTTAAAAAAGGAGCACAAAACTTTATGCATCAACTCAAACGTACCTAGGTAAAATAAGATGTTATGTATGCCACAAGCTTGGATAGAAATAAAATGACTATAAGCTTCCATATACATTAAAGGACTCTAGATAGATGATGGAACCAAATAAAATCAGACCAAACTGTGAATCAAAACGAGAGGCAGATATTATGAGGAACCCTAACAAAGAATGGAAAAAGAAGAAAAATGGGGAGCTTGTTACTTCAATAACATAATGAATACATCATAATCTCAAGGGGGCTTCTCTAGGAAGAAACGTAGATATCTAGTCAGTGATAGACAAGAAGAAACATCCCAGGGGGAGATAAGTTCATAGAAAGTCCCCATAAGAGTTGTCAAAGAGGAGTTGCTCTGAATAAGAACAGCTAAAATTTCAAGATGGGAAAGGACAATTCCTCTGGCAGAGAACTATAGAGGAAGAAGGACACCTAAAGCATTCAATAGCAAACATGATGATGGAAGAAGAGAAAGCAGCAACTAGCCATGGTGGTAAAGGGAACATTAGTCATCAACTTGGAAACTAATAGGATGATTACACTTTGTGTCTCACTACATGTGTTGATAATGAAACAAAATTATTTTAAGAAGGTTGAATAAGAAAAATGTTATTATCATTATATCATTACAAATAGCCACCACAAGTGTTATTATTGGAGCAGTGGTATGATACATGTCCTTAGGATCGAAATATTATGGTATGCATCATGGTGGTGGTATGGTAGAAATACATCAAGGAAGTAGTCCCAATGTTATCAGCATTATAATATGTGTGGATTATGTTCTGGTTGTTCTGATTAGTGCAAAGTATCTTCTAGTTGCAAATGCTAGAGAATGTCGAGCTACGTTATCAAAGCATGGAAAGGTCAGTAAAATGTCAAAGCATTATTATCTTATGTCCATTGATGTGTTATATTGAGTGATGAAGAATCATGTTGTCTTGGATATGAATGTTCGCCTTTTCAAGTGAGTATTGATATACTTTCAAAGCCTCTTTCTTAATTCATCCATAAGCTTGTTGAAGTATGTCTGATGAAACTTCAAATAGACAAATTTAATATTTTTTCCCAAAAGAACTGAATGAAAGATACTTATACTGAACTGAAAGAGTTGCTCTAGGAAGCACCGAAGCATTATTATTGGAGCAGTGTTGGTATTGGAGCAAAAATTACTGATGTGTTGAACTTGCATTGAAGTTGGGCATTTTTTTTGTTTCAGAGGTAAGCAGATAAATGAAAGATAAAACTGTGAACATTCTATCTTTGAGACTGATTAAATAAATTGAAAAGGTCTTCCTAAAACGCATTGTGATAAAAAAATTGATTGCTCCCGCATATCCACCAGTACAAATGGTTAATGATGCTAGAATCAGATTCTATATATTGTTGATTGTTGTTGAAACCAGTGGAGAGATCAATGCAAATAACTGAGACTATGAACGGTATCATAACTATGGCTGTCTATGAGAGCCGAAGTGAAATTACCACATGGATTATCAATGGGTATCATATTATATCATGGCCTTAGATGCATAGAAACTTTTGGCATAAGTGTATACCATAGAGATAAGATATATCAATATCTAACCATTAGTATTCCTTAAGCATGTGTTACACCTAAAATTTATGTAACAGTGGTATGTTGTTGAATTTGAGAATCCCCTATAAAGAAAGTATGAGCAGCTGGCCTATGAACCAAGTTTTGTGCAAAGACATCCTTGAATTTGTAATGAAATCACTTTGTAACATGGTCATAAAGGTGAACCATGGCTGCAAAAGATATATTGGCATCATCATATTTGAAGAAGATGTGTGTTGTAGATGTGTATTGTAGAAGAAGTCATATTCCATCTACAATCTTCCTCAACAAATATATCTCAGATGCATATCATAATATAGACTGAAATATATTTGGAGCAGAATTTATATATAATATGGAGCAGTCTCATTATTTCAATATTATGCCAATGGTGCATTTCTGATTGTATAAGTCTCATATTTTTTTTTTTATGGAGTGTCCTTATCATCACTTTCAACATTATACGAGTGCAAGGAGTCTGTGCTTTGTGATGGTATCATCTTACTGTGTATCACAGGGGCTTCACTCAATGAACTTCTGACATATTGCCTGCGTTCATGGCATACTAAACAATACCCCTAATTAGACTGCATATTGGAAAATACCTCTAAAAATCACATTATTTAACCCCCTATCAATATGAACCCAATACACCTCCCTAACTTAAAAAACCCTTACTTTCACTAGATATTGGACGTATGCAATTTTTCATTAACATTTTTAATACCCATTTATTTTTTTCATTAACTTTGAACTCCATTTTTTATACCTCCCAATATAACGCCCTTTACCGACTATGTATCCCACAATATATTAAGTTAAATTTTCGTCAATATATATCCCCCAATATGAACCCACGTGCTATGGCATTGCTCCCTTAGTGAAGCCCCCATGCTGTGTATATACATACAAGTTCAATGATTCCCAAAGAGTTCTCCCAACAATGCTTATACACCAAATGGAGTAGGAGTCCCAACCAGGTTTTTGGATAGAATGAATAATGCTTATGCATAACTCTAATAAGGAAATGATGGAAAATGCACTGTAAAAATGTGTAGCCCTTTGCCATTGATGTCAAAGGGGGAGAAAAAGAAAGTAGAGGAAGATAGACACTTCTCAAAATGAAAGGGAGAGGAAGTGTTGCCATCAATGCCAAAGGGGGAGACTGTTGGAAATATTTTCATTGAAGGTAAAGGAATAGAAAGGAACAGTACCAGAATTATCATTGAGAACAAAGGATCATATTAGGATTAACTAAAGTATAAAGGAGCAATAAGGAAAAGAAGGAAAATAAGGAAAAAATTAAGAAGAAGAGTAGAAAAGAGGCAAGGAGAGGTAGTAGAATCATTATCTAAGGTAAAGGAGCAGAGAGGAGTAGAATTATGAAGAAAAGAGGCAAGGAGCATAAATGTGCAGCAAATAGGCAAGCAGCAGCATTAGAATCATTATTTAAGGAAAAGGAGAAGAAAGGAGCAGCAAAGAGGAAGAACAGTGCAGTTCAGTTCAGTGTGATTCCAGTCTTGAGCAAGTGGATGTGTGTTCTGGTTGAATAAGAAACAAACCCATATTCTGGATTCAGAGATCTAATATAGAATGGTGTTCTGTATTCAGTATTGAAATAGTATTTAAAGTGGCAGCAGAGTATATTCATAGATCCAAGTGAATAAGAGAAGAGAAGGCCCATGAAGGAGTAGCATGGAGGAGATGGAGTTATAGAGTAGCTTCAATTGAAAAAAGAGGACAAATGATTAAGGAAAAAAACACCAAAGTAAATTTCCAAAGGATATAATGGACAATTTCGATCAAATCACAAATATCAGCTGGAAGATCGATGGTTTAGATCTCATCGCAAGTTAAATTTTGAACATGTCAAAGTGGACAGATTTCGGGTAGAGGTCTTTTCACATATCACATAGTGCATGCTATATGGTATAACAGTTAACGATGGAGATGTAAATTTGCGAAGTGCCGATGAGGTAAATTAGTGAAGAGTCGAAGTGCGATGGGCAAGGTTTTGTGACACGCGATAAGGTATTCGCAGCAATATGTGAAATCACAAAATTAGTGTTATTGTGATATGGTTAAACTTACGAAGTTGCGATAATGTGAAGAGGTTTTGATACGATAATAAGTGGGGTTTGCGATGCGATGCGATCACATATCGCTATCGGCGATTTATATGTTTATTAAAGTCTGGTGCAAGACCCATTTGAAAATTGGAATTCACAAGCTCAGGAGGATAAGCACTCAAGAATCATGTTAAAATGTAGAAGTGTGAAGTGTGATAATGAATCAAATGTGATGCAATTCAACACTAAAGCCTAAAGGATTTCAAGTTCAGGAGTATGGGTTTTCCCTTTGTTAAATCACATTGGAGAGAAAAGGAGTCATGTAACATAGAATGATTGGAATGCCGAAATGCAATAGAAATCGGACATGATACCAATTCAGAAGTAAATAGAATATGTTTCAAATCTAGTCTAACAACAATTTATGAAGAAAAGGTTGAATGCAGTAGAAGGACTGGGGTGACTAATAAGACCCGACACTACGAGCACGGGTGTAAAGTGATTACACCTTGATAATGGAAGAAAGTATGAACGTGGGTAGAAAGGCTCCGGTAAGTGAACCAACATAGAGCAAAGGGCAAAGAAAGCAGAATGTTGCGGTTATGATGAGAGAAGCACTACGGGTAGAGTCGGGCTTAGCAACACTCTAGGCAGAGTCGGGTGTTGAGACAAAAGTGAAGGCTGAACGTTATGGGCACAAGCAGAAGAGTCAAAGTTGGGCAAAAGGCATTTGTGCAGAACTATTAGAATATTACAATAGAAACCGAAAATACATTGACAACAATAGAAAGGACAAATGCACAGTGAGCCAAGAACTGAAAGGGCTGAGTGAAATATTTGTTGTAACTATAAATGTAAATTCATTGATTAATTTTATATTTTTTTTTATGCAAATTCAAGTCTCCGTAGGCATAGGAAAAACTCCAATGAGTGTTGTAATGATTATTTCTGATGTAATAACCTGAACTGGAGGGTAAGGAATTGAATGGGTGGAAGGAATAGGGTCAAGCTTGTTCACTTCAAATTCTCTGTGGAATGCAAACAATCATGTAGTTATGTGTATAAAACATGTAATATCAGTGTGCATAGAGAGGTTACATAGAAGAGAGAGGTAAGAGAGAGTGGATGAATGAGAGATATATGTTGTGCACATCCAGAATGGATATGAAGTAGATATGAAGGCTTAAGTGAATGACAATGGAATAATTAGAGAGTGCTGAAGAATGTGAGAGAGATGTTAGAAATAATGCACACATCTAGAGATGATATGAAGCATATATGAAGGTTGAAGAGGCAACAGTGAACAAGGAGTATAGCAGACCTAATATCCAGGTAAATCAACATTTTATTTTCATGTTGAGTGAGGGGGTTGTAGTCTCCTTTCAATTTGTAGTTTGATAAATGCCTAGTTGGAGCTAGTTGAGGTAAGCGCCTCCTATGGGTTGTAGCCTACTGAAAATACATGGTAGTTGGTGCTTCCGTTTCAAGTTGGAGCTTGATTGATGGCTAGTTGTAGCTGGTTGAGGTAGGAGCCTCCTGTGGGTTGTAGCCTATAGAAAATACATGGGAGTTGGTGCTTCCGTTTCAAGTTGGAGCTTGATTGATGGCCAGTTGTAGCTGGTTGAGGTAGGAGCCTCCTGTGTGTTGTAGCCTACAGGAAATACATGGGAGTTGGTGCTTCCGTTTCAAGTTGGAGCTTGATTGATGGCCAGTTGTAGCTGGTTAAGGTAGGAGCCTCCTGTGGGTTGTAGCCTGTAGAAAATATATGGGAGTTGGTGCTTCCATTTCATGTTGGAGATTAATTGATGGCCAGTGGTAGCTGGTTGAGGTTGGAGCCTCCTCTGGGTTGTAGCCTATAGAAATTAGATGGGATTTGGAGCTTCCTTGCAAGTTGTAGCTTGCATAATTTGAGGTATTAGCCTCCTATACGTTGGAGCCTACATAAAATCAGTTGTGAGAGGGAGTTGGGGCTTGCCTTTGCATCACAACAATAATAATATGTGTTTTTCTCCCATTTGGGTTTCCACTTATATCTGTTGTCTATGTGCTTGATGATTATGTGTTGATGTGATGTTTTAATCTGCTTAATTACTTGTTATCCACACATTAAGTTTGTTGACTCATTATATATTAAGATTCTTATGAAATTAAGGTGTAAATGAGTTAAATGAAAATAGTTTTAAATGTCCATAAATGTACTAAACTGATTCACCCCCCTTTGATTTTAGTTAAGGGTTCATCAAGCAGCTCATTGTAACCATTTAATTTATGTGATAAATATAAAGAGCAACAAGCTCATATTATTTTGTGTGTGAAATTGTGTCTTTCTTATTCTCCCTTTTTGACACAAATCCAGGAAAGCCAGTGAGTTATACAACCATCCTTTAATGAGCACACAATGTGAAACGTAACATTTTCTGAGTATGGAATAAATAACTTTTAAATCATTTTTCCTCAGCATGGATAAGTAAATAGCGATTAGGTTTGGCAGACAGAAGTATAATTAAAGACAAAATATCAGAATCTCCACTTATCTCAACATACGAAGGTATAATTAAAGACAAAATATCATAATCTCCCCTTATCCCAACATGCGAAGGTATAATTAGCCCACGTTGTGTAGAGAAGTCGGTGATGGGGTGCACTGTTAAGGCACTCCATCAGCAAGATCACTAGTTCCAAACCCATGGGTGATTAAGATTAGTCTAAAATACCAAGAAGAAAAACATGCGAAGGTATAATTAAAGACAAAATATCAAAATATCCCTTTGTTTCAACAACCTAGAAAGAATTCTGCCTATTGAATAAATAGCTTTTAAATCATCTTTTGTTATTTTTCTAAATTTGAAATTTTAGTTTTAGATTTGATTGGAATTGTCTTAAAGAATATATATATATATATATATATATATATATATATATATAGAGTTTTTTATCACAAAATGTTTTACATAAATGTATCTCAGATTAATCACATCATTAAGATTTGGTAGACATTTAGAATCATCTAATGTGGTTCATCCTTAGGACAAGGTGAAAAATAAGATCGATCTAACATAATAAATAATGACGATGCATCATTGCTCGGAAATAGTATGAGAAAAACTAGGTGTTAAAAACTAGCCGTTAATTATAAGGTTATTTTAGAAAATTTAATGGGTGGAAATTGAGTAGGAGTTGGACTCCTACCCTTACTAAAAGATTTATCCCTTTTGTGTTTGGGTTTTGGTCCTTGTCTTTATTTTTCTTTTTTCTAATTTTTAGTTTTTCTTTTTTTAGTTATAGTTCATTTTATTTTATTCTATTCTTTTTTTCTTTTACATTTTCTTTTGAATTTTTCTTGATTTAGGGTTTTCAAAATAACTTATATTAAAATAAAATTAATTACATAACAAAGTAATAAACTTTTTTTAATTTTGATAAAAAATTTATAAATAATAAATTGAAATTAAATTTTCTAAATTTATATTTTATAGATGAATCACATCAAATGGTTAATGTAATTAATCCTAAAAGCATTTACCTAAATTATGAATCACAAAAATCGTAGATCTAACCAAACATTTTTATGTTCATACCTGAAATTATCTATAATAATAAATTGAATTTTGTAATGGAAAATAGAATATGGTTGACACACACATCTCCCACGATGGGAAGCAAGGAATTACATCGACCTTTTTGCACACGACAAGAAGTATAATCAATAGGCCGACTATGTTGCGAACAACTTATTTTCCACATGTTCAATTTTGTTCAAGAAAATCTAATATTTTAATGTATCTATTTATTTTTAGTTTCAAAGAAACTAAAAATAGATTAGATTTAATATATGTAGAAATTATATATATATATATATATATATATATATATATATATATAATGGGGTAATTGAAATATATATAGGCTATGAAATGGAGTACTTAGAAAGGGTATAATTGGTGAGAGTTATTTGTTTTAATAAAAATAGTTATTTATTATTAATTTTATTAAAATAAAGCTAGTTTTTTTATTTGTTTTAGTTTAATAGGTAGAGAAATTTAAATATCATGTTTATATTGGGGATTTTCTAGTCATGCTGGTGTGAGTTATTGTTTTAATAAAAAAGTTATTTATTATTAATTTTATTAAAATAAGGGTATTTTTTTATTTTATTTGTTTTAGTTTAATATGTAAAGAAACTTTAAATATCATGTTTATATTGAAGATTTTTTGGTCATGGAAACCACATGTGTGTATTGAGGATTTTTTGGTCATGATCACTTTCATCATAAGAAGTTAATGAAATTGAAAAACATGTTGTTAATGTTAAGAGATGACACCTAAAAACACATTAGGACTTGAATTCATGCCCTCTCTTATTATTATTATTATAAATATTTATAAATAATTGGTTTATAATAAATTTTAATTTATTTTTAAAAATAATTGTTCTACAATAGATATTAAAGTAATTCTAAAATAACTTATTTGAATTATTAATATCTTTATATAAATATATATTTCTTATTTTATAATTATTTGATTAATTGAACAATTAACTAATTTCTATTTCTTAATAGTTAACTCGAAAGGTAAACCCAAACTTTATGATGTGATTAATCCGAAGGACATTTTCATAAATAAATTTGTTTTTGTTAAAATAATAATGAATTATAATAAAATTTAAAAATTATTAAATTATATATCTATTATTATTATTATTATTATTATTTATTTTAACTTAAGATTTATTAAGTATTTATAGGAATTAATTTTGGTGCAAGTATTTTTTAAGATATAAGATTGAGAAGAAATGTTTGCAATTTGATTTATCTTATTTTACATTTAGTAGATTCAATATTGAGATAAATTTAACCAATGATTTGATGCAATTATATATAGTCATAATTTAAAATTCAAAAAAATTATTAACACACTATATAACTTTATTATTTAGAAAAATAATATTTTAATTATTTAAACGCTATAAATATTCATTAAATTCAAGCCAGAAATTTTCAAATCTCATATTTACTAATACGATTTATTATTATTATTTTTTTACTTTTAAACTTTTAATTAACTCCAAATGTTAATATTTAGATAGTTGTTGCAACCATAACTAATCCACACATACATTCCAAAAATTAAATATACTACACAAATCTATATAATAAACTCTTGGAATTTTAATTCATTTCAGGTGTCACAATATCAACTTTTATATTATGAAAAAAATTATTATTCATCTTGTATATGTGTTTTTGTTGAATTAAATATATCATAAATTGATATAATATCTCTCATATATAATATTTGTAAATTTAAAAACTTTAAAAATTATATTATGTATTAGTAAATATATTCTAATATATTCTCCACGAATATGTGAGTAGATGGTGGAAAAATTCGGGTTTCCCTGAATTGACGTTTGCTCAGCATTGTCACGTGGAATTCTACACTTTGGCATCTTGCTTTGCAATTGATCCTAAACATTCTCCATTTCGAATCGGATTTGCCAAAATGTGTCATCTTGTCACGGTTCTGAACGATATCTATGACACCTTTGGAACGATGGACGAGCTCCATTTTCACGGCGGCAGTTAAGAGGTGTGGTGAATAAACTTGAGAATAATATTTTCTTGATTGTATAATACCTCTACCAAAACCAGCTAACTTGATCAAAATTTGTGGCTATAATCTCATATGAGAGATGGGATCCATCTGCAACAGAGTGGCTTCCAGAATATATGAAAGGAGTGTATATGGTGGTTTACGAAACCATAAATGAAATGGAGAAGCAAAGAAGTCTGAAGGCCCAGACACGATCAACTATGCTCGACAAGTTGTATGGACAATAAGGATTCATACGCATATTTGAATTCGATGGGTTTCACTCGACTGATCGCTGATGAGTTAATTTGAATCATAAATTAACAAGGGAATAGGTTGTGAATCATATCCATGGCATGGTCAATGACTTAATCAAAGAATTAAATTGGAAGCTTCTAGAGACAGTTTCATAAGTCGTACCTTTGGAATGCCCATGGCAAAATCCTTTTTTCAAATCATATAAAAAGTGTGTTCGACTGTTTTGAAAAGGTTACAATACCAGCACGACTCTAGAATTTTAAAACTATTGAATACTATTAAAACATTTAAATATTTTCGGATAACGTACTCTTGAAAACAAATGATTACAATTCATATAAATAAAAATTTAAATATGTTTTTGAGGTTTTTAACTAAACAAAAATAAATGGTTATAACGGTTATATTATATAGAGTTAAGTTGTTTTACATTATTTTTAAATTCAAAATTTACCAGTACTACAATAGTGGCTTATTTTACAGGGATGAACCATAATTGATTGATGAAAATATATTTACATTATAAAATTTGGCTATACTCTTTAGTGTCTTCTTATTTCTATGCCATATATGACAAGCAAATTCACATAGATAACTAAAACCATATTACTTGTAAAGAAAAGTCAGAAGCTTCAACAAAAGAAAAATCAGTTGGTTGGTGATTCCACTTAGATGGGCTCTTGGTCAACAAGAGTTGTCTTTATTTTTGTGAAGAGGATATTACAATCATGTTAAACAAGGATATTGAGCTTTTGATCTAGAAGGTTGAGTTGTCCTTGAATTCCTTCAAGTTGGATCTGAGTCATCATCTACACTTCACCTTTCTATTGCAAGACCTTATAGACAATTGATTTCATCTACCCGTAAACATCCATTTCCTAGGAGTATAGAATTTTTTAGATATGGGTGCAACCCGTATCAATTACCGAGTCTCCCAACTCCACGAATAGTGCAATGTATGTCATGTTCCTTCTTTGCAAGAATATCATGTCTTTTTCTACAGATGATTCCACTTGTATTGCAAACAAGGTAGTGGAAAGGAATCTACTAGCGACTTCTTGTGTTGCTACTTGCACACAAGAGGTTAGTGCTCGTGATTAATGGTATCAGTCATGTTCCTTCCAACCACCTTGGTTGGCATTAGAGCTACATTTCCCTTAACTTCCATGTGCGATTAGATATAAAAAATAAATAAGCCAATCACCTTGTTCCCCACAAGCAGTGAAACCAACACCCCCAAAATTTTTAACAAGCAAGTTTGACTCCACACCGACCTATTACCTCCTTCGTATAGAGGCATGAAATTTGGGAAGGGAACCTCAGAGGTTTCCTAAGGCTTGAACCACACAAATTATCTAGTGTTGTGCTTATTCCCAAAAAAAAACCACCTTGCATAGATGTTGATTAAAAAATATGAACAACAATTGCAAATGGAAATTCTAGATAATAAAGCAATTACTAGTCTTATGGTCTAATAGCCATAATACGAAACTAACAACTCAAGGGAAGTTTCCTAGGTGATTCTCAACGAGACTTGGAAAATTTCCTCACTTCCTTGGATTAAAATAAAACTGAAAATGGAAACTCCTTGGTACCGAGAAGGATTAGAGTTCCTTCATTTAACCCCAAGAATCCTTATCTCGACATGATGTCTCCTTTGTTGATGGTTAGCCACCATAACCATAACGTCATTGGTCTTGATAAAGTTAGGACAACAAACACTATTGTTCCTACATTGTTTTATTGAACCAATTGACAACCAATTTGATATAAATACCACACCATGTTATCATCTAAGATAAGACCATGGCCATAAAAATATAATACCAATCAATCTCCAATTAGTGGTGGTGTCTAGCACTGGTATGAGCTTCTCTCATTTGCTACATATATTCATGAAACTACAATTTTAATATAGTTTCTTTGGGTGAAAATAATTATTTTAAATTTAAGTTATACTTAAGTATTCATTTAATTTTCTCTTATCTAAAACGTGAAATTTTTGTATTTTAAACAATATGAGTGATTTAAATATCTTATGAAAAATTATTAAATGGAAATATTTTTACATATTGAAAATAATTGGACTTTAAATAATAAACGATCCTTGAATGTCATACCTTGCTCTCCCAATACTAAATGTATATCAGGAACACTCGCAATGGTAATTTTGGTACACCAAAGAGAAATGGCCCCAATTCTGGAGAATCCAACTTGGGATAACTTTTGGAAAGGCTTAAAGAAAAGAAAAATAAAAAAACAACATGAAGAAAACAAAATAATAAGGGGACTTACATAATCTATTGAATTGGATATGTTGGTTATTAAAAAATCCATGCACCAAGTAACTATAAAAATATATCAATGCAACACATATGTAGTAGAGAAGGGAATATAAGAGGAAGTAATGATAGACCAGAAAAAACACCCTTATATTAATCCACAATAGTTCTTCATTTGATATATGCATATTTATACTAGAATTTGATAGTCACATTAGATTAACTATTTAACTAACTTAGTTGGTAGACCCGATAAGGAGGTTAAATCGACTAGAAGGTTGGCATTTAGAATAGAAGGTCAACCTGACTTACATAGAGACTAAAGAGTTGTATATTAGAACTTGTTCAGTCTAGCTAACTAGTTGACTAGCCCCTCCACCTTTTCCCCTGCCATCAATTCCTTCTTTCTTTGGGAGAATGGGTGTTTAGAACATTAGATCCAAAATTTTGAAGAAAATAACAAGAATATTGTGCTAGTGGTTATGGATGCTACATGGAAGTTTCATTATTAGAGTCTTTAGTGCATTGTTATTCGAGGGTGATGCTAGTGTGGAAGTTACTTGTGAATCAATTATTTGTGGCTTGTATTATTCGTGCAAAGGAACATATTTTTTATGATTTTGATCCCTCATCTTTCTAGTTTTTCAGAGGACCATTTTGGCCCTTCGAAATCTACCTGTACTGTTTCCAAGTGAATATGTTGTGCTTATGGAACATATTTAAAAATTCTTGGACTAAAAAATTAATACTTAGGTTAGAGAGATCAAGGATTTGAAAACAAATTCAAGGATTAAATGTTTTTCAAAATGTTATCCTATGATTTTCTGGAGCTATCCTTTGCAGATACCTGTCAAAAGTGCTCCATTATCTGATAGAATATTGGACTTATTCTTCCAATGACTTCATTTGAATGAGTTATTTGAGTTTATTAAACAACAAACTTCTCTAAAACATAGGAAGTTCAAAATTAACTTTCTATTCCATTTCTTAGAGTTTTTATAAAAATATTTGGAGATTCCATAAAGTATTGTTGGAATACACATGATATTTGTTTCCTAAGTGATTTAAATAAATAAGAAATTATACTTATCCATTGAAGGAACAATCATTTTTGTGAATATGGTGTCGCTAAGTGGTGATACTCATGCCAAGCAAGTTAAATAATAGTGATGGGAATGTGATTTCCTTACCTGAATTCTAGAATTATTTGTAGTTGGTTTTCAATATTTCAACCACATGGTTTTTCTAATTATACTACTTACCATTTCTCACTATATTTATTACAACTTCATGCATGCTCAACCTGTCAGAG
This sequence comes from Pinus albicaulis, assembly GCA_034641835.2. Classification (NCBI taxonomy): domain Eukaryota; kingdom Viridiplantae; phylum Streptophyta; class Pinopsida; order Pinales; family Pinaceae; genus Pinus; species Pinus albicaulis. The sequence goes on from CM076579.1 coordinate 1,271,368,895, forward strand.
TGACATTGTTATGCAGGTTCATTTTATAGCTATATCTTTGATCTTACTTATTCTTCAATTTTACATCCAAAAATTAACCTATTAATTTGAGGCATAAGATATTATTATTTAGATCCATGTTATAACCTTGTCATTAATCTAATCGATGAAAATACCCTTGCAGATTTTTGCCATTATTCCTCCTAAAAACTCGTAAATCTAAGAATTACAGTTAATTGTCTTTAGAATCTTATAAAAAATGTCTTGAATCCTTATAATCATTGGGATTAGACTTGTTACGATTTCTATTAATTGGTTGAAACAAATGAACCCATAATGGAGTCTACTAATTATGAACTTCAAAACCTCTTCCTTCCATCCTTAGATGTCTACAATTAGTGGGCTACCTAAGTAATCTCTAATAAAACCAGCTTAGAGGAATTCTATCTCCTATCACCATTTATTTTAAACCATGGAATATTGTTTGAAGTTGGCCTAGTTCTTGTCCAAAGAAATTTCCTCTATTTTTTTCATTATAATATTATGTAATTCAACTTTCAATTCCATCTTTGTAGATTTTTGAAATATAGCCTTAGTGAACCACTCTACATGGGTTTTGACCATATGAAATTGACCATGCATCCTTGGAATCCTAAAATATTTATCAAATTCCTTGTTCCATAATCACTCTAGAAATTTAGAGTTTGGGTAACTTAGCTTTGGAAAATTGGGAAGCTTAGGGACATTTAAGAGGTAAGATGTTACAACTAGGTGCTCAATTTTCAAAAGTGGAGAAAAAGAAGTGTTTCGAAAACTTAAGTTTGGGATTTTTTCTAGGCTCTTATCATAAGTGAAATGCATTAACCTAAATGTTTGTTGTGTTTTTGTCTTAAATGTTAGTGTGTACAAGGCACATGAAGGGGTTATGGGATATTTTATCCTTCCCAGATATTGTGTTGAGTTAGATTGTACATTGGGATTATTGATGGGGCCACTTTGTTGATTTCGTGCATGTTTGTGAGATCCCTTTTATTGTATATTACTTTTTGGTCTATTTGAAAAGGTACATTGATTTTATTTCTATAGTTTACCTACTCACTTTTGTTGGTATTTATTTTCCCAACAATTTTAACATAAAATTGTTGATTCTTATGTCATTTATCTTTCTTTTTCATATTCTTATGCTCTCATGTTGGATTCACAATTATATTGAGATGTGCGAGGGATCAGGGGAGGAGGTGACGATGAACCACTATAACAAAAATGTTTAATTATTTAAACATACAAACATCATAAAACATCAATATCATAAATAGAAAAAGTAATACACGATACACATGGAAACCCTTATAAGAGAAATTCATAACTTTGTCATGTGAAATATTTTATATGAATCAACCCACAGGTGACACCAATCCATTTTCCACTTTGTAGGATCCAACCTGTAAGATACATCAATCCCTTCTATTGATTTGTATACACCAACCTACTTCATCGAGTATACTTTCCTCTTCAGAGTGTCTATTACCTAATTCTTCTTTCACTGAGTTTTCTTGTTGCTTCTTCCTTCACTCATGTTTTCTCTCCCAAAAATTGTTTCATTTGTCTTCTTCCCATGAAAAAAATTTCACAATAGAAAACATATTAAATTCTACAAATGTTGTTCTGAAATTTCTACCATAGGTACCTAAATATCTCATCTAGATTTCAAATTTTGAAATATCTCAGAAAAAATGGCACAGAAAAAATTTCAAGCTAACCTATTTAAAGTATGTTTCTGGAGTATTCAATAAAAATAAACTCCTTAAATCATATCTTTGAACAATTCCAAGAAAATATATGAAATTTATACCACAGGTACCTTGAGATCCCTTCTCTATATCCTCTATATTTCATAGTTTGAAAATCTTAAAATGAAATTTGTAGCTAAAATGTATATCTAACCTATTTCAAAAACATTTTTCAAGAGAATTTAAGAACACTAATTTATATATATATATATATAGCTAGCAAAGCAGGGATTGAAATTTTACCAGAGTACCTTGAGGTCTATTCTCTATCTCCTCCATATTTCATAATCTAAAACATCATAGAATGAGAGTTATAGTGAAAATACCAAGTTTACAAATTTGAAATAGATTTCAAGACCATTCAAGAATCATAAACGAGATCCAAAATTTTAAACATGGGTATGTGAATATCTTCTATTTTTATTCTCCAAGTTTCACAATCTAAACATGCTAGAATAAAAGATATAGTGAAAATTCCAAGGTAAAACATTCGAAGTAGATTTCAAGAGCATTCAAGAAAACCAACTTCCACAAAATAATATATTTTAAATTGTAGTTAAACAAGATATGGAATTTTAAGCATAGATACATGAAGGTATTATCTCTTGATCCTCCAAGTTTCATCGTGCGAGGCATTCTAGAAGAAACGTTATAGCAAAAATTTCAAGATGGCTCATATCCCCCATAAATCACAATTTTTTCTTCAACCTTTAAACTCAAGGAGTCACTCAAAAAATATTCCTCATGTCCTCCTGCAAACATCAGATCTCTTCCTACTTAGATACAATTAAAATGAACTCATCTATCCTTTATTTATAATTTTTATACTCTCACTCATAGGGAAACTTGAAAACTAGTAGGTTGGTCTTCCTATAATTTGGTTGGGTCATCTTGATGAAATTGTTGGCATATCCCATCATTCTTATAGAGTTAGAGGGAATTACATATTTCTTTGGGAAGATATCATAATAATAATTCAAACAATATATTATATGATATAATTTGAGATTGTAAATTAGAGAAAATTTCCTTCAAATATAGGGTATCCAAATTGTATGTAAAAAGTCCAACAACAAAATTTGTAACAATATACATTTTCCAAATTTTTTCTTGGACGTATGTAGTTTCCCCCTATATTTGACATCGATCATAGCAATATTTCCAAAATCTCCTTGATGCGTTGGATTTGAAACTCAATTCCACATATTTTAATCCATCAACCTATATAAATATTTCTTTTTTCTCCATTGTTTGTGTAGTTTTATTGTGGCATGACAAATTTCGATACTTGTTGCCCAAGATATAAGTTAGTGTACCTAATTTTGTATACCAATAATTTATTACTAATTTTATGACTTATATTTATCTTAATTAATGAAAATATTTGAATATCATAAATAAAGGTCAATGGGTTAGATTACCACAAAGTGGTTTTCAACCTACCCATTTTGAAAACCACATATTGGTTTTCAAAAACCATGTCAAAAAAGTCATGGATTATATTTTTTATGTTGGGATCCATTGATATCAAGTATAAAAAAATCCCTTTGAGTCTTATTATCTATATCAATCATTAAATTATGATATATTCAATCACAAAGGGGCCTAGCCATGCAATTTCTAGTTTCCTTAGCTTTTGTTTGACTCAGTTTTCATATAGTCGTGTTAGATATTTTGGTTTCAAGTCTTCTCATTGATGTTTTTTTCGTGAAATGATTTTTTCTCCATATTTTGAGCCTTCTATTAATATAATTCATGGAGTTGGTCTTCTTCAAGTACGTGTAGATGGTGAAGGCAATCGTTTTGTGATTTATCGAGTTTGTACTTTAGGACAATTGATATTGTATATGAATTTATAGTAAAATGTAAGAAAACTAAATCTTCCTACCAGTATACTAATTTCAAAGGTGTATGAACAATTGATATTTTTAATGATGATTTATACTCCGATAGAACTGTTAGTACCTTGTTATCCCAATCATCTTAGTCGATTTTGCATATTTTAGCTACTCTGGTTTGATGTGTTTCATTAAATGAATCAACTGTGCCATTAGACTGAAAGTGGTATGTTTTTGTCGTCCTATGTTCAATCATGAAATTTTGTAATAATACTTGAGTTGTTGCATTAATAAAATGAGTTCCTTGAACATTATTGAGAGAGAGGAGAACCAAATCATTTAATTGTATTAACTTAATTTACTAACTTAACAATAATTGTAACCTCAAATCGAGAAATCTAGCCCATAAAACCCTTATTTTTACATAAACGCACCAAAAAAACCCTGAAAATGAAATTTTTTGACACTAAATCATATATATATATATATATATATATATATATATATATATATATATATATATATATATATATATATATATATATTAACCGCGAGTTAAAATTCTAAGTTTTTTTTTAGGAATGACATGGAAAAACAAAAAAAAATTCCAATAAACATGAAAAAACACCCCCTCCCCCAGGTTATAAATCATTTATCCAATTGTCGCAAGTGAGGCCATTGGGGCTTGTCATCTCTCCGCACACCCATTAACTCCTATATTCCATTTTTTTTACTTCAGATATGCTAAGACATGAATTCTTTTTGGAAATAATGTTTGTAAAATGTCTACTATGATATTCTCAACTCCCCAATCTCAACAAGTTTGGTTGGAATAAGACAGAACATGAAAAAATAGCCCAAAAATGAAAAGTATTCAATCTACATCAACACTTTATTCTGTGTTAAAATTTTATCTTTTTTTTTTTTAATCATTGTCATTAAAAAATATATTTTTTTGCAATAAACATGAAAAACACCATGAAATATAAAAGTGTTGATGTTGTATTAATGCCTTTTTATAGTTAAAATTTCAACATTTGTTAGCATTGACATTAAAAATAAAATATCATGACTATGAAAAACCTTAAAATTCTAATAGCTTTAAATGATAGCATCAAAGATAAAATAATACGACTCTAGAAAACATAAAAATTCCAAAACTTTTAAATCATGGCATTAAAGGTAAATATCACGACCCCAAAAGAAAACCTTAAAATTTTGATATTTTTCGATCATGATGTTAAATATAAAATATCATAACTCCGAAAAACATTAAAATTTCAACATTTTTCACCAATGCAATTAAAACAAAATATCATGATTATAAAAAACCTTAAATTTTCAACATATTCTTTGACCAAATATTATGACTAAAAAAACATTAGAAATGAATTCCTAAAACAAAGTTTCATTATATAAAGAGTAATGTTTATTTTTTAAATGCTAAAAGTATATCTCTTTTAAAATTTTCGCTTAAGACAAGTTGAAATTGCAACAAAAATTTAAAAATCAACTATCAAATTGACACAGAGTGGAAGCAAGCTTCACCCATTGCAATGAAAACTTGAAAATCAAGAATATAATTGACACACAATGTAGAGAGACTTATCCATTGTAATGAAAACTTAAAAATAAACTATCAAATTAAAACATAGTGGGGTCACATTTCCATTAGTGCATCAACAAAAATGTTGCAGCCAAAAAACATGAGTTGAAAAAAAGATAAATAAATAAAAAACTAAAAACCAAAAATAAAAATTAAAAATTAAAAAAAAAAAATTAATAAGAAAAAAATAATAATATAAATATAAAAAATTAAAAATAATTAAAAAACACCAAATTAAATTAAAAAAGAAAGGAGAAAAAAAAATCAAACATTTTTTTAATCTAAAAACAAAGGAAAGCCCTAAAATAGAAAATAAACATCTATTTTTTTCGAAATAACCGAGAGAAAAAAAATTCAAACATATATTTTTTTGAAAAAATAAAAATAAATTGAAAGACATTTTTTTTAAAAATAATAAAAATAACAAATAACAAATAAAGAAGAATAAACAAACAAACATATTAAAGTAGAAAAAATAAATATAATACATTATTGAAAACATTTAACAAACACAAATTAAAATATTAACAAAAACCAATTATATGTATAACCCCAATGGGGGTGTTAATATGGTTGTTACGACTGCATCGAAGATGGCACAATCAATACACTTGGATCATCCTCACGTGGGCCTGCCAGGAGCTAGTTAATGTCTGTGCATTAGAATGTGTGTTGTGGTGATTTTAAAACGAGGTTTATGGAGACAGGACAGAGGTTCAGTCATATTGTGAGAGGAGGCGAGGATAGCTCCACGACTTCCATTATAGACTTCTTCTCGTTGGAATTTCACATCTCGTCGGGACTTCTCTCACCTCACTTTGTTGTGGTAAGTTTTACGTCCATTGTCATGATTTTACACATTCCTTTGTTGTTATTTTACGGCATAGATGTGGTTCACCCGTTTTATGAATTTTAGTGTCTGAGCCTTTGACATTGGAATTTCATGTTTAGTGGTCTCTTTGGTGGCCCATGAAATTCACGTTTAGTTTTGTCTTTGGTGGCTCATACCCATTATGGTATTCATTGAGCTTCATTTTGTATTAGTGATTTTTAGTTTGTTTGTCGTGAGATTACTCTCAATTTTCTGTTCTTAGGGAAAATATCTGGGTAGTTTAGTTTCTTTATTAAAGTGAGATTTTGGAGATATATACTTAGTTGTTGAGGATAATTGTGATAATTTTGGAAACAAGATATTGGCATCTAGGATGGGTAGTGTTGGTGTATGTAGCTTGTGGTTTTAATTTTCTGAGTCAAATGCATTTGGTTCGAGGTGTGTGGATTTCCCTATTTATTAGGACATTTAGGGTTCTAGTTCTCATTATAATTTTTTTGAGCCTAGTCTGGGTCGTAAAGAGTTTCCAAGGACTTTCCAGTGAGTCTTGACACTGAATTGTGGCAAACTTGACAATCTTCTAGGTTTTGGGCAAGTGGTGTGGTCTTTTGGTGACGACATAATTTTTTTCAAGTTTGGAATTCAAGGTCTTCCTCATTGTTCTTTGTCCTTTTTCATAAGTAGGGGTTTCTCTAGTTATTGTCCTTAGTGTTTATTTGCAGTGGTGCTCATGCCTCTAAGACAGAGGATGAGTAGTCAAAAAGGTAGTGGAGGTAACATGGGGAACAAAAGGGTTCACCCTTTTTCCTATGATTCTTTGGCTACTGCTTTTGATGTCATTCCTTTAGAGGTGAGGAAGGAGATCTTGGTTATGGAAATTAATGAGGCAAGGGGCCATCCTTATTACTATGACTATGAATTGGTGTGGGAGGACCTAAATGGATACCGACTCCAGGTAGATTCAAGAAAAGGAGGTTGCATTTCATGAGTTCCTTGTTGTTAAATAAACAAATTATGACTTTTCTGCATCTTATCATCAAGGACAAACAAGTGGAAAATTATAATGTTTTTTCCTCCTTACAGGACATTAAACATATCCTTCGCAACCAGAGGTTTTGTCTAGACAATGTAGAATCTCGTTTGGGGTGGGTGGAAAGTTTCTTTATGAGTTATTACCCCTCTAGAGATCTCACTAATCCTCCAACTGATAATGTTCAAACTTCTAATCTAATTTCTTGATATCATTACTAGTAAGGTGCTATCATGTAATTTTGTCACTCATTTTTGACAATGTTACCTTCTTCTGGTTTATTCTGGGTGACCTCCTGGGGTATTAGCTTGTCACCTTATCTTTTAGGCATTATGGGTAATGCGGCTATAGTCAGTTTGTTATATGCTAGTGGTTGTGTGGTGTATGTAGTTTTAGTGAATTTTTTATATGGTGGTTGTTTTTTCTTATCTCTCGATAAAATGGTTTTATTTTCAGTTGAAGCGTACATTATTTGTATGAATGAGCATTGTGGAACATTAAAAACTTGTATGTGGCCTTAATTTTGTGGACACACACACACACACACACACACATATATATTAGTGTTGTATATTGGACACTGCAACATAGATTCTTAATGCTTATTTGATGAAGTCTATGTCTTTGGTTTATTTTGGTCTTTTACATTGCTAATATTCATTACAATTTGGGATATAATGTGAAGTTAATGTAGGTTTCTAGACAAATTTGTGTCTTTTCAATTCATGGGGTTTATGTATTCTTTGGTACGTAGACATGTGATGGTTTTAACTTGCCTAGAATAATGGAATTTTAATCTAGTTCTTGAAGTAAATTGTAATAGTTGGTTGTGTTTTTTTGAGTTCTACTGTCTCTTTGATAAGTGTGTCTCTATGGATATGAACATGCCTATGTTTATCATGTATTACCCAATTTTTTTGCTATAAAATTAAGCCCAATAAAGAAATAAACCATAAAAAATCAAAATAAAAAATAAAACATCAAAAAAATTAAACAATTACATGATCAACACATTGTTTGTTTGACATGATTTATCTATTTGTTCACTATACCAAATCATCTAAATCTGTGGCTATTCATGGATTCTCTATGCAAAACTTATGTCTTCTTCTGTAGATAAAGTTTTAAAGTGGTCATGTCCATTAGATCTTTAATATGGAGAAGCATATCATCGGTTTCTACATTAATAAACCAATCCTAAAAAATCATTATTTAATTAATTATAAAATATTGATTATTTTTATGGTTGGTCGACCTTCCTCATGCACTCCTTTGGTATATTTATTATATCTAACCTTCTCCCTTTTCAGTAGGATTTGTCCTGATGATGGGTTTTGTTCTAGACCCGAAACGTAGATGCAAAAATGCTCACTGTGGAGATTCTGAATTCAGCAACTCAATCCTAATTGATTGATGGAATTTCAATAAGAAGTCGATTGCTCAAATTTCCTTGGCCATGTTTTCTATACTAGAACGAGCAGGGTTTTGAGTCAATATGTAGCAACTTATTAAGAAATTCTCTTATTGTAAGAATAGTCACAACCAACATAGGATATTCATTCACTAGAGGTCTAGCATCGTCAATTTCCATGCTATCAATTAACATATTTTGGGTTTACAATTAATTCGATAAGCTCTCTCCTTTATCAAGGCATTGTGGCTACACATTTCTAACTTGGGTGTCCTTCACCATCCTCATACGAATCTTTTTATCTAGTGATTAGCCACTATATAATTTTATTTTTATTTGACCGAGGAGACATCCTTGCATGACACATATCTCTCCTTTTATTTTTTCATTTTCCCCTTTCAATAATTTGTATGTCAGATGGTGGTTTTCTATAATGGATATGTATCATTATATTATTTCAATATACTCTTTTTTAGGTGGATACGCTCACGGATTTCTAGTTGAATTTCTTCATCTCATACTAGATCCTCAATGCTAGTCAACCTTTTTAACTTATTATAAGTATCTAAATGAAATTCACCCCCACATTGTTGGTGTCGAGTTACTCTTGGCTTATGGTGAGGTATATCATAAGCCTCATTATTTTCTTAGGAATTAATCACAATCTTCTTTTTTATGCCTACAACAAACTTCTACATTTTTTTCTAGTCAATTGGTCTCTCATCCTCATTTGAATTTAATGATTAGCAATGTGGTGTTTAATATTCAACTACTTTGATGACACGCATTTATAGGAGGAGATTATGCAATAAATAAGGTATTATCTTTAACAAACCTCTATTGAATTCGATCTATAATTAATATTTTATTTTTTTAATAGAGGTGTGATATTTGACTACTTGTTCCTCATAGTAATGTTACAATTCCTTTTCCATCGACTCATGTAAGGTCATTCTACCCTTGTCGATAATACTTGAAATTTACCATTCATAAATAATGCATCAATTCATTAGAAAGTCGTTCAATGTATTTATTTAGTTATGAAAGGGACTGATACAAAGTATTTCTTGTGGTTCTAAGTTAAAGAGTGCGCCCTTGCTTCTGTTAATGGAAATTGGTTTTTGTTTGCATAAGTCTTTAAGTATTTACTAAACTTTCTCTCCCACCACTCTTGTACCTCTTCCAAAATCAATATTTATGTTTGCATTACTAAATCGACGCGGGCTTAGGAAATATTGGAAATGCAAACAATTTTGTAATATAGTGAATTATATACATAGGTTAAAAGCATATCCATACTCAAAGAAGATACAACATAGAGATATAGATGCAACACATATGGAAAATGGAAGGGAAGAGAATAAGAAGTAATGATAGAAAAGAAGAAAAACCTTTGTCTTTATCTAAAATAATCATTACATTATTCATCTAATATTCCAATGAGATGTGTTCATCAAGAGAGACATATGAAAATTTCATTAGATACTATTTTAGCAACATGATTTGGTCCCTCAATCCAAGTAGCCTTTATTTCAACAAGCTCTGCACTTCAACCTTCGACATTGAAGAGGAACTTGGCCTCTTCTTATAATATTGTAATTAATACCTAACCTATTATAACAAGATGTATTTAATAACATAAGTTCGATGTTAGAAAATGGAATTTTTGCAATTTTGTAGCCTCAACAATCTGTCTTATGCTTTGATCAATAATCTGATTTGATATGGCTACACATATTTCAATGGAGACTTTGCACCTTTAGTAATTTATACATAGGCTATTGAAATCACCCCATATCATATTTGAATACATAATACCACTCGTCATTATATGTATTCATAATCATCCTTCATATAATTCATTGAGTTCATAACGTAGGACATTGACACAGTTTTATGATTAAGGAGAAATAAGGCATACTAATAAATTGCCAGTTCTAAAGCATATTATGATGCAAGTGTTTATACCAATACTACATTTTCAATAATAGAGATCCTTTCATGATAAAACTAGATTGTCTAAGAATACCTAAAACAAGAGTTACATTGAAGATATATACCTCACATCCAAAGAGTTCAAGGACGCATCTCTCAACATCTATCATTGTAGTATGCTTTGTATGAAAATTTTCCTAATCTAGAAGCCAAACAATATGCATCAATCCTGTAAACTACATAATGTCAATGCTACATGTGATAAAAATGCTTAATACCTTCCCCAATTTATTTATGCAAAACCAAATTTGGTGGACTCCTGAGATTCAATCTTACCATAAAAATTCGAATTGTGTTTATTCCTTTGTCAAGAGAAACATGATCTAAAAAAAAAAATTATTGTTAGAAAATATACACCTCAAATTCTGGTTTTTCTAAACTTAATACTTCAATCCTTTGAATAGGGAGTATTTCAAACTATTTCTGACTTGTGCTTTCAAAGTAACATACGCTCAAGTTCAAGGTATCGTTTCATACCTAACTAAATATGAACTCATTCAAATAGGAAGACCACTTCAAATTGGTTGAGGTTTCTCAGCCTGAGTTACACAGGCTCATATTATACTCATGCTCATGCTTCATGAATTCTCTCTAATGAAAAAGAAAGAAAATCAAAATGTAGACCATGTTTCCCATCTTCTATTTGTTTGAGTTATTTCTGTATTAAAGTCATATTTATCACTAATCCAAAGGCCTTCCAAATTTGGCTTGCTATTTTTAATTTCTGCCTTATGAGGCTGGTCCTATGGCCTTGAACATTACACCGACACTATTTCTAATGTTTCGGCCTTCTATGATTATTTCAACCTCTTTAGGTCTAATGATGTGAGTCCTTTAATATGAGAACGGAGGTATCTCGGCTTACAAATGTAGATGAATTTTAGAGATTCATTTTGGAGATTCAAAAATTCTTGTTGAATTTATGCTTCAATTTTTATCATGTTTTCCAAGATATTTCAAATCTACTATTAAATTTTGAGGCCTTTCTGATAAATTTAGACTAGGTTTTAATTTTCTTTATTGACATAACTTCGGATTTAGATCTAGGATTTGAATAAAAGGGGGTATATATCTTTTCCAAATTGGTATTCATTGAATTAGGGTTTATATAGAAAGACCTATAGGTTAGATTGAATTGAACATATATCTTTTTGAGGCTGCTATTTCATCCATTGATTTTATCCCATGTTGATCTTACATAGGTTTGTATTCGTAAGTACATCTAATGATTTAATTATTTCACACATTTTAACTAAGGAAAATTTTACGAGCATCTGACAATCGGCTACTTTTTGAACATTTTCCAAAAAAAATATTCACCCATTTGGCTTAAAATTCTCATATTTTTTAGATATATATGTGATTGAATGGATGATATTTGCCAAAAAATTACCAATTTTAATAGTGAATTACATGTGTTTGATTGATTATTAACCTACATTCTATATATATGACTCTTCAAACTTCAATAGTCACCTATCATACTATACATATAGATAATATCTTAATCCTTAAAAAATAACCTAGCTTTTATCCATGATTTCATCATTAATTATGCACACAAAAGACTTTAACAATATAACATTTATGATGTTAATATCAGGAAGAGACAACCAAAACAAGTAACATAATAGTTTACCCTGGGCAAACCAATATTAGGGAAAAACCGAATGACATTTTTAATAGAAAAAAATATTTAGTTCAATAGATATGCATCTTAGAAAACACCAAGCCAAACCTAGTCCATCTTCATCCGAGTCAAGTCATATTCCCACATCATTGTTTTTGATTGGGCCTGCCTTCTTCCATCCACAGAGCTCAATTCTTCCATACTCATTCTTTCATCACAAAGATTTATCTATCTCCGAAATTTATCCATCACATAGAGATGGAGATCACAGAGATTTATCCATCGAAATGATTCTTCCACACAAAGAAAGAGGAGTTTCTTCATAAATTCAAAAGGTAGAGAGATACATTTTTCTATTCTTTCTTCCCCATCTCCTTCACTTGATTACATACAACACTTGCTTGGACGATACAAATTACTCTCAAAAAAATGATGTGTTAATTGCATTTGGAGGAGGTTGAATGAATCTTTTTTTATAGTGAGACAATGGGTGGAATGGACTCCTTGCATCACTGAGCTAGCTTGAATACTTTAAATGGATGACTTGACTAGGAGTAGATCGACTTGGCTAAATTTGGAGCCAAAAATTATATTATTCAAAAATTATATTTTTTGCTTTTGAGCATGAAGAACATGATATATATTTTTTCTTTTGACCTAGCAAGCATGAAGAAAATAACTTACAAATACACAAAATACTAAAATAATAATTATGAACACCAATCATAGTTACAAAATTCAACAAAATAAAGATTTTAGTTTTTTTTTGTTTCTGAATTATTCCTTCCCCCCTAGAAACTCTACCTTCAAGATATAATATTTTCCATATCAAGTCAGTTAACTTATTTAACAATTTTTTAGTGGCATGACAATCAATTATAATTTGAAGTTGAATCTAATTTAACCTTCATTATCCCCTTTCTTATTGACTTGATAGGGTTTGGAACTTCAAGAAAGTCATGGATATTTTGCGCTACATGGTGTAGTTATTCTTCCTTAGGTTGGAATTCAAAGTTTTTAATAAATTTATTCTTAAATTCATTCCAACGGAATGTTTCTCCTTGTACCTATATAATTTTAGACCATTTATTGAGTAATTCATCCAATCTGTCTTGGAACATATGTGGGAAAACTCTTTCACCCCTATAGAGAATTCTTTTCCATTCACTTTCAAACTAGTTTATATGTTATAAATGATCACATCCTCGCATAAATTTTGGAATAGTGGCCTATATTAATATCGCCTTTCCTCCAAATCACTCAAAAATGCATCTTGTTTTGGTCATCCAAGTTTGAATTTTGCAACCATGATTATCCCCCATCACACCACTTGTTTAGTAAAAGTTTGGATAAGGATTTGTATTCTTCGTTGACCTATAAAAATCTTAGGTACTTTGTTGATATGATTCAATGAAGAGTTATGTTTGTTGAATTTTACAGAATTACTTGACCTAGATGCTAGGTCTATTGTGACTAATGCCATATTTTTCTTTAATTACCTTTAATAGGGGAGGGGTATTGCTTTGATATAAAAGCAAGGTCAAATCCTTCCAAATGGAATTTCCTCAATAGAGCAGCACTCTTTAGCTCTCGACTGATTGTTTTCCAATTTTCATTCATATAGTTGAACACTTGGGTTTTGGAAAAATGATAAAGGAAAACTAATTAAAATCTCACTTTTATCATTTGGTTCAACATTATCTACCTTTATGGATGACTTGATAGAGTTGTCTGGTTTTTTTATCCCAGATTCCTATATAGTTCTTCCCTTATTTAGGGTCAAGGGGAATGCCAATTTTTATATTATTTCCATTGATATTGTTTTAGTCTGATTCGAAGGAAACAATTTCTTTAATTTTCAAGCATGGTGTCATCCAACCAATAATGGATAAGTAGGCATTTATTCAACTAATTCAACTACTTTAAAGTCGAAAAAAATTTTTATACACATTATCGTAGTTTGAATATGATTTAAAGTACGAATGGGTTCCAAGAATATTTGATATGCTAACTTCAAGTAATTTTTAGTTCCTTCAATGTCATTTTTCCAAGTTTTTCCAAAGTATCTTGTGAGAGAGTATCAACTTGAGATCCAAATTCAATTATGACATGACTTATCATATGGCTATTTATTTCTAATTCAACTTTTAGGTCATGATCTTCATAGATATTTTCTTCATCTAGCTAGTAAAGGTTCTTAAACTCTCATTAATCCTCTTTGCACCCTCTTAATATATTTAGTAATTCAATTAGTTAACTAACTTATTGCTTTGCTTTAGTAATTCTAAGAAATATTCAAGGATGGTTTCTTGAATCATGATTGTATTATGATTTTTTGGTTAGTAAACTTGTCATTTTCGTTGGTTGCTTCTCTCCTAAGTCTTCCTAACAATCATTGTTTGTATAAAGGGTGTTGAGACTTGCTAACTATCATACTAAATATTACTTATAAGTTAATTTGTCTTTTGGTCCCATATCTTGTGATGACATGTATAATCTTCCTTTCTAAATATTTTTTTAACAAAACATATTTAAAATTATATAATTTTTAATGTATATACGCTATATATTACTAGATAGGGTGACTATGTCACAAAATGGGGTGGGGAGGGGGTGTGGGTTTCGAGCACCCCACCAAGCCAAGTGGTTGGGGGACATGGAACTATGCCCCCATAACCATATTTTAATTACACATCACTCATTAAGGCTTCCTCATGCAAACTGAGCACTGGCCACCTTAAGCCATAATGAATTATGCCACTAGCATTGAATTTTGGCCACCTTGTGAGGTTTGTTAAGGCACAACTTGTGTGAATTTTATTCACCTCCTCATGCCATTTGTACCTCTTCCCCCAATTCCCTTAATCCAATTGGGATCGCTTAGTTATCATATCTCTCTATGTGTATCCTCCCCTGAGTATTGAGGAAACTCAATCCACAGGCACTGGGTTCCCACTTTTGTGAGCCTTGGCTAGGTCGAGTTCATTCGCTCATGATTCTCATTTTATGTTCCATAATTGACAGGTGTACTCTCCCCAGTTGGAGACTCTCAAACAACTTTTACCGAATTTTCTAGCATACTAGTGTGGGATTATTATTTCGCTCTCCAAGCTCAATTGTAGCACATGTAATAATGTATAATGCTAGTTCTTAGTGCATGAATATGGATAATCCTTTTGGGCATTAGACCTTTTCACCAAGCACCTTCGTTGTCTCTTGTTTTTATTCCTTCTATGGTCTAGTTTTCATTTATGCTCTTGTCCATATTACTAACTTTATTCTAGCCATCCTTTCTGCTAAGATCTCTTCCATCAGCTCCTGTCTAGCACTTATTCTCTAGTTTATCTCTTACATGCTTGTGCTTTCTCTTGTTCATCACTTTGCTTTCCCTTGGGTTTTCGCTTTTCCCTCTATCTCTCCCTCTTTGTGGTATGTTTTATGCTTTTGACTCCATGAATTTTTGTATTTATCAAACCTCCTAACATCTAACCCTTTTCCCTCCATGCACGACTTTTAACTTGGTCAACCACTTGTTCTCCTCTCCCATTGACATCTTTCTCTTGTCTCCTTGTCATGGCCTTCACCATGTTGTATCAATATGCATGTGTATGTTGAGGGGCGACTTATTATCAGGAGCAGACTTCTTGAGGTTACTATCATACCCACCACCACTTGGAAGAAAAAACTACCAACTTATGGAACCTTACTCTCGGCCCCATTCAGGAAGAGATAGTACACATGGAATGTTAGGGAGCCTCCGCGTGATAGTAGCTTTCAAACATTGAGGTTCTTTCTAAGTTGGTAGACTAGGAGTTGGATGTAGGACACATGCTAGGGCACTTCAACTAGTACATGTACACTATTGATTTATATGAGCATTTGAAGTTTCTCTCTGTTGTGTTCTGATAGACTAGTGAAGCATAACACTTGCATCCTTCATTCTTTGGAGAATCTTTGCCATCATTTTTGGGAACTAGACCACTATTTGGACCGCATTAAGCAACACTTGGGTATCCCTTTTGTGACTCGCAGCAACCCCAACAACAATGAAGACCTACTTTAGGTTGTTTCCACAATCT
Source organism: Pinus albicaulis (assembly GCA_034641835.2). Taxonomy (NCBI): domain Eukaryota; kingdom Viridiplantae; phylum Streptophyta; class Pinopsida; order Pinales; family Pinaceae; genus Pinus; species Pinus albicaulis. Next base: position 1,271,385,085 of record CM076579.1, read on the forward strand.
CTGATCCATCTTCTTAGCCTGTGCCATGCTCCAAATCATTTTGAATTTTGATCTTAGAATTTGTCCTAATGATCTATCTAAAGATATTCAATACATTCTCGCTTAAAAAAATAAAAAATTTATACCACAAGAGATATATATACCCTATATACATTAAAAAAATGTTAATATCATCACTAATAAAAAAATTACATATTAATTTACTTTTTTAATAAATATTTTTCTTAAAAATATTTAAATTTATATATATTTTAATTTATATACCATACATACATTAAAATATGTTAATATCATTTCAAATAAAGAAATTTACATATTGAAATCCGCTTGGCCTCACCTTCAATCCAAAAAAAATCCTATGAAGATTTTCAAATAAATAAACATAAAAAAAATAAAAATAAAAAACTACTAATCTCATAATTCTAAAAAATAGAACTAGTTCCCACACCTTCATCCCATCATCCGAAAAATTAGGGTACCCTTAACGTCAACCTCATAGATTAAGCTGTCCACGAGAATACTTCCAAAAGCAATGGCATGTTCAGGAATACTTCCAAAAAATAGGAGGAAACGTATACTTCCAAAAAATATCAGGAAAGGTATAGTGACATTTGTCGTTAGGATTTTCATTGGTTAGATTTTTAACTGTTAATCTCATAATTCTAAAAAATAGAACCAGTTCCCACAACTTCAACCCATCATCCGAAAAATTAGGGTACCCTTAAACTCAACCTCATAGATTAAGCTGTCCACGAGAATACTACCAAAATCAATGACATGTTCGGGAATACTTCCAAAAAATACGATGAAACATATACTTCCAAAAAATATCAGGAAACGTATAGTGACATTTGTGGTCCGAGAAATTAGGGTACCCTTACCCTCAACCTGATAGATTAAGCTGTCCATGAGAATACTTCCAAAGGCAATGAAAAGTTCGGGAATACTTCCAAAAAATACGACGAAACGTATACTTCCAAAAAATATTAGGAAACGTACAAACATTTGTGGTTAGATTTTTCATCCATTTATTTACGAAACGTATACTTCCAAAAAATATCAGGAAACGTACAGTGGCATTTGTGGTCCGAAAAATTAGGGTACCCTTACCCTCAACCTCATAGATTAAGTTGTGCACGAGAATACTTCCAAAAGCAATGACATGTTCGGGAATACTTCCAAAAAATACGATGAAACGTATACTTCCAAAAAATATCAGGAAACGTACAGTGACATTTGTGGTTAGATTTTTCATCCATTTATTTTTAAATAAATGGTTGGTTACCAGCATCGAGTTGTACCCTATATATTTTAGTTTGTTCATTCGAATTGTTCAATATATTGAACCTATCATTTAGGCTTGTAGTACATTCATTCGATTCCAATGGCTTTACTTTCTGTCGCACCCTTGCCATCCAAATCGCGCCTTCATGAAACGCTGATTATTTCTACTCATCACCTTCAGCCTTTCCCTACAACATTGAGGTTCTTTCTATGTTGGTGGACTAGGAGTTGGATGTAGGACACATGCTAGGGCACTTCAACTAGTACATGTACACTATTGAATTATATGAGCATTTGAAGTTTCTCTCTTATGTTCTGATAGACTAGTGAAGCATAACACTCACATCTTTCATTCTTTGGAGAATCTTCGCCATCATTTGTGGGAACTAGACCACTATTTGGACCACATTGAGCAACACTTGGGTATCCCTTCTGTGACTCGCAGCAACCTCAACAACAATGAATACCTACTTTAGGTTGTTTCCACAATCTCTGATCCATCTGCTTAGCCTATGCCATGCTCCGAATAGTTTTGAATTTTGATCTTAGAATTTGTCCAGATGATCTATCTAGCTTGTTTTTTAGTTCTCATCTCATCCTTTTAGTCTTTTTAGACATTTTTATATTACACTTCTATACAAAGAATGCACTTTTGATTATTATCTTATCTGAGTAGAAAAACAATGATAAGATATTCAATACATTCTAGCTTGAAAAAAAATAAAAAAATAATACCACAAAAAATATATATACCCTATATACATTAAAAACATATTAATATCATCACCAATAAAAAAAATTACATATTAATTTACTTTTTAATAAATATTTTTCTTAAAAATATTTAAAGTTATATATTTTTTAATTTAAATACAATACATACATTAAAATATGTTAATATCATTTCAAATAAAGAAATTTACATATTGAAATCCGCTTGACCTCACCTTCAACCCAAAAAAAATCCTATGAAGATTTTCAAATAAATAAACATTAAAAAAAAGAAAAAAAAGTTGTTAATTTCATAATTCTAAAAATTAGAACCAGTTCCCACACCTTCATCCCATCATCCGAAAATTAGGGTACCCTTAACCTCAACCTCATAGATTAAGCTATCCACGATACTACTTCCAAAAATATCAGGAAACGTATACTTAAAAAAAAATATCAGGAAAAAATCCTATGAAGATTTTCAAATAAATAAACATATAAAAAAAAAAATAACTGTTAATCTCATAATTCTAAAAATTAGAACTAGTTCCCACACCTTCATCCCATCATCCAAAAAATTAGGATACCTTAACCTCAACTCATAGATTCCGATGTCCACGATAATACTTAAAAAATATCAGGAAACGTATACTTCCAAAAAATATCAGGAAAAAATCCTATGAAGATTTTCAAATAAATAAACATAAAAAAATAAAAAAAGTTGTTAATCTCATAATTCTAAAAATTAGAACCAGTTCCCACACCTTCATCCCATCATCCGAATGTTGAAATATTAAAGTCATCTGCATGCCTTGAGAGAAGGAAGAAAAAGAGTAAAGGGGCAGCAGAGGAGCTTGCGTGTACAACACCGCGCATTCAAAGAAGAATGGGAAGAACCGTAAGGATGAATTTAATTGTTTATGGCCGCAGCCGAGTTTGCAGAGGAGAAGTTAAAGTCAGAATGGGCGTAGCCATTTTTGGAGAAGGACAAAGACTTTTGTGGTTCCAAAGCATGGAAGAACAATTTTACGGAGAAAAGAGTCAGTTCAGGCTTTTAAGCCTTCAACAACCAAATTGATGAAAATATATTTAAACGACGAAGTTCTTTCAGTTTTGAATGAGACACATGATAGTGGTCCCCACCACTTCACTGCCAATTGAAATCACAAGTTTCACTTGCAGTGTCTTGTTGATATGGAAGATTGCGATGCGATCGCAATCACAATCGCAAGTCGCATTGCGTTCCACCGCATATGTTATATTGTATATTTGCGATGCGATGCGATGTGGTCCCACCACAATCGCAATCGCAATCGCATGTCACATATGTTACCGCCGATTGTAAGTCCGCGATGTGATTGTCGCAATCGCACAATCGCAATCGCAACATCACACTTGATTGTTAAATTGTTCCATTTATATGTTTCTGCCGTTTTCCGATTGCAATTGTTTCGCCAATCACAACATTGCCAATCGCAAGTTTGTTTGTCAAGCCGACCCGCTGATCACTGATTGCTGATTGCGAAGTGGGCTCCACTCGTAAATCGTGCATATAAAGTTTTTATGTTAATTTTATGATTCGGAAATGTATTTCTTTTATAATTTGTTTTATGTTTTATTTTTCCGCCGCGTCATATATAAAGTGAAACAGCCCGAGAGGCATAGTAAGAAAAGGAGATAGTATTGTTGTATCATTGTGAGAGGCCGCAGGCAGAGAAAACACAGTAAGACCAACAAAGCACTATTTTTGTGCATTTTTGTATTGAGAGACAGAGAAAATTTTTTGAGAGCACTGCGTCTGTAGTAGTCTTGATCATATTTTGTGAATCCCTCCACCGAGGAAGACATTTTGTAATAGTTTTTAGTTCTATTAATGAAATAGAACAAAAAAATTTATTCTGCAAATCTCTGTCATTTATTATCTGTGTTAGAAGGGGAGTATTATTCTCTCCATATTGTTCTGGAATTATCAGAAATTCCAACATGGTATCGGAGCTAGTTCAGGCTCTTTGAAGGTCAAAGAAGCTGAAAGAAGAAGAAAACTTGTTGTAGCTTTTCTCCAACAGCGTGAAAGCTCAGCAGAATATAAAGTTCAGGTATTTCTCAAAGAAAACAGAGTTGTTGTTTTCGTTTAAAAGAGTTTGTTCTTTCAGAAAAGGAAAGACAGGTTGTCTAAGTTCAGAGTTCAGTTTAAAAATAATGGCTGGACCAAGCACTGGTATGAGTATTGTAAATGCTCAGCTTCCCCAGTTCAATGGAAAGAATTATGATTATTGGGCCATTACCATGAGAGCCTTGTTTGTCTCACAAGACTTATGGGAATTTGTAGAATATGATTTTGATGAACCAGCTGATGAGCAAGCTTTTAATGCCTTAACTCAAGTAGAGAAGGATATATTGAAGAGCAATAGAAAGAAGGACTCTAAATCCCTCTACTATTTGTATCAAGCAGTAAATGAGAGTGTGTTTCCAAGGATAGCAGTAGCTAAGAGATCCAAGGATGCATGGGATACTCTCGAAGTAGCCTATCAAGGTATGGAGAAAGTGAAGACAACAAAACTACAGTTGCTGAGGAGAGATTTTGAAAATCTTTGCATGAAAGAGTCAGATAGTATAGACTCATTTTTTACACATGTGATTGGGATTGTAAATCAGATAAGGTCCCATGGATAAAATCTTTAAAACAAGAGGATTGTGGAGAAACTTTTGAGGAGCTTACCCTCAAGGTTTTATGTTATTGTTACCACCATATAAGAGACCAAGGATCTCTCAAAGTTCACAGTGGATGAACTTCATGCTTCATTGATGACCCATGAACAGAGATTGGAAAGAATAGTGAATCCATCTCTAGAGAACACCTTCAAGACCCATATGCCTTCAGGAAAAGGAAGAGGTCAAGGAAGAGGAAGAGGAAGAGGCAGAAGCCAAAACAGAGGTGGAAGGGACAACCCTTCACATTCGCATGGAAGGAGCAACAGTCAGAATCAGAGCCATGGCCATTGCAACAGCCAGCAAGGTGGACACCATCATGCGCATGAACAAAGGTATGACAAATCCAATGTCCAATGTCATTATTGCAAGAAATATGGGCACTATGCTAATGAATGTAGAAATAAGCAAAATGACATGAAAAATAGGCAGAATGCTAATGTAGCAAAAGAAGAAAAGAACCCAAGTAATGTGCTGTTAGCATGTAATGTGGCACAAGATAGTGAAGATGATGTTTGGTTCTTAGATTCAGGATGTAGTAATCACATGACTGGAAACAGAACAATGTTTGCCAATCTAGATGAAGAGGTTAAATCAGAAGTAACCACAGGGACTGATACTAAGATCTCTGTAAAAGGAAAAGGAAGAGTTAGTATTCGAGTAAGAAATGGTGAGAAAAAATTTGTTCCAGATGTGTATTATGTTCTTGGTTTGAAGTGTAATCTTTTGAGAGTTGGGCAGCTCATAAACAAATGTTACAATGTAATTTTCAAGGATGATGTGTGCACCATAAAGGATGTACCTCCAAGAAAGAAAATCATTGTTGAAATACAAATGACTAGCAATAGAATGTTTCCACTCAAGCTCAGCACTGACTTGAAAGGAAAAGGGAAGAGTGTAGCAATTGTAACACAAGAAGTATTTCAGAAGGAAGAGAAAGATGAAAACTGGTTATGGCACCTGAGATTTGGACATCTCAATTTCGGAGGATTAAATTTGTTGCACAGAAAAGGAATGGTAAGAGGTTTACCATTGATTGAGAAGCCTGAGAGCCTATGTGAAAGCTGCATCTTGGGAAAACAACACAGAGAAAATTTTCCATCGGGGAAAATCATAAGGGCGAAAGCACCCTTAGAGATCATTCACTCAGATTTATGTGGGCCGATGCAAACAACATCAGTCTTAGGCAGCAATTACATGTTGACCTTCATAGATGATTTCACAAGAAAAGTGTGGGTTTATTTATTAAAATATAAGAGTGAAGTCTTTCAGAAAATTTTCCATTTTAAAGCTCTTGTAGAGAAACAGAGCGGGTTGTATATCAAAGTTCCAGAACTGATAGAGGAGGATAATATATCTCAAAGGAATTTTTGTGTTTCTGCAGAGAGAACGGCATACACAAGCAGTTTACCACAAGGTACACACTGCAACAAAATGGAGTTGCTAAAAGGAAGAATCGAACCATAATGGAAATGGTGAGAAGTATGCTGAAGGAAAAACACTTGCTGAATGAGTACTGGGCAGAAGCAACAAACTGTGCTGTGTATATTTTAAATAGATGCCCTAGAAAAGCTGTGATGAACAAATTTCCAGAAGAAGCGTGGAGTGGCAGAATACAGGGAGTCACCCACATGAGAATTTTTGGATGTGTGGCTTATGCACACATTCCAGACAAATTGAGGAAGAAGTTGGATAGTAAGGGGGATAAGTGTATCTTCCTTGGATATTGTGAATATTCCAAAGGGTACAGATTTTATAACCCATCCACAAAGAAGCTTGTGATAAGCAGAGATGTGAAGTTCATTGAAGAGGAAACATGGGATGGAAGCCTTGAGAAAAAAGTTAATGTTAAAAGTTGTTTATCTCATGATGAAGATGAGGAAGATGTGATTGAAATTAACAACTCATCGATAGCACAACCTCCAACATCACAAGGACAGTAAGGGACACCTCAAGTAGCAGCGAGAACACCCTTGAGAAGAAACGTGAGTGCATCGCCAAGCACACCACATGGAGTAGGTTCAAGTGCTTCTTCAAGCATGACTACACCAAATGAAAGAGGAACAAAGTTTAGAAATATTAATGAAATTTATGAGCCGAAAGCGAAAAATGAAGGTATGAATTCCTTATTTGCTTTGTATTTTCATGTTGATGATCCTATTCATTTTGAAGATGCTATTAAAGATAGAAAATGGATAGAAGCTATGGATGATGAAATTAATGCCATAGAGAAGAACAAAACACGGGAGTTGGTTGATCTCCCAAAAGATAAAGAAGTCATTGGAATAAAATGGGTCTATAAGACCAAGAGTAATGCTGAAGGAAAGATAGAAAGACATAAGGCCAAACTTGTTGTCAAGGGATATAAGCAGCAACATGGAAGTGACTATGAGGAAACTTTTGCACCAGTTGCAAGAACGGAAACTGTGAGAGGAGTGTTGTCCATAACAGCACAAAACAAATGGAAAGTATACCAGATGGATGTAAAATCTGCATTCTTAAATGGAGTTTTAATGGAAGAGGTATATGTTGAACAACCTCTGGGCTATGAGAATAAAGGCCAAGAGTAGAAAGTCTACAGATTGAAGAAAGCTCTTTATGGGCTGAAACAAGCACCGAGAGCATGGTACAGTAGGATAGACTCCTATCTATTGGAAAATGGGTTTGAGAAATGTGATGGAGAACCCACATTGTACATCGAAGAAAAGGATGGTAAAATTCTCATTGTTGTGTAATATGTTGATGATGTAATATTCACTGGTAATGATGATTATCTCAGTCAAAATTTTAAAATAGTCATGAAAGAGGAATTTGAAATGACTGACATGGGCTTGTTGAGATACTTCTGAGGAATAGAAGTAGAGAAAAGTGAAAAAGGGATTTTTATATCTCAAGAAAAATATGTGAGTCAAGTTTTAGAAAGATTTAGCATGCACGAGTGCAAAGCTGCAATTACTCCCACAGTAATGGGATTGAAGTTGAGTAAAAATGACAACAGCAAGGATTTTGATCCAAGTTTGTATAAAAGCATAGTTGGCAGCCTCATGTATTTTACTGCAACTAGGCCGGATATTATGCATGCTGTTAGTTTAATTTCTAGATTTATGGAGAAGCCAAAAGAAGCACATTGGCATGCAGCAAAGAGAATTCTGAGGTATGTTAAAGGAACCAACAGATTTGGTATTTAATATACTGCTTCAAAAAATTTAGATGTAGTTGGATATATTGACAGTGATTGGGCTGGAAGTGTAGATGATCGAAAGAGCACTTTCGGTTATGTTTTTCACATGGGTTCAGGAGCCATTTCATGGGCTTCTAAGAAACAGTCGATTGTAGCGTTATTTACAGCAGAGGCAGAGTATGTGGCAACTACAGCAGCAGCGTGTCAAGAAATTTGGATGAGAATAATGTTGAGAATTTTATGCCAAGAACAAGTAAAAGGAACAGTAATTCATTGTGAGAATAGCTCAGCTATAGCATTGTCAAAGAATTCAGTGTTTCACAAGAGAATGAAACACATTGATGCCAAGTATCACTACATCAGAGAACTAGTGAACAATGGATAAATTGTTTTACAGCATTGTAGAACAGAGGAGCAATATGTAGATATTTTAACAAAGCCATTGGGGTAGAAGACCTTTGAATTTTTAAGAAAATGCTTGGGTATGACAAATAACCCAACAGCTGACTTTAAGGGGGAGTGTTGAAATATTAAAGTCATCTGCGTAACTTGAGAGCAGGAAGAAAAAGAGTACAGGGGCAGCAAAGGAGCTTGCGTGCACAGCACCGTGCATTCAAAGAAGAACGAGAAGAACCGTAAGGATGAATTTAATTGTTTATGGCCGCAGCCGAGTTTGCAGAGGAGAAGTTAATGTTAGAATGGGCGTAGCCGTTTTTGGAGAAGGACGACGACTTTCGTGGTTCCAAAGCACGGAAGAACAGTTTTACGAAGAAAACAGTCATTTCGGGCTTTTAAGCCCTCAACAACCAAATTGATGAAAATATATTTAAACGACGAAGTTCTTTCAGTTTTGAATGAGACACATGATAGTGGTCCCCACCACTTCACTGCCAATCAGAATTGCAAGTTTCACTTGCAGTGTTTTGTTGATATGGAAGATTGCGATGTGATCGCAATCGCAATCGCAAGTTGCATTGCATTCCACCGCATATGTTATATTGTATATTTGTGATGCGATGCGATGTGGTCCCACCACAATCGCAATTGCAATCGCATGTCACATATGTTACTGCCGATTGTAAGTCCACGATGCGATTGTTGCAATCACACAATCACAATCGCAACATTGCACTTGATTGTTAAACTGTTCCGCTTATATGTTTCCGCCGATTTCCGATTGCGATTGTTTCACCAATCGCAATGTCGCCAATCGCAACATTGCCAATCGTAAGTTTGTTCGTCAAGCTGATCCGCCGATTGCCGATTGCCGATTGCAAAGTGGGCTCCACTCGTACATCACGCATATAAAGTTTTTATGTTAAGTTTATGATTCGGCAATGTATTTCTTTTATAATTTTTTTTATGTTTTATTTTTCTGCTGCGTCATATATAAAGTGAAACACAGTAAGACCAACAGAGTACTATTTTTGTACATTTTTGTATTGATAGACAGAGAGAAGTTTTTGAGAGCACTGCGTTTGTAGCAGTCTTGATCATATTTTGTGAATCCCTCCACCGAGAAAGACATTTTGAAAGAAAAGTTTTATTATGCAAATTTCTGTCATTTATTCTCTGTGTTAGAAGGGGAGTATTATTCTCTCCATATTGTTCTGGAATATCAGAAATTCCAACACCGAAAAATTAGGGTACCCTTAACCTCAACCTCATAGATTAAGCTGTCCGCGAGAATTCTTCCAAAAAGTATCAGGAAACACACAATGAGATTTGTGGTTAGATTTTTCATCCATTTATTTTTAAATAAATGGTTGGTTACCAACATCGAGTTGTACCCTATATATTTTAGTTTGTTCATTCGAATTGCTCCATATACTGAACCTATCATTTAGACTTGTAGGACATTCATTCGATTCCAATGGCTCTACTTTCGGTCGCCTTCACGAAACGCTCATCATTTCTACTCATCACCTTCAGCCTTCCCCTTCAACAATCCGAACTCTGGCAGTGTGCACACGACGGAAAACTGTGACACCTTCCATCACCATGTGTTCGACAACCGCTGTATCGGATGATGGTGTTAAGAGACGCATAGCGAATCATCATTCCAACCTCTGGGACGATGATGTCATACAGTCTCTGTCCGCGCCTTATGGGGTTATTTTCATCTTTCAACTTATTCTTAAATGCACATTCCTGCTTTCCAAACGAATGGAATGTATATTTTTTTTTTTCCTTTTTATTTACTCTGTTGAATGTATATGGGTCAGGCGCCTTCATACCGTGAGCGTGCAGAGAGACTTATTCTGGAAGTGAAAAAAATGTTCAGAGAAATTGAGGATGGAGTATCAATTAATGCTCTCAATGATCTGCTTTCACGCGTTTCCATGGTAGATAGCGTCGAACGTTTGGGAATCGACAGACATTTCAAAATGGAGATAAAATCAGCTCTGGATTATGTACACAGGTCAGTTATCATCATTATTTATGAGATATGGCATACACATCATTCTAAGGCGAAATTATTTTTCACGTACAGTTATTGGAGTGAAAAAGGAATTGGCTGTGGGAGAGAGAGTGTTGATACTGATCTCAACTCAACAGCGTTGGGTTTTCGAACTCTTCGACTACATGGATACCCGGTCTCTTCAGGTAGATATATATAATATATATATCCCCGCATTTTATGAGTATATTGTTCGTTTATGTTAAAGCATTCAGCTGCTATCAAGTTGTTTGATGATAGCAGCCAGCTGACATCTAGGTGCAGACACTAATTTGATAATACATAATGATGTCAGGTGTGCTGGAACACTTTAAAGACGAGAAGGGGCAGTTCGTCACTTCTTCCATTCCAACAGAGGGAGAGATCAGAAGTATACTCAATCTGTTTCGTGCCTCCCTCGTTGCGTTTCCAAATGAGAAAGTAATGGAGGAGGCTGAGATCTTCTGTACGATATATTTAAAAGAATCTCTACAAATGATTCCGGTTTCCAGTCTTTCACGACAGGTGAGGCAGGGAAATCGATAAGTAGCAATCAAAATCGGTAGTAAATATTTTTTGGGAGTCAATATTTTGGACGGATTCCTGACACAGTTTTTTAAAAAAATTGGTCTTTCTAATATATGATATACATCTAAAACGTTTACATCCATGCATTGAGCTATTTACAATAATTTGAATTTTGTGGTTGCAGATAGAATACGTTATGGAGTATGCTTGGCATACAAATCTTCCACGACTGGAAGCAAGGCACTACATGGACGCATTTGGATCCAATGAGTAAGCCAATTAACTCACCGCCCATTTAATTTGAGTGCCTTAAACTCTATAGGTCGAACTAAATATTTTAGTGCATTAAACTTTATATGCACAAGTCAATATTTTAGTTGTACATAGACTTTATTTATTTTGACAGAAGTAAAGTTTTTTAATAGGTTTTAGGTGAAAATGGATATATTGGAAGGTTTGAGTTTTTTCATTCTATTCCCTTGAAATTTCTTATGCTTGTTTATAAATTGGCTGGTGAAGTGTTCGATATGAAATAATGAAGGGTTAGATATGAAATAATGTAGCTTGTATTTTTGGTTTGGCTTTTTATAATTTTAATATAATTTTAATTTTCAAAGATTTTAGTTAGAATCGTTTAGTGAATAATTTAAAATTTTAAACACATATTATAACAAATACATGGATAATATTTATAAAAAGGATATTAATTTTACAATATTTGGTTGACAATCATATTTATAAAAAGAAATAAATTACTTTAAAACATTAATAAATTTAAAAGATAGTTGTTTAAGAGAGAGAAAAAAAAACTTGGCTTCTTACTATTTTACTTGATAAACTAAAAAATTTGTCATTATCTTCTTATAATATTTAATTTATTAATATAATATTTGAATTATATATATATATATATATATATATATATATATATATATATATTGAAAATAACAAAAATATATTCAAATATGGTTTTTAAAAATGAATACAAAAGCATATTATTTTAAAATATTAATACAAAAACATTACTTAAAAATGTTTCTTAATTTTTTGATTTTCAATTTTAAAATTTATTTATAATTTAAAAATCATATAATATATGTGTATAGTAAGTTAAAACTTTTACTTCTCAAAAATAAAATATATATGGTCTTCATTTTTATTAATATTTGGTTTGCTAATGTGAAAGGATATCATTGGTAAAACTAAAGGTTATACCACCTCCATAGAATATGGTATGTCTATACCATAAAGAAATTTGATAATGTAAAGGCATGTAATTTGTTTTTAAGTAGGAATAGCTAGAATAAAATTTGCAGCCTTGAGAAATGACTAAAATTTGCAGCCTTGAGAATAAAATTTACATGCAAAGGACTATGAAGAAGCCAAGTGTGGACCTCTATGGAGAACCAACTTGGCTAGGCTATCTGGTCCTAAAACTTACCACCAAGCTAAATTTTCTCATATCCATGCTAATGTTACAGTAAGTATCACATTGACTAACCACCACCCTAGGAACATGGGACTAGGGACATATTCAAGGTAATGTTATGAGTTTGGAAGTTTACTAATTCCTACTGGTTTTGGTGTAATTTCAGACCACACCATGGTGCCATAGGTTTGATTCCCCTAAGTTACATCAAAGAGGTGGTTTTGGACCAACCACCACACCTCCTGAAATCTATGACATGGACTAATTGTGACCCTGGGATCGTAGGAATCACCTCTGACTTATAGTAATGTTTTGGGTTTAGAAGTTTAATAATTTCTACAAGATTTAGTGTAATGGAAAGCCACAACAACCAATCTAGTGTTCATGGCATTTGATTGTTATTAAATATCATCTATGTCTTTTCTGTCATTCCTTTGAAAGACCTTTTCCAAAAATTATTTTAGTTTCCAATGTAGATCAATAGTGTAGAAATACTGGTTTAGATGACCATGGGTATTACCCATCTTAAGTAATTATTTTACGACAAAAACCAAAAAGTAAAATTTTGAATGAAAATCCATGTCATTTACAATTTCTTCCTTAATTCTTGGTGCACCTCTAGTAGTTTTTGTAGATAGTAGGGAAATGTTAGTGGCTCAAACCATGCATGAGATTGCAAGCTACTAAAAGAACCCCAGCTTCCACCACCTTCTCTACATCATGATGGTTTCCTTGTCATATTGTTCACCTAATGAGAGGAAAGAATGAGTGATGTTAGAGAAAGAACCCACAAGCTTGAAAGAATAGGTAGGGGAGTAGGTATCAAGCCACCTGGGCTAACTCTAAAATCTAAAAAAATGATAATTAAAGCACAAATTAACAAGGTAAATCGATAGCAAATTGAAAGGAATGTTCCCCCAATCTAACTCAGATATGTTCAAAAACAAATATTTGGCAAGTTGGAAGGGGAAGGTTGATAGGGATCGAGGAAAAGAGAATTAGAGTGCCCTCATGAATTAAAAAACCATAATACTTAGATAAATTTCCTGATAGTGGCTAACTCACTTGAAAAATCGCATGTGAGAGATGATTATTGAAAATTAATACCCATTATAACTCTAATAGATAGTGCTTGCAGTTAATATCACATAGCTAGCTAATTATAAAAAATTAATATAGATTATAACTCTAAGATATAGTACTTGCATTTTATCCACATGCTAACATATTATAAGGGAAACTGAGCAAGTCTAGATGGCCCAACACTTGAAATAACTGTGGCCTACCCATCTCTCCTAGTTGCACTTCCCAAATCAACACATCCTAAGACATAATATGTTTTTTTAGCTATACCATTATATTGACATTAGTTTTTACATAGATAGTTGTGTCTATTTTTTAATAGTTATTCTAAAATTTTAATTAATTATAAGTAAGTATAAGATCGGCGGTAGGGATTTAATTTCCATAGAATTTTCTAGAATATTATTAGCAGTAATCACAAATCAAAGGTTGAAATTTATTTGAAAAGTAGTTATGCCATTTTTTTCATTTAATTAAATTGATTAATTAAAAAGAATGGCATATCAAAATGAGTTATAGTTTTTTGAGAATCTGGTGTTAGTAAGCCATGATATTGGCCAAACACTATTTACAAGTTAAACATCTCCATGATTAAGTGCTAATGATTCTCAGTGAATAATGATGAACCCTTAGCTAAACTGAGAGGTGGGGTGATCAGTTTAGTACATTCATGGAAATTAAAACTCTTTTCTTTACACCCATTAACTACATTTTATAAGCAAAATAATACATAATGAATTAGCAAATTGAATGTGTGGACAACAAGTAATTAAGCAGATTAAAAAAACACATCAACACATAATAATCATGCACATATACAAAAAAATATAAGTGGAAACCCATAAGGGAGAAAACCACATCTTATTATTGTTGTGATGCAAAGGTAAGCTCCAACTACCTCTCACCACCGATTTTCTGTAGGCTCCAACCTATAGGAGGCTCCTAGCTCAATTTCTGCAAGCTACAACTTATAAGGAAGCTCCAACTCCCATCTATTTTCTGCAGGCTACAACCCACATGAGGCTCCTACCTCAACTTCTCAAAGCTAGAACTTGCAAGGAAGCACCAAATCCCATAAATTTTCGGCAGGCTACAACCCTCCTACCTCAACTTGTGCAAGCTACAACTTGCAAGGAAGCACCAACTCCCATAAATTTTCTACAAGCTACATCTTACATGAGGCTCCTACCTCACCCAGCTCCAAGTGGAAATTTATCAAGCTACAACTTGAAAGGAGACTACAATCCCCTCACTCAACATGAAACTATAATGTTTATTTACCTAGATAGTAGCTCTGTTATACACCTTCTTCACTACCGCCTCTTCAGCCTTCATATTTGCTTCATATTAGCTCATGATGTGCACAACATCTCTATCAGCTCTCTCTAATTCTTCCATTCTCTAACCTTCTACAAATATCTTGAATTCTTCAGCTCTCTTCCATTTTGATGCTCTCTTTTACCCCTTAATGCACATCGATATTACATCTCTTATACACGTAACTCCTGGCTGTCTGCATTCTACAGGAAATACGAAGTGAATAGGCCTGTGTCTGTGCCTTCCATCCATTCGATTCCTTATACTTCAGTTCAGGTTATTACCTTAGAGATAATCATTACAACACCCATTGGATTTTTTCTCATGCCTACGGAGACTTGCCTTTGCATCACAAAGAATATAAAATAATAAATTATTTTACATTTGTAGTTACAAAAATTATATTTCACTCAACCCTTTCAGCTCTTGGTTTGTTGTGCATTTGTCCTTTTTGATGTCATCACTGTCTTTTCTGTTTCTATAGTTATATCATAGAAGTTCTGCACAAACACTTTTTGACCGACCCGACCCAGTTGAGACGTTTCCAATAGTGCCACCATATCTTCATTTTCCCGACTTTGCCTCTTCTGCTCATGCCCACAGTGTTCAGCCTTCACCTGCTCCTTTTCTCTATGTCAGGTCACTTACCCGAATCTTCCTCTGCTACGTTCAGACATTGTTTTACATTATAATCCTTATTTTCTCTCCGATGTGATTTAAAAAATGGAAAACCCATACTCTCACACTTGAAATCCTTTAGGCTTCAGCCTTGACCTGCATCGTGTCTAATTCATTATCACACTTCACACTTCGACGTTCTCATGTGTTTCTTGTTATGCATATCTCTTCCAAACCCCGATTTAATTTCTTCAAAGGGAAACCTTATGCCTCTAGATTTGAAATCCTTTATACTTTTTCTTTGAAGCTACATTGCATGCGGTACTCTAATCACATTTCACAAGATTTAGATTATAGAAATAACAAGGTTCCTATTATCATATGCGATATGCGATCGAATCGCATCGCAAACCCCACTTCTTATCACATTGCAACCTCTGCACATTATCGAAACTTCGCAAGTTTAACCATATCACAATAATACCGATTTTTCAATTTCGTAAATTGTTGCGAATACCTTATCATGTGTTACAAAACCTTGCTCATCGCACTTCGGCTCTTCACTGATTTACCTCATTGGTAATTCGCAAATTTACATCTTCGGCGTTAACTGTTATACCATATCGCATGCGCTATGTGATATGCGCAAGGACCTCCGCCCGACACATGTCCACTTCGGCACTCTCACAATTTAATCTGCGACGAGATCTAAATCGTCGATCTTCAAGTTGACCTTTGCGAATTGATCCTAACCATCCATTCTCCCCTTTGGAAATATTCTTTGGAGTTTTATGCCTTAATCATTTCGCCTATTTATTCAACTACCAGGGAAAATTTTAAGGGTGGAAAATTATTTTAAGGTTTAGAAACCTTGGCGAATCTTAGTAGTCCTTAATATCAAAACTATAAAATGTTTGGTGATATGTTTGTAAAAATATTCAAATTTCTAATAATTTCATATATCCTCTATAAAAATTTGGCAATTTTTAAGGTAAAATAATTTTATACTATAAAATTTGGGTGAATCATTCTTTGTAAAAATGGAAATTGGCGAATATTTTTTTTAGAAAAAACATGAAAAATTAGCCCACCTGCGAATATTAGCCCCTAAAATTTTCCTTGTCAACTACTGCTACTCTGCAACTCCCTCTCCTCCATGCTACTCCTTCCTCGACCTTCTCTTTTCTTATTCGCTTGGGTCTATCATTATATGTTGCTGCCACTTTACATACTATTTCAATGTCAAATATAGAACACCATTTTGTATTAGATCATCGAATCTAGAATATAGATTTGTTTCTTATTCAAACTGCACACACATCCACTTGCTCCAGACTGGAATCAAAACGAGATGAACTGCATTGTTCTACCTCTTTGCTTCTCCTTTCTGCTCCTTTGCCTTAGATAATGATTCTAATGTTGCTTCTTGCCTCTTTGCTACACATTTCTTTTCCTTGCATCTTTGCTACAAATTGCTGCTCCTTGCCTCTTTTCTGCATAATGCTACTCCTCTCTGCTTCTGTTTTACTCTTTTTTGCTCCTCTGCCTCTATTTTATGCTTCTCCACTAAAAATTTTCCTTCTTTTCCTTATTTCTCCTTTATACTCCAGCTGATCCTGATTTTGTCCTTTGTTCTCAATGATAATTTTGATGCTACTCCTTTCATATCCTTTGCCATCAATGAAAATATTTCTGACATTCTCTCCCTTTGGAATTAATGGCAACATTTCCTCCAACACTTCCTCCCCCTTTCATTCTTAGAAGTGCCTTGCTTCCTTTTCTTGATTTTCAGAAGTGCCTTTTTTCTTCTGCTCGCTTTTCATCCCCCTTTGACATCAATGGGAAAGGGTTACACATTTTCAATGTAGTTTCCATCATTTCATTAATTCTCTCTGAGTTGTGTATAAGAATTCTTCTTTCTATTCTTTTGTTATGAAATGAATATACATACTCCATCTATGCATTACACACTTGACGAATCCTTTTGTATTTGAATGAATACCCTAATCCGCCATTCTATTATTGCTTCCTGATTGTTCTGTATAAACCATGAGTGTTTCTTTATGTTACACATAAGCATTTCTTTATATGTACCTCAAAATTAAAACACCATGATGTATGCTATAATACTCCGATACTGGGGACTTGTACCGTAACACTACTTCAAAAACCAATTCATGATTATTTGTAATGATATATTGATAATAACATTTTTCTTATTCATCGTTCTTAAAATCATTTTGTTACATTATTGACACTTGCTGAGAGACACACAATGTGATCATCCTATGTATATCTTTACCAGCTCCATAGATCGAGCTCTTCTTGACAAATTTTATGGGTTATTATCCCCTTAAGAAGTCGCTTCTTTTATAATCCTGGCTGGATGTTTGTTCCTGATATTGCAGACTTTGCTGGTGCATTGTTTTCATCATTTTTTTTTAATCACATCAGAGAGTATCATTTGTAGAAACTATCCAAAGTTTGTCTCTTAGATATTCGAATGGTTCTCTAGCAAGAGGTTTTGTAAATATGTCTGTTGTATGTTCTTTTGTTGGGACATATTCCATCTTTACTATTTTCTTTGCTACTTGTTCTCTAAGGAAGTGGTACTTTATTGGGATGTGCTTGATTTTTGAATGAAGCACGAGATTTTTTTATATGCTTATTGCACTTGTATTGTCATATTTGATAGAAATAGGTTCAATGATGCTTACCTTCATGTATTAAAGATTTTGTTTCATCCACATCACTTGTGTGCAAAATTTTTTGCTTCTATGTATTCCGCTTCTGTTGTAGATAGAGAGACATATGTTTGCTTCTTGTTTTACCATGCCACCATACTTTATCCAAAATAGAATGCACCTCCACTTGTGCTTTTCCTGTCATCCACACAACTGGTCCAATATGTATTTGTATATGCTATGAATGTGAAATCTTTTCCTTTCGGATACCATAGGCCATAATGTGTAGTTCCTTGCAAGTATCTAAATAGCCTCTTGATTGCTAGAAAGCGATTTTTTTTTTTTATGCTGCTTGATATCTTACCACAAGTCCTACTGGCAGCATAATGTCTGGTCTAGAGGCTTCAAGGTATATTAGAATTCCTATCATAGATCTATAAAATCTTTGATCTAAATCTGCATATCCATCATCAGCACATTACTTGCATCCAGTGATCATGGGAGTTGACACAGGTTTGCAGTCTTCCATTTGGAATGTTTTTAACATGTCTCTTAAGTATTTTTCTTATGAAATGAATATACCTTTGTTATTCTGTACAAGTTGAAGTCCTAGGTAGAAGGTAAGCTCTCCAATCACAGAAATTTCGAATTCTGACTTCATCTCTTCTGCAAATATTTTTACTATCTCATCCTTGTTGCTGCCAAACATAATGTCATCTACATATGCCATGACAATTAAAAGTTAATTTTCATCAGCCTTTATATACAGATTGTTTTCTACTCCTCCCTTCTTGAATCCTTATTTTTGAAAGTACTTGTCTAGCCTAGAATACCATGCACGTGGTTCTTGTTTGAGACTATATATGGATTTATTTATCTGCAAACATAGTTGTGCTTATCTGCTAAGTAAAAACCTTCAAGTTTTTCCATGTAGAATTCTTCCTATATATCTCCATTTAAGAAGGAAGACTTCACATCCATTTGATATACCTTCAAATCATGATAGCATGAAAAAGCCAAAAACATTATAATTGCTTCCATTCTTGCTACATGGGCAAAAGTTTCATCATAGTCACGTCCTTTGATTTGAGAGTATCCCTTACATACAAGTCTGGCATTATTTCTAATTACCTGACCTTGTTTATTCATCTTATTCTTGAATATCCACTTTTTTCCAATGACATGTTTCCCAATAGGTATTCGTATTAACTCCCATGTCTTGTTCTTCTAAAATTGGTCTAATTATTCATTCATAGCATTTATCCAACTTTTGTCTTTGTTGGCTTTATCGAAATTCTTCGGTTCTAGCTATGACAACATGACTAGATACACTTCCTCAACCTGCTCAGCTAGTTATCTTCTTATTTGGACTCCTACACTCTTGCCTCCAATGACTTTATCTTCTGGATGGTTCTTTTGAGTGTTTCTTAAGGGTCCTTTTGAGTTTATTTATGTATCTTCTATTGTGTCATTATGTTCTTTAGTTTCTTTATTCTCATCATGATGATGATCTGGAAGATTGACATAGTTTGTACTTTTGATTCTCTCTGGTAGCGCTTCATTGAATCTCACATCAATTCTTTCCACAATCTTATGAATTATTTTATTGTAGCACCTGTAGCCCTTACTCTTTGATGGATATCCCAAAACACTCCTTCATCATCTCTTGCATAATACTTCCCAAATTTTTCATCATTATTCTTTATGAAACATTTACTGCCAAAGACTATAAAGTGCTTAATTGATGTCAGTTTCCCATACCATAGTTCATATGGAGACTTGTCACAATTTGGTCTGAGATGATCTTTGTTGAGAATATGAATAGCTGTGTGTACTAATTCTGCCCGGTAGGTTTGGGGAATGATTCTTTCTTGCATCATGGCTCTTGCAATCTGCTGTACATACCTATTTTCCCTCTCTGCCACTACATTTTGTTGAGGTGTATCTACAATAGTAAATTGCTACTTTATCTCACATTTATTGCACATGTCTGCAAACTCATCACCTGTGAAATCACCTCATCTATCTCATATGATGAATTTTAGTTTAAATCTAGTTTGATTTTCTGCCAATGTTAATCTTAGAAATTCCAACGCTTCAGATTTATATCGAAGAAATTCCACCCATGTTAATCTGTAAAAATCATCAATTATCAGCATGGAATACGATTCTCCACTCATTGTATTTGTTCTAAAAGGTCCGCACAGGTGCATGTGTATAAGTTGGAGAGGTTTACTATTAGATCGTTGGTCTTTAGATTTGAATGATGTATGAGCTTGTTTGCCCAATTGGCAGGACTTACATATAGTATTTGGTGGTTTCTTTATTGCAAGAAAATCTCTGACAAATTTCTTTTTGCATAGTTTAATGATGTGGTCAAAATTTAGATTTCCCAGTCTTCTATGCCATAGCCAAGATTCGTCAAGTTTGCTGATGTGGCATGCTTCATTCTCCTCTTCCACTATATAAATATTACTTTTTATTCGAACACCTTTAACCAAGGTATTTCCTATGGTGATTGACCTTACTTCACAATATTGGGCTCTGAAAAGGACCTCACAACCTTTATCACAAATTTGACTAACACTTAGCAGATTGGATTTAAGGCCATCACAAATAGTACATCCTGAGCCTCTCCTCCATTATTCAGGTTCATTGTGCCTTTTCCTTTGATTTTCACTGTTTTTTCATTTCCGAATGTTACATTACTAGATTTATTTTCATCAAATGTTACAAACTTGCTTTGGTCTAGCCACATGTCTTGAGCACCCATTATCCACATACCATTGACTATTGTGATCCCGAGAAATTATAACCAGATCACACTTATTTAGCTTCCTTTTCCATTGCATGCAGTTGTTTGTTCTGTAAATTTTCTGGGGAGATGGATCACAGTCTTTGAGAGGAAATTCGTAAGATTTTTTCCCATTTTTATGGTAGCAAAAACATTTGATTGTATTTCAGAATGGATTATGTACACAAGTGAATCCACCATTTTCCCTAATTCCCTTTGAGTTTCCATACTCCAGTCTCCTTATATACGCTCTTCACTCCATGGCTTTATGACCGAACCTTTTATAGCAAAAGAAATACCCATGGAAGTAGTATCTGTATTTGGCAAAGAAGGTTGTTTGGGGATATAGACATCTAGTCATATGAAAATTATGTCTATGGAAGCCATTTGATATGTGCTGGAATATTCCTTAGTTGTTCACTCCTTTTGTTCCTGAGCTTTCCTAGTAGTGGGTTCTTGTTGCAACTCATGAGGACTTGAAGCGTTTCCCACATTTTTATTCTCATATTGATGGGATTTGACATTTTCTTTTAGAAAAATTTCACAAATGTAATAGCTTTCTTATCCTATGCCTTCGACTTGCTTGATTCTCCTTCATATCCTATCCCAATCTTTACAACAGGAGATCTTTGTTCATTTATATGTTATCCAATTGTTCAACACCTTTTAATTGTTGAATGTTCATTGTTAAATCAGTTTGAGCCATTACCAATGTCTTCCTCAGACTCACCACCTCTTCTTCCAATCTTCCACATTCCTGACTTTTCTCCCTTATTTGCTGTAGCAGAATGTCTTCTACTTTCCTTTCTTCTTCTAGTTCAACTTTCAACTTATTAAAAACTTCAGATTTTGGTTCTTCCTTTACATGTTTCAGAAGGAATTCCTTCTGTTTCTTACTCTTACGCTTAAGAATTTCAATTTCCTTTAAGGCACATGCCAACTACCCCTCAAGGTCTACCTCACCATGTTCTTCAAATTCCAGGAAATCTTCCTCAAGATATTCCTTAACCATGAAAATAAATTATGATGTTCCTTATTCATTGAGGGATTCATCTGAACTCTTAGATGTACTGTTGCCTTGTTGAACATATAATTTTCTTCTATTAAATATGTTCCCCTTCTGCCTCTTTCTGAAATTGCTTTTCTCTTCCCCTTTTGATTGATTCTCTATTTTCTTATGAGGACATTTTGAAGCATAGTGCCCAATTCTTCAAAAATTAAAGAACTTGAATGGAAGTTTACCTTTGTATTCACCTGTGGGTCTGTCCATTGTTCTGAAAAATTTGGCTTCTTCTTCATCAGAGCATGAGCATGTACCTTCCTTCTCTTTTATGCATTTGTCTGCCTTGAAGGTTTCCTCCCTTATGTTTGACTTCCATTTAGGAAGTCTCATCTCATATGTTATTAGGTTCCCAAGTAATTTGTTTCTTGTTAAGGTTTCCCAGTCTGTTGTTTCTTCTATGACAAAATTCTTAGGATTAAACTTGGATGGTAGAGATATCCATATTTTCTGGACTGCAACACTTTCTTTAATTTCTTCTCCTAAGCCTATCATGATATTCACAACTTCTTCAACTCCTAAGAAGAATGCAACTATATGTTCATCACCATTCATTTTTAAGTTTTCAAACCGAGTTCTATGTGTTTGATGTTTGACCATCCTAACCTTTGTATCTCCCTCATGAATATTTTCTAATGTATCCCAGATCTCTTCGGCAGTCTTATTGTGCATTACTTTGACAAATTTTGACTCACTCAGGCTGCTCAAGAGTGCATTCATTGCTTTTGCATTAGCTATGAAATGTTGTTTGGCTTCTTTCTCAGTGTTAGTTTCCTTTAGTGCATATTTTTCTTCCACAATAATCCAAACTTCTATTCCTAGAGACATTAACGATGTCCTCATTCTTATTTTCCAGAAATCATAGTTTGTGCTTGTAAACAATGGGGCTATATTTTTTTATCATCCTTCTAGGCTAACCATTTTGCAGACCTATGACCTACTTGCATTTATTAAATTTTTTCTAAAGCAACCCGCTCTAATACCAATTGATGAACCCTTAGCTAAACCGAGGGTGGGTGAATCATTTTAGTACATTCATGGACATTAAAAATATTTTATTTACACCCATTAACTAATTCATTTTACAAGCAACATAATACATAATGAATTAGAAAACTGAATTTGTGGACAACCAGTAATTAAGAAGATTAAAACAACACATCAACACATAATCATCATGCACATAGACAACAGATATAAGTGGAAAACCATAAGGGAAAAAACCACATCTTATTATTGTTGTGATGCAAAGGCAAGCTCCAACTCCCTCTCACCACTTATTTTCTATAGGCTCCAACCTACAGGAGGCTCCTAGCTCAATTTCTTGAAGCTACAACTTGCAAGGAAGCTCCAACTCCCATCTATTTTCTGCAATCTATAACCCATAAGAGGC
This sequence comes from Pinus albicaulis, assembly GCA_034641835.2. Classification (NCBI taxonomy): domain Eukaryota; kingdom Viridiplantae; phylum Streptophyta; class Pinopsida; order Pinales; family Pinaceae; genus Pinus; species Pinus albicaulis. Next base: position 1,271,408,316 of record CM076579.1, read on the forward strand.
TTGTACTTAAACTTCTGCAAGCTACAACTTCCGGGGAAGCACCAACTCCCATAAATTTTCTGCACGATACAACCCATAGGAGGCTCCTACCTCAACTTTTGTAAGCTAAAACTTGCAAGGAAGCACCAACTCCCATAAATTTTCAGTAGGCTACAACCTACAGGGGGCTCTTACCTCAACCAGCTCAAACTAGAAATTTATCAAACTACAAATTGAAAGGAGACTACAATCCCCTCACTCAACATGAAACTATAATGCTGATTTACATGGATATCATCTCTGTTATACTCCTTCTCCATTGCTACCTCTTCAACCTTTATATCTACTTCATATCAGCCCATGATGTGCACAACATCTCTATGAACTCTGTCTGATTCTTTTATTCTCTAACCTTTTACAACTCTCTTCCACTCTGTTGCTCTCTGTTACCCCCTATTGCACACTGATATTACATCTCTTATAGATATATAACTCCTGATTGTTTTCATTCTATAGGAAATACGAAGTGAAAATTCCTGTCTCTGTGCCTTCTACCCATTCAATTCCTTATACTTCAGTTCAGGTTATTACATCAGAAATAATCATTATAGCGCTCATTGGAGTTTTTCCCATGCCTACAGAGACTTTCCTTTGCATCACAAACAATATAAAATAATCAATGAATTCACATTTACAGTTACAACAAGTATATTTCACTCAGTCCTTCTAGCTCTTGCTTCGTTGTGCGTTTTCCCTTTCTGTTGTTGTTACTATCTTTTTTGTTTCTACAGTTATATCATAATTGTTCCGCACAAATGCTTTTTTCCTAAATTGACCCAGCTGGCACATTTCCGACAGTTCAACCATATCTCCTTTTGCCCGACTCTACCTCTTCTGCTCGTGCCCATAGCATTCAGCCTTCACCTGCTCCTTTGCTCTCCGATGCAATTTAACATAGGGAAAACCCATACTCCTAGACTTGAAATCCTTTAGGTTTCAACGTTGACCTGCATCACGTCTGCTTCATTATCACACTTCACACTTTGGCATTCTCATGTGTCTCTTGTTATTCATATCTCTTGCAAACTCCGACACGATTTATTCAAAGGGAAACTGTATACCTTCAGATTTTAAATCCTTTAGACTTTTTCTTTGAAACTACATCGCCTATGGTAATCTTATCGCATTTCACAAGATTTAGCTCATTGCAATAACAAGGTTCCTCTTATCATATGTGATATGTGATCGCATCACATAACAAACCCCACATCTTATGATATCGCAACCTCTGCACATTATCACAACTTTACATGTTTAACCATATCACAATAATATAGATTTTTCGATTTCACAAATCGCTGCAAATACCTTATCGCATGTCGTAAAACCTTGCCCATCACACTTCGACTCTTCACTGATTTACCTCATCGACACTTCGCAAATTTACACCTCTGTTGTTAACTGTTATATCATATTGCATGTGCTATGTGATATGCGCAAGGGCCTTCACCCGACATGTGTCCACTTCGGCACCTTCACAATTTAATCTGCGGCAAGATCTAAATTTTCTATCTTCAAGCTGAACTTTGTGATTTGATCAGAACTGTCCATTATCTCCTTTTTGAAATTTTCTTAGGGGTTTTATGCCTTAATCATTTCACCTGTTTATTCAACTGTCACTTCTCTACAACTTTGTCTCCTCCACTCTACTCCTTCTCAGGCCTTATCTTCTCTTATTCGCTTGGATCTATGATATTACATCTCTTATAGAGATATAACTTCTGATTGTTTTCATTCTATAGGAAATATGAAGTGAAAATTCCTGTCTCTATGCCTTCTACCCATTCAATTCCTTATACTTCAGTTCAGGTTATTACATCATAAATAATCATTATAGCACTCATTGGAGTTTTTCCCATGCCTATAGAGACTTTCCTTTGCATCGCAAACAATATAAAATAATCAATGAATTTACATTTACAGTTACAACAAGTATATTTCACTCAGTCCTTCTAGCTCTTGCTTCGCTGTGCGTTTTCCCTTTCTGCTGTTGTTACTATCTTTTTTGTTTCTGCAGTTATATCATAATTGTTCCGCACAAACGCTTTTTTCCTAAATTGACCCAGCTGGCACATTTCTGACAGTTCAACCATATCTCCTTTTGCCCGACTCTACCTCTTCTTCTCGTGCCCATAGCATTCAGCCTTCACCTGCTCCTTTGCTCTCCGATGCGATTTAACATAGGGAAAACCCATACTCCTAGTCTTGAAATCCTTTAGGTTTCAACGTTGACCTGCATCACGTCTACTTCATTATCACACTTCACACTTTGGCATTCTCATGTGTCTCTTGTTATTCATATCTCTTGCAAACTCCGACGCGATTTATTCAAAGGGAAACCGTATACCTTCAGATTTTAAATCCTTTAGACTTTTTCTTTGAAACTACATCGCCTATGGTAATCTTATCGCATTTCACAAGATTTAGCTCATTGCAATAACAAGGTTCCTCTTATCATATGCGATATGTGATCACATCACATAACAAACCCCACTTCTTATGATATTGCAACCTCTGCACATTATCACAACTTTACATGTTTAACCATATCACAATAATACAGATTTTTCGATTTCACAAATCGCTGCAAATACCTTATCGCATGTCGTAAAACCTTGCCCATCGCACTTCGACTCTTCACTGATTTACCTCATCGACACTTCGCAAATTTACACCTCTGTTGTTAACTGTTATATCATATTGCATGTGCTATGTGATATGCGCAAGGACCTTCACCCGACATGTGTCCACTTCGGCACCTTCACAATTTAAGCTGCGGCAAGATCTAAATTTTCTATCTTCAAGCTGAACTTTGTGATTTGATCAGAACTGTCCATTATCTCCTTTTTGAAATTTTCTTAGGGGTTTTATGCCTTAATCATTTCACCTGTTTATTCAACTGTCGCTTCTCTACAACTTTGTCTCCTCCACGCTACTCCTTCTCAGGCCTTATCTTCTCTTATTCGCTTGGATCTATGATTATACTTTGTTGCCACTTTACATACTATTTCAATGACGAATACAGAACACCTTTATGTATTAGATCTCCGAATACAGAGTACAAATTTGTTTCTTATTCAACTTGCACACACATCCACTTGCTCCAGACCGAAATTACGCCGAACTGAACTACACTGTTCTACCACTTTGTTGCTCCTTTCTGCTCCTTCGCCTTATATAATGATTACAATGCTCCTCCTTGCCTCTTTGCTGCACATTGTTGCTTCTTGCCTCTTTGCTGCACATTTCTTCTTGTTGCCTCTTTTCTGCATAATGCTACTCCTCTCTGCTTCTCCTTTACTCTTTGTTGGTCCTTTGCCTCTCTTTTATGCTTCTCCACTTAACTTTTTTCTTCTTTCCCTTATTGCTCCTTTGTTCTTAATGATAATTATGGTGATGCTCCTTTCTGATCCTTTGTCATAAATAACAATATTTCCAACAAATAAGAATCTTCTTACAAGTTTATTTTAATGTATATATGTTTAACTCATATATTAATTCTTTTTATAATTAAAAATAATAATAATAAAATAAAGTTGTAATTTAGTTAATATTTATAGTTTTTTTAATGTGTCATGAAGTAAGTGTTTGAATATCAATCCATGTTTATTAACTTTTTAATTTATATAGCTACCCTAATATTATTTATGAATATTTTTAAAAAATATTCCTAAAACATTTTATAAGTAAATTTTATTTATAAATTATTCTATTTTTCAATTTATAATTTCTCTAGATTTTGTAAACCATATTATTAATATAAAATAAAATAACTTACCCAATGAATTAGAAAAATATTAAATTCACACCTTAATGAAACAACAACTTTGTAAAGTATTAACATCTGGCTGAAAAAATTATTAACTATATTATTAAAAGTAAAAACAAATTACAAGTTAACAAATAAACTAGAAAGATATTAAATTCACGCGTACTTTATAAATTATTAACATACCACTCCCATTCGTAAAGAACTCTGCGATCTATGTGGATTAAGCCTACCTTTTATATGTACATTGCTTTTACAATGCTAGCATTTAACAAATTTAGTGTCAAATCATGAAAGACCAAATGTTTTATATCGTCGAATTTCTCTCATTCATTGAAGTAGGAGAAATCTATTTTTGAGATTTTTCTAGTATGCACATAGTTGCATGCACTTATTTTCCTAGTACTAGCCTTTAGTTATTTCGTATGGATAAAGATAAAGCTTTTGGTATTTATGTTAAAATAGATCCCACTCCCCTCCTGAAACAGTTGGACAATGTGATTTTTCCTAGTTAAGCAGTGAGACATTGGTCTTTAGCTTTCTAACACAGAACTCTATTTTTGAATGGTTTACTTTCCGTACACTATTTTTAACTCTGTTTTGGAATCGTTTATTTTCCATATAGTATTTTTAGTTGACACTAGTTTGATTTTGATTACAGGATGCCATGGATGCCATATATGAAGACCGAAAAGCTTTTAGAACTTGCAAAATTAGAGTTCAATATATTTCACTCCATACAACAGAGAGAGTTGAAACAGATCTCCAGGTGATGAACACCTCTATCTGTGAATTCTTTATCTTTCTTTGCACACAAATCTGCATGTGAATAGCCTAATGATTACCAATATTCAATAACGCGAAAAATATTATTTGAGATTAGATGGTGGAAGGATTCGGGTTTGTCTCAATTGAACTTTGCTCGGCATCGTCACGTGGAATACTACACTTTCGCCTCTTGCTTTGCAATTGATCCTAACCATTCTGCATTCCGACTCGGCTTTGCCAAAATGTGTCATGTTGGCACTGTTCTGGATGATATCTATGACACCTTTGGAACAATGGAAGAGCTCGAACTCTTGACAGCGGCGATTAAAAGGTGAAGAAATTTTAAAAGAATATTTTCTTTTGTCTATATTGCCAATACAATAACGTCCAACTGATTTGACCAAAATTTGTGCTCACACTTGCATTATGATTAGATGGGATCCGTCAGCGACAGAGCTGCTTCCAGAATACATGAAAAGAGTGTACATTGTGTTTTATGAAACCGTAAATGAAATGGCACGAGAGGCAGAGAAGTCTCAAGGCCGAGATACAATGAACTATGCTCGACAAGCTGTATGGAAAACAAGGATATACAGATCTATATATTTATTTATTTGTGGGATCACTTGGCCAGGTATTTCACTTTACTGGTTGGTAACAACTTAATCTGCTTTGCCTGTGCATGTGTAGTTGGAGGCCTATATTGATTCGTATATGAGAGAAGCAGAGTGGATCTCCAATGGTTGTCTGCCAACGTTTGAGGAGTACTACGAAAATGGAAAAGTTAGTTTTGGTTATCGCATAGCCACATTGCAACCCATCCTCACATTGGACATTCACCTTCCTGACCACATCCTGCAGGAAATTGATTTCCCATCGAGGTTCAGTAGCTTGGCATCTGGCATCCTTCGACTTAAAGGTGACACTCATTGTTACCAGGTACGACCAATATCAAACCAAATGAAATTTGAAGAAACTTTGCAATCCATTGAGCGATTTATTTTTAACTGTTTTTCATTACAATACGATTGATAATGCCGACATTGGCATGGCAAATGCAGGCAGACAGGGCCCGTGGAGAAGAGGCTTCATGTATCTCATGTTACATGAAAGAGAACCCGGGATTAACAGAGGAAGATGCTGTCAATCGTATCAATGCCATGGCCAATGACTTAATCAGAGAATTAAATTGGGAGTTTCTCAAACCAGATACTGATGTTCCTATCTCTTTCAAGAAACATGCATTTGACATAACCAGATCTTTCCTTCATGGCTACAAATATCGAGATGGCATCGGTGTCGCCACCAAAGAAATGAAGAATTTGGTCATGAAAACCGTCCTCGAGCCCGTGCCATTGTAACCACACATCAAATCTAAAGTGATAACGCTTATCAATATTGAAGTTTAAAATAATATGTCATATTATAAAACCTTGGGTGGCCTTTTTTTTCCTCTTATGTTTTTCCATGTCAATAATTTCCTTACGAAGGGAAAAGTTGTCACCTTTATTTTCTAAATAATTGATACTCTACTATAATATTTCACTTTTATTTCAGTACTTTTTTAAATAGTGTTTGAGATATTCACTAAGTCATTAAGAAGTGGTTGATGTAAGGTTATATATGCGTGTATATATTATGGAGTTGGGCTAGGTTATTTTAAACAAGTGGTGAGGTCACTCTTATGATAATAATTGTTTTTGATGATTATGATTGTCACCATTTATAAAGACTAACTTTGGTTTATCTAAAATATATAATAAGGATATTTATTATTAAGTAAATAAACTATCCCACTTCAAGTTGTTATAATAAATATAAGGCATACAATAATAAAATAAATAATTCAACCATTTCACCATAACTATATGTTTAATCAAGTAAAGAAATTAATTCAGTTGAAATTTAGAGTGGTAGTGCAAACCCTGAATATCTCTTTATAGAATTACTTACCTGAAATCATAGTAGGAGGATGAGGATCTAAGTCGAGATTTTATTTGTCAATAATAATGCACACAACACAAGAACCTAAAAATTACTAAAAAAACAAGCTAAACAATACTACATGTTGGTTACTAGTTATTATCTTTTAAAAGTGTTAGACCAAAAACCAAATGAAAATATACTCTAATAAAAAAACAATTAATTTGAAGACAAATGATAAGAGATTTTTGTATTATTATTGATGTAAAAATAATAATAAAATATTTCTCAATGGTCAACAAAGAAATTTGTCTCAGATTATGAAGAAATTTTAATAATAGTTGTTGCCATTATTAAATGGTCATATGAAGCGGGAAACTAGGCATGTTAATATTGGGTAACTAGGTCCAAAATCCATCTTTCATTGCTCATATTAGGATGATGATATTTATGTTAGATTCCTCTTTCGGAGAGGTGCAATATTGATCTAAAGATCATCTTGTTTGGATGAGAAGAAATTATATTTTGAATTTATTTTCCACGTGTGTGAATTGGCAAGGTTGGCCAAAATTGTAATGTAAGCTCACAAGCCCCAAAATATGTGTCACAAACACTCATTAATCGATATAAGTTGGAGAGAGATGATGCTCATTTAATCATCATCTCATCACACACATTCTTCTTCATCTGATTGGTTCATATATCCTAGAAGAGGCTTCTCTCTCTCCCACGTGTGAATCCGAAGCTCGAGAAATTTCAGACTATTCTTAGGGCTTTCTAGACAGCGTCGACTTTGGGTCAAACCTTAAGCTTTGTATTCGATTTTATTGCAGAAATTTTGATTTTTCAAGGCCGCATTGGAGGGCACATAAATCGAGGAAGGATGTTGACTTTGATAACAACCCTTTGACCATAGCATTGACCACCGTTAACTTCAGATTTGATTAGTTTTTTTTTTACTTTTGTTCACTGTTTTGGGAGTTGTCTTTGAAGGTGTGTGTGACACTTAAAGAAGGTTGATCCTATATATGTTTTAATGAACCTCTTGGAGGTTGGAAGAGCTGGTTTGACCAGAAAAAATGTTTGCTAGCTAGGGCATCCTGTTGACTATTGTAACAAATATTTCTCTCTACATTTGTTGGAAAAGAAGAATTACAAACTTTGATATTATTTTGGCTTGTCTTCTATTTATTTATTATTATGTTTTATCAAAATTTACTCTCATGTTTATGTGATCGCTAATTTGAATTGGGCCTACAAGAAAGATTGAAGTAAACTACATTAAACATAGAACATACCATAGTTATGTAAAACTAGCATGGTATCAGAGCTAACGCGAAGACAAATCCCAAGATAGTGTGAAAAGAAATCACCAAAGAATTTGTCTTATCAAGAACCAATGGGCCCTCCTCAACCTACAAAGGTTTCGAGTCTCATGAAAAGCTGACTGATAAGTCTGATTATCATGCCCAAAATATGTCTTTGGATTTGGTATTGGAATATCAAGATGTCATGGATTATGTGAAGGGGAAAATAAATGAGCCTCCATCAAATGCACCAGCTACCACAAAGACGATGTATAGAAAAGGGGAAAATGTGAAGATGTTTATCAGGGATTCTATACATAAGAACTTGGTTGCTTATATCTCTAAGTTGGGCACATCTAAAGAGATGTATGATAAATTTGATAGAATGTTTAGGGATATCAATGCTAATCCAATTCTCATTTTCCAGAAAAATTTGAAGAATATCAATAACAGCAAAGAAGAATCCATTCAATCATATTTTATGAGGCTCACGGAAATAAGGAATGATCTCTTAGCTATTGGAGAAGAAGTAGATGATCAAGAAATTGTTCTCACTGCTCTTGGAGGACTCCCTAGAGACTGGTATGTATTTAATACTACGATTCTTAATAACAATGTGATTCCTAATTTTGATGAATTTTTGACGAGATGCACTCAAGAGGAAACTAGGGTTATGGAGAGAGACCATTCCTAAAATGGGAATGGAGGTGACCCTACTGCCTTCACCACTCAGGAAAATAAGAGGAATAATGGTGCTCCGAGAAATCAAAACAATGGAAGAGTGGGTAATAGAGGAATAAAAGGAAGATGTTACACTTGTAACAAGTTTGGTCACTATGCAAGAGAGTACCTGAATATAAGGGACACTCCTAGAGATGAAAACAACAACAACTAGAAGGGGAATGGAAATAAAAGGAACAACAAGTTCAAAGGAAAGTGGATGACTCCCTATGTTCAAAGTGGAAATGGGCAACATTTCAAGAGGTCAATCAGAATTCCAGGTATGATGAATTTAATGTTGTTTATAGGAAAAATGAACATATTCCCTCACTGTATCTTCCCTCACTACTTCATCCCCTTTCGATATGATGGATAATTTTTTTATTGATAGTGGTGCCTCAAGGCACTTCATTGGATACAAGGAACCCCTCTCTGATTTGATTGAAAAGGATACTAATCAAGAAATTATCCTTGGAGGCAATGCCACCTATCCCATCAAAGGGACAGGGACTGTGGCCCTTCATCTAAATCAAGGTCAATTCCTTCACTTATAACATGTGTTTGACGTACCCAACTTAAAGAAGAATATAGTGTCTATCTCAGCAATGGAATACAAAGGATTCAAGGTGGCATTCATCAATTTAAAGGTGTACATTTGGAAGAGGAAATTCAAGGAAGCATTCACTCTCAGTTTTAGAGTTTATATATTCTATAAGGTTGGACGAAGTCTGGTGGGGGGCATGACATGTGACACAAACCTTCAATTTGAGCTACACCACCAGAGGTTTGAACACTGCCATTACAAAGCCCTTCCTGAAGCAAGGAAGGTGGTGATAGGGATGCCCAATTTCAAAGATGATAATGAAGGTTTATCTCAGCATTAAGCTGAAGGAAAGCATACAAGGGGATCATTCCCCTCAATTGTCATGAAGACATCTGATATTTTGTAATTGATACATTCTGATCTATCTGGTATGTTGCCTATAACATCCTTGCGAGGATGCTTATATTATATCACCTTTATAGATGAATTCTCCCACAAGACTTGGATATATTTCTTGAAGAATAAGGATGAATAATTCAAGTGGTTTTGTACCTTCAAGGTCTTAGTTGAAATCAAACATGGAAGAATATCAAAATTTTAAGGACCGATAATGGGACCAAGTATGAGTGAAATGAATTCAATGTCTATTGTAGGGAAGCTCACATTAAGAGGGAGACCACCACTATGTACACTCGTGAAAAAAATGGTGTTGTTGAACGGAATAATAGAACCATTTTGGAATCTTCCCATGCCATGCTTTAAGACTAAGGTCTTTCGAAGTTTATATGGGGAGAAGCTACCAACACCACTACATATGTCTAAAATCTATGCCCACATTCTGCATTGGACTCCAAAACTTCCAAATAATTCTCCTCTGGTAAGAAGCCCGATGTATCTCATTTTATAGTTTTTGGAAGTCCAGTTTATTTTTACGTGCCGAAACAAAAGAGGATCAAGGTAGATGCTTCTGGGAAGAATGGAATGTTTCTAGGCTACAATGAAACCTCGAAGGCATATATAATCTATGTTCCCGATCAAAGAGAAGTGGAGATATGCCATGATCTCACCTCTGATGAAGATGCTACCCTTAGGAAGGTTAGAAATCTTCCTATCTCAAAGGAAGGCAAAGAAGAAGAAGAAGAAGTTGGAAGGTAGGAAGAACTGAAGGTTGAAATCATGCCCTATGTTGAAGGTATGATGGATCCTATAGATCCACCCTATTCAAATAAAATAAGATCTTCATGGCTAAGAGACACTCTCGAAGATGCCATGAGACACTAAGAGGAGAAGTCCCTCTAGCAGATGTTTTGAGGAACTCGTTATAAAAATAGCCCAGACATCTATTTGTAGAGGAGGTCTCTAGAGGAGGTTGGAAAGTGGAGGTTTTTGCGGATGCTTTTTCTATAGTGTGTTACTCATCATAAACCACACCGATGTGTTTTACACAAAACACACTGGTGCGTACTAAAAATTGGCACACCGAGACACCGTGCTATCCATATAAACCCGCCTGGTGCATGTAAGTACTTGAGTGCATCAGTGCTCTATGTATAAAGAGGCCCAATGTGTCTCCATAATCTAGTGCACAATAATGACATGCGCCATTCCATTGATAATATCACATGGTGCATCTTAAAAACCCGCGCACCTAAATAGGGTTAGATAAAAAAAAATTACCAGTCGTTAAAATTCCATTTTTACTTCTTCCATGCTCGAGACCTCTCAAGCACCAGTGTGAGTTTGTCTTGTGTGAGGTGCCCTGCCATCGGTGCTCCCATTGCATGCATTGTTTCCATCTATTGCCCACTATGTGGAGTTTGAATTTTCAAAAAAGGTGGGAAAATTTGGTTTCTTCAATTCTTCTGCAAATATGCCTCCTCGACACGCAAATGTATAGGTAATATACTTGTTTCTCAATAACTAAACCTTTTAGTGGATTAAATTTTTAAAATAACGTAAAATTAACCATTTAAAAGAATATAAAAAATTATGCGTGGTGCGTTCGAGTCATTCAGCTCCCACCATTCGCTGTGCTACCTGTAAATTTATAGGCCGCACTGTGAATGGTGTTAACGGAAACCGCATCGGGTTTTGGTGCAGTACCAAAAAAATATGCACTAGAACTAATTTAAAAAATAAAAAGGTGGTGCGGTCTTTCAAACGACTGCAACGTTGACTATGTAATAGTGTCAAAAGGTTGGTGCATTGAGCAAACTAACTGCCCTAGGGCAGATAGTTAGGTCAGTGCACCACCCGCCTCACATCATTACATAGTCAACGATGCAGTTGTTTACAAGACCACACCACTGACCATGTATTGTTGTTGGGTGGTGCATTGAAAAAACTATTTGCCCCTGGGTAGATAGTTAGGTCAATGCACCACTTGCCCAACAAAAGTACATGGTCACTGATGCGGTCGTTTATAGGACCGTACCATTGACCATGTACTATTATTGTGTAGTGAGTTGACCAAAATATCTGCCCCAGGGCTAATATTTCCATCAACGCAGCGCAGAAAAACATTCCCTTCATTTGCGGTGCACGAGAATTTTCCATGCGCACCGAGCACGGTCCGCGATAAAAAAGTACACACCGTTACTGGTGCGTGACTTTTTTTTGGGGGCACCGACTGTTTTTTTTTTCAAAAAAAATTATATATATATATATATATATATATATATATATAATAAATTTCTCATTTAATAAAAAAAAATGTATTTAATATGTGAATCATTCAACGTCATCAACAAAGAGAATAAAGGGAACAACAAGAACATATGGAGGAGAGTGATAATGTGATTTAGCTATGGGAGGCACGAGACAGGAGAGAATTTTCTACTCTCAGCCTTTTACGGAAGCCACCTAGTTGCTCCTAAGGGATGCATGCCTCCTCAAGTTCTACGAGGAGGCTACATCTTTGAAGGGCCATAGTGGGTTATTCAGAAAGTTGATCCTCAGGTGGGATGCCCACGGACAAGCTTTCCGGCTGAGTCCTAGCTAGTGGTTCGCACCGATTAAGGAGGACATATATTTTATTACTAGCCTATCTAAGAGAGGGCATGAGTTGCCCCAGTTCCCGTAAGTCCTGGTCGTCTATGTAGTAAGGAGTCAGTTGGCATACTCCCAGAGATACATTAGGGACAATATGTTTTCTCCTGAAAATTTTCAGGTGTCCAGTAGTCAATTACTTATTACTTCATTCGGTGTAGAGGAGGTGAGGTGCCTCTCACTACTGCTGACGACCATTCCATAGTATACCAGTGACAGGAAACACATTAGTTGCCTGCTTTTATTTTATGTTGATTATTTATTCTAGGCGCCATGACTTGTGAGTTAGTCTCTGATTTTTTTGCAGAAGTTTTTTACAACATTAGATAGATGTCATTCTTAGGAACGTGGGAGGTTGACCTTCCATTTATATTTAGAGTTATTTGTTTATTTTTTGAGAGGTTTCCAGAGATGATGCCTACTTTTGTTTGGTAGCCTCATAGGCTGATGTTGCATGGACATATGCAGATGTGGGGCCAGATGATGCCCAGGAGGGGCCAGTCTCACTTTTCTTCTAGAATATCTCCTGATGCACTATAATGCTAATGATCACTTGTTCATTCTGGTGCCATGTCCGTACATCGGTTTGGATTGACGAGGGTGTACCAACATCCTCTTCACACAAGATGACGCACTGAAAGTGATAGGTAATATTAGTGTTTTATTTAAATTAATATAGTTTCATTTTATTGTATTAATTAATTAATTAGAATTATAAAATTTATTCTGACACGTTCTTTAACATTTTTTATTAAATTTTTTAATGAAATTGTCTAATTATTATTCTGTACTATATATTTTTTAGATATTGGTACATTCATTGGGGACATGATTCCACCCCCATCGAATGATCCAAGTGTAGATGTTGACAAGGAGATGGGAGAGACAGTGGATTAGGGTGATAGACCTAATCCTGATAGGGTGTAGATACCCATGGAGGTTCGACATAGGATGGACACCCGATTCAGGATGGAGTTGGGTGACAAACTCTGTCAACTCCTAGTTGATGAGGGAGTCTTCCCGACTACGATCAGAGAGATCCAGGCTGATCATAGGCTCACACAACTCTGGAGAGGCATGCCCCATAGTATGATGACCCTCATGCGTCATATCGTTGGAGCTTCCAGAGTACTAGCATGGGCTAGGAGGGGTAGGTGTCGTGGAGATGCACGAAAAGGAAGCTCATCTGATGATCATGATCATGAGGGGAGTGATCATCATTCTAGTACTCCACCTCCTCCTCCGCCTCGCACCGAAGATCATGATCATCCAACATATATTCCTGATCAGCAGGCATCTTCTGAGTAGTCTGCACCATCTTAGTAGACACCTAGCCCTAAGCAGGCAGGTCCATCTGAGGAGGCAGGTCCATATGAGAAGGCCGCACCATCCCCTGAATAGGCTACACCATCGACTGATTAGCAGGCACGTGATCTATCTGAGCATGAGGCTGCACCATTGACTGAGTAGGTTTCGACTTGTACTAGTATTGATGTAGTATCTCCAGATATTTGACATTTATATGCAGTTATATTATAGTTGTATATTTCTTACATTATCTATATATATATATATATATATATATATATATATATATATATATATATATATATATATATATCGTCCATGTATTTTATGCTCATGTTGATGTACTTAATTTACATGTTGGTGTTCATCATGATGTGTATATTGTTAGGTCATGTTAGATATGTTCATTTAATGTGCTTGCAGATAGATGTGTATGTGGTAGCATTTATTTGACATGAGATGTATATTTGATTTTTGTGTTGTGATGATGTTATACAATTCTTTTGTTTTGTTAGATGATAATGATCATGATGATTAGATTATGTTAGCGAATTTTAATGAGTATTTTAGTCGAACATGATGTTTGTATGATTTTTATCATGATTGTGATGTTTATTTTTAAGATTAAATCATGATATTTATTAAATATCATATCGTGATTGTAATTGAAATTTTAATTTTAATTGTATGTAAAATTGTAAAATTGCAATTGTAATTTTAAATTTATTTTAATTGTGATCGTATGTAAAATATTTGTAAAATTGTAATTGTAATTGTACGTAATTGTATTGTGAAATTGTAATTGTAATTGTAGTATTTTCATGATTCATTTTTATTAAAATTGTAAAATTTGTATATTTGTAAATTTGTAAAATTCTAATAATGTAATTGTAATTGCATGCATCATGATTGTGATTGTAATTGTAATTTTAGTTGTAATTGTATGTAAAATCTTAGTTGTACGTGATATTGTAAAATTGTAATTGTAATTGTATGTGAAATATTTGTAAAATTGTAATTGTATTGTGAAATGATTGTAATTGTAATTGTATGTAAAATTGTAATTGTAATTGTAATTGTATGTAAAATTGTAAAATTATAATTGTAATTGTAATTGTAATTTAATTGTAGTTGTATGTAAAATATCTGTAAAATTTTAATTGTAATTGTATGTAAATTATCTATAAAATTGTAATTGTAATTTTCTTGTGAAATTTTAAAATTGTAATTGTAATCGTATGTATTGTCGTCATTCAATTTTATTAAAAATTGTAAATTTGTAAAATTGTAACATTGTAAATTAATTGTCAATTTTGAACCATAACTACCGTAAGTAAAATGTATATCATAAATATTGTTAAATTACCATAATTTTGAATTTGTAAATTTATATGAATATAAATAATTGTAAAATAATAAATCTAGAATAATATGAATTTTTGTAACATAAAAAAGTTCAGAAAATAATGGAAGTAAATTCATGTTTAGAATTATCATTATTTTATTATGATCTTACATACCAAAAATAATAGTATACATTTTGAAGATATCATTCACACACATGTAAAGCAAACAAGTAGTTGTATTATTTTAGGAATTGACATTATCAAGAAAAACAACTTGATATAGTGTGCCATTGTTTTCGAGATCAACATAATTGCAAATTATCAAGTGAAATGATTTTAAAATTAACAAAATGCAAACCAATTAATTCAAAATACATATTATAATGTTTTGAAAAAAAAATGTCTTAGTTATAAGGTTAAGTCCTCTTCTTTATAAAAAATCATCTTAAAAAGTATAAATGATGAAATAACACATGTGTCGTATTACTCCTAGTTCTCATGATCACCCTCATTATCTTCGAACTCACTTGGCATGATAACAATATTTTTCTCAAAAATATGTTTTGATCTAGCGTCATGTCTCAATACAAACCACCAATCCCCATCCAATACATCTGGGTAAAAAAACACCTATTTTTAGTGTTTGGGGGAAAACTAGGGTTCCTTATCTTCATACCACATCTTTCTAGAGTTGTGTTGAAGCCCCAAAATTCCGTTGCAACAACATGGGCGATAACTACCCTGTCTGGGCCTTAAAGAAGATGCTTTTCCATCGAGTATAGTGGCTCCGACTAGGGATAATGGGACCAGTTTCCCAACAAATAAATTGATATGATGATGATGGGTTTGATACAAGGTGAAATGGAAACTCAATTTAAACTAATGGAAAAATAATCTATCTAAGTAACAAATACATTGTTAGAGAGGTAAATCCCCTCTACAGACAGAGGCAATCCCTACTAGGCCAGGTCGGGTCTAGCAACAACTGAGTCACGCTAAGACCTAAGTTCCTAATTACAAAAGACAAAGATGCGACAAGAGGCCTACCTTAAGTCCTACGTTGTTGTCGTTTGTGGAGAAGATAGCACTTTCGTCCCTTGCTTTGGCAGATCACAATTCTCCCGCCCAATGCAATAAAAAACCTACATGTATAAGAAGAAACAAAAAACAAACAAGCGTAAAACCTAATAGATGCAATTATGTATCAGTCAGAGGAGATACAACTCGTAACATAAAACATGAACATCTGAGTGGAACCATAATCGAAGTCATTTATTATTAATCAGAACAAAGAAAGATACAACCTAAGCTCTGACGCTGGATCTTCCTTCAGCGGGTCGACAGAGGAGTACGTCTCGGTAAAGCTTGTCGGGAAAAGGACAAGTCTCTCTCTCTCTTCGGCTGTCTGATGATAATATCCTTACAATTGATTCAGCTCTATTCAGGCTACCGAGACTACTTTGATCAACCATTCAACCCCTTCATCAATGGAAGATGGCTATATTTATAGAGGAGAGGAGGAGGTTGGGATCCCCACAATAGTGGAAGGGAGGCCTTATCCCTTGGGAGGTTCCCCATAAGGTGGAAACGAGAGGCCAAAGGAGGAAGGCCGTGGTTATTCAGTTGAAACCACTCCTCATGACTCATCCACGAATTTGTTGTAATGGAAACTTCGCCTCTTTTTTTAAAAAACTTTCCATAAGCAGATTGGCATGGGTGCTTAACTGGGACAGAGTGCTAACTGGTGTAGGCTCAGTGTTAATTTTCCTCATTGGCGCGAGGACATAACGGGCTACCAGCGCCAAGGAAAAAATAGGTGTTTTTAGGGGTTTGCTTAGGAAATGATCAATAGAAGGAACATTGTCCTCATGGCAAGGGATGCAATGATGGTATTTTCAAGGCATGACACTACTTATTGATCACATAAATGACCCTCCAATGGGTGAGATGGGGATTGGAGGGATGGTGACAAATTACTCTGTAACAGATTCCCACTAAAGCACGAGGCCCAAGAGAGAGAGACATGGGTGAAATGCTTTACGAGAACGTGTCCAACTGAAAACACTGCCGTCGGAAAATCTATGTAGACAAGTAAAATTGATATCCAAAATACATGATATATGTGGTATGGGCATAGCCATCCATTATAGAGTATACAATAATCAAGATCCAAGGCATGGATGCAGCCATCCAGGAAGGATCGATAAATAGACTCAGGTATGGTCGCAAACATCCAATCAATGAGTCATGTAACCAATAATAATCCACAAAATTGTAGCCTGGGTTATAGTAGACAAAACCCAGGGTCTTGCGCTCCATCTCAACCCGAACAGTGTACAAGTTCAAGCATGTGATTAAGTGATCTGAAGTCGAACATGCGAGAACATCGTCTGATTATCAGCTAATGATGAAAGCTGTTAACAGACGTGAGAGGAACCACTAATAATAAAAATGGCCCTCAAGGTACTATAGGTACAATCCATAGAATGTGAACAACAAGCTGGCGTTGAACACCCACAGAATCATCGATCGAAGGTCAATGATGAAAACCTTGCGTCGAATGTGAAGAACCTGCCATTGACGCATGTAGGCTCCAAGGTACCAGAAGGGAGTCTCTAGATCAACTTACTGGATAATGAGCTGAAGTCGACAAGAAGTGACCTTGATCGGAGGTGGGCCATAGTGTTTCCCACATCATCGACGTGAGACAGAGGAATATGATGTTTGTGAATTAGGATCAGATGAGAATTAGAGGAAGGTTTAAACTTGCAGAGGCCAACTTCTCTTGAACATACTGATGGCACGACAGTGTATTTGGTAGTATTTGACATCAAAAGATCAGAGGTCATGAAGACGAGGCAAAGAGAAAATGAGAGGTCAAAAAGGATTACCAAAACCCACAGAGGGAAACAGAGAGTGAGATGAGATGTCCCCAACCCGACACGAATGCAAAAAAGTGCCATGTTCAAGAGCGACATACTGCTAACACGATGATGATACTGGTTCCATTTTTCCCCACCATTTCTGGCGAGTACCCCAATTATTTTTTAGAACAAGCTTGAAGGGGATAACATATGCGTGTAATATAAGTTCGTCCTTTGGACGAATCCATCCTACTACATTTAACGAGCCCTAGGAAGGAGAAACTTGAATATCATCATTACGATTGAATCTGATGTCATCACGGTTTAACGAGTCTAAAAAAGGAAGAACTTGGTGTCTCTTCATATTTAGAGAGTTTGAAAAGACAACGGAAAAGTAAAATCCAACAATCCCTTTTCGTAAATAGTTCCTCAGATCCGAAAATGTAGAAAACTATGTCTAAGAAAACCTCCTAGTCATGATAGGCTAGGGTATTCCTTTTTCGTAAATAATCTATCCCAGCCCGAAAAAGGGGTAAACATATACTGGGTAGATGTTGTTTCGCAGCCACTTTAACGAGATCAAAACGACAAGCGACTCGGCAATATTTTTAGTTTTAGAGAGTCAGAAAAGAGATGAAAGATGACTCTTCCTGGAGGAACGAGTGGTATAAATGGTAGCTAATGGTTCCGGTAATGGTGGAACTGCTCAGAACAAGATAAAGGTCAAGAGGCTAGCTAACAAGACCACTAATCGCAGCGGTTCCTCAGAAACAGGTAAAACAACCAAGTGAAGGCATATGATCGGTCAAGAAGATAATGACGATGGAGTTAAAAAACCAAGGCTCATCTGGCAAAAACAGGCTGATAAAATGACAATCACGAGAGGTAAAATGGGAATGGTTTCATTTTTACACAAGCTTGAAACAAAGATAAATTATGCTTGAAAAAAGTAAACATGCCCCCAGCATGGTGACTCAATTTGGGGTACATGCCCCCCAAGCTTCAATCCATATGAAAGGCAGATGGAGTGAAGGTTCAAGCTACGAGATCAAGAGAAAGACTCGACTGGGATTTTACGAGATTTTATCAAAGACTTGAATTGAACAGGAACGTGTTTCATTGTTTTAATGAGGTTGACACATTAAAAGAACTATCCTCAGATGACCTTGTTTCATTTTTTTAACGAGGTTGATACAGAAGACAAACTATCCTTAGAACACCTTGTTTCATTTTTTAACGAGCTTGACACAAAAAAAAGAACTATGTTGCGACAGTCTTGTTTCATTTTTTAAGGAGCTTGACACAAGCGGACCAACTATGCTCCAAAGAGCTTGTTTCATTTTTTAAGGAGCTTGACACAAGAAAATGAACTCTGCTCTGAAAGTCTTGTCTCGTTTTTTAAGGAGCTTGACACAAGTAGATGAACTATGCTCCAGAGAGCTTGTTTCATTTTTTAAGGAACTTGACACAAGAAAACGAACTCTGCTTCGAAAACCTTGTTTCATTTTTTAAGGAGCTTGACATAAGAAAACAAACTCTGCTCCGACAACCTTGTTTCATTTTTTAAGGAGCTTGACACAAGACAAGGAACTCTACTCCAGCAACATTGTTTCATTTTTTAAGGAGCTTGACACAAGAAAAGTAACTCTGCTCCGGCTAGACCGGGTTTCATTTTATAAGGAGCTTGACACAGGAAAAGAACCATGCTCCGATAGACCTCATCATAATGAACAAGAAGTCATCACTTCCAAGAGTTACACTCCCGATGGAAGGAAAACATCTTGGAAGTCAGGACCCAATGCCCCCAGCACCTAATGCACAACAGCACTATCACTGAGCACAGGCACGGGGTAGGTAGCCACATAGTTGACCTGCAGTGGGGTAGATACAATGGGTGGATAAAAAATAGGAAGGGATGATGGCTGGCCAACTACCACATTAGTACCAAAGAACGAAAGTTGATCAATGGTCACGATCCATCCTTCATGTGGAAAATAGACCACACGAAAAAGGGAGGAGACAAGCACTCCCATGGCATAGGTGTAATTGTGCCCCAAAAGCAGATTGAAATCCAAGGGGCCTAGAACAATCATCATGTCCATATGGACAATTTTACCTCGTAATGTAACTAGTAACCTTGGAAGGATCCCTAACGGTTGACTAGTTCTTCTATTAAATGCCAACATATTCTGCGTAACAGGCACAAGCAACAGCGAACTGAAAGCTTGCCAAGTAGTTGAGGATAAAATACTAACAGAAGCACCTTAATCTATAATCGTGTTGGGTACGACCAGACCAAAAGCCTGTATCGTTATCTCGAAAGGCACAAAAGACAAAAGTCAATATCCTACAAATCGATTCTAATCAAAGGAAGTGATCAAACTACTCGAAGGGGCTACCATCGAATTGATATGGTCTTCCCCTGTTGTTACGGAAGAAGAAGGAGCATCCTCCATGACCTCCATCTCGAAGGCGAGAGGAGTATCCTCTGGCACCTCCATCACGGGAGGCGGAGGAGCAACTTCTTGAGATATAGGGACAGGAGAATCTTTCTCCAAGTCCGAGGAATCTGAAGAAACAAGAAGAACCTAAGGGATGTGAGGTCCACTCTCAATGAAAAAGACCTGGTGCACCGTAGACGAGGCCAGCTCAACTGATCCCATGACCAATGGTTGGTCGGGGATGGATTCTTGAATTTGAATTTCCAGGAGAGAGTGATTGACTAAGGATGACTCTTGATCAATCGTAGGATCAACTAGTGGAGGACTCAAAGAAAGTTGTTTGTAACCAGTCGGAAGGCACGACGCAAAAACAAATGAGTTGTCCATAACTTGCTTGGCTTCATGCATATACGGACAAAGGTGAATCGCATGGTGCCCTTCACACAACTTACAGGGATTGGTAATCTTACCCTGCTTCTTAAGAGCCTTACCAGCACTAGCTGAAGACGTGCCTCCAACCTGACTCCCAGAAGCCAAAGACAACGATGGATGACTGTTGGACCATACTTCGAGCACCTTGGGAATACCAGGGTAGTCTCGAAGAAGATGGTTTCTTGTGCACAACATGCAAGGGAACTTGACTTTCCATAGAGGGTTGGAAGGTTTACCAAGAGGAGATGTTCCAGAAGCCGTAGCTATAGCTTTAGCTTCTCTCTTATTAGACTTCTTCCTCTTTGTCTTCTTCTTCTTCTTCTTAGCCACCTAGTTACTCGAATCCATACTTTCAGCAGACGAAGTAGAAGAGGAGGACGCAGAAACAGGTGAAGAAGGGGAGAGGTCCACCTTGGAATCAACATGATGTTGTTCAGGAAGAGGAGACGGTTGAACAGAGATCGAGGCATTCAGGACCATAGAGGTTGAAAAAAAACAAATAGGAAACCCAACAGTTAACCCAGGAAGGGACAACGTCACCATATAAGGAGCACTGACATTTCCAAAAGAAGGAAAAGGACTAGGATTCCTTTCGGAGGGGATTCCTTGGTTGGTGAACTCCGGAAAAGTTGCCATCAGAAACGATCTTCAGAACAACACCCTAAGGAAACTAACTTTAACCAGGAATATTTCGTGGGTAGTTAATTTTAAAACATTGAAACAAAGCCCTACCATTTCATCTTTTAAGAGTCGAGAAACAGGCAAAATCTAATTCTATCTCTTTCATATTGGAAAAAAGTGTGAAAGGACAAGCGCTTGATTATCTTTTCAAGTTTAATGAGTCAGAAAAGATCGAAATGACTACTTTGGAACTCTAGGCAAAAGAGTGTACCAGATATCCGTGAACTGCAATATACACCTTGGTTTCAAAATGAAAGAGAAATCAACCAAGGATTTGACGTACGTGCAGGAAATGTCCCCGAATGCTATGTCTGGTGTATCACAGGTATAAGGCAGCAGACTCGGCTTCTTACGGATAAAGGATAGCAACCTAGTGGGGTCTCCCTTTATATACGTGATGGTACAGGGACCACAAGTCCGTGCTAGTGCTGTCTAAAGCCAAGAGGCGAATGACAGCTACTAGGTTTAACGATGCTGGAACATGTCACTAGCCTAGAATTCTAGATATTTCGTTAATGTTTCAATGCTGCCTTAAGGTAAATTGAATAAATTTTAATGTTGATCTTCAATTATGTCTCGGTTTCAAGGCCCTACCATATGTCATCTAACAATCTCTTGTATGTAGCTATATGATGAAAGAAATCTTTCAATTCGATGAATGCTATCTAGTTAAGGGAAGAGTTTCAAACAATGATGCAACAAACGAAAATACTGAAAACAAAACTTTTTCCAAACTAGATGACTTTCACTATCCAAAAGTATTCTAAAACATTCAACGATGCGAATAATGCAATGTAATCTATGCAAAATACTCTTTTTTGAAAACTATGCAATTGTAATCTATGCACAATTTCCCTTTTCTTTTTGAATGATAAGAATTCACTCAATGCATTTTTTGATGAAATGAGAATCTAGTTAATGCATGCTTTTAATGAAAGAGAATGCACTCAATGCTATTTTTAGCTTTCAATCATTAAACAATGTAATCTAAGTTCAATGATGGATCTCAAGGATACTTTTCAATGCAATGTGATCTAATGCATTTTAATGAAAAGCAAAATTTGAGACGAAAACTAAATGAATGCAAAACTCCTTAATGAAGGATGGAAGCAAAAGGGATGCAAACAAACACTAATAATGCAATCGTTCTTTCAAAACACTTTGTAACGAAATTCCTTAAAAGGTGACAAGAAATAAAGAGGACTTCCAAAGCATGAGATCAAAACAAGGCATTCATTCCCTTTTACATCAAGCAATCATAGAAAGAAGACTTTTCAGCTGAACAATGAGCAATGTAATATATGCTCATATAGAGAAAAGATTAGAAGGGAAAGACACGCTGGTGAAGGATTTAGGGAAAAAAATCTCAATTTTCACACACCCTGAAATTGGCACGACTTTTGTAGGTAAAACTAGCACCAACTGGTGCGACTTGCTCACTGACCATAATTTCTCACTGGCGCAACTTGTTCACTGACCAAGACCAGACTCACCACTTTAAGCAAAATCTAAAACAAACCTAGAAGCAAAGTACTGACCAAAAGAAACTTCCAAACAAGGGAAAACCCTAGAACCTACAGGAGATGGCGCAACTGTCTAGCTATAATCCATGCCAGACAGGGGATGGTGTGAGTGATGAACTGGCAACTTGTGCCAATTGGCGCAACTCTCAAGGTGGAAAACGCGCCAATCAAGCCAACTATGAAAAGGTGAAAATTTCGGAAAAGCAGAGGTCAGATTTGATCCTCTGGGGCTGAACAAAGGTCTTACACTAGAAAAAAGAAAACCAAAAGAGCTGATCAAGAAGACAAAGACCAAAATCAACTGAAAAGACAAGACAAACTCCAATCAATGTCTCCCCAGTGGAGTCGCCAGTTTGTTGGAGAGGTAAATCCCATTTGTGGACAGAGGCGATCCTTACTAGCCCAGATCGGGTCTAGAAACAACCGAGTCATGGTAAGACGCAAGTTCCTAATTGCAAAATACCAAGATGCGACAAGAGGCCTACCTTAAGTCCTACACTGTCGTCACTTGTGGAGAAGATAGCACTTCCGTCCCTTACTTTGGTAGATCACAATTCTCTCACTTGATGCGATTGAACACCTGCACGTACAAGAAGAAACAACAAACAAACAAGTGTAAAACCTAATAGATGCAATTATGTATCAGTCAGAGAAGACACAACTCATAACATAAAACATGAACATCTGAGTGGAACCATAATCGAAGTCATTTATTATTAATAAGAACAAAGAAAGATACAACCTGAGCTCTGATGCTGGATCTTCCTTTGGTGGGTCAACAAAGGAGTATGTCTCGGTAAAGCTCGTTGGGAAAAGGAAAATTCTCTCTCTCTTCGTCTGTCTGACGATAATCTCCTTACAATTGATTTAGCTCTATTCAGGCTACCAAGACTACTTTTCTCAACCATTCAGCCCCTTCATCAATGGAAGATGGCTATATTTATAGAGGAGAGGAGGAGGTTGGGATCCCTACAATAGTGGAAGATAGGCCTTATCCCTTGGGAGGTTACCCATAAGGTGGAAACAAGAGGCCAAAGGAGGAAGGCCATGGTTATTTAGTTGAAACCGCTCCTCATGACTCATCCACGAAGTTGTTGTAATCGAAACTTCGCCTATTTTTTTTAAAAAATTTCCATAAGCAGATTGGAGCGGGTGCTTAACTGGGACAGAGTGCCAACTGGCATGGGCTCAGTGTTAATTTTACTAATTGGCGCTAGGACATAACATGCTACCAGCGCCAAGGAAAAAAAATGTGTTTTTAGGGGTCTGCTTAGGAAATGATCAACAGAAGGAATGTTGTCCTCAAGGCAAGGGATGCAATGATGGTATTTGCAAGGAATGACACTACTTATTGATCACATAAATGACCCTCCAATGGGCGAGATAGAGATTGCAGGGATGGTGACAAATTACTGTGTAACAGATGCCCCCTAAAGCATGAGGCCCGAGAGAGAGAGAGAGGGGTGAAATGCTTTATGAGAACGTGTCCAACTAAAAACACTGCCGTCGAAAAACCTGCGTAGGAAAGTACAAATGATATCTCAAATACATGATATATACATGGTATGGGCATAGCCATCCGTAACAGAGTATACAATAATCAAGATCGAAGGCATGGACGCAGCCATCCAGTGAGGATCGATAAATAGACTCAGGTATGGTTGCAGCCATCCAATCAATGAGTCATGTAACCAATCATAATAATCCACAAAATCGTAGCTTCGATTCTAACAGACAAAATCTAGGGTCTTGCATTCCATCTCGACCTGAACAGAGTACAAGTTCAAGCATGTGAATAAGTGAGCTGAAGTTGAACATGCAAGAACATTGTCTGATTACCATCCAATGATGAAAGATGTTAACAGACGTGAGAGAAACCACCAATAATGAAAATAGCCCTCAAGGTACTATAGGTACAATCCACAGAATGTGAAAAGTGAGCTAACGTCGAACACCAGTAGAATCATCTGATCGAAGGCCAATGATGAAAACCTTGCGTCGAATGCGAAGAACCTGCCACTGAGGCATGCAGGCTCCAAGGTACTGGAAGGGAGTCTCTAGATCAACTTCCTGGATAATGAACTAAAGTTGACAGGAAGTGACCTTGATCAAAGGTGGGCCATAGTGTTTCCCACATCATCGATGCGAGACAGAGGAAAAATAATGTTTGTGAATCAGGATCAGATGAGAATCAGAGGAAGGTTGAAATTGCAGAGGTCAACTTCTCTTGAACATATCGGCGACACGACAGTGGATTTGGCAGTATTTGACATCAAAATATCAGAGGTCATGATGATGAGGCAAAGAGTAGATGGGAGGTCAAAAATGGATTACCCAAACCCACGGAGGCAAACAAAGAGTGAGATGACATATCCCCAACCCGACACGAATGCAGACAAGTGCCATGTTCAAGAGTGACATACTGTCGACATGACGACGATACTGGTTACATTTTTCCCCACCATTTCTGGCGAGTACCCCAATTATTTATGAGAACAATATTCAAGGGAATAGCATATCCTTGTAATATAATTTCGTCCTTCAGACGAATCCATCCTAGTACATTTAACGAGCCCTAGGAAGGAGAAACTCGAATATCATCATTATGACTGAATCCGATGTCATTAGGGTTTAACTAGTCTAACAAAGGAATATCTCAGCATCTTTTCATGTTTAAAGAGTTTGAAAAGACAGCAGAAAAGTAAACTCCAATAGTCCCTTTTCGTAAATAGTTCCTCGGATCCGAAAAGGTAGAAAACTATGTCCGAGAAAACCTCCTAGTCGCAATAGGCTAGGGTATTCCTTTTTCGTAAATAATATATCCTAGCCCGAAAAAGGGGTAAACATATACTGGGTAGATGTCGTTGAGCAACCAATTTAACAAGATCAAAATGACAAGCGACTCGGCAATATTTTCAGTTTTAGAGAGTCAGAAAAGAGTTGAAAGATGACTCTTCCTGGAGGAACGAGTGGTATAAAGGGTAGCTGCTGGTTTCGGTAATGGTGGAACTGCTCAGAACAAGATAAAGGTCAAGAGGCTGGCTAAAAAGACCACTCATCGTAGCAGTTCCTCAGGAACGGGTAAAACAACCAAGTGAAGGCATATAATCGGCCAAGCAGATAATGACGATGGAGTGAGAAAACCAAGGCCCATCTGGGAAAACAGGCTGATAAAATGGAAATCGCAAGAGGTAAAATGGGAATGGTTGCATTTTTACACAAGCTTGAAATCAAGAAACTCTGCTTGAAGTTGGTTTCATTTTTACACAAGCTTGAAACAAAGATAAACTATGCTTGAAACCGGTTTCATTTTTACACAAGCTTGAAATGGAAACAAACTATGCTTGAAAAAGTAAGCATGCCCCCAGCATGGTGACTCAATTTGAGGTACATGCCCCCCAAGCTCTAGTCCATATGAAAGGTAGATGGAGTGAAGGTTCAAATTACGAGAGTAAGGAAAAGACTTGACTAGTATTTTATGAGAACTTATCAAAGACTTGAATTGAATAGGAACGTGTTTCATTGTTTTAATGAGGTTGACACATTAAAAGAACTATCCTCAGAACACCTTGTTTCATTTTTTAAGGAGCTTGAAACAAGAAAATAAACTCTGCTCTGACGACCTTGTTTCATTTTTTAAGGAGCTTGACACAAGACAACGAACTCTGCTTCGACTCGAACTTTGGTAGAGTTGTGCTGATGATTTGCGTGATTCACGAGCTTTCAAGCTACTAAGAGGGCCCCAAATGCCACCACCTTATCTACATTGGATTGGTTTCCTAGTCATATTGAGTGAGGAAATGTAAATATATGTTAGAGTAAAAACCCACATCCTTGAAAAGAAAGTTTGGGAAAGAGGTATGAGGCTAGGAGGGTGTAGTACTGAACTTGAAAAACCAACTATAAAATATTAGATTAACCAGACAAAAATATAATAAATAAAAAGGAATATTCCCCAATATAACTTAGAGAAGTTGAAATACATAAACGATAAGGGGAAGATTAATAAGGATCAAGGAAAAGAGAATGAAAGTGGAGAAAAAGAGCCAAAGTACTTCAAGAAACTTCCTAAGCAATTTTTCCAACTCACTAGAGACACAATTATAGTCACATTTAAAAGTTGATTATTGAAAATTAATACCCATTATCCATTATAATAAAAACATTGTGACAACCCTTCTGGGTAACCCAATTATTGTAAATACCATGATTTTTTGTTTTAATTAACTAGCTACAATTAGGATACCTATCTCAGAGATTGGGGAGGGAGATTGTTGGGAAATTAGTGGAGGATATATTATTTAATTATATTCATGGGATGATGTCTGTTATGCCTTAAATGGGTTAACTACACCAACGATTTTAGCTAGATAATAAAGGACAAAATCCATGCCTCCTTTGGAATATTCACAAGGGGACAAGGAAGTTAAGTTGGGCTTTACTGGTATGGATATCAGCCTTGGAAATAATGTGAACACAAAAATTTAGATTGTTATAATGGAAGTAATGAAAGGCTCCAAAGAACACTTCGTAAGATAAGGGATAATATGGATAAGAGAATGATGTAGGGGATTTCAAAGGTCGAAAATAAAAACATAAGGCTCAATGATGTTGGGGGGGATTATGAATTGAAGGGAAAAGGGAATGAAGAGAGAGTTTAGGAGAGGATATCGCTCTAACAGTGGCTTGTTCATAAAACCCAAGAGGACTTGATGGTTGAGAATCATAGACAAATGGCTTGCATTGAGGGCTGATAATACCACTAGGATCTAGTTGATTGAGAATTATTGATGGGAAGGGGAATTCTAAGACTAGTTGGGTTGATAATGATGGTGTAGTATGAGGCTGAGAGCTCGTGTGTAGAACCACTGAGAGGTCCCTGGGAAAATTCCCTCTCACCATTACCATAGTAAAATAATTGTTAATTCTCCCTTATTAATTTTGTAGATTTCTATCCTAAAAACTAAACTAAGAATATTTGTGCTAGTAAGAACGCGTGTGTGGATGTTGATTAGGTTAAAGGACTATGTGGTGTAACTATTAGAAGCTATTGAGAACACTTGAGAAAACAAAATTTATTCATGATATGTGAGCCATAGTTAAGAAATCCTAACTAAGCTACCTCCTTAAGCTCTGAATTTGGCTTAGGGGTGATTGGTTGCAAGAAAGTCCATAGAGCAATCTAAGATGAGGTTGGGTGGAGAGTTTATGTCCTAATATATTTTTTTATGATTCCCTTTATTTTCATATTTTTTAGTCTATAATTTTTTAAAGCGCTCAATGGGAGTGTCAACGTAAGTCTATAATAAATCAGTTTAAGACACGGCCAATGGTAGTTTCAACATTACTTAAGTTTTTGAAAATTAAAAAAATGTGCTGACAATGGGAGTGTAAACTTTATTGTGTGTTTGAACATAAAAAAAAGGGTAAATGTGTTGAAAACTAGAGTAGTAGCACATCTTGTAAAAATGGTTAGTTAAAAATCTGTTTTTTTCTTGTACAACATCGTAATTTAGGGAAAAATTTCCAAACAAATGAGAAATAATTTCCAAAAAATGAAAGGTGTTTCTTTCTATAATAAACCCATTTAAAAAAAATCTCTCTTTTTTCTAACATCTATCACACTTTTTGAGTTTCAAAGGGATCACTAGACCCTATTGTTCAGGAATTCATGAAGAAAAAGCTCATGGACAGTTCAATGAATTCGATGCCACCCCATAAAATTAGACTTGTTGATCCTCATCTCTAATTATGACTTGAGTAACAAAATGATATTTAGATACAAATAGGTTTGGAAAGATGTTTATGTGAATTTATTTACATATACATTGATATTTTTATAAGTTTGTAATTAAGAATATGCTAGAAACATGTTGTAAGTTGTAATAATTTCTATAAAGACAAGTTTTGTAAAATGAAACAGGGTTGGTGTTTATTTGAGATATAAAATATTCGCATATTATTAATCAAATCTTAATAAAAATAAATTCATGAGCATTTACATAAATTCTTGCATTGTAATTCTGTGTCTATCTTTTTCTTTATTTTATATTTCCTCATATTTGGAAAACTGAGTATATGAGATTGTGATTAATATTTTGTCCTCTTGTTTCTTTATTTCTCGATAATTAGTAACTGTTGTTTACTTAACCCTTATATTGATTTCATTCATTTTCCTCTAAATTAATGAATTGTCAAAGGAATTACTGCTATCCTGCTTTTGTGTTTTTCTCAATGAGACTGTGTCTATATAAAGCCTCATTGGGTTTAGACTCCATGCCCTATGGTGTAATTTCCACATAGCCCAACTCAAATCTATCCATTTTAGATAAATATGGATGTAAAACTAAATTTTAACCTTCTACTACAGTGACCTTGAGTATTTGAGATTAGGGAGGGATCCATCTCTAGGTTGAAGGGATAGCTTTTAGTCTCAAAGGGATTCAAGGTTACCTTAGAGTCTTTACCACGGCCATGGTTTTATAAAAATACCTTATAATATAATTTTTTACTTAAGTTATCATGCATGTTAATATTATGTACATTAGAAATATACTTTCAGAAAGCTTATGGTAATGTTGGGGATTGATTATTTCTTGTATGAATAGGGAATGCCGATTTCTGGTCAGAATGTGGAATGTTGATTTCCTGAGTGATTGCTAAATATAGTTATATTTCTTGTGTTAATAATGGGGAATAAATTAATTTTTATGCCTATTTCTAACCCTTAATTTAACCTAATGGCCTGAGCATAAGAGATGGAAAATATTTATTATTGATTGAATTCTTGTATCTTAATGGTTTTAATAATAAGAATCTATATATTTTTAATCTCAGGAGAGATAAAATCTTATATATTTATATCTTTGTATGGGTGTAGTCGAGTTATCATTAAGATAAATAGGGATAGCCCTATCGAAAATGTGTCGCAAGTTGTATATACATATATTTATATATATTTTCGTATGCGGACATTAAAAGCTTAGGAGGGAGGCACACTAAGAAAAATAATACTGTGTGAGAGGGTGCTCACAAAATAAATGCATAGATATTAATGTCAAAAAACATACCACTTATGTGCCAAGACATAAATGTTAGACCAGAAGGAAATGGAAATATTTCCTCTCTCGGGACCTCGATGTCTCACGACCTTAGAATTCTTACAATGTGCACGCAAGAGTTATGGATGAGAGGTGGGGCCAAGACAAAAGGCTTGCATGTCAAGCAATGAAAAAAATTGTTGTCTCAAGCCTTGGGGCCAATAAAACCATCAAAAGACAAAATATATTTTATGACAAGAAGTCATATTTTTGCAAGGGGGCATGACTGTGACGGGATCCATTTCACATTGTGTGATGATGTGTACTTAGGATGGCATGGAACCATTGTTGCATTACATGTGGTTTTTGGATATATCCATATTTTGGGGCCAATTTTTTTTAAATTATGTGACGTGTGGACCTATTGGAGGAGGCCAGGAGGATAGGATGTCATCGCCGTGACATCAACTAAGTTTTGGCATCATCTCGGTGGTTTAGGGAGGGTGGTAGCAAGAAACAATCGAGGTTCTATTATGAGACAAATAAGGTTTCCAACAAATTAGAATGAAAAATATCGTCTTGGTGTAGATGTCATCTCGAAGTCATGGATTAAGGTGCTTAGGAAAATGGTAAAAGTTTTTATGTCCCAGGATGAGAAAGGTATCCTATAATGCAAAGTACTCTGCCGCCGAGAGAATTCCAGCCATATACTTTAGTCTTTCGAAGGAAATTAAACATGTAGTAGAAGAGATCGATTTGAAAACCTTGGGGTTCCACCAAATTATGTTGTAAATACCAATGTTAATGATACATATAAGAAAATTTATGACAATGGGTGTAAATATAAAACCAACATTCCTATTGCCTAAGTTTTCAAGTGTAAAGAGTCCCACCAGGATGACATGGGAAATGATGACAATGTACCCTACCAAATATCAAGTCAATAAAACATCATCCTCAAATTCAATAACAGAGAATTGAAAATTGATACGGTTTATAGGGCATAATTGTGCTCATTACCATCAAGATGAGAACCTTACGTTTTATGCCCAAATTGCTGACATAACTTCCTAAAAAAGGAAGAAGATGAAAAACCCTAAAGCTGTTATATAAACATAGCCTAAAAATGTCTAGCTAGAATTAAAACAATTTCATACACAAACGACCATTGTAGCTCCAAATTTTCACACAAAATGCATTATTTTTTGCATTTTCATATATTTAAATTATTAATTACAAGCCATATTTTTTTTTAAAACTATAGTTCATTCATGAAAGTCATAATTCCAACTAGATATTGTTGGAGTGAGAATTCCATCTTGAACCACCAACGAGGTTCCCAACATCACAATTAGCAGAAGTAAAATATGCTGCCTCTAATTCATTTCAAAGGACTTTATTGCCCAACTAAGGCTAGTTTTGAGAGGTTTGGCAACTTTATATGTGGACAACTATGCATTTAAAGGTTTATGGTTAGGAAAAAGGCTCATTTTTTCATGCCTTCACAAAAATTAATAGAGACAAAATATCACACCTTCCATTGGAAGAAAAAGGAGAAATAAAATTGAGAGCACTATGGTATTTGAACCATTGACCAAGGGCAGAGACAACAGAAAAACATACCTTCAATATTTTCATTTGCAGTCAAGACGAAAAATCTATATTTGAAAATATGATCTAGGTGGATATTGGTGGCCACCCACATATTCCACTGGGGGCCCCACCATTGTCTCTTTTGGTTTTTCAGTTTTGGCACAACTTACTATTTTTGGCAATTTTTCAGGGCATGAACTTTAGGAGCCGTTTTGAGGCCCTAAACAACATTTTTTGGGAAAAATGAGAGCGAAATTCCCTATCAAAAGTTGTAGTCCTCGGATAAATATTTATAATGAGGTATGGTGCACATCAAGCAGAGATCTTATGCCAAATTTGTGTCCCCGGGAAATTGAAACAAAATTTACCAAAACAGGGCCCATAGTTTTGGTGCTTCATATCCTAGGGTTAGGGTTTTGGATGTTTAGGGTTTTCCATTGTTTATAAATAATAAATAGGCCCTTGAGCCTCATTTTAACTCAGTTCAGAGGCTTGTAGCCGCCACATCTCTTCTCAGCGATAAGCTACCAACGCCCTAGCTAGTTTATTTCTATTCTGTCTGTAAGCAAATTTCAGTTCTTTGATATTAATGAAATGAAGTGTTATTTCCACTGCATATTTGTATTTACAATTACATGCTTATTCTATTGCATTCTTGCATAAATATGGATCAATGGTATCAGAGGGGTCTTCTTTTTCTTGATCCTTCTTTTCATGTCCCCAACGAGGTCGGGGTATAAAGAGTTGGGGCTTGATCTAGTTGAACCTTTGCAAGACCTTTGCAAGATCAGTCTCGCAAACTCCGACGATCGCCCATGGGGGACGTAAAGAAATATGAGGTTGCAGAAAATCCTATCAAAATATTTCTCGAGGAGGCCCTCGAAAAAAAAAGGAACGTGATGATGGATAACTTTGCCCAAATCCTTCAACGACTACCCACCGGTGGCACATCTGCATCCAACAACCACTCTGGAGGCGCAACTCCATTTAAGGTACAAGTAAACTTTGACATTCTAATATTTGAGGGTCAAATAGAAGCATATGTCATAGATAGATGGTTGAATCTATTAGAAGGATATTTCTTGGTTCATGACTTTTCCGACCATGAGAAGATTATTTTTGCACTCCTCAAAGCTATCCCCCATGTCAAGGACTAGTGGGAAACCTACTTTGAGAAAAATGATGATACAGAAACCTCTCTATTCTCAGTGGTACCCACTTGGAATTCCTTCCAAGATGCCATCAAGGAAAAATAATATCATGTGTGGAGCTATGACGACAAGTACATACAATGGACCACGCTACGGCAACAAAGCGATCAAGATGTGCATGAGCTGACGAATATGTTCCATACCCTGCGCACAAAGTTGGGTATCAAATATTCAGAGAAACATTTGGTGCTAAATTATCACAGTTGTCTGTGCAGCTACATTCAGGAGGAAATGGATTTCCTCAACATCTCCTCGCTTGGTACGACATACCGATATGCTGCCAAGATTGAGAAAAAATTTAAGCAAAAGAAGTGAGACTTTGGATCTGTGAATCAAAATCAAGGGAAAGGTGCCCCCAAACTGCATAACAAAGGACAAAGCCAAGGCATGGCAGCCCAAGACAACTGGCTAAAGCCGCAAGCAAAGAACAACACCGCGAGCCAAATAAGGACACGGGAAAGTGGTGTGAGTTCCATAAGAGCTCCACTCACAACACAAGTGAGTGTCGGGCCAAGAAATTGCTCATGGCCGAGATGAGGGCTTCTGAATTAGATGCATGCTCTGACTCTAAATCAAAACCTGACAAGGGGAATGACAAAGGGAAACATATTATTGATTTGGAGCCCAATGCCACTATTTCCACTGTGAGGATCCAGAAGGAGGAAGCAGAAGATCCAGAGGAGGCAGAACATCTCTTCCACTCCCAGATGTGGGTAAAGGGTTCCCCGCTACAGTTTATTGTTGATAATGGGAGCCAAAAGAACCTCCTTTCAGCAGATGTCATGAAGCGGTTGGGCTTACCTACCACAGTGCACCCACAACAATACACCATCGGGTGGCTTCACCAAGGACGAGATCTCCATGTTAGCCAATAGTGCCACCTTCTCTATAGCATCAAGCCCTTCACGGATGAGTTATTATGTGACATTGATCCTCTTGATGTTTCTGATGTATTATTAGGCCAACCATACTTGTGGAAGTGACATGATGTGTATGAGTCACATCCTCGCACTGTTATTGTTACTTTGGGAAGTAAGCTATACAGGATACCAGAGGTACCACCGCCTACCACCATCTCTTTGGTTACTACAAAAAAATGTAGTAAGCTCATTTCCCAAACCAGGAAATTTTTTTTCCTAATGATCCGCCCCCAAGGCAAGAAGAATACTGTGGCCACAACCTCAAGACATGGCTCCTCTTCACGACAACAGCAAATGGACAAGGTTGTGGAGGAGTGCGAGGGAATTTTCACCTCACCCATAGGGGTGCCTTTGCACTGTTAGGTCAAGCAACCCATTGATCTGACCCCAAGTGTGTCGCTACCCAACGGACCGATCTATGGGCACTCTATTCTAAAGAACAATGAAATCAAGAGGCAGATTCAGGACCTGCAACATAAAGGTCACATCCGACCAAGTTCATTGCCCTGTGGGAGCCCAATCATTTTGGTACAGAAGAAGGATGGGACTTGGAGACTCTGTATTGACTATCGGGGGCTGAAAAAGATCACTGTCTAGAATAGGTACCTGATCCCATGGATTTATGACCTTCTAGAGAAACTCAAAGGGGCAAAATATTTCAGCAAGATCGACTTGAAGTCTAGGTATCACCAGGTACCCATCGAACCCTTGGATGTGTGGAAAATTGCCTTAAAATCCAAGGAGGGCCTTTTTGAATGGTTGGTCATGCCTTTCAGGTTGACAAATGCTCCCACAACCTTCATGAGGTTGATGGACGACATATTGAGGTCATTCACCAACTCATTTGTAGTGGTTTACTTGGATGACATTCTGATCTTCAGCTAGACTTGGGAAGAGCACCTCCACCACATCCAACAAGTCCTATAAACACTACGGTAACACAAGTTGTGTGCCAATTTGGATAAGTGACCTTTTGGCATGACCCGGTGTAATATCCCAATTGAGAATGCTCAGCAAGGCATGCCTGAAAAAAAGTATTTTTTAGGAATGGCTGCTACAGGATTTGAAACCAAGAAATGGATCCCTTAGATCAATATATCTAAGACCGAAATCCAGGAGGAGGCTCCAAAAAAATCACTCTATGTGGGTTAAACAGATCTCCCACACCTAGTTGTCTTGGAAAAGGGCCCAATGAAGTGGCTGCAATAATTTATAATACATTTCTTCAGGAACTGCGCAGTTTCACTTAGTAATGGAAAGAGGACCACATGGATATTCAATATTTACATGCACATCAGCAGATCAGATTTATAATGTAGCTTATACAATGTATAGAAGAAAGAAGGAGACAGATATACAAGAAATCCCTCAGGATGAGGTACTACAACACATGTATTTTCTGCAAAAAGGCTTGACAACATTATTTTTAGGAGCTGTAGCAGCTTTACATTAAATTTTAGATCTAAGACATATGTGTGCACAAAATATTAGATCTATAATAGATCGGTACACTAGATTGTATTTACTTTACATTCCCCTTGGGGATTTCAGCAATACATGAAAAAATAGGAGTAGATCTGAGTTTTACTACAACAGATCTACAGAATGATTCAGAAAATATGAAGTGAGCATAACAGTAAATATATCAAATCTGAAATATAAATGGATTAGATGGCTAATCCATGGATCACCACTGTGAAGGAAGGGTCCATCCACCAGAGATCTATTCTCGTAAATGAATGCCAAAATGCCCTAACACTCTGCAACTGGAAATAAGAGAGTCCAAGAGGATAAAATGTGTTGTAATATTGAATCATAGATTGGCCTGATGCTAAGATCAATATCTGAAGCCCAAACTGCTAATACACTCTTCCAGGAGGATAAAAGACTCACTCACTGAGAAGAGGCACTAGTATAGTCTAGATCTGAATAGATCTAGTCTCCACTTGTTGTAGCTTAGTGAAACAAGTAAAACCCAACAGGATTTATGCTATCTAAGGGAGATGGAGCTTGGCCATATGCCTAATAGTGGAAGATAAGTACAATGCCGTCCAAGAGCTACTCAATGGAAGGAGAGAGAATCCCTAAGCAGGAAATCCTCACAAGTCTCTACTAAACAGCCAAGAGAACTGGAATTGTCTAAACAGACATAAAAATCAATTATCATCAACAACCTTCTCTTGAGCCTTCCCCTTCCTTTTATAAGATGAGAGCTTGAGAAACCCTAAACCACCTTCAAAACTCTAGCTCCTTTCACATGAAGATCCTCCATCTAAAACTGCGCTGATCAACAAGGAGGTTCAATGCATCTGGACAGTGCTGTGATTTGGTCAAAGTTGACCCAGTATCATAGTTCAAACCCATTCACACCTAAAAGTGTTTATTTTGTATGGCCCATATTTGTGGAGCTTTACATGTCCTCCTTGATTCATTTATTCAATCAACAGAAAAGGAAACAAAATTGAATATTCCTCTTAGCTTGGGCTAAGTAGGAATATTACAGTCCTCCCCTCCCAAATTTTTCTTGTCCTCAAGAAACTTTAAGGACAAAACTGGAATTTATTGGGAAAACATCTTTCCCCAAGAAATCAACCACACCCAATGAGTCACCTCCCAACATGGTAACTCTAGAAAATTCTCCTCCACCTTGAGTTCATACAATGTAGGTGGGATGAAAAACTAAACATGGTAGACATATATGCCTACTCCATGATGTCCTCTTCTCCACTTAAGATAAGTGTGGAGTGTTTGCTGATCCGGGGCTGCAATGACATTGCCTTCAAGAGTGAAGATGAAGACTAGATCTATAAAGATCTCCTCTCCAACACTGTGAATCAAGCTGGGTCAAACCATTCCATATGTGATGGATGGGAAATCATCATCATATGGCATCTCATCAAATTCATGGCCCACATCATAAATAAACAAATATTTGGCTATGGTGGCCATATCTCCTCTCATGTTCCCATTAGAACATGCAATGTAGAAAATGTGGGAATCCTCTTCCCAAAAGAACACATCTAGCCAGTGTGTTTCCTCTCCAATCATGCTCCTCACAAAACCAATATCAATCTCAGCAATTGGAACCATGATTAGCATCAAGAAAAGGGAAATACTGAAGGCTTCATCTGGTGCAAGAAGGTACCAACAGTTTCCCATGAAGTTACAACGCAGTTTTTCCAACTATAGCTTCAAAAAATTACAAGGCAAGTGGTTGTTGGGTACATGGTGGTCTATGTATGTTATTTCATTTACTACTGAATAGTAGATGGTTGTATACAAAAATTGAACATACATGAAGTAATACAACACTTGCCCATGGCCATATAAGAGATGGATGTCTCCATCATACATTTTGGCCCATTGTTGATCAAGGAGCTCAATGAAAATCTTGCCCTCTTATGGAGCAATGCACTGCATAGAAATGGAAAGAGTATGCAGATCACTAAATGAAAAAACAAGATCCTTACCATGTGCTAAAAGTAATATCATGATAGGATCCATGAACAAATTCTCCATAATGATATGACATACCCTCATGAAGAGAAATGAATCATGCGCTGCATGAAGATCCTTCCTCATGTACTTGGAAATCCAAGCCAATAAGAACACATCATAGCAATAGATGTCTCCATCCATTACTCTATCTTTCTCACCTCCTTATTTTCCATCAAGTGCACCAAGAGTGGAATGATCCTGGGGACACTCCATCCATAAGTTCATGCTCCAGAGTGACAAAGCTGCTGGGCTATGCAAATAGGCTCCTGCCAATACATAGCACCTTTCTTTGACATTTTCATTGTCAAAGACATCTCCCATAATGTTGCTATAAACACGAGGTTCCTAACGAAGTGGAAGTACTTCCAGATCATCCAAAGCTAAGGAGATAATTCCATCTCCTCCTCCTGCAACATCATGCAAAGTGTGAGAGAAAATCTACTCTTGCTCTCCCAAGAACATCCAAAGCGACAAAAGATTTTTCTACCTTCCCATACCTCCATAATATAAATCATGTGGTGAAAACATGGTGATTGATATGAAGAAGGTCATATCAACACAATGTGTCCATACTCCTTGCTGCTTAGTGATGCAAGTATCTTGCCACACATCTTTCCTCCACATACCCTTAGAAAGAGGATGATGGCCAATCTCTTTCAAGAGTAGCCAGCGCAGCCATGCCTCCTGCTGCCCGGTATCATAGATCTGGAAGTAGCTTTCCAGCTTCTTGCTCACCATCCACACCCATCCAATCATTTGTGGATGTATCCTTTCACCCTTAATCTTGGTACTCCTCCCATGAGGGCTACCATCCTCCCAAATCAAATTTCTATCTTTGCATTTCATGGGATATTGAAATGCAATCTTCTCAAGGTTCAATTTGATCCCATAAGGATCCAAATAGGTGGTAGGAAAAAACCTCCCATCATGATGTGTAGGGCTTAAGGAATGTCCAACACAAGCATGAGAGATGTTATCCATCCTAAGATGTCCTCCATCATCTATATTATCCTCCTTGAATCCATAAAGATCCAAGTGTGAGAAGGGAGGAACCTCCTCAAACTGTTGAAGAACTTTACACTCCATGAAATGTTGAAGTGCACCTTTCATGGGATCTCTTAATGAGACCTCCTCCTCATGCATGGTATTCCAAAGCCAGTGGGGTATTGGATCTACTGCAAGTAGAAGTCTCTCTTTGAGCTGTGGCATGCTCATTGAGAAAGTGTCATCTAGATAGGAGAAAATGTTTCTCATCTCAAGATGTCTACCCCTTGTCTTCATTGCTTCCTGAATGAAGTTTTCATCTGATTTCTCCCATGAGGAATGGGTCCTCCTTTCTTCACTGCTGCTTTTGGACAGCGTAGTGTGACCCTGCTGCTCTAGATTACCAGTAAGTGATGTTTTTGGATCATGTGACAGCGGGTTTCCACAACCCTCAAAAAGATTTTTTGCAATAAAAGAAGGTGGAAACTCAATCATACCTTGATAGGCTTTGGGAACATCTTGTATGGTTGCAAGAGTTCCTTCTTCCACTATGTTGGCTCCCTCAACTGCTGGTGTTGAAGGCTGCTCCTACAAGGCTGTCATAGTGCTGGTACAAATCTCCTCAAGAGATAGTGA
Organism: Pinus albicaulis; assembly: GCA_034641835.2. Taxonomy (NCBI): domain Eukaryota; kingdom Viridiplantae; phylum Streptophyta; class Pinopsida; order Pinales; family Pinaceae; genus Pinus; species Pinus albicaulis. The sequence continues at coordinate 1,271,446,911 of CM076579.1, forward strand.
GGACTTGTCTTCCTCAAATCTCTTGATCACCCTTTGAGTGAAATCTGCAAAAGAAGATACTTTTGCATGCCTCACATGGCTGAACCACCAATTTCATGCTTCACCCTTCAGGTGCAGCACTACAATCTCCACTTATCTCTCTACCACTGGATGTAGTAGGAAAAATGCACTGAGTATTCTTGCCCAAGCTTGGGCTGCAGATGTCCCATCAAAAGTGGACAATAGAAACCTATTGCCCTTGATTTATCCCTTGCTGCAGTGTCTCCTCCCTTCCTTCAGTTGAATGAACTGTGGGAAGGCTAGAGTCTCCTTGAAGGCTCTAGGTTGAGACTTATACTCAACAAGGTACTCACTTAGGATCTGATGATCAAAGTGTCCTCCATGCTTCCTACCTTCTGCTTTGTGAGAGTAGGAAGTGCATGGTCCTTCCTCTTATCCTTCTTCTGTCTTCTCAACCTCCTTGGGAAGGTCCTTTCTGGATTTGAAAACTGATGAGAGAAATATCATCCTTTTCATCATTCTGATCTATATCTTGAGACTCACAGTCTGAGCCAAGACAGATGCTCCAATACCACTGTAATATCCCAATTGGGAATGCTCAGCAAGGCATGCCTGAAAAATGTATTTTTTAGGAATGGCTGCTACAAGATTTGAAAGGAAGACCTGGATCCCTTAGATAAATATATATAAGACCAAAATCCTAGAGGAGGCTCTAAAAAAATCACTCTAGGTGGGTTAAACGGATCTCCTACACCTAGTTGTCTTGGAAAAGGGCCCAATGAAGAGACTGCAACAATTTATAATACACTGCTTTAGGAACTGCACAGTTTCACTTAGTAGTGGAAAGAGGCCCACATGGATATTAAATATTTACATGCACATCAGTAGATCATATTTATAATTCGGGTTATACAATTTAAAAAGAAAGAAGGAGATAGATATACAATAAATCCCTCAGGATGAGGTACTACAACACATGTATTATCTGCAAAAAGGCTTGACAACATTATTTTTAGGAGCTATAGTAGTTGTACATTACATGTAAGATATAAGATAGATCTGTGCACAAAATATTAGATCTATAATAGATCGATACACTAGATAGTCTTTACTTTACATTCCCCTTGGGGATTTCAGCAACACATGAAAGAATAGGAGTAGATACGAGTTTTACTGCAGCAGATCTACAGAATGATTTAGAAAATATGAAGTGAGCATAACAATAAATATATCAGATCTGAAATAGACATGGATTAGATGGATAATCCATGGATCACCATGGTGAAGGAAGGGTCCATCCACCAGAGATCTCTTCTCCCAAATGAATGCCAAAATTCCCTAAAACTCTGCAACTGGAAATAACGCACGCCAAGAGGATAAAATACGCTATAATATTGAAGCACAAATTTTCCTGATGCCAATATCAAGATCTGAAGCCCAAACTGCTAATACACTCTTCCAGGAGGATAAAATACTCACTCACTTAGAAGAGGCACTAGTATAGTCTAGATCTGAATAGTTCTAGTCTCCACTTACTGCAGCTCACCGAAACAAGTAAACCGCAATATGATTTATGCTGTCTAAGGGAGATGGAGCTTGGCCATATGCCTAATAGTGGAAGAGAAGCACAATTCCCTCCAAGATCTACTCAATGGAAGGAGAGATAATCCCTAATTAGGAAATCCTCACAGGTCTCTGCTAAACATCCAAGAGAACTGGAATTGTCTAAATAGACATAAAAATTAATTATCATCAACAACCTTCTCTTGAGCCTTCCCCTTCCTTTTATAAGATGAGAGCTTGAGAAACCCTAAAACACCTTCAAAACTCTAGCTCCTTTCACATGAAGATCCTCCATCTAAAACTATGCTGATCAACAAGGGGGTTCAATGCATCCGGACAGTGTTGTGATTTGGTCAAAGTTGACCCAGTCCCATAGTTCAAACCCATTCACACCTGCAAGTGTTTGTTTTATATGGCCCAGATTTTTCTTTGTTCCCATATTCATGTATTTATTCATTGTTTTTAGGAGTTTTACATGTCCTCCTTGATTCATTTATTCAATCAACAGAAAATGAAACAAAATTGAGTATTCCTCTTAGCTTGGGCTAAGTATGAATATTACACCTAAGTTCAATATCTAGGATACATTATCGATGAAATGGGGGTGCATGTGGATCCAACCAAGATCCAAGTCATTCGAGATTGGCCAGCCCCAACCAATCTAACAGAGCTTCGCAGCTTTCTGGGTCTTGCTGATTTCTACCGCAGGTTCATGTTGGGATTCTCTCATATCACTTGGCCCTTGAGTCAAGTCACCAAGGGAGGAGTGACAGAAAATTTCTTTTTGGTCAGAATCTCAACAAAAGGCGTTCGTATAATTGAAACATTGCCTCTATTCTACCCCAGTTCTCACATTACCAGACTTGCAGCAACCATTTGAGATTGAGACAAATGCCTCTGACAATGCTATTGGAGAAGTTCTTACTCAACAGGGGCATCCGATGGCATATCACAGTGAGACATTGTCCGACACAATTCACAAGTATCCCACTTATGACAAATAAATGTATTCCATTGTGCAGGCTTGTCGACAATGGAAGCATTACATTTTGGGGAAGGAAAAAATCATCCACACAGACCACAGACCCCTGTAGTTCATACAGACACAAGGGAAGTTATAGAACGCTCACCATCAGAAGTGGTCCACATATCTGCAACAGTTTCATTTGAAAATCAAGTACAAGAAGGGTAGCACCAATAATGTTGCAAACTACCTCAGCCGACCATTGATCGTGGCACTAACACTCTTGTGGGCATGAGACTTCTGATTGGCCGCTTCTCTACAATAGTGATCTAGAATTCAGCCACACATACAGGGAACCCTTGGGGGGTACACAAGTTCCAAATTTTCACCTCCAAGATGCACTGTTATGTCACCTGGGAAAAACTTTGTGTTCCTTCAAGCGAGCCTGCGAAGATGATATGGGAAACACACTGGAGTCAAGTCATTGTGCATTTTGGGGTCGAGAAAACAGTGCAGTACTGCAGAATTATTTCTATTGGTTGAACCTTCAATAGGATGTCGGGAAGTACATCATATCCTGCACTGCTTGCACCATTGCCAAACCGACCATCAAGAAGCAAGGCCTCTATACTCCGCTACCTACCCCTAGTTGACCTTGGGAATCCATCTCCATGGATTACATGTCAGGCCTTCCCTCTACTAAGCATGGAAATGACTGTGTTTTTGTGGTCATCAATAGATTCTCGAAGATGGCCATTATGGCGGACTGTAAGAAGAATATCATAACAAAATCCACTTCTAAACTCTTCATTTAATGAGTGTGGGTGCACTTTGGGATCCCATAGTATATCATATCAAATCATGACAATAGGTTCCTCAGCACATTTTGGTCCAGCATCTTGTCAATGTTTGACATCAAGCTCACCAAGTCCATAGCTTTCCATCCCCAAACTGATGGCCAGACAGAGGTCGTCAATAGGATGATTGTACACATTCTGCGCATGTACAATTCAAAGCATCCACGCACATGGGATGAGAGCCTCCGCTATGTATAACATAGTTATAATCGGGCTCTCCACAGCTCAACTAGCCACAACCCCTTTCAGGTGGGCTTGGGATTCTAGCCACTTTGTCCCATTGACGTAGCCATGCCATTTGTGGCTACTTAGGCTGATTCAGCTCATGTCCAGTCTAAATCTGAAAAAGTGAACAGCTTCATTGAGCGCATTCAGCACATTCTCAAACAATTTCATGACATATTAGACAGAGCCAATGCTAAGTACAAGAAACGACATGACCAACATCGAGTACCACACAACTTCCAGGTGGGTGACAAAGTGTGGCTAAATTTGTAGAAGGAGCGCCTCATTGGACCCCACTACAAGCTTTGCCCACTCCGAGATGGTCCAGACACCATCACCAAGGATATAGGGAACAATGCCTTCAAGATCAATATTCCACCATTCCTTGGTCTTCACCCAGTATTCAATGTGGATCGCCTTCGTCCCTACTTCCCACCTCTACTGGCCACCTCTGACATTGCAAAACAACTCACAACAACAAATTTAAACCTAGACTACATGGAACATGCCACCAGATATTGTATCATGGATATGCAAATCAAGAACACTCACCAATAGAAGATCCAACTGTATCGAGTTGTCAAAGCTGGCCAACTCCTGCACCAAGGCAAGTGGTTCACCAGGGACCAAGTTTAGCAGAACTTTCCTCATCTCATGGAGGAACTCAATGCAATGGGGACCATTGCTTCCTAATGGGGGAGGAATGATCCAAGTGGATATTGGTGGCCACCCACCTATTCCACTTGGGGCCCCACCATTGTCTCTTTCAATTTTTTAGTTTCGACACAACTTACTATTTTTGGCAGTTTTTAAGGTCTTGAACTTCCGAAGCCGTTTTGAGGCCCTAAACGACGTTTTTTGGGGAAACTGAGAGTGAAATTAACTATCAAAAGTTGTAGTCCTCGGATAGATCTTTCTAACGGGGTATGGTGCATGTCAAACGAAGATCGTATGCCAAAGTTACGTCACTGAGAAGTTGAAACACAATTTACCCAAACGGGGCCCATAGTTTTGGCGCTTCATCTCCTAGGGTTAGGGTTTTGGATGTTTAGGGTTTTCCATTGTTTCTAAATAAAAAATAGGCCCTCGAGCTTCATTATAACTTAGTTCAGAGGCCTGTAGCTAACACATCTCTTCTCAGAGATAAGTTACCAGCGCCCTAGCTAGTTTATTTCTATTATGTCTGTAAGAAAATTTCAGTTCTTTGATATTAATGAAATGAAGTGTTATTTCCGCTGCATATTTTTATTTATGTTACATGTGTATTCTGTTGCATTCCTGCATAAATCTGGATCAAAATAGGAACAAGTGTGAATGTCGAGAAGATATATGAAAAAACTTCCAAAAACTCATCATCGTGCTCATGGAGCCTTAGCTTCCCAAAAAGAATCCTCATGTATACATAGATAGGTGATGTGCCTAAATCCCCATTCACCACTCCAAGGGAACTCCAGTACTCCAAGGCCAACATTGTTCTATATGACACATGTTCAACAAGAAAATAAATCACAAATCGAAAATCAAAAATCACATTCGACATAAGAAATCGCACCATAAATAGCCCAAATAATTATGATTTCATCGAAATGGACCTTAGAATCAACCACCAAGATGAGGAGCACCTCATATCGAAAATTTGAGGCTCCAATTTTGTTTCTTCCCTCGATATTGGTCAATATTACCTCCATGCCTAGACTATCAACCTATGCATTTTATCTCCCACCCTCGATCCTGCCTCACCCTCAACCTACACATTTTATCTCCTAATCTTGATCTCGCCTATCTTTTTGCAAATTCCTGACCAAATTACCTTATAAACAATACCCTATAATACATATATTATTATATAACATATAAAATCCCTTTAGCCCCCTATTATATGTTAAGTATATTATTTTGTGTTTTCCTCATTTTTTATGCCCCAATATGGATGCATGTGGTATGGTATTGCTTTGTGAGTGAAGTCCCCATGATGAGAAGTACCTCCTTAATCTATATAAGTGTAAATGAAGTCTCTCCTCAGGCCATGAAAAGAATTAATTATGTGCATCTTAAATCCCTATGATATTTAATGAAATCTCTCCTCGATCCATGTGAGAATAACTGAGTTGAACAAAATACTACTCATTTGTGAGTCAGTGTGGGAGAATCTATTTATATTGAATTGATGTGTAGGGTGTTAAAGAGGTGAGGAAGGTTGTGAGCAATACAATTTGTCTGAGTGAATGGTTTGAGACTGTTATTGTTGTAACTGAGAAATGAGGCTATGGATGCAGAGTGTGTATTTTCAAGTTTTAACCTACTATAAGAGTATCCGAGGGATGGAGGGCCTGAAGAGTTGTTAAATTATATATGAGTGTTTTGATAATAATTGAGTGAGATAATAGCTACAAAGTAGAGATAGAGTTGGAGCGTATTGTTTATCTAGTGAGATATCAAGCTGAGTATGAATTGTAGCAGAGAGAGAGAGAGAGAGCAACAAGTTTTATATGAACTAAGAACTTATGTCTCTCAGTCTAAAAATGAATGAAATATAGGTATTTTAGATTCTTTAGGTCAGTACTTGCACATTAGGGATTTGTTTCTTCATGTTGGTTGGTGCGAACAAAACAAATCAAGGAGTTGGTGCTTCCTGTTGGCTGGTGCAAGCAAGCCAAATTAGGGAGTTGGTGCTTCTTGTTGGTTGGTGTGAGAAAAAAAAATTGGGGGTTGGTTCCTCATGTGAGTGGGTAATCATAAAAATTGATGTAGTGAGAACTGGTGGCTTAAGATTTACATCATAACTAAACAAGCTTGATGGTTTTCTCTCTTTGTGGGTTTCCATGAACATTCGGTGTCTCTATGTGTTGCATATTTGTATGATTCTTATGATGTTTTTGTGTGATTCACGATTTTATTTATGGTTATCCTATTATCATTGATTTTTAAGTAAATTCAAATATTTTAAAGTGCTAATAAGTGTTAAAATTGGCCATAATATTGATTCACCACTTCTCACTATTATCTTGGTTTCCAATAGTCATGTGTGTGAACAATTATATCGAGGAATTTAGGTGTTTAATAAAAATACAGGTCCAATGTGCATGATATATAGAAGGGAATGAACTAATTAGGCTAATGTTAGACATATTTAACATATTTAAAAAATTAGATTAATCATATATTTGAAAATTTTTGTGTGATTGCATATGACATAAACCATCCTAGATCCATCATATTTATGGATCTATCAAGTGTGAAAAGGGATCAAATATATCAAGGCGCAAATATTTCCTTATATTTTGCACTCAAAAAAAGGTTTGCACCTCGTGATATTTAACCATTCTCGGTACTTAATAGATATAAAGTTTAGACCAATTTAAGTTAGATTATTAACAAGATTTCACCCTCAACCTCTTTTAGCTAATTTTGTTGTTGTTAGGTGCCATTCACCAGACAACTCAGAATTTCACTTATGGCTTGAGAAACCGTGACCCATGGGCATCTAAGCCATAAAAAACGATTAGAGATTGCACTCCATTATAGTTTTTTTCCCATGGAATTTCAAACAACTTACCTTTAGATTTAACATAGTGACTTAATAGTACACCCATCATTGTCTATTCTACACCCCGTGAGTTTTCAAACTATTTTTAAATTAGATTAAAATATAAAAAATAAAATAAAACAATTAAATTATTATTTTTTAATAAAAAAAAATTGATCCTTCAACATATATCAACAATACATATTTATTAAATCATTTACATATCATACATCAATAATAATTATTAATGTTAGCATCATAAATAGTCCTTAATGTGAAAATTATATAATATAATCTTCTATATATTTTAATGGGTTGTATAGTATAATGATCTATGTATTATACTCATTTTCATAACATATATTAAGATTTATAAATTAAAAATAATTCTGATTCCAAACCTAACCCAAAAAAACAATTTATTAGAATATTCGTAAATTTCAACCTGTTTTATGTATATATATAATATATATATAAAATATTTGTTTATTTTAATATGTTTTATACAGGTTTAAACATAAAATCCTTTTTTTGGAATATTTATGTTAAATTCAATAAACAAAATTAAAATTTTAATAACTATAAAAAATTATTTTCTTTTCAAATTTTAAAAATATTTTAAAAAATTGAAATATTAGAATTCCTTTATTTAGCATATTTTGTATTTTTTTTATTATGTATTAAAATATATTTTATATTAATATTAATTTTTTTTTCTTTTCTAAGTTAAGCTACTTTTATTATATCATATAGAACAAAAAGTTACAAGTCTCGTCCTGTGGATTGGACAAGTCCGAACTAGAGGGAAGTTTCATGAGTTCTCCATCAAGAGCTAGACTACTCCTATTGGGAAACTAGTCCTTAGAAACCAGAGTGTGACTACTGCCCATAGCGGGAAACCAACAGATTTAGTTTTCAAAACAAAACATGTATCCCAAGGAAGACAATTCCTAAACATGAACATGCTGATAAGAAAGGAGAAACTAAGCCTAAGGAGAACCTACATTCTGTTTGCTGGAGGTTGGAACCTCTTCCATGATTTTTCACACGTAGCCCCCATCCTCCACCTCTTTGCTCAACGTGTGGCCAGAGGGTTGAGGATGTGGCGAAACTGGGATGCCGAGGTTAGCCGCAGAGGCATCAAGCTGCTTGGGCTGGTCCGAATTACCTTCAGCATCCTGGTCCGAACTGCTGCCATCGCTGTTGTCAGTGGAATCATTGGAGTCTTTGCTTCTGCAGGAAGCGCTTTTCACTGGAAGGGCTTTCGTCTTGCACGAGATGAAAGTGGGCTCAGGAGGAATGTTGGACTTGCGCGAAGCACGGGCAAGGAGCTGCAGAGAGAGATGGGCATTCAAATTGATAGGGGGGGTGCTATCGAGCTTGTTCCATCCGATGGAGAGGTTCAGGTTGCGGCACTGGGAGAGCAACTGATCTGAAAATGGAATGTACTTGTTTAAGGGTGCAAGGTATTCATTTTCATTTAAGAAAATGAGTGCAAATACTCATAATTTTAAATTGAGCTATAACTCCAGGTGACCTCTTGATAATGTGAGAATAAACTATTTCCCATACAGAGATGGACTGTAGGGGCATTCACTGGACATGTCACCTCTAAAGACAGGATGAGTTCCAGAGGCTACCTGGCCCTCTACAGACTCTGTCTAGGGAAATAATATGTAAACACAAATATCAAAATCAATGAAAGTATTTAATTCTGAAATTCAAAGTGTTCATTGATCTGTTTTAAGTGTGAATAAGCAAGAGCATATGTTCTGCAATTGGAGTGTAGAGGTTTGATGTTAAAACAACAATTTTTGATTCCTGTATAAACTTGTTTTTGGAAAGCATGCTTATGAAATTTTACTGTTTAAACTATCAGAATCTGGAAATAAACAGCCAAAACACAGATGAACGAGGATATTTGTTTAGCGGTCACCCTCTCTTGGGCTACCTTAAATGGTCCAAAAGCCTCTAATTAGGCTCGGTCCTCTTTTTTCTTTTTGATTAAAGGCTTCAAATGAGATTACATATGTATAAACTCCTCTAATGGGAAAATAGACTGCTAAAACATACTCAGAAGATCCAAATCAGTATAAATAGACTACAAATTCACCTCCATTGGAGGAAGGTAGCCCAATGCAGCAATCTTTCCCTTTAGCTCTGATGGCTCCACTGTCAAAAGCGCTGTAAAATTCATAGATAGAATGCCCTGATGGCTCTGCAGACAGCTCCAACAGCTCCAGAATGCTCTCTACACCCAAAATCAAAAAAAAAAATCGTCTTCAAAAGCCTCTCCTATCAGAAGTTATGGCACATTTAGTAAACTGCCAGTTTGGGCTAAAAAATCTCCACTAAATGTGGAAAGACTGCAGATAATGCCACCAATTAAGGCGGTGGCGCCAAAATAAGGGCGGAACCACCAAATAAGGCCGCGCGGTTTAAACGTTGGCAATTAAGTGTTACGGTTTCCGCGTTCATATGCGTCGGTTGTGAAACTGTTTACATTGAATATTAAACGGTTTAAATAAATTCAATGTTTAATAATTAACAACCCACTATAACCATAACCATAGTTTGAAATATCCGCCGGTATATGCGCGCCGAGTTTGTTGAGCTTTGGTTCCGCCGCGTGGTTTTATGGGAAGGGGGCTGGCCCTTCGGGGCTGGCCCCCTTTCGGGCCCCGCCCAAACCTTCCACACACAATAAAAACCATTTGTGCTGCCCATATATCAAGACCTTGGCGTGTGGTGCGTTGGTAAAGTCCGTTGGTTAACATCCACCAGGTCGCTGGTTCGAATCTGGCCGACCATAAAAATTTTAAAACGCATTTCATTCCACCTTTGGGGCCCACGTGGCGGCCTCCGGGCTAGCCACGTGGCGCCTCCTGATTGGCTGCCAAGGAATATTCCCCAGAATATTCTGCAAAATATTCCACGGAATATTCCCAGAATATTCTGTGGAATATTCTTTTTTTAATAAAATTTTTCCATAAGTCAAATTTGCCTTTTTTTTATATTGAAATTGACAAAACTTTGAACTTGAATAACTTCTGCATACGGAGACCATTTTTCGAACCGTTCGCGGCGCCGAAATCAGGAAGACGAGCTCTATCTGGTCATTCAGGTTCAAACTAGTTCGGAGCACCTTCATTTTTGACCATTTTACGACACTTGGTCCTGAGCTCCTGATCACACCTCCCAAATGAGAAGCCTTTTGGTCCCCAAAAGCTTACTCAATCTCTGATCTGAACTGTACAGCACTTGAGGAACAGAAATATCCTCTTCCAGTCAGCCAAAAGAGCATACTAATGCCAAAAATGTCCTGCCTTGCTAAATGTCGTCATGGCGACTTTTTGCTGCATACGCCAAGTACTTGTCGAATCCCGACCAAGTTCTTTCGCCAGAAAAATCTGAAATTGCAGGAACCAGAAATGAAACTTGCTGATATATGAACTGAAATATTCCCCTGATCATGTGGACTTGCCAACTGTCACGATGCCCATCCAAGGCACCTCCATTCCAGAAGAAGAGCTGCCTCCCAAATGAGAAGGCTTTTACAAAGATGAAACACTTCATCATTTCTCCTGTTTACAATCTTGGAGATCAAATTAAATTTTTCCAAGTCAATATTACATTACATGCATGGTTAAAAAAAAAGTAATCAACCCTTCAAGTTAATCACACATACATGTTTAAAATACAAGGAAATCATCATGATCCCGGTGCTCATGCATCTCATTCTCATGCATGCAGTTTATCCTTCAACTTTCTCTTAAGTACAATCATAAGTACAAGATCCTCAATCACATGTACATGTACTTTCAAAGCTAAAATGAATATAACTTTCGCTACGATAGAGTGAGTCTTATACTCAGCTTTTCCATCCTGCAACTTGCATTCCCTTAATAAAGAAAATGCATTCAATCGAAAGACATGCAACTTTAATTGGATAAGAATTCTAACCATTTCTTACCAATCCATTTCAAAGGTGCTTCCTTTAACTGCACATCGATATCAGCATGTGTATCATCTTGACACATATCAATGATGGAAACTTCCTTCCCATTCTTGCCATACTCTTTCTCCCATTTCTTCAACTTTTGTGGAAGCATTGTTGGATTCAGAGTCCAACACCTTTCAACAGTATGTCCTTGCTTATGGAAATAAGTGCAACACATGTTCATCTTCTTGACCGCATGATTTGCATTGTTCATTGGAACTTGGGCTTCTTGCCTCCTTTCCTTCAAAAGTTTCTTGTATGTTGCCATTCTTTTCCAACATCTAGAAACACTATGGTTAAACAAACCACAAAAAGAACATGCAATTCTTTTCCAATGCTTGTGTGGAAATTTTCCATGCTTTACATGATCAAAGGAAATATGATTAAAATCAGATTTATACCTTTCTCTTTCACCTTCATTACCTTCATGAGGAGGGGAATCAAAAGAAGAAGAAGCTCCCTTTGGAACGCTATCAATCCCATCAATGGTTTTAGAGCTTTCACTACTCCCTTGTTCAAGTGCATGCTGATGCACATCTTCTTCCTTCATGGCTGCTTTGGAACTTTCTCCATAAGATTGTCCATAGCCAAGACCCAAATTCTTAGGCCTTACCTCAACCATTATTGGCTCAACTATACCCTGTGCATATTTTCCCAGTCCTTTTCCTTCATATCCCATCTTGGACATCAACTTGGACCCTATGCCTTTGGTATGTTTCTCAAAAGAACCAAGTTCATAAACATTCTTATAAGAATTTGAAGACAAACTAGAATTGTTTACCTCTTCTTCAAGCTGATACTTGGCTAAGGCTTCTTTGGAAACAAGGAGTTGTGTCTCCAACTCATACATCTTTTCCAGCTTCATGTTTGCAATACGAAGTTGGCCTTCCATTTCCTGCAATTGTTCAGAAAGCAACTGTTTCTCTTCCCTCATGGAATTCAACTGCTCTTTAAGTCTAGAGCTCTTTCTTTCATCCTCATACATTTCTCTCACCATATTCATCATGATGAAAAATTCTTGCTTCAAGCCTTCATCAAAAAATCTTGTGAAGGAGGACGATTTGAGAATTTAAATGTAAGTTGTCATTATAAAAATGAACAAAAAGAGCTTCAACAAACTCTTGCAACAGTAGTTTGCGAATAATCAAACGCACAATCTTCAACCTTTACTTAAGAAGCCTTTCAAGCCTACAATCAAGCTCCTCATGTCAGGTCAAACAAACACATGCTTTGATACCAACCAGGTACGAAAATGGAATTTACTTGTTTAAGGGTGCAGTATCCCATTTTCATTTAAGAAAAATAATTTTTGTCCTCATAATTTTAAATTGAGCTATAACTCCAAGTGACCTATTGATAATGTGAGAATAAACTATTTCCCATACAGAGATGGACTGTAGGGGCATTCACTGGACATGTCACCTCTAAAGAGAGGATGAGTTCCAGAGGCTACCTGGCCCTCTACAGACTCTGTCTAGGGAAATAATATGTAAACACAAATATCAAAATCAATGAAAGTATTTAATTCTGAAATTCAAAGTGTTCATTGATCTGTTTTGAGTGTGAATAAGCAAGAGCATATGTTCGCAATTGGGTGTAGAGGTTTGATGTTAAAGCAACAAGTTTTGATTTCATGCTCAACTTGTTTTTGGAAAGCATGCTTATGAAATTTGTTTTGTTTAAACTATCGGAGATACGGGAAATAAACGACCAAAACACACGGATGAACGACGAGATATTTGTTCGTAGTTCCTCTCTTGAGCTACCTACGGCGGGTCCAAAAGCCTCCTGAGTGGGCTCGGTCCTCTTTTGATTTAAAGGCTTCCGTGAGAAATCATACGTATAAACTCCTCTACAATAAAAATAGGCGCTAAAACGGACTCAGAAGATCCAAATCGGTATAAATAGACTACAAATTCACCTCCATTGGAGGAAGGTATCCCAATGCAGCAATCTTTCCCCTTAGCTCTGATGGAGTCACTGTCAAAAGCGTTGTAAAATTCGCAGATAGAATGCCCTGATGGCTCTGCAGACACCTCCAACAGCTCCAGAATGCTCTCTACACCCAAAATCAAAAAAAAATTCGTCTTCAAAGGCCTCTCTTAGCAGAAGTTATGCCCACTTTACTAAACTGCCAGTTTGGGCTAAAAAATCTCCACTAAATGTGGAAAGACTGAAGATAACGCCACCAAATTAGCAAAGGGCGCCAAAATAGAACAACCGCCGAACTTATCCGCACGGTTAATGGGTTGGCAATTAATGTTTATTGTTATGTTCACAAGTCGGCGGTTATATGACAAATGGGTTGTAATAAATATAACCGTTTTATATTAAAACGCCACCATATAACATATGTTTAACAATAAACAACCCACATAATACGTTATCCAAAGTTTTGAAATCCGCCACGTTGCTATAGCGCGCTGAGCCCTGGGAGACGGTTCCGTCGGACGGTTCTATGGGAAGGGGGCTGGCCCCCTTTCGGGCCCCGCCCAAACCTTCCACACACAATAAAAACCATTTGTGCCGCCCATATATCAAGACCTTGGCGTTTGGTGCGTTGGTAAAGTCCGTTGGTTAACATCCACCAGGTCGCTGGTTCGAATCCGGCCGACCATAAAAATTTTAAAACGCATTTCATTCCACCTTTGGGGCCCACGTGGCGGCCTCCGGGCTAGCCACGTGGCGCCTCCTGATTGGCTGCCAAGGAATATTCCCCAAAATATTCTGTAGAATATTCCACGGAATATTCCCAGAATATTCTGTGGAATATTCTTTTTTTAATAAAATTTTTCCATAAGTCAAATTTGCCTTTTTTTTTATTGAAATTGACAAAACTTTGAACTTGAATAACTTCTGCATACGGAGACCATTTTTCGAACCGTTCACGGCGCCGGAATCAGGAAGACGAGCTCTATCTGGTCGTTCAGGTTCAAACTAGTTCTGAGCACCTTCATTTTTGACCATTTTACGACACTTGGTCCTGAGCTCCTGATCACACCTCCCAAATGAGAAGCCTTTTGGTCCCCAAAAGCTTACTGAATCTCTGATCTGAACTGTACAGCACTTGAGGAACAGAAATATCCTCTTCCAGTCAGCCAAAAGAGCATACTAATGCCAAAAATGTCCTGCCTTGCTAAATGTCGTCATGGCGACTTTTTGCTGCATACGCCAAGTACTTGTCGAATCCCGACCAAGTTCTTTCACCAGACAAATCTGAAATTGCAGGAACCAGCAATGAAACTTGCTGAAATATGAGCTGAAATATTCCCCTGAATATGTGGACTTGCCAACTGTCACGATGCCCATCCAAGGCACCTCCATTCCAGAAGAAGAACTGCCTCCCAAATGAGAAAGCTTTTACAAAAATGAAACACTTCTATCATTTCTCCTCCTTACAATCTTGAGATCAAATTAACTGAATTAACTTTTCCAAGTCAATATTACATTACATGCATGGTTAAAAACAAAGTAATCAACCCTTCAATTTAATCACACATACATGTTTAAAATACAAGGAAATCATCATGATCCCTGTGCTCATACATCTCATTCTCATGCATGCAGTTTATCCTTCAACTTTCTCTTAAGTACAATCATAAGTACAAGATCCTCAATCACATGTACATGTACTTTCAAAGCTGAAATGAATATAACTTTCGCTACGATAGAGTGAGTCTCATACTCAGCTTTTCCATCCTGCAACTTGCATTCCCTTAACAAAGAAAATGCATTCAATCGAAAGACATGCAACTTTAATTGGATAAGAATTCTAACCATTTCTTACCAATCCATTTCAAAGGTGCTTCCTTTAATTGCACATCGATATCAACATGTGTATCATCCTGACACATATCAATGATGGAAACTTCCTTCCCATTCTTGCCATACTCTTTCTCCCATTTCTTCAACTTTTGTGGAAGCATTGTTGGATTCAGAGTCCAACACCTTTCAACAGTATGTCCTTGCTTATGGCAATAAGTGCAACACATGTTCATCTTCTTGACAGCATGATTTGCATTGTTCATTGGAACTTTGGCTTCTTGCCTCCTTTCCTTCAAAAGTTTCTTGTATGTTGCCATTCTTTTCCAACATCTAGAAACACTATGGTTAAACAAACCACAAAAATAACATGCAATTCTTTTCCAATGCTTGTGTGGAAATTTTCCATGCTTTACATGATCAAAGGAAATATGATTGAAATCAGATTTATACCTTTCTCTTTCACCTTCATTAGCTTCATGAGAAGGTGAATCGAAAGAAGAAGAAGTTCCCTTTGGAACACTATCAATCCCATCAATGGTTTTAGAGCTTTCACCACTCCCTTGTTCAAGTGTATGCTGATGCACACCTTCTTCCTTCATGGCTGCTTTGGAACTTTCTCCACAAGATTTTTCATAGCCAAGACCCAAATTCTTAGGCCTTACCTCAACCATTATTGGCTCAACTATACCCTGTGCATGTTTTCCCAATCCTTTTCCTTCATATCCCATTTTGGACATCAACTTGGACCCTATGCCTTTGGTATGTTTCTCAAAAGAACCAAGTTCATAAACATTCTTATAAGAAATTGAAGACAAACTAGAATTGTTTACCTCTTCTTCAAGTTGATACTTGGCTAAGGCTTCTTTGGCAACAAGGAGTTGTGTCTCCAACTCATGCATCCTTTCCAGCTTCATGTTTGCAATACGAAGTTGGCCTTCCATTTCCTGCAGTTGGTCAGAAAGCAACTGCTTCTCTTCCCTCATGGAATTCAACTGCTCTTGAAGTCTAGAGCTCTTTCTTTCATCCTCATACATTTCTCTCACCATATTCATCATGATGAAAAATTCTTGCTTCAAGCCTTCATCAAAAAAATCTTGTGAAGGAGGACGATTTTGAGAACTCACTTATGAAAGTTGTCATTATAAAAATGAACAAAAGAGCTTCAACAAACTCAAACAACAAGTAGTTTGCAGAATAATAAAGTAGTCAATCTTCAACACTGCTTAAGACACCTTTCAAGCTACACAATCAAGCTAGTGATGTCAGACAAGCAAACCAACTTTGCAACCTGCTCTTCTGTCAAGCAAACCTGTGCTCTGATACCATCTGATCTGAAAATGGAATGTACTTGTTTAATGGTGCAAGGTATCCATTTTCATGTAAGATAATGAGTGCAAATACTCATAATTTTAAATTGAGCTATAACTCCAAGTGACCTATTGATAATGTGAGAATAAACTATTTCCCATACAGAGATGGACTGTAGGGGCATTCACTGGACATGTCACCTCTAAAGAGAGGATGAGTTCCAGAGGCTACCTGGCCCTCTACAGACTCTGTCTAAGGAAATAAAATATAAGCACAAATAACAAGATCAATGAAAGTCTTTTGTTTTTAAATTCAAAGTGTTCATTGATCTGTTTTAAGTGTGAATAAGCAAGAGTATATGTTCTGCAATTTGAGTGTAGAGGTTTGATGTTAAAACAACAAGTTTTGATTCCTGTATAAACTTGTTTTTGGAAAGCATGCTTATGAAATTTTACTGTTTAAACTATCAGAATCTGGAAATAAACAGCCAAAACACACAGATGAACAACAGATATTTGTTTAAGCGGTTCACCCCTCTCTTGGGCTACCTCCGCTGGTCCAAAAGCCTCTAATTAGGCTCAGTCCTCTTTTGATTAAAGGCTTCAAATGAGATTACATCTGTATAAACTCCTCTAATGGGAAAATAGACTGCTAAAACAGACTCAGAAGATCCAAATCAGTATAAATAGACTACAAATTCACCTCCATTGGAGGAAGGTAGCCCAATGCAGCAATCTTTCCATTTAGCTCTAATGGCTCCACTGTCAAAAGCGCTGTAAAATTCGCAGATAGAATGCCCTGATGGCTCTGCAGACACCTCCAACAGCTCCAGAATGCTCTCTACACGCAAAATCAAAAAACAATTCGTCTTCAAAAGCCTCTCCTATCAGAAGTTATGGCACATTTAGTAAACTGCCAGTTTGGGCTAAAAAATCTCCACTAAATGTGGAAAGACTGCAGATAATGCCACCAATTAAGGCGGTGGCGCCAAAATAAGGGCGGAACCACCAAATAAGGCCGCGCGGTTTAAACGTTGGCAATTAAGTGTTACGGTTCCCGCGTTCATATGTGTCGGTTGTGAAACTGTTTACATTGAATATTAAACGGTTTAAATAAATTCAATGTTTAATAATTAACAACCCACTATAACCATAACCATAGTTTGAAATATCCGCCGGTATATGTGCGCCGAGTTTGTTGAGCTTTGGTTCCGCCGCGTGGTTTTATGAGAAGGGGGCTAGCCCCCTTTCGGGCCCCGCCCAAACCTTCCACACACAATAAAAACCATTTGTGCCGCCCATATATCAAGACCTTGGTGTGTGGTGCGTTGGTAAAGTCCGTTGGTTAACATCCACCAGGTCGCTGGTTCGAATCCGGCCGACCATAAAAATTTTAAAACGCATTTCATTCCACCTTAGCACACGGGCGCTCCTGCTAGCCACGTGGCGCTCCGATTGGTCGCCAAGGAATATTCCCTGTGAGATTCTAAGGAATATCCTGACGAATATTCCTTCCATATTCGCGGAATATCTTTTAATAAAAATTTTCCATAAGTCAAATTTGCCTTTTTTTTTATTGAAATTGACAAAACTTTGAACTTGAATAACTTCTGCATACGGAGACCATTTTTCGAACCATTCACAGCACCGGAATCAGGAAGACGAGCTCTATCCGGTCGTTCGGGTTCAAACTAGTTCTGAGCACCTTCATTTTTGACCATTTTACGACACTTGGTCCTGAGCTCCTGATCACACCTCCCAAATGAGAAGCCTTTTGGTCCCCAAAAGCTTACTCAATCTCTGATCTGAACTGTACAGCACTTCAGGAACAGAAATATCCTCTTCCAGTCAGCCAAAAGAGCATACTAATGCCAAAAATGTCCTGCCTTGCTAAATGTCGTAATGGCGACTTTTTGCTGCATATGCCAAGTACTTGTCGAATCCCGACCAAGTTCTTTCGCCAGACAAATCTGAAATTGCAGGAACCAGTAATGAACCTTGCTGATATATGAGCTGAAATATTCCCCTGAACATGTGAACTTGCCAACTGTCACGATGCCCATCCAAGGCACCTCCATTCCAGAAGAAGAACTGCCTCCCAAA
This sequence comes from Pinus albicaulis, assembly GCA_034641835.2. NCBI lineage: Eukaryota > Viridiplantae > Streptophyta > Pinopsida > Pinales > Pinaceae > Pinus > Pinus albicaulis. Next base: position 1,271,465,221 of record CM076579.1, read on the forward strand.
TGAGAAAGCTTTTACAAAGATGAAACACTTCATCATTTCTCCTCCTTACAATCTTGGAGATCAAATTAACTTTTTCCAAGTCAATATTACATTACATGCATGGTTAAAAATAAAGTAATCAACCCTTCAAGTTAATCACACATACATGTTTAAAAATACAAGGAAATCATCATGATCCCTGTGCTCATGCATCTCATTCTCATGCATGCGGTTTATCCTTCAACTTTCTCTTAAGTACAATCATAAGTACAAGATCCTCAATCACATGTACATGTACTTTCAAAGCTGAAATGAATATAACTTTTGCTACGATAGAGTGAGTCTCTTACTCAGCTTTTCCATCCTGCAACTTGCATTCCCTTAACAAAGAAAATGCATTCAATCAAAAGATATGCAACTTTAATTGGATAAGAATTCTAACCATTTCTTACCAATCCATTTCAAAGGCGATTCCTTTAACTGCACATCGATATCAGCATGTGTATAATCCTGACACATATCAGTGATGGAAACTTCCTTCCCATTCTTGCCATACTCTTTCTCCCACTTCTTCAACTTTTGTGGAAGCATTGCTGGATTCAGAGTCCAACACCTTTCAACAGTATGTCCTTGCTTATGGAAATATGTGCAACACATGTTCATCTTCTTGACCGCATGATTTGCATTGTTCATTGGAACTTTGGCTTTTTGCCTTCTTTCCTTCAAAAGTTTCCTGTATGTTGCCATTCTTTTCCAACATCTAGAAACACTATGGTTAAACAAACCACAAAAAGAACATGCAATTCTTTTCCAATGCTTGTGTGGAAATTTTCCATACTTTACATGATCAAAGGAAATATGATTGAAATCAGATTTATACCTTTCTCTTTCACCTTCATTACCTTCATGAGGAGGTGAATCAAAAGAAGAAGAAGCTCCCTTTGGAACACTATCAATCCCATTAATGGTTTTAGAGCTTTCACCACTCCCTTGTTCAAGTGCATGCTGATGCACACCTTCTTCCTTCATGGCTGCTTTGGAACTTTCTCCATAAGATTGTCCATAGCCAAGACCCAAATTCTTAGGCCTTACATCAACCATTATTGGCTCAACTATACCCTGTGCATATTTTCCCAATCCTTTTCCTTCATATCCCATTTTGGACATCAACTTGGACCCTATGCCTTTGGTATGTTTCTCAAAAGAACCAAGTTCATAAACATTCTTATAAGAATTTGAAGACAAACTAGAATTGTTTACCTCTTCTTCAAGTTGATACTTGGCTAAGGCTTCTTTGGAAACAAGGAGTTGTGTCTCCAACTCATGCATCTTTTCCAGCTTCATGTTTGCAATACGAAGTTGGCCTTCCATTTCCTGCAATTGGTCAGAAAGCAACTGCTTCTCTTCCCTCATGGAATTCAATTGCTCTTGAAGTCTAGAGCTCTTTCTTTCATCCTCATACATTTCTCTCACCATATTCATCATGATGAAAAATTATTTCTTCAAGCCTTCATCAAAAAATCTTGTGAAGGAGGACGATTTTGAGAACTCACTTATGAAAGTTGTCATTATAAAAATGAACAAAAGAGCTTCAGCAAACTCAAACAACAAGTAGTTTGCAGAATAATAAAGCAGTCAATCTTCAACACTTCTTAAGACACCTTTCAAGCTATACAATCAAGCTAGTGATGTCAGTCAAGAAAACCAACTTTGCAACCTGCTCTGATACCATCTGATCTGAAAATGGAATGTACTTGTTTAAGGGTGCAAGGTATCCATTTTCATTTAAGAAAATGAGTGCAAATACTCATAATTTTAAATTGAGTGCTATACTCCAAGTGACCTCTTGATAATGTGAGAATAAACTATTTCCCATACAGAGATGGACTGTAGGGGCATTCACTGGACATGTCACCTCTAAAGAGAGGATGAGTTCCAGAGGCTACCTGGCCCTCTACAGACTCTGTCTAGGGAAATAATATGTAAACACAAATATCAAAATCAATGAAAGTATTTAATTCTGAAATTCAAAGTGTTCATTGATCTTTTTTAAGTGTGAATAAGCAAGAGCATATGTTCTGCAATTGGAGTGTAGAGGTTTGATGTTAAAACAACAAGTTTTGATTCCTGTATAAACTTGTTTTTGGAAAGCATGCTTATGAAATTTTACTGTTTAAACTATCAGAATCTGGAAATAAATAGCCAAAACACACAGATGAATAGCAGATATTTGTTTAAGCGGTTCACCCCTCTCTTGGGCTACCTCCGCTGGTCCAAAAGCCTCTAATTAGGCTCAGTCCTCTTTTGATTAAAGGCTTCAAATGAGATTACATTTGTATAAACTCCTCTAATGGGAAAATAGACTGCTAAAACAGACTCAGAAGATCCAAATCAGTATAAATAGACTACAAATTCACCTCCATTGGAGGAAGGTAGCCCAATGCAGCGATCTTTCCCTTTAGCTCTGATGGCTCCACTATCAAAAGCGCTGTAAAATTCGCAGATAGAATGCCCTGATGGCTCTGCAGACAGCTCCAACAGCTCCAGAATGCTCTCTACACCCAAAATCAAAAAACAATTCGTCTTCAAAAGCCTCTCCTATCAGAAGTTATGGCACATTTAGTAAACTGCCAGTTTGGGCTAAAAAATCTCCACTAAATGTGGAAAGACTGCAGATAATGCCACCAATTAAGGCGGTGGCGCAAAAATAAGGGCGGAACCACCAAATAAGGCCGCGCGGTTTAAACGTTGGCAATTAAGTGTTACGGTTCCCGCGTTCATATGCGTCGGTTGTGAAACTGTTTACATTGAATATTAAACGGTTTAAATAAATTCAATGTTTAATAATTAACAACCCACTATAGCCATAACCATAGTTTGAAATATCCGCCGGTATATGCGCGCCGAGTTTGTTGAGCTTTGGTTCCGCCGCGTGGTTTTATGGGAAGGGGGCTGGCCCTTCGGGGCTGGCCCCCTTTCGGGCCCGGCCCAAACCTTCCACACACAATAAAAACCATTTGTGCCGCCCATATATCAAGACCTTGGCGTGTGGTGCGTTGGTAAAGTCCGTTGGTTAACATCCACCAGGTCGCTGGTTCGAATCCGGCCGACCATAAAAAATTTAAAACGCATTTCATTCCACCTTTGGGGCCCACGTGGCGGCCTCCGGGCTAGCCACGTGGCGCCTCCTGATTGGCTGCCAAGATATATTCCCCAGAATATTCTGCGGAATATTCCACAGAATATTCCCAGAATATTCTGTGGAATATTCTTTTTTTAATAAAATTTTTCCATAAGTCAAATTTGCCTTTTTTTTTATTGAAATTGACAAAACTTTGAACTTGAATAACTTCTGCATACGGAGACCATTTTTCGAACTGTTCGCGGCGCCGGAATCAGGAAGACGAGCTCTATCCGGTCGTTCAGGTTCAAACTAGTTCTAAGCACCTTCATTTTTGACCATTTTACGACACTTGGTCCTGAGCTCCTGATCAGCAACAGTGGAGGACGGGAAGGCTGGCCATGCCCCCCAGCTCTTCTGCACCTCATTCTGTGGCACCGAGGCATAATTGTCTAGGGATCCGAGTCGCCAGACCAGGTGGGGGTCGAAGAAGGCTTTAGGGGAGAACAGCTACCAGAACAAGGACAAGGCCTGGGCGAACAAAGTCTTTGCACCAGAGGCAGAGGAATGTAATAGACAGACGCACATAGAGCAGGAGGGAGGGTCGAAGTGTTGTCAAGAGGGCCGAGGTGACTGGCTTAAAGGCCATGGCGAGCAGAGTAAATGCAATGCAGGGCTGGTACGTCGAGGAAAGGGTGGCGGAGGGTGAGTTAATGGCGCCCTCACGAAAAAATTTATCACGGTGTTTTTTCCCAGGTGTGGTCACGTGGAGCTGCTGTGTGTCTTCCCACATGGTTGCCCAGTGACACTCTAGCTTAGTGTCAATCACCAGCATCCGAGATTTAAAAAAAAAGAAAAAAATTAAAATTAAAAATTATTTAAAAATATTTATATAATAAAATTATTTTGTAAACATTCAAATTTTTTAATAATAATATATAATTTTATAGATCATTAAACGAATTTAATACTAAAATAAATATAAATATATTTTATGTATATTTGTCATTCCAAAATGATTAAAAATAAAATATACACTTTATATTAAAATTCCTTTTATGTCAACCTCCTAAAAGTATATACATTAAAAAAAAATAAAAAAAAATTATATATTAGAATCTGATAATAAAATTACTCCAAAAACATAAAAATTAGAGATAAACGAAAGCATCACTTTCACATCTTACAAAGTTTCCAATGACAATTTCAAAACCCACAGATTAAAGATGGCGAGCCTTATTTCCTAGACTTGTTTAACTCTAATGGTAAGTACTATATGCCACACAACACTACATTAAATGACAAATAACTCAAGAATGTATTAACCAACCCCTTATTGCGGGGTAATAATTTCCTGTTTTTATGATTCCGTGATTAATGATACGTGTTCATCGAAGTGACATTTTGGTTGGAGGAAGAAAACAACAAAAACGAAGCATCTCCATGGTAATTATTATTTTATTTTTCCTTTCATGAATAGATGGTTGAGTAAGTCAATGATCGAGTTTATCAATGATGGTTGAGTAAGTCAATGAGTAAGTCAATGATCGAGTTTATCGAGTAAGTCAATGATGGTTGAGTAAGTCAATCCTATATCCACGAGGCTTTTGTTCTAGATAATCAAAGCCTTCTTTTATTGCATTTTATTATACCAACAAGTTTCTTGAAAATGAGACAACATCTATGAATTGCTTGGGAAAGAGAGATTGAAAATAGATAATTTTTCTTTCAAGTTATTATGATCATTGAATATCTTTTAAGAATTTTATATCTTTACTATTTATTTATTTTAACATAACATTATCTATTAATAATCTTAAAGAGAAATTGTATTAATAAAAACTTGTAAATTACCAAATATTAAATATTTAAATTTTTATAAAAATCTTATTATGTATCAAACTAAATATTCTATCCTATATATTTTTAAACTTATGACATTCTTATGTATTTAACTATGCCATACTCTACTTTCTTAATCCTGGAATATAGGCCCAAGAGCCTTATTTATTTACTACGTATCACAAATTTCAAGAGTAAAATAACCTTGCATGGAGAGAAATTTGAGGGAGAAGCCCTATTGCAACTATAGAATATTATTATGAATTCATAAATAATGCTTTCTTAATTCTTATTTTATAAAATATTATATATTCTTTTTGAAATATAAATATTGATATTATAAATTATATTTAAGAGTAAAACTATAATCCCAAGGCAATTTGAAAAACCACGGATTAAAGATGCCTTCTGTGAGTCGGTAATACGGTGAGTCTTTATTCCGCTAATAATATGAAACGCGTCTTTTCCTGTGCTTTCATTTCAACTGCTCATCACAGTGAGATTTCAGGTGAGGAAAACAACAAAAACCAAGCATCTGCGTGGGTAATTATTACTGTTTTTCCCTTTCCTGAATGGATGGTTGTGAAGACGTCCGTGATTCATGAGTTGCATCCTATAAGTTTCAGTTTCTTAATTCGAATGCCTCCATAAATCAAAACCTGCGACTTAAACTTTTGAGTTGCATGATCCTTAATTCCATTCCAATGGCTCTGCTTTCTATCTTACCGTTGCCAGCTTCCAAGTCCTCCCTTCACAAACCGCTGATAAGTTCTACTAATCACCTTAAGCCTTTCTCTACAACAATCCCAACTCTTGGAGCCTGCACGCCACGGAAAGTTTCCACAACCGCTGTATCGGATGATGCAGGCGCAAAGAGACGCATAGCGAATCATCATTCCAATCTCTGGAAAGACGACTTCATACAGTCTCTCTCCACACATTATGAGGTAATTTTCAACTTATTCTTAAATGCACTTTCCTGCTTTCCAGACGAATGGAATGAATACTTTTTTCCTTATTATTTACTGTGTTGAATATTGTATATGGGTCAGTCGCCTTCATACCGTGAACGTGCAGAGAAACTTATTAATCAAGTGAAAGAGATGTTCGCTGAAATTGAGGATGGAGTATCAATGACTCCCCTCAATGATTTGCTTTCACGGCTTTCCATGGTCGATAGCATCGAACGTTTGGGAATCGATAGGCATTTCAAAATGGAGATAAAATCAGCGCTGGACTATGTTCACAGGTCAGTCATCTTAGCATTATTTATTTCTCTTTTATATGTGATAGGTTGGAGGAATTACGGCATTCCTATGGAATCCATAATTTCCAATCTCAGAATTTTAGTAGTTTTGAAAAGTTTACTAATATTTATGGGTTTTGATGTGACAACAAACTTACTGGACTCAGGTTCTATTTTCTGAGCTACCTCTGGATCATGGAGGAATAACCACCTCTATGAAATCCATAATTTTCGCCTTGAAATTCTAGTTAAAGATTTGGAAAATTTACTAACAACTTTAGCTTTTTAGTTAGTGTAACCGCAAACGTCTTCCTTCGTGACCTTTTTTTTTCCAGAAAGAAAAAAACGCTGTATATTAAATATAGCAGTGCATTTACCCAAACATCACATTCTCAACTATACTCAGCGAGAAAGACAGACAATCACATCCACTGGATGTAAGATACCCCTCTAAGCAAGAGAGGCAATCAAAAGCATAGTGGCATACAAAATCTCGGGGGGAATAATCCTGTCCCCATCATAAATTGAAAACATTACATCCCTGCATATAAGAAAAGACATGAACAGATAGAGAAGAAGAGAAAAGGCCTATGGAGAATCTGAAGATGACAATCATGCAAATCTAAATGAAAATGCTGAAAATGAAATATGTAGGATATAGATTGTCGGTGCGCTTGAAAATTCAGAGATTCCCAAATTCCTTTGTACAGGCTTGCTTGAAAGAAAGGCTAGAAAAGCTTCCAGAGTACCACGCCTAATTAGATTGAAACCGAACAGCTCTCCTTCTCCCTTGCCAACGTGATGTGTTGCTCGGCAGGTATAGTACTGCCCAATCAAAAAAGTATACAGATGTAAAATGAAAAAATAAAAACAGACTTGCATGAAGGAACTGACTCGCTTGACATCGTGGGAATCTTAATTATGGAATTGGAATGGAAGTGTCCCAAATTTGAACTCCATCTCTAAACTGGACCACCTGCAAAAACCCAAAATCGGTTTTGATTCCTTTTTTAGATAGCCAATCAACCCGCATGTTTATATCTCTGTATATGTGGCTCATAGGTGGGCAGTGTAATCTTTGTCATATTCTTTGAGTCCTTTGGAGCCAACCCTGCAAATTGGGATTCATCATGGTAATGCCATTTGTGACCCATCCAATAACTAACTTGGAATCTCCATATACGTTAACATCCTGTAGCTATAGGTTGGTGGCCGCCAGAAGGCCCCCCCATAGAGCCATGATCTCTGCTTTGTTGTTAGTCCCCGACCCCCCGTTCCAAAAAAATGTGTATCCTTTCTCGCTGAGACAACTTAATCCATGCACCACACCCCGTGATCCTCTCCTCACATGCTCCATCAAAGTAAATGGCTGGTATAGATATCTCATGTGGTCTAATGCGAATGGATCCATCCTTGATCGATACAACAGGAAGAGGTCACTCATCAATACACCTCATGACAGCAGAGTAAACTCGGGAGATCTCAAAAGTTCTACTGTCAAAAATCAATCTATTTCTCGCTAGCCAGACCTCCCAGATGAGAAAAAAGGGAAGCAATTTGAATTTTCCTTTCAGCTTATCCCAATCAAGAGCAGCAGTAATAAAATCCACTGCAGACCACGATGGATCCATGATGTGTGTACTGAACAGATTCCACAACCTAGAAACCACTGAACATCAGAAGAACAAATGTGCAATGGATTCTTATTCACAGCACCATAAAGCACATCTATTAGGCCCATATTTTCCCTGCTTAACTAGATTATCCCACGTAAGAACCTTTCCACGCCAAATCAACTAGCCAAATAGAGTGATCTTAGTGGGAATATTTCGGTGCCAAAAAGGATAGAAGATCCTTGAAGGCTGACCCACATACAAAGAGTTATTGATGCGCCGATAGATGTCCTTCACAATCACTGAACTGTCTTTAATAGGCCCATCCCAAATAATATGGTCTCCCCCTTGTGCCTCACAAATACCAACACTTCTTAAACAATTGCGAAATTTATCCCATTCAACTGCATCTTGTCCAGAAAGACCCAATTGTTGTGCAGATTTGAAAACAGGAGCACCAAAGGACCAATTAAGAATTGTCTGCGAAAGGAAGATAATACCCCTGTGTGCAAGTCAATGCTGTAGTCATGACGAGGGACCTGAGTGCTGTGGCAGAGTAAGAATATTCCTGAAGCCCAGCGGGATACAACCACCATCCTGAAATAACCATGTTAATCGGTCAGCCACATGACCTAAAACCTTTTTAAAACTCCACCAAATGATTGAGATAGACCGAGGAAATGAGAATTCCTGGCATATGAGTTGATGGAGGACATCACCATCAATATATTTGCTTCTAATGATGGCGTTCCAAATGCTATTCCCCTTAATAGCCCTCTAAAAGGATTTGATTAACAAAGCGTTATTGAAAAACTGAGTGTTCAATATGCCCCATCCATCGTGGTCTTTGGGCCTACATAAGATATCAAGCTTGTAGAGATGGTATTTCTACACCATATTAGATCCCCCGCAAAGGAACTGGGCGATAATCCTATTGATCAAATGCACAATCTGTTCGGGCAGATAAAAAAGGTGTCCCTGGAAAACCATCAGCTGAGACAAAATTGCCTGAATCATTATGAGTCGACCTCCTGTAGACAACCATCTATGCATCCATCTACTGATCCGCATCCTGAAACTATCAATCAACCACATCCAATCCCTGATCTTGTAGCCACACAGTTTGATTTTGTATCCCAGGTAGCTAAAACCATCAGCAGCCAATTTACAACTAACTCCCATGAAGTCCACAATGAAAGAAATCTTGTGAATATCACCATTTTCATAGATAAGAAAAGGTTTTCTTTTATTAATACCTAAGCCAGTTTCAGTTTCAAACCTTATTAGCATGTAGTGAATATAAAACCAGTGGTTCCAAATAAGGTAGCCAAATAAGAGCAAGTCATCCACAAACAAGGAGTGTGATGAAGAAAGAGAGTTAGAAAAAGAGAAACCCTTGATGAATCATTTTTGCTCAGCTCTGTGCATAATCTTACTGAAACCATCCATGATTAGGATGAAAATGAGTGGGGAGACCGCACAACCTTGTCGCAGACCTCTGCCAACATCAAAAAATTGAGTCAGAATACCATTAATAATGACTGCAAATCTTACCGTGGAGATACAGGACATTTTCCATCTAATGTTCCTTAATGGTAGACCAATCTTGAGAAGAACTAGCTTGATATAAGACCAGTTGAGGGAGTCATATGCCTTATGGAGGTCGACCTTCAACACAATTGCCTCCCTTTTCTCCGAGTGCATAGAGTGAAGCACCTCCTGTGCTATTGCAATGGCATCATGGAATGATCGCACTTGTAAAAAACCATATTGTTCCAATGAAATGTGGGCTGATAAAGTACCTTTTATACAATTTACAATGATCTTTGAGGTAACTTTATATATCACATTACAGAGTGCTATCGGCCTGAATTCACAAAAATATTGGGGATTAGCCGCTTTAGGTATTAGAGAAATAAATGTTGAGTTGAGGTTAGCAGGCATATATGCTTGTTAAAATTGGACAACTAGGTCCAAACTCTGGGTTGTGCTGCTCAGATGACGATCGCAATATTTTTATTGGATTCCTCTTTCGGAGAGGTGTAAGATTGATCTAAAGATCATCTCGATCGGATGAGTAGAACATGTACTTTGAATTTATTCCACTTATGTGCTGGGTCGGCCTGGAATAAAATATTGACTTAAATGTCTTAAAGGACGTGTCACACACCCCCAAAGATTCCTATATATTGGAGAGACTTGGAGTTCATTTGACACACATTGGTGTGGAGGAATTCTCTCTCTCTGGATAGCGTTGGAGCTGTGATATATATATGGACTGTTCTTTGGTTTGTTCTGGGTTATGTATGACACGTTAGGCTGAATGACCTATTGGAGACTTTGCTGGTTGAAGCATCCTGCTGATCGCCGTAACGCCACCATTTCCTATCTCTGTTTTGGCTTGTCTTCTATCGATCTATTAGTATGTTCTATCTGCTTCAGTATTGTGCCCTAATCTGAAATGGCATAGAACATAGGCATAAATTAACAATGCTCGAGTCCGGATTAGTTCCACCATATCCATTAATTCAACGCCCAATATATCAAAGAAGAAAATGAAAAATTCCGCGGGCCAACCATCTGGCCCTAGACACTTGTCGTGGGAGAAAGATTTCAGGACCGAAAGGACTTCATTCCATGTTATGCTCTCATCTAGAGCTCTAATGGCATCTTCATCAAACATCCTTATGATATGGTCCAGCATCCATTTCTGATTATCCGCATTGATCCTTTGCTCCTTCTGTTAAAAATAAGAGAAATGGCCGAGGGCTTCTCTTTGAATCTCAGGAGTTGTGATAGCATAACTATCATCAGACCTTTTAATGCACCAGATTGCATTTCTGTTCTTTCTATCATTTGCGCATTTATGAAAAACCTATGTATTTAGATCCCCCTCCTTTAACCAAGAAATTATGCTCTTAAGCTTCCATGTGATTTCCTCTATTCTCAATATCTCCCTTCTCAAGATCCGCAGTTGTTTTAGAATACCATATGTAATTTCATCCAGGATGCGGTTCGAGAAACTTGTGTAAATATCCTCCATCTGCTTCGAAATGGCATGTAACTCAGCCTTGAGGGCCTTCTTCTTTCGAATCTCCCATTCTTTGGAAGCCATCTTAATCTTCTGTAATTTGAAATGGAAGCGCTCCTAGCCCCTAAGATCTGCCACATCCACTTCATCATGCCACAACCGCTTAATAAGATTCACATAATCAGCATCCTCCAACCATATCTGGTTGAATTTGTAGGACCTCCCCTTGATCTCCTCGCCTGTATTCCAGGACAACAAAATCAGCATGTGATTCGAAATGTCCGAGGCCAAAACAACAGACCTGGGAGTCCCCAAGCTATGCAACAAGGTGTCCTTTACCAACGCCCTATCCAATCTTTTACCAATAAAATTATCACCCGCCCTTCTGTTTGTCCACGTGGGAATCATAGGAAGCGGCCTGATATCCACCAAGTGATGAGAGTTGAACATATCATTTAAAAAATTGGATAGAGGATCTAGGAGAGCTCTAGTGCCCCATATTTCATCCTCCTACAAAGAGGAGTTAAAGTCTCCCACGATGATCAAATTTGGTAATGAGAATATACCCGAGGCCTGCATACGATTCCAGAAGGCGATCCTGTTGATATATGGAGCATAGATGTTTATTATGTTGAAAAATCCTACCAATCCACGAAGCTGACCCGATAAAAGAATACCTCCAAAAAAACTGTAGGCCTTGAAAATTGCCCTATTCGGATTCCACATGGAAATCATATCCCCCAAATGCCCATTTGAATCCACAGTCGTCGCACACCACCCTACTTTAATTCTTAAAAACGCTTTAATAGCTTTATCCCTATCACAAATAGTTTATTGTCCCAGAAAAATGATGGGATCCTTAGATGCAATAAGATCCCGTAGGCAATGAAACTTGGAGGCATCACCTAACCCCCTTATATTCATTGAAATGATATGAGTCATGGGGAAACCACATCAGGGTTGCTTGCTCTAAGTGCCCTAGAACACCCACCTGTGACTTCACATGCAGCAATGGGAATATCAGTGAGGACTTCCTCATCATTCGAAAACAAGGAAATGGATTTTAATGTGCCCCGAAATTGTCTATTTGTAGCTTTAGATTTCTTCCTGATGGTAATGTTGGATGTCAGGGAAGGGGAAGTATGAGTATCACTAGATAAGGGCAGCTTGTCAAAAACAGTGAGAGCTGCAAGGTCCAAATTAGGGTTACCCATGAGTGACTCTATGTCACTCCCAATCGAGTTCCTAGGGGAGTCAGAGAGGAGTACAAGGTCAACCAGTTTTGTGAAAGCTGTAATAAATAAAAATGATAACTCTCATCAATATGAGATTATTTCAGCTAGAAGACTGATAGAAGAAAGGAGCAGGTTGTGTAAGCAACTTGGAGACGAGATTTCCTCCATGGAGAAGTCAGAGAAGGAAGACATTGTAAGGGATGATGAAGTAGCTCCAAAAGGATCCACAGAAGAAGAAGACAACAATAGCTTGATGTGTAATGAAATAAACTGAAACAAGTAGCAACATCAAGAGAGGAAGAATGAGAGGAAAAAGCAAGCAGTTGCAAAAATCTCAGTTGTTCCTGAAGATGAATTGAACAAGTTAGGAAGATCTCAAAGGAGGTTCTTTCCTCCTATGAAACATATGACATGTTTCTCTTGTCATAAACCAGGACATATTGCAGCATATTGTAAGACAAGGCATATCAAATTTAACCAGCAAAAGATGTAGCAAATGAGAATACCCCCTCAAGCAAGAAAATGCAAAAGACAATCTTTCACCAAGTACAAAAATAATTTCCGTGGCTACTGTTATTCATGCAATGACTTTGGACATGTAGCAACTCAATGTAAGACAAATAAAATCAAGTTTAACCATCAAAAGATGCAGCAAATGAGAAGACTACCTCAAGTAAACAAATGGAAAGGAAAACCTTACACTAGGTACATAAATCATTTCCAAGGCTATTGTTATTCACGCAGTGAATTTGGACACAAATCTGTTGAATGTAAGTTGTGTTAAAAAAGGAGCACAAAACTTTATGCATCAACTCAAACGTACCTAGGTAAAATAAGATGTTATGTATGCCACAAGCTTGGACAGAAATAAAATGACTATAGGCTTCCATATACATTAAATGACTCTAGATAGATGATGGAACCAAATAAAATCAGACCAAACTGTGAATCAAAACGAGAGGCAGATATTATGAGGAACCCTAACAAAGAATGGAAAAAGAAGAAATATGGGGAGCTTGTTACTTCAATAACATAATGAATACATCATAATCTCAGGGGGGCTTCTCTAGTAAGAAACATAGATATCTAGTCAGTGATAGACAAGAAGCAACATCCCAGGGGGAGATAAGTTCATAGAAAGTCCCCATAAGAGTTTTCAAAGAGGAGTTGCTCTGAATAAGAACAACTAAAATTTCAAGATGGGAAAGGACAATTCCTCTGGCAGAGAACTATAGAGGAAGAAGGACACCTAAAGCATTCAATAGCAAACAGGATGATGGAAGAAGAGAAAGCAGCAACCAGCCATGGTGGTAAAGGGAACATTAGTCATCAACTTGGAAACTAATAGGATGATTACACTTTGTGTCTCACTACATGTGTTGATAATGAAACAAAATTATTTTAAGAAGGTTGAATAAGAAAAATGTTATTATCATTATATCATTACAAATAGCCACCACAAGTGTTATTATTGGAGCAGTGGTATGATACATGTCCTTAGGATCGAAATATTATGGTATGCATCATGGTGGTGGTATGGTAGAAATACATCAAGGAAGTAGTCCCAATGTTATCAGCATTATAATATGTGTGGATTATGTTCTGGTTGCTCTGATTAGTGCAAAGTATCTTCTAGTTGCAAATGCTGGAGAATGTCGAGCTACGTTATCAAAGCATGGAAAGGTCAGTAAAATGTCAAAGCATTATTATCTTATGTCCATTGATGTGTTATATTGAGTGATGAAGAATCATGTTGTCTTGGATATGAATGTCCGCCTTTTCAAGTGAGTATTGATATACTTTCAAAGCCTCTTTCTTAATTCATCCATAAGCTTGTTGAAGTATGTCTGATGAAACTTCAAATAGAGAAATTGAATATTTTTTCCCAAAAGAACTGAATGAAAGATGCTTATACTAAACTGAAAGAGGAGTTGCTCTAGGAAGCACCCAAGCATTATTATTGGAGCAGTGTTGGTATTGGAGCAAGAATTATTTATCAATGGAGAGATCAATGCAAATAACTGAGACTATGAACGGTATCATAACTATGGCTGTCTATGAGAGCCGAAGTGAAATTACCGCATGGATTATCAATGGGTATCGTATTATATCGTGGCTTTAGATGCATAGAAACTTTTGGCATAAGTGTATACCATAGAGATCAGATATATCAATATCTAACCATTAGTATTCCTTAAGCATGTGTTACACCTAAAAGTTATGTAACAGTGGTATGTCGTTGAATTTGAGAATCCCCTATAAAGAAAGTATGAGCAGCTGGCCTATGAACCAAGTTTTGTGCAAAGACATCCTTGAATTTGTAATGAAATCACTTTGTAATATGGTCATAAAGGTGAACCATGGCTGCAAAAGATATATTGGCATCATCATATTTGAAGAAGATGTGTACTGCTGATGTGTATTGCAGAAGAAGTCATATTCCATCTACAATCTTCCTCAACAAATATATCTCAGATGCATATCATAATATAGACTGAAATATATTTGGAGCAGAATTTATATATAATATGAGCAGTCTTAGTATTTCAATATTATGCCAATGGTGCATTTCTGATTATATAAGTCTCATATTTTTTTTTTTATGGAGTGTCCTTATCATCACTTTCAACATTATACGAGTGCAAGGAGTCTATGCTTTGTGATGGTATCATCTTACTGTGTATCACAGGGGCTTCACTCAATGAACTTCTGACATATTGCCTGCGTTCATGGCATACTAAACAATACCCCTAATTAGACTGCATATTGGAAAATACCTCTAAAAATCACATTATTTAACCCCCTATCAATATGAACCCAATACACCTCCCTAACTTAAAAAACCCTTACATTCACTAGATATTGGACGTATGCAATTTTTCATTAACATTTTTAATACCCATTTATATTTTTTCATTAACTTTGAACTCCATTTTTTATACCTCCCAATATAACGCCCTTTACCGACTATGTATCCCACAATATATTAAGTTAAATTTTCGTCAATATATATCCCCCAATATGAACCCACGTGCTATGGCATTGCTCCCTTAGTGAAGCCCCCATGCTATGTATATACATACAAGTTCAATGATTCCCAAAGTGTTCTCCTAACAATGCTTATACACCAAATGGAGTAGGAGTCCCAACCAGGTTTGTGGATAGAATGAAGAATGCTTATGCATAACTCTAATAAGGAAATGATGGAAAATACACTATAAAATGTGTAGCCCTTTGCCATTGATGTCAAAGGGGGAGAAAAATAAAGTAGAGGAAGATAGACACTTCTCAAAATGAAAGGGAGAGGAAGTGTTGCCATCAATGCCAAAGGGGGAGACTGTTGGAAATATTTTCATTGAAGGTAAAGGAATAGAAAGGAACAGTACCAGAATTATCATTGAGAACAAAGGAGCATATTAGGATCAACTGAAGTATAAAGGAACAATAAGGAAAAGAAGGAAAAGAAGGAAAAAATTAAGAAGAAGAGTAGAAAAGAGGCAAGGAGAGGTAGTAGAATCATTATCTAAAGTAAAGGAGCAGAGAGGAGTAGAATTATGAAGAAAAGAGACAAGGAGCATAAATGTGTAGAAAATAGGCAAGCAGCAGCATTAGAATCATCATTTAAGGAAAAGGAGAAGAAAGGAGCAGCAAAGAGGAAGAACAGTGCAGTTCAGTTCAGTGTGATTCCAGTCTAGAGCAAGTGGATGTGTGTTCTGGTTGAATAAGAAACAAACCCATATTCTGGATTCAGAGATCTAATATAGAATGGTGTTCTGTATTCAGTATTGAAATAGTATTTAAAGTGGCAGCAGAGTATAATCATAGATCCAAGTGAATAAGAGAAGAGAAGGCCCATGAAGGAGTAGCATGGAGGAGATGGATTTATAGAGTAGCTTCAATTGAACAAACATGACAATAAGGAAAAAAACACCAAAGTAAATTTCCAAAGGATAGAATGGATGATTTCGATCAAATCACAAATATCAGCTGGAAGATCGATGGTTTAGATCTCATCGCAAATTAAATTTTGAACATGTCAAAGTGGACAGATTTCGGGTAAAGGTCTTTGCACATATCACAAAGTGCATGCTATATGGTATAACAGTTAACGATGGAGATGTAAATTTGCGAAGTGCCGATGAGGTAAATTAGTGAAGAGTCGAAGTGCGATGGGCAACGTTTTGTGACACGCGATAAGGTATTCGCAGCAATATGTGAAATCACAAAATTAGTGTTATTGTGATATGGTTAAACTTATGAAGTTGCGATAATGTGAAGAGGTTTTGATACGATAATAAGTGGGGTTTGCGATGCGATGCGATCACATATCGCTATCGGCGATTTATATGTTTATTAAAGTCTGGCGCGAGACCCATTTGCAAATTGGAATTCACAAGCTCAGGAGGATAAGCACTCAAGAATCATGTTAAAATGTAGAAGTGTGAAGTGTGATAATGAATCAGATGTGATGCAAGTCAACACTAAAGCCTAAAGGAATTCAAGTTCAGGAGTATGGGTTTTCCCTTTGTTAAATCGCATTGGAGAGAAAAGGAGTCATGTAACATAGAATGATTGGAATGCCGAAATGTAATAGAAATCGGAAATGATACCAATTCAGAAGTAAATAGAATATGTTTCAAATCTAGTCTAACAACAATTTATGAAGAAAAGGTTGAATGCAGTAGAAGGACTAGGGTGACTAATAAGACCCGACACTACGAGCACGGGTGTAAAGTGGTTACACCTTGATAATGGAAGAAAGTATGAACGTGGGTAGAAAGGCTCCGGTAAGTGAACCAACATAGAGCAAAGGGCAAAGAAAGCAGAACGTTGCGGTTATGATGAGAGAAGCACTACGGGTAGAGTCGGGCTTAGCAACACTCTAGGCAGAGTCGGGTGTTGAGACAAAAGTGAAGGCTGAACGTTATGGGCACAAGCAGAAGAGGCAAAGTTGGGCAAAAGGCATTTGTGCAGAACTATTAGAATATGACAATAGAAACCGAAAATACATTGACAACAACAGAAAGGACAAATGCACAGTGAGCCAAGAACTGAAAGGGCTGAGTGAAATATTTGTTGTAACTATAAATGTAAATTCATTGATTAATTTTATTTTATTTTTTATGCAAATTCAAGTCTCCGTAGGCATAGGAAAAACCCCAATGAGTGTTGTAATGATTATTTCTGATGTAATAACTTGAATTGGAGGGTAAGGAATTGAATGGGTGGATGGAATAGGGTCAAGTTTGTTCACTTCAAATTCTCTGTGGAATGCAAACAATCATGTAGTTATGTGCATAAAACATGTAATATCAGTGTGCATAGAGAGGTTACATAGAAGAGAGAGGTAAGAGAGAGTGGATGAATGAGAGATATATGTTGTGCACATCCAGAATGGATATGAAGTAGATATGAAGGCTTAAGTGAATGACAATGGAAGAATTAGAGAGTGCTGAAGAATGTGAGAGAGATGTTAGAAATAATGCACACATCTAGAGATGATATGAAGCATATATGAAGGTTGAACAGGCAACAGTGAACAAGGAGTATAGCAGAGCTAATATCCAGGTAAATCAACATTTTATTTTCATGTTGAGTGAGGGGGTTGTAGTCTCCTTTCAATTTGTAGTTTGATAAATGCCTAGTTGGAGCTATTTGAGGTAAGAGCCTCCTATGGGTTGTAGCCTACTGAAAATACATGGTATTTGGTGCTTTCGTTTCAAGTTGGAGCTTGATTGATGGGTATTTGTAGCTGGTTGAGGTAGGAGCCTCCTGTGGGTTGTAGCCTATAGAAAATACATGGGAGTTGGTGCTTCCGTTTCAAGTTGGAGCTTGATTGATGGCCAGTTGTAGCTGGTTGAGGTAGGAGCCTCCTGTGTGTTGTAGCCTACGAAAAATACATGGGAGTTGGTGCTTCCGTTTCAAGTTGGAGCTTGATTGATGGCCAATTGTAGCTGGTTAAGGTAGGAGCCTCCTGTGGGTTGTAGCCTGTAGAAAATATATGGGAGTTGGTGCTTCCATTTCATGTTGGAGATTAATTGATGGCCAGTGGTAGCTGGTTGAGGTTGGAGCCTCCTCTGGGTTGTAGCCTACAGAAATTAGATGGGATTTGGAGCTTCCTTGCAAGTTGTAGCTTGCATAATTTGAGGTAGTAGCCTCCTATACGTTGGAGCCTACATAAAATCAGTTGTGAGAGTGAGTTGGGGCTTGCCTTTGCATCACAACAATAATAAGATGTGTTTTTCTCCCATTTGGGTTTCCACTTATATCTGTTGTCTATGTGCTTGATGATTATGTGTTGATGTGATGTTTTAATCTTCTTAATTACTTGTTATCCACACATTAAGTTTGTTGACTCATTATATATTAAGCTTCTTATGAAATTAAGGTGTAAATGAGTTGAATGAAAATAGTTTTAAATGTCCATAAATGTACTAAACTGATTCACCCCCCTTTGATTTTAGTTAAGGGTTCATCAAGCAGCTCTTTGTAACCATTTAATTTATGTGATAAATATAAAGGGCAACAAGCTCATATTATTTTGTGCGTGAAATTGTGTCTTTCTTATTCTCCCTTTTTGACACAAATCCAGGAAAGCCAGTGAGTTATACAACCATCCTTTAATGAGCACACAATGTGAAACGTAACATTTTCTGAGTATGGAATAAATAACTTTTAAATCGTTTTTCCTCAGCATGGATAAGTAAATAGCGATTAGGTTTGGCAGACAGAAGTATAATTAAAGACAAAATATTAGAATATCCACTTATCTCAACATACGAAGGTATAATTAAAGACAAAATATCATAATCTCCCCTTATCCCAACATGCGAAGGTATAATTAGCCCACGTTGTGTAGAGAAGTCGGTGATGGGGTGCACTGTTAAGGCACTCCATCAGCAAGATCACTAGTTCCAAACCCATGGGTGATTAAGATTAGTCTAAAATACCAAGAAGAAAAACATGCGAAGGTATAATTAAAGACAAAATATCAAAATATCCCTTTGTTTCAACAACCTAGAAAGAATTCTGCCTATTGAATAAATAGCTTTTAAATCATCTTTTGTTATTTTTCTAAATTTGAAATTTTAGTTTTAGATTTGATTGGAATTGTCTTAAAGAATATATATATATATATATATATATATATATATATATATAGAGTTTTTTATCACAAAATGTTTTACATAAATGTATCTCAGATTAATCACATCATTAAGATTTGGTAGACATTTAGAATCATCTAATGTGGTTCATCCTTAGGACAAGGTGAAAAATAAGATCGATCTAACATAATAAATAATGACGATGCATCATTGCTCGGAAATAGTATGAGAAAAACTAGGTGTTAAAAACTAGCCGTTAATTATAAGGTTATTTTAGAAAATTTAATGGGTGGAAATTGAGTAGGAGTTGGACTCCTACCCTTACTAAAAGATTTATCCCTTTTGTGTTTGGGTTTTGGTCCTTGTCTTTATTTTTCTTTTTTCTAATTTTTAGTTTTTAGTTTTTCTTTTTTTAGTTATAGTTCATTTTATTTTATTCTATTCTTTTTTTCTTTTACATTTTCTTTTGAATTTTTCTTGATTTAGGGTTTTCAAAATAACTTATATTAAAATAAAATTAATTACATAACAAAGTAATAAACTTTTTTTAATTTTGATAAAAAATTTATAAATAATAAATTGAAATTAAATTTTCTAAATTTATATTTTATAGATGAATCACATCAAATGGTTAATGTAATTAATCCTAAAAGCATTTACCTAAATTATGAATCACAAAAATCTTAGATCTAACCAAACATTTTTATGTTCATACCTGAAATTATCTATAATAATAAATTGAATTTTGTAATGGCAAATAGAATATGATTAACACACACATCTCCCACGATTGGAAGCAAGGAATTACCTCGACCTTTTTGCACACGACAAGAAGTATAATCAATAGGCCGACTATCTTCCGAACAACTTATTTTCCACATGTTCAATTTTGTTCAGGAAAATCTAATATTTTAATGTATCTATTTATTTTTAGTTTCAAAGAAACTAAAAATAGATTAGATTTAATATATGTAGAAATTATATATATATATATATATATATATATATATATATATATATAAATAATGGGGTAATTGAAATATATATAGGTTATGAAATGGAGTACTTAGAAAGGGTATAATTGGTGAGAGTTATTTGTTTTAATAAAAATAGTTATTTATTATTAATTTTATTAAAATAAAGGTAGTTTTTTTATTTGTTTTAGTTTAATAGGTAGAGAAATTTAAATATCATGTTTATATTGGGGATTTTCTAGTCATGCTGGTGTGAGTTATTGTTTTAATAAAAAAAGTTATTTATTATTAATTTTATTAAAATAAGGGTATTTTTTTATTTTATTTGTTTTAGTTTAATATGTAAAGAAACTTTAAATATCATGTTTATATTGAAGATTTTTTGGTCATGGAAACCACATGTGTGTATTGAGGATTTTTTGGTCATGATCACTTTCATCATAAGAAGTTAATGAAATTGAAAAACATGTTGTTAATGTTAAGAGATGACACCTAAAAACACATTAGGACTTGAATTCATGCCCTTTCTTATTATTATTATTATAAATATTTATAAATAATTGGTTTATAATAAATTTTAATTTATTTTTAAAAATAATTGTTCTACAATAGATATTAAAGTAATTCTAAAATAACTTATTTGAATTATTAATATCTTTATATAAATATATATTTCTTATTTTATAATTATTTGATTAATTGAAAAATTAACTAATTTCTATTTCTTAATAGTTAACTCGAAAGGTAAACCCGAACTTTATGATGTGATTAATCCGAACGACATTTTCATAAATAAATTTTTTTTTGTTAAAATAATAATGAATTATAATAAAATTTAAAAATTATTAAATTATATATCTATTATTATTATTATTATTATTATTTATTTTAATTTAAGATTTATTAAGTATTTATAGAAATTAATTTTGGTGCAAGTATTTTTTAAGATATAAGATTGAGAGGAAATGTTTGCAATTTGATTTATCTTATTTTACATTTAGTAGATTCAATATTGAGATAAATTTAACCAATGATTTGATGCAATTATATAGTCATAATTTAAAATTCAAAAAAAATTATTAACACACTATATAACTTTATTATTTAGAAAAATAATATTTTAATTATTTGAACGCTATAAATATTCATTAAATTCAAGCCAGAAATTTTCAAATCTCATATTTACTAATACGATTTATTATTATTATTTTTTTACTTTTGAACTTTTAATTAACTCCAAATGTTAATATTTAGATAGTTGTTGCAACCATAACTAATCCACACATACATTCCGAAAATTAAATATACTACACAAATCTATATAATAAATTCTTGGAATTTTAATTCATTATAGGTGTCACAATATCAACTTTTATATTATGAAAAAATTATTATTCATCTTGTATATGTGTTTTTGTTAAATTAAATTTATCATAAATTGATATAATATCTCTCATATATAATATTTGTAAATTTAAAAACTTCAAAAATTATATTATGTATCAGTAAATATATTCTAATATAATCTCCACGAATATGTGAGTAGATGGTGGAAAAATTCGGGTTCCGCTGAATTGACGTTTGCTTAGCATTGTCACGTGGAATTCTACACTTTGGCATCTTGCTTTGCAATTGATCCTAAACATTCTCCATTTCGAATCGGATTTGCCAAAATGTGTCATCTTGTCACGGTTCTGAACGATATCTATGACACCTTTGAAACGATGGACGAGCTCCATTTTCACGGCGGCAGTTAAGAGGTGTGGTGAATAAACTTGAGAATAATATTTTCTTGATTGTATAATACCTCTACCAAAACCAGCTAACTTGATCAAAATTTGTGGCTATAATCTCATATGAGAGATGGGATCCATCTGCGACAGAGTGGCTTCAAGAATATATGAAAGGAGTGTATATGGTGCTTTACGAAACCATAAATGAAATGGAGAGGCAAAGAAGTCTAAAGGCCCAGACACGATCAACTATGCTCGACAGGTTGTATGGACAATAACGATTCATACGCATATTTGAATTCGATGGGTTTCACTCGACTGATCGCTGATGAGTTAATTTGAATCCTAAATTAACAAGGGAATAGGTTGTGAATCATATCCATGGCATGGTCAATGACTTAATCAAAGAATTAAATTGGAAGCTTCTAGAGACAGTTTGATAAGTCGTACCTTTGGAATGTCCATGGAAAAATCCTCTTTTCAAATCATATAAAAAGCGTGTTCGAGTGTTTTGAAAATGTTACAATACCAGCACGACTCTAGAATTTTAAAACTATTGAATACTATTAAAACATTTAAATATTTTCGGATAACGTACTCTTGAAAACAAATGATTACAATTCATATAAATAAAAATTTCAATATGTTTTTGAGGTTTTTAACTAAACAAAAATAAATGGTTATAACGGTTATATAGTTAAGTTGTTTTATATTATTCTTAAATTCAAAATTTACCAGTACTACAATAGTGACTTATTTTATAGGGATGAACCATGATTGATTGATGAAAATATATTTACATTATAAAATTTGGCTATATTCTTTAGTGTCTTCTTATTTCTATGCCATATATGAAAAGCAAATTCACATAGATAACTAAAAACATATTACTTATAAAGAAAAGTTAGAAGCTTCAACCAAAGAAAAATCAGTTGGTTGGTGATTCCACCTAGATGGGCTTTTGGTCAACAAGAGTTGTCTCTATTTTTGTGAAGAGGATATTACAATGATGTTAAACAAGGATATTGAGCTTTTGATCTAGAAGGTTGAGTTGTCTTTGAATTCCTCCGAGTTGGATCTGAGTCATCATCTACACTTCACCTTTCTATTGCAAGACCTTATAGACAATTGATTTCATCTACCCATAAACATCCATTTCTTGGGAGTATAGAATTTTTCAAATATGGGTGCAACTTGTATCAATTACGAAGTCTCCCAACTCCACCAATAGTGCAATGTATGTCATGTTACTCCTTTGCAACAATATCGTGTCTTTTTCTATAGATAATTCCACTTGTATTGCAAACAAGGTAGTGGAAAGGAATCTACTAGCGACTTATTGTGTTGCTACTTTCACACAAGAGGTTAGTGTTTGTGATTAATGGTATAATTCATGGCCCTTCCAATCACCTTGGTTGGCATTAGAGCTACATTTCCCTTAACTTCCATGTGCGATCAGATATAAACAATAAATAAGACAATCACCTTGTTCCCCACAAGCAGTGAAACCAACACCCCCAAAATTTTCTCACCATCAAATTTGACTCGACACCCACCTATTACCTCCTTCATATAGAGCCATGAAAGTTGGGAAGGGAACCTCAAAGGTTTCCCAAGGCTTGAACCACAAAAATTATCTAGTGTTGTGCTTATTCCCGAAATAAAACCACCCCGCATAGATGTTGAATAAAAAATATGAACAACAATTGCAAATGGAAATTCCAGATAATAGAGTAATTTCTATTCTTATGGTCTAATAGCCATAATATGAAACTAACAAGTCAAGGGAAGTTTCCTAGGTGATTCTCAACGCGACTTGGAAAAGTTCCTCACTTCCCTGAATTAAAAGAAAACTAAAAATGACAACTCCTTGGTACCGAGAAAGATTAGAGTTCCTTCATTTAACCCCAAGAATCCTTCTCTCAACATGATGTCTCCTTTGTTGATGGTGAGCCACCATAACCATAACGTCATTGGTCACGATAAAGTTATGACAACAAACACTATCGTTCCTACATTATTTTATTGAACCAATTGACGACCAATTTGATATAACTACCACACCATGTTATCATCTAAGATAATACCACGGCCATAAAAATATAATACCAATCAATCTCCAATTAGTGGTGGTGTCTAGCACTGGTATGAGCTTCTCTCATTTGCTACATATATTCATGAAGCTACATTTTTAATATAGTTTCTTTGGGTGCAAATAATTATTTTAAATTTAAGCTATACTTAAGTATTCATTTAATTTTCTCTTATCTAAAATGCGAAATTTTTGTATTTTAAATAATATGAATGATTTAAATATCTTATGAAAATTTATTAAATGGAAATATTTTTACATATTGAAAATAATTGGGCTTTAAATAATAAATGATCCTTGAATGTCATACCTTGCTCTCCCAATACTAAATGTATATCAGGAACACTCACAATGGTAATGTTGGTACACCAAAGAGAAATGGCCCCAATTCTGGAGAATCCAACTTGGGATAACTTTTGGAAAGACTTAAAGAAAAGAAAAATAAAAAAACAACATGAACAAAACAAAATAATAAGGGGACTTACATAATCTATTGAATTGGATATGTTGGTTATTAACAAATCCATACACCAAGTAACTATAAAAATATATCAATGCAACACATATGTAGTAGAGAAGGGAATATAAGAGGAAGTAATGATAGACCAGAAAAAACACCCTTATACTAATCCACAATAGTTCTTCATTTGATATATGCATATTTATACTGGAATTTGATAGTCACATTAGATTAACTATTTAACTAACTTAGTTGGTAGACCCGATAAGGAGGTTAAATCGACTAGAAGGTTGGAATTCAGAATAGATGGTCAACCTGGCTTACATTGAGACTATAGAGTTGTCTATTAGAACTTGTTCAGTCTATATGACTAGTTGACTAGCCCCTCCACCTTTTCCCCTACCATCAATTCCTTCTTTCTTTGGGAGAATGGGAGTTTAGAACATTAGATCCAAGAATTCGAAGAAAATAACAAGAATATTGTACTAGTGGTTATGGATGTTGCATGGAAGTTTCGTTGTTAGAGTGTTTAGTGCATTGTTATTCAAGGGTGATGCTAGTGTGGAAGTTAATCGTGAATCAATTATTTGTGGCTTCTATTATTCGTGCAAAAGAACATCTTTATTTATGATTTTGATCCCTCATCTTTCTAGTTTTTCAGAGGACCATTTTGGCAACTTCAAAATCTACCTGTATTGTTTCCAAGTGAATATGTTGTGCTTATGGAACATGTTTAAAAATTCTTGGACTGAAAAATTAATACTTAGGTTAGAGAGATCAAGGATTTCAAAACAAATTCAAGGATTAAATGTTTTTTCAAAATGTTATCTTATGATTTTCTAGAGCTATCCTTTGTAGATGCCTGTCAAAAGTTCCCCATTCTCTGATAAAATATTGGAATTTTCTTCCAATGAATTTATTTGAATGATTTATTTTAGTTTATTAAACAACAAACTTCTCTAAAACACAGGAAGTTCACGATTAACTTTCTATTCCATTTCTTAGATTTTTTATAAAAATATTTGGAGATTCCATAAAGTATTGTTGGAATACACATGAGATTTGTTTCCTAAGTCATTTAAATAAATAAAAAATTATAATTATTAATTGAAGGAAAAATCCTTTTTGTGAATATGGTGTCGCTAAGTGGTGATACTCATGCCAGGCAAGCTAAATAATAGTGATGGGAACGTGATTTTCTCACCTGAATTTTGGAATATTTGTAGCTGGTTTTCAAGATTTCAACCAGATGGTTTTCCTAATTATAATACTTACCATTTCTCACTATATTTATTACAACTTCAAGCATGCTCAACCTGTTAGAGTGACATATAACGATATTATTATGCAGGTTCATTTTATAGCTATATCTTTGATCTTACTTATTCTTAAATTTTACATCCAACAATTGACCTATTAATTTGAGGCATAAGAATATTATTATTTAGATCCATTTTATAACCCTATCATTGATCTAATCGATGAAAATGCCCTTGCAGATTTTTTCCATTATTCCTCCTAAAAACTCATAAATCTAAGAATTGTAGTTGATTGTCTTTAGAATCTTATCACAAATGTCCAGAATCCTTATAATCATGAGGATTATACTTGTTATGATTTCTATAAATTGGTTGAAACAAATGAGCCCATAATGGAGTCTACTAACTATGAACTTCAAAACCTCTTCCTTCCATCCTTAGATGTCTACAATTAGCAGGCTGCCTAAGTAATCTCTAATAAAACCAACTTAGAGGAATTCTATCTCGTATCACCATTTATTTTAAACCATGTAATATTGTTTGAAGTTGGTCTAGTGCTTGTCCAAAGAAATTTCCTCTAATTTTTTCATTATAATATTATTTAGTTCAACCTTCAATTCCATCTTTGTAGATATTTGAAATATAACCTTAGTGAACCACTCTACATGGGTTTTGACCATATGAAATTGGCCATGCATCCTTGGCATCCTAAAATGTCTATCAAATTCCTTGTTCCATAATCACTCTAGAAATTTAGAGTTCGGGCAACTTATCTTTGGAAAATTGAGAAGCTTAGGGACATCTAAGAGGTAAGATGTTACAACTAAGTGCTCAATTTGCAAAAGTGGAGAAAAAGAAGTTTTTCGAAAACTTAAGTTTGAGATTTTTTTTCTGGGCTCTTATCATAAGTGAAATGCATTAACCCAAATGTTTGTTGTGTTTTTGTCTTAAATGTTAGTGTGTACAAGGAAGATGAAGGGGTTATGGGAAATTTTATCCTTGCCAAATATTGTGTTGAGTTAGATTGTACATTGGGATCATCAATGTGGCCACTTTGTTGATTTCATGCATGTTTGTGAGATCCCTTTTATCGGATATTACTTTTTGGTCTATTTGAAAAGGTACATTGATTTTATTTCTATAGTTTACCTACTTACTTTTGTTGGTATTTATTTTCCCAACAATTTTAACATAAAATTGTTGATTCTTATGTCATTTATCTTTCCTTTGCATATTCTTATGCTCTCATGTTGGATTCACAATTATATCGAGATGTATAAGGGGTCAGGGGAGGGGGCAACGATGAACCACTATAACGAAAATGTTTAATTATTTAAACATACAAACATCATAAAACATCAATATCATAAATAGAACAAATAATACATGATACACATGGAAACCCTTACAAGAGAAATTCATAACTTTGTCATGTGAAATATTTTATAGGAATCAACCCACAGGTGACTCCAATCCCTTTTCCACTTTGTAGGATCCAACCTAAAAGATACATCAATCCCTTCTATTGATTTGTATACACCAACCTACTTCATTGAGTATACTTTCTTCTTTCTGTTTCATTTGTCTTCTTCCCATGAAAAAAATTGCACAGCAGGAAACATATTCAATTCTACAAATGTTGTTCTAAAATTTCTATCATAGGTACCTAAATATCTCCTCTCGATTTCACAGTTTGAAATATCTCAGAAAAAATTCCATAGAAAAAATTTCAAGCTAACCTATTTAAAGTATGTTTCTGGAGTATTCAATAAAAATAAATTCCTTAAATCATATCTTTGAAAGAATTCCAAGAAAATATATGAAATTTATACCACAGTTACCTTGAGATCCCTTCTCTATATCCTCTAGATTTCATAGTTTGAAAATCTTAGAATGAAATGTATAGCTAAAATGTATATCTAACCTATTTAAAAAACATTTTTCAAGAGAATTTAAGAACACTAAATTTATTATATATGTGTGTGTGTGTGTGTGTGTGTATGTGTATATGTGTATATATGTGTATATGTATATATGTGTGTGTGTGTGTGTGTGTGTCTATATATATATATATATATAGTTTGAAAATCTTAGAATGAAATTTATACCGGAGTACCTTGAGATATATTCTCTATCTCCTCCATATTTCAATATCTAAAACATCATAGAATGAGAGTTATAGTGAAAATACCAAGTTTACAAATTTGAAATAGATTTCAAGACCATTCAGGAATCCTAAACAAGATCCAAAATTTTAAACATGGGTATGTGAATATCTTTTATTTTTATTCTCCAAGTTTCACAATCTAAACATGCTAGAATAAATGATATAGTGAAAATTCCAAGGTAAAATGTTTGAAGTAGATTTCAAGAGCATTCAAGAACACCAACTTCCACAAATAATATATTTTAAATTGTAGTTAAACAAGATATGGAATTTTAAGCATAGATACATGAAGGTATTATCTGTTGATCCTCCAATTTTCATCATGTGAGGCATTCTAGAAAAAACTTCATAGCAAAAATTTCAAGATGGGTCATATCCCCCATAAATCACAATTTTTTCTTCGACCTTTAAACTCCAAGAATCACTCAAAAAATATTCCTCGTGTCCTC
Source organism: Pinus albicaulis (assembly GCA_034641835.2). NCBI lineage: Eukaryota > Viridiplantae > Streptophyta > Pinopsida > Pinales > Pinaceae > Pinus > Pinus albicaulis. The sequence continues at coordinate 1,271,493,528 of CM076579.1, forward strand.
TTGCACACATCAGATCCCTTCATACTTAGATACAATTAAAATGAACTCATATATCCTTTATTTATAATTTTTATACTCTCACTCATAGGGCAACTTGAAAAACTAGTAGGTTGGTCTTCCTATAATTTGGTTGGGTCATCTTGATGAAATCATTGGCATATCCCATCATTCCTATCGAGTTAGAGGGAATTAAATATATCATTTAGAAGATATCATAATAATAATTCAAACCATATATCATATGACATAATTTGAGATAGTAAATTAGGGAAAAGGTTCCTTCAAATAAAGGGTTTCCAAATTGTACGTAAAAAGTCCAACAACAATATTTGTAACAATATACATTTTCCAATTTATGTCTTGGACATATGTAGTTTCCCCCTATATTTGACATCGATTATAACAATATTTCCAAAATCTCCTTGATGTGTTGGATTTCAAACTCAATTCCACATATTTTAATCCATGAACCTATATAAATCTTGCTTTTTTCTCCATTGTTTCTGTATTTTTATTGTGGCATGACAAATTCGATACTTTTTGCCCAAGATACACATTAGTGTACCTAATTTTGTATCCCAATACGTTATTACTAATTTTATGACTTATATTTTTCTGAATTAATGAAAATATTTGAATATCATAAATAAAGGTGAATAGGTTAGATTACCACAAAGTGGTTTTCAACCTACCCATTTTGAAATACACATATAGGTTTTCAAAAACCATGTCAAAAAAGTCATGGATTATATTTTTTATGTTGGGATCCATTGATATTAAGTATAAAAAATTCCCTTTGATTTTTATTATCTATATCAATCATTAAATTCTGATATATTCAATCACAAAGGGGCCTAGCCATGCAATTTCTAGTTTCCTTAACTTTTGTTTGACTCAGTTTTCATATAGTGGTGTTAGATAATTTGGTTTCATGTCTTCTCATTGATGTTTTTTTCATGAAATGATTTTTTCTCAATATTTTGAGCCTTCTATTAATATAATTCATGGAGTTGGTCTTCTTCAAGTAGATGTAGATGGTGAAGGTAATCATTTTGTGATTTATCCAGTTTGTACTTTAGGACAATTGATATTGTATATGAATTTATAGTAAAATGTAACAAAACTAAATCTTCCTATCAGTATACTAATTTCAAAGGTGCATGAACAGTTGATATTTTTAATGAAGATTTATACTCCCATAGAACTGTTAATACCTTGTTATCCCAATCATCTCAGTCGATTTTGCATATTTTAGCTAGTCGGGTTTGATGTGTTTCATTAAATGAATCAACTATGCCATTAGACTGAGAGTGGTATCTTTTTGTCGTCCTATGTTCGATCATGAAATTTTGTAATAATACTTGAGTTGTTGCATTAATAAAATGAGTTCGTTGAACATTATTGAGAGAGAGGAGAACCAAATCATTTAATTGTGTTAACCTAAGTTACTAACTAAACAATACTTGTAACCTCAAACCGAGAAATCTAGCCCATAAAAGCGTTATTTTTACAGAAAGGCACAAAAAAAACCACGAAAATGAAATTTTTTGACACTAAATCGTATATATATATATATATATATATATATATATATATATATATATATATATATATATATATATATATAAACCCCGAGTTAAAATTCTAAGTTTTGTTTTAGCAATGACGTTGAAAACCCAAAAAAAATTCCAATAAACATAAAAAAGCACCCCCTCCCCTAGGTTATAAATCATTTATCCAATTGTCACAAGTGAGGCCATTAGGGCTTGTCATCTCTCCACACGCCCATTAACACCTATATTCCATTTTGTTTACTTCAGATATGCTAAGATGTGAATTCCTTCTAGAAATAATGTTTGTAAAATGTCTACTATGATATTCTCCACTCCCCAATCTCAACAAGTTTGGTCGGAATAAGGTAGAACATGAAAAAACAGCCCGAAAATGAAAAGCATTCAAGCTGCATCAACACTTTATTTTGTGTTAAAATTTTATCTTTTTTTTTTTATCATTGGCAATAAAAACTATTTTTTTTTTTGCAATAAACATGAAAAACACTATGAAATCTAAAAGCGTTGATGTTGTATTAATGCCTTTTTATAGTTAAAATTTCAACATTTTCTAGCATTGACATTAAAAATAAAATATCATGACTATGAAAAACCTTAAAATTCTAATAGCTTTAAATGATAGCATCAAAGATAAAATAATACGACTCTAGAAAACATAAAAATTCCAAAAATTTTAAATCATGGCATTAAAAGGTAAATATCACGACCCCAAAATAAACCTTAAAATTTTGATATTTTTCGATCATGGTGTTAAATATAAAATATCACAACTCCGGAAAACATTAAAATTTCAAAAAATTTCACCAATGCAATTAAAATAAAATATCATGATTATAAAATACCTTTAATTTTCAACATATTCTATGACCAAATATTATGACTAAAATAACCTTAGAAATGAATTCCTACAACAAAGTTTCATTATAAAAAGAGTAATTTTTATCTTTTAAATGCTAAAAGTATATCTCTTTTAAAATCTTAGCTTAAAACAAGTTGAAATTGCAACAAAAAATTAAAAATCAACTGTCATATTAACACACAGTGAAAACACGCTTCACCCATTTCAATGAAAACTTGAAAATCAAGAATATAATTAACACACAATGTAGGGAAACTTATCCATTGTAATGAAAACTTAAAAATAAACTATCAAATTAAAACATAGTAAGGTCACATTGCTATTCGTAAATCAACAAAAATGTTGCTGCTGAAAAAAACAAGAATTAAAAAAAGATAAATAAATAAAAAACTAAAAACCAAAATAAATAAAAAATAATAATATAAATATAAAAAATTAAAAATAATTAAAAAAAAAAACATCTTAAATAAAAGAAAGAACATTTTTTTTTTAATCTAAAAACAAAGAAAAGCCATAAAATAGAAAATAAACATCTATTTTTTTCAAAATAACCCAGAGAAAAAAAATTCAAGCATAATAGAAATAAATCGAGAAACAAATTTTAAAAAAATAATAAAAATAACAAATAACAGATAAAGAAGAATATTTGAAAAATAAATAAAGAAACAAAGTTAATAAAGTAGAAAAAATAAATAAAATACATTATTAAAAAAATTTAACAAACACAAATTAAAATATTAACAAAAACCAATTATATGTATAACCCCAATGGGGGTGTTAATATGGTTTTTACGACTGCATCGAAGATGGCACAATCAATACACCTGGATCATCCTCACGTGGGCCTGACCAGAAGGAGGTAGTTAATGTCTGAGCATTAGAATGTGTGTTGTGGTGATTTTAAAACGAGGTTTATGGAGATAGAAGGACAAATGTTTAGTCATATTGTGACAGGAGGCGAGGATAGCTCCATGACTTCCATTATAGACTTCTTCTTGTTGGAAGTTCACATCTAGTGGTGACTTCTCTCACCTCACTTTGTTGTGATAAGTTTTATGTCAATTATCATGATTTTACACATTCCTCTGTTGTTTTTTAGGGCATAGATGTGGTTCACCCGTTTTATGAATTTTGGTGTCGGAGCCTTTGGCATTGGAATTTCACGTTCAGTGGTCTCTTTGGTGGCCCATGAATTTCACGTTTAGTGTTGTCTTTGGTGGCTCATGCCCCGTATGGTATTCATTGAGCTTCATTTTCTACTAGTGATTTTTAGTTTGTTTGTCATGAGATTATATCTCAATTTTTTATTCTTAGGGAAAACATTTTGGTAGTGTCTGGGTCTTTGTGATGATTTTATTACTTTCTTTATTAAAGTGAGATTTTGGAGATATATACTTAGTTGTTGAGGATAATTGTGATAATTTTGGAAACAAGATATTGGCATCTAGGATGGGTAGTGTTGGTGTATGTAGCTTGTGGTTTTAATTTTCTGAGTCAAATGCATTTGGTTCGAGGTGTGTGGATTTCCCTATTTACTAGGACATTTATGGGTCTAGTTTTCATTATAATTTATTTGAGCCTAGTCTGGGTCATAAAGAGTTTCCAAGGACTTCCGATGGGTCTTGAAACTGAATTGTGGAAAATTTGACAATCTTCTAGGTTTTGGGTGAGTGGTGTGCTCTTTTGGTGACGACATAATTTTTTTCAGGTTTGGAATTCAGGGTCTTCCTCATTATTCTTTTTCCTATTTCATAAGTAGGGGTTTCTCTAGTTATTGTCCTCAGTGTTTATTTGCATTGGTGCTCATGCCTCTAAGACAGAGGATGAGTAGTCAAAAAGGTAGTGGAGGTAACATGGGGAACAAAAGGGTTCACCCTTTTTCCTATGATTCTTTGGCTGCCGCTTTTGATGTCATTGCTTTAGAGGTGAGGAAGGAGATATTGGTTCTTGAAATTAATGAGGCAAGGGACCATCCTTATTACTATGACTATGAATTGGTGTGGGAAGATCTAAATGGCTACCAACTCCTGGTAGATTCAGGAAAAGGAGGCTCCATTTCATGAGTTCCTTGTTGTTAAATAAAAAAATTATGGCGTTTATGCATCTGTGTATTTCTTGCCTTCTTTTTCCTGTTTCTTTTCCTGCAACTGATTCTTATACAAGACCTTTTCATTAAATATTACATCTCTTCTCCTAATGATTTTGTGATTTTCATAATCATATAAGCAATATCCAAAATCATTAACACCATATCCCATAAAAGTACATTTCTTTGATTTTTCTTCAAGCTTTGTTCTATTTTCTTTATTAATATGGACAAAGGCCTCACAACCAAAAGGCTTTAAAAAAGAGTAGTTTACCTTTTTACCTATCCATGCTTCCTCTAGAATACCAGCATCCAAGGAACTTGAAGGCCCTCTGTTTATTATATAAACAGCAGTATCTACAACATCTGCCCAAAATTGTAAAGGCAATCCTGCATGCAATCTCATGCACCTTGCACGCTCCATGATTGTTCTGTTCATTATTTTTGACGCACCATTTTCTTGTGGTGTTCTTGGAACTGTCTTCTCTCTGTGAATTCCATGCTCTAAATAGTACCTATCAAACTCTTTGCTGCAATATTCACCTCCATTGTCTAATCTAAGACACTTCAAATTTTTTCCTGTCTCAATATCTACAAAAGCTTTCCATTTCTTGAAAGTATCTAATACATCAGATTTATTCTGAATACAATAAATCCATGTTTTTATAGTTGCATCATCAATCAAAGTAACATAATAACGAAAGCCACCGAGAGATGATACCTGAGCAGGTCCCCATACATCTGTATGCACAAGCTCCAATTTTTCGCTCTTCTTTTCATTCCCAACTCTGAGAAATTTGACTCTCTTTTGTTTTCCATAAATGCAATTTTCACATAAATCCAAATCAACATTCTTCAAACCTGGCAACAAATTTCTTGAGTGAAGAATCTTCATTCCCTTCTCACTCATGTGTCCGAGCCTATGATGCCATAATCCTGCATCTACTCCTTTGAAAGTTAAAGCATTAACAAAGCTAGAAATACCATTGCATAAATACAATGTACCAACCTTTTAACCTTTTTCTATTACCAGCACTCCTTTGGTGACCTTCCAAGTTTTATCTATGAAAGTTGTCACACAACCTTCACTGCCTAACTGCCCTGTTGAAATTAGATTTTTCTTCTGATCTGGAACATGCCTTACCTCCTTTAGTAGGCATTGGTTTCCATTCTTTTGTTTTATAAGAACTTTACCCATTCCAACAATTTTACAGGGTTTATCATCACCCAAACGAACTTGTCCAAAATCTCCTTGAACATAGTCATGAAAATATTTCTTATCAGGTGTGGCATGGAATGAAGCCCCTGAATCTACAACCCAAGAATCAGTAATATTTTGGAAAGAAAGAATCAAAGCATCTTGTAACACATCACCTGTCACATTTTCTTCATAATTGTTTTCTTGTTGTGCATCTCCTTCTTTTCCCTTCCAAGATCTACAATATTTCTTTAGGTGTCCTCTCTTTCCACATTTCCAGCACACTATCCCCAATCTGGACTTGGATCTGCCTTTCCTTGATTTACTACGATAACCCAAGCTCTTTCCTCTTTCCATTCTTCTTCCCCTAGACTCTGCACTCAAAGCATTACCCAATGTCTCACCAGAGCTTTTCCGTCACATTTCCTCGCTAAAGATAACACCGACAACATCATCAAACTTTAAAGTACTAGATCCAGAGACAGAGTTACTAATGGCCATAACTAAACCATTCCAGCTTTCTGGCAATGAGCATAGAAATAAAAGAGCCCTAATTTCATCATCAAATTTTACCCCTACAGAACTTAACTAACTGGTAACTGTATTAAAATCATTTAAATGGTCTACAATAGATCCACCTTCCGACATCTTCATATTAAATAATCATTTCATAAGAAATACCTTGTTTGAGGCCGAGGGTTTTTCATATAGTTTCGCCAACATCTACGTCAAAATATTTGTTGTTGTTTCCTTTGAAATATTGAAGGCAACTGATGCTGCAAGGCACAATCGTACTATTCTGAGTGCCTTTCTATCGAGAATGTTCCATTCCACATCTATCATGGCCACCGACTTCTTTTCTTTCCATTCAATGGTAGGTACAGATCTTTCTGATACAGATAATCTTCCATCTGCATCTTCCACAATGGGAAGTTTTGGCCGTTAAATTTCTCAACCCTAAATTTACCATCTTCCACCGTTGCTCCCACTCGAACCAGGAAACCTTCTTTACTGCGAGTTTATCAGCCAAATAGACCTTCGGCTTTGATACCAGTTGTTAGAAAATTATATATTATGGAGCAATGCAACACATAAAATATGCGAAAAATACAATCACACAAAACACATGAAACCAAAGAGACACAGATATACGTGGTTCACCCAGTTTGGGCTACGTCCACGTCGAACAGCCAGTCCTTCCTTTCTATTATCCAGTAACAATTGAAGATACAAAACCTACAGCAGATCCGTTGTAATATCCTCTGTTCTCTGTCACAGTCTCCCTATCTGTTTCTCGCTCTAAGAATACACACGTAATACACAGCTGCAATACAATACCCTCATATATACATGGGGGTTTCCTTATAGGGCCAAAAACCCTAAACTAAACATAACTTCTACCATCAGATCATCTGCCTATGAACGGCCTAGATTGACTAGAAATTAATATACTTTTACAAGGAAATTTTACATCTATTTTTAGCTTCAGGGGCACTTCCCCCGAAACTGCCCAGCAGCGGGGGGCTTCGAAAAGCGTTGCCGCCCCCCTAGACCCCCCTCAACAGCGATTAATTACGGGCAGTGTTGCCTCCCCTTTTAAGGTACAGGGGTCCAATGTTGTGATACAAAGTAAACAAGATAATCAGGCTCCACACGCAACACACATCAGATCTCTTCCTACTTAGAAACAATTCAAATGAACTCATCAATCCTTTATTTATAATTTGTATACTCTCACTCATAGGGCAACTTGAAAAACTAGTAGGTTGGTCTTTCTATAATTTGGTTGGGTCATCTTGATGAAATCGTTGGCATATCCCATCATTCCTATCGAGTTAGAGGGAATTCCATATATCATTGGAAAGATATCATAATAATAATTCAAACCATATATCATATGATATAATTTGAGATAGTAAATTAGAGAGAAGGTTCCTTCAAATATAGGGTATCCAAATTATATGTAAAAAATCCAACAACAATATTTGTTACAATATACATTTTCCAATTTTTGTCTTGGACATATTTAGTTTCCCCTATATTTGACATCGATCATAACAATTTTTCCAAAATCTCCTTGATGTGTTGGATTTCAAACTAAGTTCCACATATTTTAATCCATCAACCTATGCAAATCTTGCTTTTTCTTCATTGTTTGTGTATTTTTATTGTGGCATGACAAATTTCGATACTTGTTGCCCAAGATACATGTTAGTGTACCTAATTTTGTATCCAAATACTTTATTACTAATTTTATGACTTATATTTTTCTTAATTAATGAAAATATTTCAATATCATAAATAAAGGTCAATAGGTTAGATTGCCACAAAGTGGTTTTCAACCTACCCATGTTGAAAACCACATGTACATTTTCAAAAAGCATGTAAAAAAAATCATGGATTATATTTTTATTTTGGGATCCATTGTTGACAAAGTATAAAAAATCCCTTTGAGTTTCATTATCTATATAAATCATTAGATTCTTATATATTATATCACAAAGGGGCCTACCCATGCAATTTCTAGTTTCCTTAGCTTCTCTTTGACTCAGTTTTCATATAGTGGTGTTAGATATTTTGGTTTCAAGTCTTCTCATTGATGTTTTTTTTTTCATGAAATGATTTTTTTCTCAATATTTTGAGCCTTCTATTAAAATAATTCATGGAGTTGGTCTTCTTCAAGTACATGTAGTTGGTGAAGGCAATCGTTTTGTGATTTATCCATTTTTTACTTTAGGGCAATTGGTATTGTATATGAATTTATAGTAAAATGTAAGGAAAATAAATCTTCCTACCAGTATACTAATTTCAAAGGTGCATGAACAATTGATATTTTTAATGATGAATTATAATCTCATAGAACTGTTAGTACCTTGTTATTCCAATCATCTTAGTCAATTCTACAGATTTTAGCTGGTCTCGTTTGATGTGTTTCATTAAGTGAATCAACTATGCCATTAGAATGAGGGTGGTATGCTTTTGTTGTCCTATGTTCGATCATGAATTTTTGTAATAATACTTGAGTTGTTGCATTGATAAAATGAGTTCCTTTACCATTATTGAGAGAGAGGAGAACCAAATCATGTAATTTTATTAACTTAAGTTACTAACTTAACAATAATTGTAACCTAAAACCGAGAAATATAGCCCATAAAACCTTTATTTTTACAAAAAAGCACAAAAAAAAAACCGAAAATGAAATTTTTTGACACTAAATCATATATATATATATATATATATATATATATATATATATATATATAAACCCCAAGTTAAAATTCCAAGTTTTGTTTTAGAAATGATGTTGAAAACGAGAAACTTGTCCAATAAACATTAAAAAACACCCGCCCCCCCCCTCCCCCCCCCATGGGGGTGATAAATTGTCTATCCAACCATCACAAGTGAGGCCACTAGGGCTTGTTGTCTCTCCACACGCTCATTAACTCCTATATTCTATTTTTTTTACTTCAGATATGCTAAGACATGAATTCCTTTTGGAAATAATGTTTGTAAAATGTCTACTATGATACTCTCCACTACACAATCTCAAAAGTTTGGTTGAAATAAGACAAAACATGAAAAAACAACCCAAAAACGAAAAGTATTGAAGCTGCATCAACATTTCCTTTTGTGTTAAATTATTTTTTATTTTATTTTTTTATTATTGACATTAAAAACTAAAAATTTTCTGCAATAAACATGAAAAACACCATGAAATCTAAAAGCGTTGATGTTATATTAATGCCTTTTATAGTTAAAAATTCAACATTTTTTAGCATTGACATTAAAAAGAAAATATCATGACTATGAAAAACCTCAAAATTTTAATAGCTTTAAATGATAGCATCGAAGATAAAATAATACAACTCTAGAAAACAAAAAAAATCCAAAAAAATTAAATCATGGCATTAAAGGTAAATATAACGACCCCAAAAAACCCTTAAAATTTTGATATTTTTCAATCATGTTGTTAAACATAAATATCACAACCCCGGAAAACATTAAAATTTCAACCTTTTTCACCAATGTAATTAAAACAAAATATCATGATTATAAAAAACCTTAAATTTTCAAAATATTCTATGACCAAATATTATGACTAAAAAAACCTTAGAAATAAATTCCTAAAACGAAATTTCATTATATCAAGAATAATTTTTATCTTTTAAATGCTAAAAGTATATCACTTTTAAAATCTTAGCTTAAGGCAAGTTGACATTGCAATAAAAATCAATCATCAAATTGACACACAATGGAGGTGGGCTTCACCCATTGCAATGAAAACTTGAAAATGAACAATATAATTGACACACAATGGATGCAAACTTGATCCATTGTAATGAAAATTTAAAAATAAACTATCAAATTAAAACAAACTGGAGTCACATTACCATTTGTGCATCAACAAAAATGTTGCAGCCCGAGAAAAAAAGTTGAAAAAAAAGATAAATAAATAAATAAACTAATAAACTAAAAATACAAAAAATAAAAAATAATTAAAATTAATTAGAAAATAATAATAATAATAATAATATAAATATAAATATAAATATAAATAATTAAAATAATTAAAAAACAACAAATTAAATAGAAAAAGAGAAAAAAAATCAAACATTTTTTTTATCTAAAAACAAAGAGAAAACCTAAAATAGAAAATAAACATCTATTTTTTTCAAAAATAATCCATAGAAGAAAAAAAATTCAAACATATATTTTTTTAAGAAAAAATAAAAATAAATTGAGAAACATTTTTGAAAAGTAATAAAAAACCAATAAAGAAGAAAATTTGAAAAATATATATATATATAAAAAAACAAACATATTAAACAAGAAAAATAAAAATAATACATAATTAAAAAATTTAACAAATACAAATTAAAATATTAACAAAAATCAATTATATGTATATAACCCCAATGGGGGTGTTAATATGGTTGTTACGACTGCATCGAAGATGGCACAATCAATACACTTGGATCATCCTCACGTGGGCCTGCCAGGAGGTAGTTGATCTCTGAGCATTAGAATGTGTGTTGTGGTGATTTTAAAACGAGGTTTATGGAGATAGAAGGACAAAGGATTAGTCATATTGTGAGAGGAGGGGAGGATAGCTCCACGACTTCCATTATAGACTTCTTCTTGTTGGAAGTTCATATCTAGTGGTGACTTCTCTCACCTCACTTTGTTGTGGTACGTTTTACGTCAATTGTCATGATTTTACACATTCCTTTGTTGTTTTTTAGGGCATAGATGTGGTTCACCCGTTGTATGAATTTTGGTGTCGGAGCCTTTGGCATTGGAATTTCACGTTTAGTGGTGTCTTTGGTGGCCCATGAATTTCACGTTTAGTGTTGTCTTTGGTGGCTCAGATTCATTGAGCTTCATTTTGTACTTGTTTGTCATGAGATTACATTTTAATTTTTTATTCTTGGGAAAACATTTGGGTAGTGTTTGGGTTTTTGTGAAAATTTATTAGTTGCTTTATTAAAGTGAGATTTTCGAGATATATAGTTAGTTTTTGAGGATAATTGTGATAATTTTGGAAACAAGATATTGACCTCTAGGATTGGTAGTGTTGGTATATGTATCTTGTGGTTTTAATTTTCTGAGTCAACTGCATTTGGTTCGAGGTGTGTGGATTTCCCTATTTATTAGGACATTCAGGGGTCTAGGTCTCATTATAATTTCTTTGAGCCTAGTCTAGGTCGTAAAGAGTTTCCAAGGTCTTTCCGGTGGGTCCTGAAACTGAATTGTGGCAAACTTGACAATCTTCTACATTTTGGGCAAGTGGTGTGGTCTTTTGGTGACGACATAATTTTTTTAGGTTTGGAATTCAGGGTCTTCGTCATTTTTCTGTCCTATTTCATAAGTAGGGCTTTCTCTAGTTATTGCCCTTATTGTTTATTTGTAGTGGTGCTCATGCCTCTAAGACAGAGGATCAGTAGTCAAAAAGGTAGTGGAGGTAACATGGGGAACAAAAGGGTTTACCCTTTTTCCTATGATTATTTGGCTACTTCTTTTGACGTCATTCCTTTAGAGGTGAGGAAGGATATCTTGGTTATGGAAATTAATGAGGGAAGGGGCCATCCTTATTACCATGACTATGAATTGGTGTGGGAGGACCTAAATGGATACCAACTCCAGGTAGATTCAAGAAAATGAGGTTGCATTTCATGAGTTCCTTGTTGTTAAATAAACAAATTATGACTTTTCTGCATCTTATCTTCAAGGACAAACAAGTGGAAAATTATAATGTTTTTTCCTCCTTACATGACATTAAACGTATGCTTCACAACCAGTGGTTTTGTCTAAACAATGTAGAATCTCATTTGGGGTGGGTAGAAAGTTTCTTTATGATTTAATACCGCTCTAGAGATCTCAGTAATCCTCCAACTGATAATGTTCAAACTTCTCCTCTAATTTCTTGATATCATTACTAGTATGGTGCTATCAGGTAATTTTGTCACTGATATTTGACAATGTTACTTTCTTCTGGTTTATTCTGGGTGACCTCCTGGGGTATTAGCTTGTTACCATGGATACCAAATCTAGGTAGATTCAAGAAAAGGAGGTTGCATTTCATGAGTTCCTTGTTATTAAATAAACAAATTATGACTTTTCTGCATCTTATCTTCAAGGAAAAACAAGTGGAAAATTATAATGTTTTTTCCTCCTTACAGGACATTAAACGTATGCTTCGCAACCAGAGGTTTTGTCTAGACAATGTAGAATCTTGTTTGGGGTGGGTAGAAAGTTTCTTTATGAGTTATTACCCCTCTAGAGATCTCACTAATCCTCCAACTGATAATGTTCAAACTTCTCCTCTAATTTCTTGATATCATCATTAGTATGGTGCTATCAGGTAATTTTGTCACTCATATTTGACAATGTTACTTTCTTCTAGTTTATTCTAGGTGACCTCCTGGGGTATTAGCTTGTTACCTTATCTTCTAGGCATTGTGGGTAACGCGGCTATAGTTATTTTGTTATATGCTAGTGGCTCTGTGGTGTGTGTAGTTTTAGTGAAATTTTGATATGGTGGTGGTTTTGTCTTATCTCTCGATAAAATGGTTTTATTTTCAGTTGAAACGTACATTATTTGTATGAAGGAGCATTGTGGAACATTAAAAACTTGTATGTGGCCTTAATTTTGTGGACGTATATATATATATATATATATATATATATATATATATATATATATATATTCGTGTCATATATTGGTCACTACAATGTAAATTCTTAATGCTTATTTGATGAAGTCTATGTCTTTGGTTTATTTTTGTCTTTTACATTGCTAATATTCATTAAACTTTGGGATATAATGTGAAGTTAATGTAGGTTTCTAGACAAATTTGTGTCTTTTCAATTCACGGGGTTTATGTATTCTTTGGTACGTAGACATGTGATGGTTTTAACTTTCCTAGAATCATGGATTTTTAATCTAGTTCTTGAAGGAAATTGTAATAGTTGGTTGTGTTGTTTTGAGTTCTACTATCTCTTTGATAAGTGTGTCTCTATGGATATGAACATGCCTATGTTTATCATGTATTACCCAGTTTTTTTGCTATGAAATTAAGCCCAATAAAGAAATAAACCATAAAAAATCAAAATAAAAAATAAAACATAAAAAAAATTAAACAATTACATGATCAACACATTGTTTGTTTGACATGATTTATCTAATTGTTCACTATACTAATTCATCTAAATTTGTGGGTATTCATTGAATCTATATGCAAAACTTATTTCTGCTTCTGTAGATAAAGTTTTAACGTGGTCATGTCCATTAGATCTTTAAGATGGAGAAGAATATCATCGGTTTCTACATTACTAAACCAATCCTAAAAAATCATTATTTAATTAATTATAAAATAGTGATTATTTTTATGGTTGGTTGGCCTTCCTCATGCACTCCTTTGGTATATTTATGATATCTAACCTCCTCTCTTTTCAGCAAGATTTGTCCTGATGATGGGTCTTGTTCTAGACCCGAAATGTAGACGCAAAAATCCTCACTGTGGAGATTTCAAATTCAACAACTCAATCCTAATTAATTGATGGAATTTCAATAAGAATTCGATTGCTCAAATTTCCTTGGCCATGTTTTATATACTAGAACGAGGAGGGTTTTGAATTAATATGTAGCAACTTATTAAGAAATTCTCTTATTGTAAGACTAGTCACTTGACCAATATAGGATATTCATTCACTAGAGGTCTAGCATCGTCAATTTCCATGCTATCAATTAACATATTTTGGGTTTACAATTAATTCGATACGCTCTGTCCTTTATCAAGGCATTGTGGCTACACATTTATAACTTGGGTGTCCTTCACCATCCTCATATGAGTCTTTTTATCTAGTGATTAGCCACTATATAATTTTATTTTTATTTAACCGAGGAGACATCCTTGCATGACACATATCTCTCCTATTATTTTTTCATTTCCCCCTTTCAATAGTTTGTATGTTAGATGGTGGTGTTCTATAATGGATATGTATCATTATATTATTTCAATACACTCTTTTTTAGGTGGATACTCTCACATATTTCTAGTTGAATTTCTTTATCTCATACTAGATCCTCAATGCTAGTCAACCTTTTTAACTTATTATGAGTATCTAAATGAAATTCACCCCCAAATTGTTGGTGTCGAGTTACTCTTGGCCGATGGTGAGGTATATCATAAGCCTCATTATTTTCTTAGAAATTAATCGCAATCTTCTTTTTTTTGCTTGCAACAAACTTCTACATTTTTTTTTGGTCAATTTGTCTCTCATCCTCATTTGAATTTAATGATTAGCAATGTGGTGTTTAGTATTCAACTACTTTGATGACAAACTTGTCTAGGAGGAGATTATGCAATAAATACGGTATTATCTTTAACAAACCTCTATGGAATTCGATCTATAATTTCTCTTTTATTTTTTGAATAGAGGTGTGATATTCGACTTCTTGTTCCTCATAGTAATGTTACAATTCCTTTTCCATCGAATCATGCAAGGTCATTCTACCCTTGTCGATAATACTTGAAATTAACCATTCATAAATAGTGCATTAATTCATTAGAAGGTCGTTCAATGTATTTATTTAGTTATGCAAGGGACTGATACAAAGTATTTCTTGTGGTTCTAAGTTAAAGAGTGTGCCCTTGCTTCTGTTAATGGAAATTGGTTTTCGTGTGCATAATTCTTGAAGTATTTACTAAAATTTCTCTCCCACCACTCTTGTACCTCTTCCAAAATCAATATTTATGTGTGCATTACTAAATCGATGCGGGCTTAGGAAATACTGGAAATGGAAACAATTTTGTAATATAGTGAAGTATATAGATAGGTTAAAAGCATATCCAAACTCAAAGAAGATACAACATAGAGATATAGATGCAACACATATGGAAAATGGAAGGGAAGAGAATAATAAGTAATGATAGACAGGAAGAAAAACCTTTGTATTTATCTAAAATAACCATTACATTATTCATATAACATTCCAATGAGATGTGTTCATCAAGAGAGACATATGAAAATTTCATTAGATACTATTTTAGCAACATGATTTGGTCCCTCAATCCAGGTAGCCTTTATTTCAACAAGCTCTGCACTTCAACCTTCGACATTGAAGAGGAACTTGGTCTCTTCTTATAATATTGTAATTAATACCTAACCTATTATAACAAGATGTATTTAATAGCATGAGGCCCATGTTAGCAAATGGAATTTTTGTAATTTTTGTAGCCCCAACAATTTGCCTTATGCTTTGATCAATAATCTGATTTGATATGGCTACACATATTTCAATGTATACTTTGCACCTTTAGTAATTTATACATAGGCTATTGAAATCACCCCATATTATATTTGAATACATAATACCACTTGTCATTATATGTATTCATAATCATCCTTCATATAATTCATTGAGTTCGTAACATAGGACATTGACACAGTTTTATGATTAAGGAGAAATAAGGCATACTAATAAATCGCCAGTTCTAAAGCATATTATGGTGCAAGCGTTTATAACAATAATATATTTTCACTAATAGAGATATTTTCATGATAAAAATAGATTGTCTAAGAATACCTAAAACAAGAGTTACACTGAAGATATATACCTCACATCCAAAGAGTTCAAGGACGCATCTCTGAAACATCTATCATTGTAGTATGCTTTGTATGAAAATTTTCCTAATCTAGGAGCCAAACAATATGCATCAATCCTCTAAACTACATAATGTCAATGCTACATGCGATAAAAATGTTTAATACCTTCCCCTATTTATGCAAACCAAATTCGGTGGACTCCTGAGATTCAATCTTACCATAAAACTTCCAATTGTGTTTATTCCTTTTGTCAAGAGAGACATGATCTAAAAAAAATGAATTATTGTTAGAAAATATACACCTCAAATTTTGGATTTTCTAAACTTAATACTTCAATCCTTTGAATAGGGATGATTTCGAACTTCTTTTGACTTGTGCTTTCAAAGTAACATAGGCTCAAGTTCAAGGTATCGTTTCATACCTAACTAAATATGAACTCATTCA
Organism: Pinus albicaulis; assembly: GCA_034641835.2. Classification (NCBI taxonomy): domain Eukaryota; kingdom Viridiplantae; phylum Streptophyta; class Pinopsida; order Pinales; family Pinaceae; genus Pinus; species Pinus albicaulis. The sequence goes on from CM076579.1 coordinate 1,271,509,796, forward strand.
AATAGGAAGACCACTTCAAACTGGTTGAGGTTTCTCAACCTGAGTTACACATGCTCGTAGTATACTCATTCTCATGCTTCATGAATTCTCTCTAATGAATAAGAAATAAAATCAAAATGTAGACTGTGTTTCCCATCTTCTATTTGTCTCAGTTATTTCAGTATTAAAGTCATATTTATCACTAATCCAAAGGCCTTCCAAATTTGGCTTGATGTTTTTAATTTCTGCCTTATGAGGCTGGTCCTATGTCCTTGAACATTACGCTGACACTATTTCTAATGTTTCGGCCTTCTGTGATTATTTCAACCTCTTTAGGTTCGAGCATACGAGTCCTTTAATATGAGAACCGAGGTATCTCAGCCTACAAATCTAGATGAATTTTAGAGATTCATTTTGGAGATTCAAAAATTCTTGATGAATTTATGCTTCAATTTTTATCAAGTTTTCCAAGATATTTCAAATCTACTATTAACTTTTGAGGCCTTCTTATGATAGATTTAGACTAGGTTTTAGTTTTCTTTATTGACATAACTTCGGATTTAGATCTAGGATTTGAATAAAAAGGGTGTATATATATTTTCCAAATTGGTATTCATTGAATTAGGGTTTATATAGAAAGACCTATAGGTTATATTGAATTGAACATATATCTTTTTGAGGTTGCTATTTAATCCATTGATTTGATCCCATGTTGATCTTACATAGGTTTGTATTCGTAATTACATCTAATGATTTAATTATTTCACACATTTTAACTAAGGAAAATTTTACAGGCATCCAACAATTGGCTACTTTTTGAGCGTTTTCCAAAAAAAATATTCACCCATTTGGTTTAAAATTCTCATAGTTTTTAGATATATATGATTGAATGGACGATATTCACCAAAAAATTACCAATTTTAATAGTGAATTACATGTGTTTGATTGATTACTAGCCTATGTTCTATATATATGACTCTTCAAACTTCAATAGTCACCTATCATACTATACATACAGATAATATCTTAATCCTTAAAAAATAACCTAGTTTTTATCCATGATTTCATCATTAAGTATGCACACAAAAGACTTCAACAATATAACATTTATGATGTTAGTATCATGAAGAGACAACCAAAACAAGTATCATAATAGTTTACCCTAGGCAAACGAATATTGGGGAAAAGCCAAATGACATTTTTAATAGAAAAAATATTTAGTTCAATAGATATGCATCTTAGTCAAACACCAAGCCAAACCTAGTCCATCTTCATCCGAGTCAAGTCATATTCCCAAATAACTGTTTTTGATTGGGTCTGCCTTCTTCCATCCACAAAGCTTAGTTCTTCCATACTCATTCTTTCATCAAAAAGATTTATCCATCTCTGAAATTTATCCATCGCAGAGAGATGGAGATCACAGAGATTTATCCATTGAAATGATTCTTCCACACAAATAAAGAGGAGTTTCTTCGTAAATTCGAGAGTTATAGAGATACATTTTTCTATTCTTTCTTCCTCATCTCCTTCACTTGATTACATACAACACTTGCTTGGACGATACAAATTACTCTCAAACAAATGATGTGTGAATTGCATTTGGAGGAGGTTGAATGAATCTTTTTTTATAATGAGACAATGGGTTGAATGGATTCCTTTCATGACTGAGCTAGCTTGAATACTTTAAAGGGATGACTTGACTAGGAGTAGATCGACTTGGCTAAATTTGGAGCCAAAAATTATATTTTTCAAAGATTATATTTTCTGCTTTTGAGCATGAAGAACATGATAGATATTTTTTCTTTTAACCTAGCAAGCATGAAGAAAATAACTTACAAATACACAAATACTAAAATAATAATTATGAACACCAATCATAGTTACAAAATTCAACAAAATAAATATTTTACTTATTTTGTGTTTCTGAATTATTTCTTTCCCCATACAAACTCTACCTTGGGGATATAATATTTTCCATATCAAGTTAGTTAACTTATTTAACAATTTTTTAGTGGCATGACAATCAATTATAATTTGAAGTTGAATCTAATTAACCTTCATTATCCCCTTTCTTATTGACTTGATAGGGTTTGGAACTTCAAGAACGTCATGGATATTTTGCGCTAGATGGTGTAGTTATTCTTCCTTAGGTTGGAATTCAAAGTGTTTAATAAATTTATTCTTAAATTCATTCCAACATAATGTTTCTCCTTGTGCCTATATAATTTTAGACCATTTATCGGGTAAGTCATCCAATCTGTCTTGGAACATATCTGGGAAAACTCTTTCACCCCTATAGAAAATCCTTTTCCATTCACTTTCACACTAGTTTATATGTTATACATGATCACATCCTCGCATAAATTTTGGAATAGTGGCCTATATTGATATCATCCTTCCTCAAAATCACTCAAAACTGCATCTTGTTTTCGTCATCCAAGTTTGAATTTTACAACCATGATTATCCCCCATCACACCACTTGTTTAGTAAAAGTTTGGATAAGGATTTGTATTCTTCCTTGACCTGTAAACATCTTAGGTACTTTTTCGATATGATTCAATGAAGAGTTATGTTTGTTGAATTTTATAGACTTACTTGACCTAGATGCTAGGTCTGTTGTGACTAATGCCACATTTTTCTTTAATTACCTTTCCCATGGGGGGTATTGCTTTGATATAAAAGCAAGGTCAAATCCTTCCAAATGGAATTTCCTCAATAGAGCAGCACTCAATTGTGACTAATGCCATATTTTTTCTGTAAATTGGCATTCCCTTTGACCCTAAATAAGGGAATCACTATATATGAATCTGGGATAAAAAAAGCAGACAACTCTATCAAGTCATCCATAAAGTTACTAATACCATATTTCTTTAAAGCAATACCCATGGGGCGTATTGTTTTGATATAAAAGCAAGGCCAAATCCTTCCAAATGGAATTTCCTCAATAGAACAACACTCTTTAGCTCTCGACTAATTGTTTTCCAATTTTCATTCATATAGTTGAACATTTGAGCTTTGGCAAAATGATAAAGGAAAACCAATTAAAATCTCACTTTTATCATTTGGTTCAACATTATCTACCTTTATGGATGAATTGATAGATTCGTCTGGTTTTTTTATCCCAGATTCGTATATAGTGCTTCCCTTATTTAGGGTCAAGGGGAATACCAATTTTTATATTATTTCCATTGATATTGTTTTAGTCTGATTCCAAGGAAATAATTTCTTTGATTTTCAACCATGGGGTCATCCAACCAATAATGGATAAGTACGCATTTATTCAACTAATTCAACTACTTTAAAGTCAACAAAATTTTGTATACGCATTATCGTAGTTTGAATATGATTTAAAGTACGAATGGGCTCCAAGAATAATTGATATGCTAACTTCAAGTAATTTTTAGTTCCTTCAATGTCATTTTCCATGTTTTTCCAAAGTATCTTGTGAGAAAGTATCAACTTGAGATCCACATTCGATTATGACATGACTTATCATATGGCCATTTATTTCTAATTCAACTTTTAGGTCATGATCTTCATAGATATTTTCTTCATCTAGCTAGTAAAGGTTCTTAAATTCTCATTGATCCTCTCTACACCCTCTTAATATATTTAGTAATTTGATTAGTTAAATAACTTATTTCTTTGCTTTAGTAATTCTAAGAAATATTCAAGTATGGTTTATTGAATCATGATTGTATTACGTTTTTTTTGTTAGTAAAGTTGTCATCTTCGTTGGTTGCTTCACTCCTAAGTCTTCCTAACAATCATTGTTTGTATAAATGGTGTTGAGACTTGCTAACTATCATACTAAATATTACTTACAAGTTAATTTGTCTTTTGGTCCCATATCTTGTGATGACATGTATAATGTTCCTTTCTAAATATTTTTTTAACAAAACATATTTAAAATTATATACTTTTTAATGTATATACGCTATATATTACTAGATAGGGTGACTATATCATAAAATGGGGTGGGGAGGGGATGTGGGTTTCGAGCACCCCACCAAGCCAAGTGGTTGGGGGACATGGAACTATGCCCCCATAACCATATTTTAATTACACATCACTCATTAAGGCTTACTCATGTAAACTGAGCACTGGCCACCTTAAGCCATAATGAATTATGCCACTAGCATTGAATTTTGGCCACCTTGTGAGGTTTGTTAAGGCACAACTTGTGTGAATTTTATTCACCTCCTGATGCCATTTGTACCTCTTCCCCCAACTCCGTTAATCAAATTGGGATCGCCTAGTTATCATCTCTCTCTATGTGCAGCCTCCCCTGAGTATTGAGGAAACTCAATCCACATGTACTAGGAATCCCACTTTTGTGAGCCTTGGCTACGTCGAGTTCATTCGCTCGTGATTCTCATTTTATGTTCCATAATTGACAGGTGTACTCTCCCTAGTTGGAGACTCTCAAACACGTTTTAACCGATTTTCTAGCATACTAGTGTGGGATTATTATTTCATTCTCTAAGCTGAATTGTAGCACATGTAATAATGTATAATGCTAGTTCTTAGTGCATGAATATGGATAATCCTTTTGGGCATTGGAACTTTTCAGCAAGCACCTTCGTTGTCTCTTGTTTTTATTCCTTTTATGGTCTAGTTTTAATTTATGCCCTTGTCCATATTACTAACTTTATTCTAGCCATCCTTTCTGCTAAGCTCTCTTCCATTAGCTCCTGTCTAGCACTAATTCTCTATTTTATCTCTTATATGCTTGTGCTTTCTCTTGTTCATCACTTTTCTTTCCCTTGGGTTTTCGCTTTTTCCTCTATCTCTCCCTCTTTATGGTATGTTTTATGCTTTTGACTCCCTTAATTTTTGTATTTATCGAACCTCCTACCATCTAACCCTTTTCCCTCCATGCACGACTTCTCACTTGGTCAACCACTTGTTCCCCTCTCCCATTGACATCTTGCTCTTGTCTCCTTGTCATGGCCTTCACCATGCCATATCAATATGTGCATTTATGTTGAGGGGTGACTTATTATTAGGAGCAGACTTCTCGGGGTTACTATCATACCCACCACCACTTGGAGGAAAAAACTACCAGCTTATGGAACCTTACTCTCGACCCCATTCAGGAAGAGATAGTACACATGGAATGTTAGGGAGCCTCCGTGTGATAGTAGCTTTCAAACATTGAGGTTCTTTCTATGTTGGTAGACTAGGAGTTGGATGTAGGACACATGATAGGGCACTTCAACTGGTACATGTACACTATTGATTTATATGAGCGTTTGAAGTTTCTCTCTGTTGTGTTATGATAGACTAGTGAAGCATAACACTTGCATCCTTCATTCTTTGGAGAATCTTCGCCATCATTTATGGGAACTACACCACTATTTGGACTGCATTGAGAAACACTTGGGTATCCCTTCTGTGACTTGCAACAACCCCAAGAAAAATGAAGACCTGCTTTAGGTTGTTTCCACAATCTTTGATCCATCTTCTTAGCCTATGCCATGCTCCAAATCATTTTGAATTTTGATCTTGGAATCTGTCCTAATGATCTATCTACCTTTGTTTTGAGTTCTCATCTCATCCTTTTAGTCTTTTCAGACATTTTGATATCACACTTGTATGCAAAGAGTGCACTTTTGATTATTATCTTGTCTTCCTAGTAGAAAAACAATAATAAGATATTCAATACATTCTAGCTTTAAAAAAAGAAAATTATACCACAAAAAATATATATACCCTATATACATTAAAAAGATATTAATATCATCACTAATAAAAAAAATTACATATTAATTTATTTTTTAATAAATATTTTGCTTAAAAATATTTAAAATTATATATTTTTTAATTTATATACCATACATACATTAAAATATGTTAATGTCATTTCAAATAAAGAAATTTATATATTGAAATCCGCTTCACCTCACCTTCAATCCATAAAAAATCCTATGAAGATTTTCAAATAAATAAACATAAAAAAATAAAAAATAAAAACTGTTAATCTCATAATTCTAAAAAATAGAACCAGTTCCCACACCTTCATCCCATCATCCGAAAAATTACGGTACCCTTAACCTCAACCTCATAGATTAAGCTGTCCACGGGAATACTTCCAAAAGCAATGACATGTTCGGGAATACTTCCAAAAATTATGAGGAAACGTATACTTCCAAAAAAATATCAGGAAACGTACAGTGACATTTGTGGTTAGATTTTTCATTGGTTAGATTTTTAACTGTTAATCTCATAATTCTAAAAAATAGAACCAGTTCCCACACGTTCATCCCATCATCCAAAAAATTAGGGTACCCTTAACCTCAACCTCGGATTAAGCTGTCCACGAGAATACTTCCAAAAGTAATGACATGTTCGGGAATACTTCCAAAAAATACGAGGAAACGTATACTTCCAAAAAATATCAGGAAACGTACAGTGACATTTGTGGTCCGAAAAATTATTCTACTCTTAACCTCAACCTCATAAATTAAGCTGTCCACGAGAATACTTCCAAATGTTCGGGAATACTTCCAAAAAATTCGAGGAAACGTATACTTCCAAAAAATATCAGGAAACGTACAGTGACATTTGTGGTTAGATTTTTCATTGGTCAGATTTTTCATCCATTTATTTTTAAATAAATGGTTGGTTACCAGCATCGAGTTGTACCCTATATATTTTAGTTTGTTCATTCGAATTGTTCAATATACTGAACCTATCATTTAGGCTTGTAGTACATTCATTCGATTCCAATGGCTCTACGAACATTGAGCTCATTTTTTATACTGCGCACTTCATTTTTCAATTCTTGTATCTCCTTATTCACCTCCCCCAAAGTGAGGCCACGAGCTTTGTTATGCTGCTGGAGATACGATTTGGTATTGCGTTCGTAAGAAGCTTCAACAAAATTTGGCTTCTTAGAGGAACTGGATGATCTGGAAGAAGTAGAAGAACCAGGAAGAGTCTTCATGTAAGCATCAAGGAGGGCATTTTTCAGATCTCCTTCGTCCATGGCTCGAATCTGGGCAAAGACTTTGAGGTCATCATCGGTTTGAGCCATAAGGACATGAGGTGGATCTTCCACGGTAGAAGAATAAGATTCAGAATCAGACTCAGAAGAAGAATCACATTGACAGGCTTCTGGGTCTAAGCAATGACAATACATATTGACCTGCTCATCGGAAGAGGAAGAGGAACAGTCATCTGAGGAGGTATCATCAGAAGAGGGGGGCATGGCATGCTGCATAATAGAGAGACGATGGCCTGGATATGAGGGACATTCAGAAATCCTATGTGAAGGAGACTTACAATAGGCACAGGCGTCGGGGTCTTGCTTGACAGTGGTTTGGGAAGAAGAAGGCTATTTATTCTTTGCATACTTAGCAGACTTCTTGCCTAGACCTCGTTTAGACTCTAAAGAAGTAGGACACATATTAGAAGTGTGGCCCTTTTCACCACATAACCAGCATTCAACTTCTTTCATTCTGGCCAGCTTTGCATCTTTAGGCCGGATATCATGGGGCTGGTAATAGTGTGTGTTAGGCCTCCATCTGGATTGCCTTTTTGGAGCTTTAGGTCTTCTGTGCTCTTTAGGTCTACGAAGCTCTCGTCGCTTTGCAGAGCTCAGTCTGTAAGTAGAGTTACTTTTCTTGTAAGCCTTCTTTGCTTGTCTCTTGTGCTTTCTTCTGTGCACAAGGGGATCATCCACTGTGATGCCATACTTACTGCAGAATGATTTTGTACCAGGAAGTCTGTTGATTTTATCAATGGACTTCTGCATCTTAGACCTGGTACATAATGAGATCAAAACTTTTGTTACAATACCATAGAGATCTCCCCACACATAAGTCTCTAATGGTAAGGGGAAAGCATCTTCCATTCTCAAGATGTCTACTAGCTTTGAAGGTAAAGCTGCTAGATAGACCTGCTTCTATAATATATTCTTGGGGTCTTTTACCCAGAATATTCTCTGTATCCAGTCTCTGTGGAAGTCTTCATACTCGCTGATATTGTTGCACTTTAAATTCATCAATATCATTTCATTCTTATCAGCTGCAACATATTCTAATCCACAGAAATGCTCTTGGATTAGTGATGTGCGAGCACCAATCATATTTATTTGTGCAGTGCCATCAGGGTTGAACATGATGTCACCCTGCTCATCTTTTAGAACTTCCTTCTCCATTTTATCGATCAACGCTGGAGAGGACTCAAGTTCCCACCATCTTGCCAGTGTGCCAGTAAAACATTGCATGATTGTTTTACATGCTTCAACTTCACTCTTTCCATATGCACACATCAACTTATACTCAACAATCATCTGATCCAATATCTGCCGGATCTGGTGTGCAGACATATTATCGATATTCCACTCCTTATGACTCCCGTCATGAAATGTTTCCCTCTGAGGAATCTTTCCTGCACCATAGAGGTCAGGAGCTGCATGTCGGGTGAACTGAGGCTCTAGTGGCTCATAGATGGGAAAGACATGGTCTATTGACTCTGAGTCTCTTATGACTTCTCCTATAGTGATCTTTTCAGATCGCTCTTCAACTGGCTTTGACTCAGGTCTAGTTTCAGACACAGTCACAAGAGGCAACTGAGGAACTTCTTTGGGCATGAGATGAGGAAACCGGGAGATAGGAGGAATAGACTCGGGTTTCGGGATCTCATGTGGGACAACACTTTTATCTTTGCCAGCAATGAATGACATTGGAATTGGCTTGCTGGGCTTCTTGACATTTAAATTTTCAAATTTTTCTGTTAACTTATATACAGACTGCCTAGTGGCCATAGATTGATCTATGACACTAGTTTCTATCTCATCAAACTTTACAGAAGAATGTTCAGTAATACTTCTAACTACCTGTAAGTCACACTGTACGGAGTTCAAAACTCTATGTACATCATTGACTGAGACTTGGACAGAATCAATCTGGTCTTTGACGAGAGCCGTTTTGGCAACATTTTTCTCCAGACCTGTGAGTGCAGTGTTTGTCCAGTTTAACTACTCACTCACCTTCTATACTCTTCCTTCACTACCCATTAAAGAATTATCATGCTGAACCAAAGGGCTAGCATGTGTAGAATTTGACCCTTCCCCTATCACAATGCTTCTGAAAGGAGGGTAGGTAGTGGAAGTCTCTATTTTACTGCCATCTAATGCAGTCCAAGAATGTGAGGAAGATGTTGTAGTATCAGCCATTAATACAACATCATTCTCCATTTGCTTCTTCCAAGAGTAGAAGGAAATCCACACACTGTTTTCTTCCATGTATTCTTTCCATTCAGCTGACATCTTCAGCTTTTCCTCTTTAGGGAAATTAGCTGCAAAACCTTCAGCTTCTGGATGTGTGAATAGATCCCAATTTATCATTTGTTTCATCCACTGTGCTGGGATCTCTGATTTAAAACATCCATCCATCAGAGTATAAAACTTCTGGATCTCGGGGACAGATGGCTTCTTTACTCCTGGGGGCAGATCTCTGAATCTGCACTCTGGAATCAATCTATCAACTTGCTCAACATAACCCAACCCATACTTTGGAGTACCTGGGGATCTTGCATTCATAAAGATCTGGGTAAGCCTCGGATCTTCATCTACCAGATCAGGAATTACATGCATCATTAGGACATGTGGGTGTTCATCCTCATGTGGAAACGGTATGTCAGAACACTTAGGATTTGGACACGGACTGACTGATGTGCTCGGAGGGGCTTGTCCTGTTCTGGGGTTATGATTCTGATGTAGAACAGCATAGGCAAGACTTTGCAGATTGACAGACTGTTTACATTGAGGAAACTCTACTTTAACTGGCTGAAAATTTACTATCTGTGCAAACTCAAAAAGAGAAATATGACTACAATTTGAAACAATAGAACTGCAACCCGTATCTGTACAAGCGGGTGAAATATACCGAGGAGACTTTTTACACTCAGCTTCAATTCTTCTGCGATCTATGGTTGACCTTCTAGGAAAGGACAAGGTCGCAGAGGATTGGTCTTCGATTATGTTGGCAGACGTGATTTTCTGAATAGACAGAGGTCTTGGATTTGGAATTGTCCAGTGCCGGGGGAATTCCAGATCTTCCCATTTAATGGCTTGGTGCTCAATCTTCTGGTTTTTAGAATCTGTGAGCACAACGACACTGGTTTTTGACTCTCTGCTGGGGGCATGGAGTACTGCTGGAAACATTGTAGATGTGTGGCGGAAACAGCCACGAAATTGAATCGCGATATTTCTTCTTTTCTTGTTCATATCAAATCCCATTGTTCGGATTTGTAGTTGAAGAATATCGGCCAATGTTTCATCAAAAACTGACACTGAGAAATTAGGGTAACAGTCAAACCAGACTGGCCCATTAGATAGTGGAGCAACTATCCCTCCGATTAATGAATCAGTGTACTTATTATGTGTTAGATCTCTGACTGTGGCTAACACATATGCATCGACTCCTGCATGCACCAGAGAATTTATACCAACACGCAAACAACCCAGATGTAAAAACTCAGTTCCCAATTTTCTAGCTTCTGCTTGAAGTTCTTTGGGATTTAGGATGGTAATCAGCTGGGCTTGATCACTATTCTCCTGGATACTCGACACAGACTCCTTAATTGTTATTCTAGTGGCAGCTTTCAGGTGCCAGACTCCTAGATCATTATATACTTGAGAGGGCTTGATGTTGGGAAGGACCCAACGTGCTTGAGGCTCAACCTCTTCATAAAGGTGATCAGACTCATTGATCACTCGACCACTACTAGACGCAAACATGTCTCTGAGAGGATTTTGCTCAGCTTGCTCTTCTTCTGCAAGCTCTCTGAAAGATACAGATTTTGACATTGAGGGATCCATTGCCTTAGGATGAAAGAGAGAAAGAAATACTTTCAGATATTACTCAAGATCTTGAACCAGGCTACAACGTAGACTTATTGGCTCCGATACCAATTTCTAGCAGAGGCTTCTCAAGCTTGCTTGCGGTCGTCAACCAACCGACTTGGCCTTGTTAAGTTTCTCTAAACACTGCTTGTTATGAACCCAACTGTGAACCCAGACGAACCTACTTGTGCCCTCACACTCTAGCGGCCTACCACACGGCTTCTACGCCTTCAAACGGCCTTAGCGATCCGTAGCACTTCGCGAACTCCAGCGAACTTATGGCGAACTTTTATAGCAGTGCAAGTATCTTAACAACAAATATAAGCACATAGAGTAATAATGCGGAAACTCAAGATGAAAGTCTTCTCTCTTTATTAACAGAATGCTTCATAATCAGATTACAATGGATTTCTCCGTATCAGAGATGGACTATATCGGCTTTTACTGGACTTATGATCTTCACGAATGAAGGATCATTACCAAAGGCTTCCTGGCCGAGTTACAGACTCTGTCTCAGAGCTTTATGTAAACACACATAAATTTACAGACTCACTAATGAACTGGCCACTTTAGGTTCTGATGTATGCCGAGCACATACACCCGCAGGCTTCTCAGTTCAACCTATGGACTGTGAGTAATAAACTCCGTGATGCGAGCAGATCGCTTGGATAGCGCAGACGCAGAGCAGGGAGAGACTACTCGGACTTAAACACAACACACAAGACTCAAAACACCCCAAATGCGAATGAATCACAAATGAGCCTTACCTCTCCTTATATAGGAATGAGAGGGGGACAAACATTACTGTGGTTCGTTCAATTATTGACACTTGGCAGAAGATCATCGTTTTTGGGTAACACCAAATGGTGACATCCGCACGGAGATCTGTCATGCCGACAAAATAAAGTGCAAGACATGTGAAATACACTGTGGATACCTTACAAAGGCCCACGAGGAATCAAAACTTAATAATTACACAATGGATACTTTTCTGGCGTAGGAAAAGTCCAAGAGAAAAGCTACGTCACTATGGACCCGTGACTAGGTATCATATGTACACAGGGAAAGCCTTTCATGAGTGGGGCTCCCGAGGACCACTAGTACTGGATTCAGCTGCAGGTTCTTCCAGAATTTTGACACCTGGATATCGGACATGGTACCACTCATCATCCCATGGTTTTGTGTAAATCCTTCTAACGATCATGGGTTTATTAAGCACTATTTGATGCTTAATTTTTGTCATGACTAGCCACTGATAATGCATTTGCATGTGCATTTTTAATATGGGATGGTCTAACATTGTATGCTCTATACTGGCAAGTTCTCCAACAGTTTTGCAAGGATAATGAAAACACTCGCCAGCTGGTCCTGAGAGACAGTCATCACAGAAGTGTCTATGATATGTCTGGAAACAATCAGGATCCATGCTATAAGGACTAACCCCATAATGCCACCACCAGTTTGATAGCCATGGAATATGTGGCTCTCTCTCATTTATCCATGTCGGGGCAAATTTTAACTTTGTGTAATGGGTTTCTTCAGGTCCATCTCTGTTAAGAAGATTCCACCACAATTTTTCATAACCTGCAAAATTGTAAACAATGTCAGGAAAAATAAGTTTAGGATCATCATGCGGCCATGAAGTGAATTTACCATATGTGTATGGGCCGATTTTTCTGACTCTGTTTATCACATAGTTTTTATAATGTTCTTTTGATCTGTCACTGCCACCAGTACCAATGACATACAGATCCCAAAAATCTTCTGAGAGAGATCTCTCAGCTTCTTGTGAGGCAGCCATGCTGTGTGAATACATCTTTTCATGTATCCACCTATTTCCTTTTGGATACACTTTTCTACCTGGAACCAAGTGTTGCATATCTGTGTGGTTCTGCAAATTCCCATCTAACACTTGGGTGTTTCGGAGGATCCAAGTTGGCCTCCATTTTTCTAAATACACAGGCCAGGGCTCATCATCTGCAATGTATCTGAGCTCTTCCCTCTTATAGGCCTGATTCCATTCTGTTAGAATGACAAAACAATGAAACTGAACTTGCTTTATATTGTCATTCTCTTGTTCTTGATGCTGGAGGTATTCTCTGCTTAAAAAATCTGGAATACAATTATCAGAACCTCTAATATGCTCTACTTCAAAACTAAAGTAAGCAAAAAGGGCTTGCGATCTTGCAAACTTTGCATCTTCAGGGTTCTTAATTTCTTTTGACAGAACTTTTTCCCAGATCGCGCCTTCACGAAACGCTGATCATTTCTACTCATCACCTTCAGCCTTCCCCTAAAACAATCCGAACTCTGGCAGTGTGCACACGACGGAAAACTGTGACACCTTCCATCACCATGTGTTCGAGAACCGCTGTATCCGATGATGGTCTTAAGAGACGCATAGCGAATCATCATTCCAACCTTTGGGACGATGACCTCATACGGTCTCTCTCCACGTCTTATCAGGTTATGTTCATCTTACAACTTATTCTTAAATGCACATTCCTGCTTTCCAAACGAATGGAATGTATACTTTTTTTTTTTTTTTTCCTTTTTATTTACTCTGTTGAATGTATATGAATGTATATGGGTCAGGCGCCTTCATACCGTGAGCGTGCAGAGAGACTTATTGTGGAAGTGAAAAAAATGTTCAGAGAAATTGAGGATGGAGTATCAATTAATGCTCTCAATGATCTGCTTTCAAGGCTTTCCATGGTCGATAGCATCGAACGTTTGGGAATCGATAGGCATTTCAAAACAGAGATAAAATCAGCGCTGGATTATGTACACAAGTCAGTTTATATCGTAGCCTTATCATAATTATTCATTTCTGGTTTTATATATATGGCATACACGTGATTCTAAGGATAAATTAATTTTCACGTACAGTTATTGGAGTGAAAAAGGCATTGGCTGTGGGAGAGAGAGTGTTGATACTGATCTCAACTCAACAGCGCTGGGTCTTCGAACTCTTCGACTACATGGATACCCGGTCTGTTCAGGTAGATATATATAATATATATATCCCCACATTTTATGAGTATATTGTTCGTTTATGTTAAACCATTTAGGTGCTATCAAGTTGTTTGATGATATCACGCAGCTGACATCTAGGTGCAGACAGTAATTTGATAATACATAATGATGTCAGGTGTGCTGGAACACTTTAAAGACGAGAACGGGCAGTTTGTCACTTCTTCCATTCAAACAGAAGGAGAGATCAGAAGTATACTCAATCTGTTTCGTGCCTCCCTCGTTGCGTTTCCAAATGAGAAACTTATGGAAGACGCTGAGATCTTCTGTACGATATATTTAAAAGAATGTCTACAAATGATTCCGGTATCCAGTCTTTCACGACAGGTGAGGCAGGGAAATTGATAAGCAGCAATCAAAATCGGTAGTAAATTTCTGTGGGAGTCAATCTTTTTGACGGATTCCTGACAGAGTTTTTAAAAAAATTAGGTCTTTCCAGTGCCGAGGGAGCAGTTCTGATATGATATACATCTGAAACGTTTACATCAATGCATTGAGCTATTTACAATAATTTGAATTTTGTGGTTGCAGATAGAATACGTTATGGAGTATGGTTGGCATACAAATCTTCCACGACTGGAAGCAAGGCACTACATGGACGCATTTGGATATGATGAGTAAGCCAATTATCTCACCGCCCATTTAATTTCCGTGCCTTCAAATCTATAGCTCGAAGAAAATATTTTAGTGCATTAAACTTTATATACACATGTAAATATTTTAGTTCTATATAGACTTTATTTATTTTCATAGAACTAAAGGGTTTTAATAGAATTACTCCGAATTATTTAAATACAGTTACGATAATTTTATCATATATATATATATATATATTAAAATTTAAGTTATAGTTTAAATATATACTAAATTATTATTAATAAAATAAAATTTAAATTTATAAAAATAAAATAATATTTTATATTATGAATAATATCGGAAAGAAAATTTAAAATAAATATTATTATATTTAATTTATTTTTTAATTTGAATGAATACAAAATTTTAAAAATTGAAATGTTATATGTTTTATTTGAATTATCACACCATTTTCTGTAATACAATTTATATTTGAAATTAATCATCACGAGTTTAATTTTCCCTTTATTTGGGTTAGGTTTTATTATCCTAAGATGCTTTATTCTCCTCATTTACTCCTACATTTTGTATTTTAAAGGTTTATATAATATGAAATTCACCATTTTAATTATTAAAGGTTTATTTAATGTGAAATTCACCATTTTAACTATTAAATAATGAAAGACTATATATTTTATATCATTAAAACTTTCTCATGAATTTCTATTTTCAGGATGCCATTTATGAACACCGACAAACTTTTAGAACTTGCAAAATTGGACTTCAATATATTTCAATCCGTACAACAAAGGGAGTTGAAACATATTTCCAGGTTATATGAGCTTTGTTATTTCATTATACATTTTTTTGGATGCAAGTGAGGTATAATGATATCCATTATTCAAAATAACGTAAAAATATATGAATTTGTGAGTAGATGGTGGAAAGATTCGGGTTTCGACGAATTGACGTTTGCTCGGCATCGTCACGTGGAATTCTACACTTTGGCATCTTGCTTTGCAATTGATCCTAAACATTCTGCATTTCGAATCGGCTTTGCTAAAATGTGTCATCTTGTCACGGTTCTCGACGACATTTATGACACATTTGGAACGATGGACGAGCTCAAACTTTTCACAGTGGCAGTAAAGAGGTGTGGTGAATGAACTTTGAAAGAATGTTTTTTTTGTTTGTATAACGCAAAAAAAAAACTAATTTGATCAAAATTTGTGGGTATAATTGCATATGAAAGATGGGATCCGTCCGCGACAGAGTGGCTTCCACAATATATGAAAGGAGTGTATATGGTGCTTTACGAAACCGTAAATGAAATGGCACAAGAGGCAGAGAAATCTCAAGGCCGAGACACGATCAACTATGCTCGACAGGCTGTATGGACAATGAGAATTCACACGCATATTTTTGGAAACAATAATTTATCCACTCGACTGGTTGGTGATGAGTTAATTTTCTTTGCTTGTATATGTGCAGTGGGGGGCCTTTCTTGATTCATTTATGAAAGAAGCCGAATGGATCTCCAATGGTTATCTTCCAGCGTTCGAGGAGTACTACAAGAATGGAAAAGTTAGTTTTGGTTATCGTATAATCCAATTGCAACCCACTCTCACCTTGGACATTCCCCTTCCTCACCACATCCTACAGGAAATTGACTTTCCATCGAGGTTCAATAGTTTGGCATCCGGCATCCTTAGACTGAAAAGTGACACTCGTGGTTACAAGGTACGACCTATATCAGTCCCAATGCAAATAGAAGAAGTTTTGCTTTGCTTTGCATTATTGATTTTTCGCTAGTTTTTATTAAAATATAGTTGATGATTCTGATATTGGCACGACGAATGCAGGTTGAAAATGCCCGTGGAGAAGCAGCTTCTTGTATATCATGTTATATGAAAGAGAATCCTGGATTAACAGAGGAAGAGGCTGTGAATCATATCCATGCCATGGTCGATAACTTGATCAAAGAATTAAATTGGGAGTTTCTCAAACCTGATAGCAATGTTCCCATCTCTTCCAAGAAACATGCTTTTGACATCACCAGAGCAATCCATCATGGCTACAAATACCGAGATGGCTACAGCGTCAGCACCAATGAAATGAAAAATTTGGTCATGATAACAGTCCTCGATAGTGTACCTTTATAACCACACTTCATAGTTAATTCATAACCGTATGCCGTTTCTTGCCCGACTATAATGTCTATGAGACATACATAACGCGTTGCTTCTAGTCACAGTTTGATAAGTCGCACCTTTGGCAAATTCAATTTCTCCATTCTGTCCATGACAAACCCATATAAAAATCTAAGTCGTATAAAAATCATATGTATGTTTCGGAAATGTTAGAATACCAAAACGAAGATTCTAGAATTTGAAAACTATTGAATACTATTAACACATTTAAATCTCTTCGCACAACCTACTCCAATGATTACAATTCATAAAAATATAAATTTCAATACGTTTTGGAGGTTTATTCCTAAACAAAAAAATAAATGGTTATAATGGTTATTATATATATATATATATATATATAAATATATGTTAAGCTTTTTATATTACTTCTTAAATTTAAAAATTCCTAATAGAATAATAGTGGCTTCTTTCAAACTGATGGACCATGATTGATCTATCAAAGTATATTTACATTATAAAATTGGGCTATAATTTTTAGTGCCTTCCTATTTCTATGTCATGTATGTTAAAGGAATTTACACACATAATTAAAAACATAGTACTCATAAAGAAAAACTAGTGGCTTTCACATAAGAAAAATTAGTTGGTGGGTGATTCCATTTGGATGTGCTCTTGGTTAAGAACAATGATATTAGAATCATTTTTAACAAGGATATTGAGATTTTTATTTAGAAAGTTTTCCTTATCTACACTTCACCTTTCACTTACAATACCTTACTCACAATTCATTTCATCTACTAGTAAACATCCATTTCCTAGAAGTATTGAATTTGTGAGATATGAGGGCAACCCGTATCAATCACCCTATCTCCCAACTCCACCAATAGTTCAATGTATGGCGTGCTCCTCCTTTGCAACAATGTGTCATACTCTACTATAGATAATTCCAGTTGCATTGCAAACAAGGTGGTGGCAAGGAATCTACTAGCGACCTCCTCTATTGCTACTTGCACACAAGGGGTTAGAGCTTGTGATTAATGGTGTCAGCCATGGCCCTTCCAACCACCTTCGTTGAATCATAGCTACTTTTCCCTTAATGTCCATGAGCCATTAGATATAAACCATAAATAAGACAATCACCTTGTTTTAATGTCCAAAATGGCTAAAAAATCAACACATCTAGATTATTTTAGTATTATAATTGAAATATTGAGAAGCCAAAACTTAGAACACAAGAGATCTAAAAGAAATGCAACATTTATTTATATTATTAATTGAAGAAAATGAGAGAGATAAACTTAGGATGATCCCCATGTCTGACCCCTATCCCCTTTTATAGGCTCGAGGAACTCTTCACACGCCTTATTTTATTGTTTTCCCTTGAAAAATGAAGGCAAATACAATGGCCCGATGCCATGGGAGAATACCACTGTAAATATTATGGGAATATTTCATCCACTTTCCCATCTTCTACTTGTCTGAGTTATTTTGGTTTTAAATTCATATTTATCACTAATCCAGAGGCCTTGAAAATTTGGTCTGATATTGTTAATTTTCGTCTTCTGAGGTTAATCTTATGGCCTTCAACATTGCATAAACACTATTTATATTGTTTCAGCCTTTCAACCTCTTTAGGTCTGAGGATACTAGTCCTTTAATATGAGAACTGAGGTATCTCGACCTTCAAATCTTGATGCATTTTAGAGATTCATTTTGGAGATTCAAAACTTCTTGATGGATTTATGCTTCATTTTTTTATCAAGTTTTCTAAGATAGTTTAGATATACTATTGACATTCGAGGCCTTCTTCTGAGAAATTTAAACTACGGTTTAGTTTTCTTTATTCACATAACTTCGGATTTAGATCTAGGGCTTGCATGAAAAGGGAGTATATCTTTTTCCAAATTGGTATTCATTGAATTAGGGTTTATATATAAAGCCCTACAAGTTAGATTGAATTGAACTGACATCTTTTTGAGGTTTCTCTTTCACCCATTGATTTGATCCCCTATTGATCTTACATAGGTTTGTATTCTTAAGTACATCTAATGATTTAATTATTTCACACATTTTATCCAAGGAAAATTTTAGGGTGGAATTTCCGATAATTGGCTATTTTTTGAACATTTTCCAAAAAAAACATTCACCCATTTGGTTAAAAATTATATATATATATAGGATTAAATGGATGATATTCGCCAAAAAATTACCAATTTTAATAGTAAATTACATGTTTTTGATTGAATATTAGCCTACATTCTATATATATGACTCTTCAGACTTCAATAGTCATCTATAATACTATACATATAGATAATATCTTAATACTTAAAAAATACCGTAATTTTTATTAGTGATTTCATCATTAAGTATGCACATGTAAATCCATTTTGCTCAACTTTGATTTTGTTTAGGTTCTCATCGGCCTACCACCCCTAATAGAAATAGACGGGTAGCGTGCTACGTGTTACTATATGATCTCACATATCATCTACGTTTGGAACTTGTCCAGGCCCAATCCAACATACTCTATTTTTGTTCCCTCTCTATGTGGTGGCAAATGGGAATGGCAAACTGGGATGGTCTCTTGGCTCGTTCCTCACCCCTTTGGAAATTCTCTTCTATTGGTCCAAAATAATTCAACAATATAACATTTATGATGTTAGTATCATGAAGAGATAACCAAAACAAGGAAACATATATTAGGGAAAAGCCAAATGACATTTTCATTAGAAAAAATATTCAGTTCAATAGAGATGCATCGTAGTCAAACACCAGGCCAAACCTAGTTCATCTTCATCCCAGTCAAGTCATATTCCCACAGAATTTGGTTTGATTTGGTTTGCCTTCTCCCATCCACACAGATTAGTTCTTCCATATTGATTCATTCACCACAAAGATTTATCCATCTCAGAAATTTATCCATCATAGACATATGGGCATCACAGAGATCTATCCATCGAAATGACTCTTCCACATATATAAAGAGGATTTTATTCATAAGTCTAAGAGCTAGAGAGATACATTTTTCTATTCTTTCTTCCTCATCTCCTCCACTTGATTACATAGAACACTTGCTTAGATGATCCAAATTACTCTCAAACAAAATATGTGTGAATTTCATTTGGAGGAGGTTGAGTAAATATTCTTTTATAGTGATACAATAGCTTGAATGGATGGCTTGCATGAATTATTTCACTTGAATAATTTAAAGGGATGACTTGACTATGAGCAGGCTGCCCTGGCTCATTTTGGAGTGAAAAATTATATTTTTCAAAAGTTATAATTTCTTCTTTTGAGCATGAAGAACATGATATATATTTTTTCTTTTGACCTATAATGCATGAATAATATAACTTAAAAATACATAAAGGAAAAAAATAATAATTATGAACACTAATCAGAGTTACAAAATTCAACAAAATAAAGGTTTTACTTATTTTGTGTTTCTGAATTATTCATTTCCCACTAGAAACTCTACCCTCAGGATATAATATTTTCCATACCGATTCACTTAGCTTATTTAACAATTTTTTAGTGGCATGACAATCAATTATAGTTTGAATTTGAAGCTATTTTAACTGTCAATATCACCTTTCTTATTGACTTGAAAGGTTTTGGATTTGGTGTAGTTCTTCTTCCTTACGTTGGAATTCAAAGTGTTTAATAAATTTATTCTTCAATTCATTCCAACAAAATGTTTCTCCATGTGCAATTCAATTTTAGACCAATTATCGTGTAAGTCATCCAATCTGTCTTGGAACATATGTGGCAAAAATCTTTCACCCGTATAGAAAATCCTTTTCCATTCACTTTCACACTAGTTTATATGTTATAAAGGATCACATCATTGCTTAAATTTTTGAGTATTTGCCTCTATTGATATCTTCTTTCTTCCAAATCACTCAAAAATGCATCTTGTTTTGGTCATCCAAGTTTGAAGCTTGCAACCATGATTATCCCCCATCACACCACTTTTTTTAGTAGAAGTTTGGATAAGGCTTTGTATTATTCGACCTTGACCTCTAACCATCTTAGGTACTTTTTTGATATGATTCAATGAATAATTATGTTTGTTGAATTTTAAAGGAGTACCTAACCTAAATGCTAGGTCTATTGTGACTAATGCCATTTTTTATTTAATTAGCTTTCATAGAGGAGGGGTATTGCTTTGATATAAAAGCAAGGTCAAATCCTTGCTAATAGAATTGCATCAATAGACGAACACTCTTTAGCTTTCGACTGATTGTTTTCCAACTGTCGTTCATGTATTTGAACATTTGAGTTTTGGCCAATGGATAAAGGAAAACGAACTAAAACTCACTTGTATCATTTGGTTGAAGATTATCCCTACCTTCATGGATGAATTGATATAGTTGTTTGGCTTTTTGTATCCCAATATCCTATATAGCTCTTCCCTTATTGTGGGTCAAGGGTAATGACAATTTTTATATTATTTGCATTGAGATTGTTCTAGTCTCATTCCAAGGAAATAATTTCTTCAATTTTCAACCACGGGGTCATCAAACCAATGATGGATAAGTAGGAATTTATTCAACCAATTCAACTATCGATAGTGTCAAATGGAAATCAAGGTACTGCACGAATCCTAGGTGTGATAATGTGAGTTGATGTTGAACACAGGAGAAACCACTCAGTCAAAGACCCATGATGATGATCAAACGCTGAGCACGAGGTCACCTATCAATGATGTAAATAAGGCCAGGGTGAAACTCTAGGTTTTCTCTCAGAGCAATATGTCGTAGTCGATAAGAGACAAACCTACTGGCAAGAAGTCAATGGAGACCTTCTCAAACTAGCATGAGCATAAGACCAAACATCTAATGTGGTAGAACAATACACTGCCAAGACCGGGAAGGCCGACAAAAAAATGTGTCAAGAGACACCACTGATAGGCCGACTCAAGTTAACTTCCCTTGAAAAAAAGCATGACTCATGTTTACTATGGCAACAAATGATAAGTTTGTATAATTTTGTTATGCATGAAGCACGAAAAAACCCTCCATATGATTGGAAGAGATAACCTACCAGGGGAGAAATGACGCATGTGACAAGGTTATGGCTTCTCCTAAGTCAAAACTAAAACCATCCCAAATGAAAGAAAGACATAGTTTTTTGTGCTTTGTTCAAGGGTGACAAAACTGACACTGTAGTTGCCATCAAAATATGAAGTAATATCCCATTCCGACTCTTTTTCACATATTTATTTTTTTTGTATTTTTCATATTCAAAGCCTGAAAAAATAATAAAATAATGCTATATTAAAATGGATAGAATAGGTATCATAAAACAGATGCACTAGTTCCAAGAATAGGAACAATCCTATACTCAATGCAAGTTGGCGGAAACGGGTAAGTGATACTCAGAGGAGTGTTCTATTCATGGGTAATAAGGTGTCAAGTCATGGTAGCTAAGTGATTTCATGGTTAACTTGTACAAAGAGTCAAGGTCAAAAGATGGCTTAAACAGTGAGTCCAAATGAAGCCAGCTAAAGGCCAAGATAAACAAGTAGTCAATATGCAATGTAGAAATACAACTTGACAACCAAAAGGGAGCCTCTAGGGTAATGGCTAGAAAAATGATAGGAAGGAAGAAGAAGAATGAAGCTTCAACATATATGTCATGGCGGAACTAAAGAGGACTCTCGAGCCTACATCAATTACAGCATGGACAAAAAATGCTAGTGAGGAACTAACTAGGAAACCCATGTAAAGGAAGGCTCTACCACCAAGTCACGATTAAAAAAATCAGCGAGTGAAATGGGTTAAGTACTCATGACAAGATGGGATCAACCCTATGGCAAGTGATCAAAATGGAGGCTAGTATGTAGAATGCAATGGAAGGTGGACTCCCTAACCTATATGCCAGTTTAGAATCATATACCTGCCATGATAGGTTAGCGGTCATGGATCCAAAGAAACTGGAAAAAAATATCAAATTTAGTAAAATGTCCCTAAAAAAATACCTTTCCCAACGCTTACAAGAAACATGGTTATGCAGCCTTAGATAGATTTTGAAAAATAAGCACAAAGGAATTTGGCAAAAAAATTTCAAATTCTGGGTATAAATAGACCATTTACCTCATATTTGGATCATTTTGACATTGCAGAAGTGGAGGAACCTTTTGGAGAAAAAATTCCCCTTCTTAGAACAAGAGAAATCAGCCATCAAATCACACCAAATCAGTTAAGTAAGCTCTAAATTCATCTTCGCCATCAATTTTGTTCCTTTTTAAGAGAAAAATTTAGAATTTGACCATAGGAAACATTTGTTTTGATGAAACCCTCTGCGCATATGCGGGTTCATGTGGATGAACCTACATTTGATATGCGACTATGTGTAAAGGAAGCCACGTATTCACAGACCGAGAATTAAAAAATGAACCTAATGAATGATTTGGTGAATTTTTGTTGGATGTCTATTAGTTGGAGGGAGCATGAACATATCACCATTGATAATGAAGTGATGGATGATCAAAATTTGCTCGATATCCTTCGAAATTGTGGATTTCTAAAATTCTTCAAAATTCCAAATATGAAAAGTAATGTCTGGTTGCTCCAAATGTTGGTAGATCACTGGGAGCTGGAGAAAGACTGCTTCATGATAGATCAAATGCCTATACGCATAGAGGTGGAAGACATATATTTCATCATTGGACTCTCTCGAAGAGGAGATCCAGTAGATTTGCACGTAAATCCTTTGGGAGGGCTTACTGTGGAAGACTACGTCCAAGTCTACTGCATAGAGGGGTCTAAGAAAGTAGGGACTCATATTGCAATCAAAGATCTGAAAGAGTTATACATGAAGATTCTCCTTTTCACCATTGGTAGGGTAGTAGGATCTTCTTCCCTACATCAGGCATCCAAGACTCAGATGAGCATTATGGTAGAGCTCTCTAAACCACATGGGATGATGAGTTCTTCCAATGGTGGGATGAAAAATTTATTGTTGTGGAAGACTATCCCTATGCTCGGATGGATTTTTGTGGTGATCCAGATCTAGTCCTTCCACTTGGTGCAACATGGGGTGTAATCGGTGAGATTGCAATTTTTATTTTTTTAATTTTTTGGATTTTTTCAAAATATGATAATGAAAAAATATTTTTGATTGAACTCAAATGACTTACAAGATTATTGATGATCATTATACAGATATGGGACCAGTCAGACCTGAGGGGTACCCAAGGCATAAGTGCCGCAGAGCTGAGGCGGATGCTGAAGACCCGGGTAGGACCCTCCATGCCGTCTAGAGAAACTTGGAGAGCTTGACTCTCCAAGTGCCTATGTCCGTAGTAGAGGACTTACCAGAGGCTATCTAGAGATAGGTAGTCAGAGTACCGCGAAGTACCACGAGACTGGGAGCGGTTATTCCACCATGTAGCAATTGCTATCGAGTTCTATAGGAACACGAATGTTGGGCAGGGACCACATGATTAGATATATAGATTTTACTGGATCCCTATAATATATTTTTTATACTAAACATGATCGGGCATAAGCCCTAATTTTGTAGGATAGATGGGTCCAAATTTTGTATATTTTGAACACTCTGACTATATATATATATATATATATATATATATATATATATATATATATAACGATTTATATGATGTGATGACTCAAATGTATGACAAATGAATGATGTATTTGATATATCGATTAAAATGTACAATGATGAATATTCCAATCAATTGCTTGATTAGAAAATAAGTCTGTCATCCAATTATCAGCTCGAGGAATGTGAATGAATGTTATAAATTTAAATTATCTTTGTAACAAACATACCCTAAAAAATAATCAGTGCAAAAATGGGTCTCGAACCCGATATGTGTTGTTCAACTATGAAATGAGCAGCTGGGAATCCAAGAAAACTACTAATGAATCAACACCCAAAGATATTTCTTTCGAGAGTAGGTAAACTACTATAGTGTATTCTACTACATTGTTCGAAAAAGGACCAATGAAAACACCTCTTGAAACCAACAACTGACCAGATGGTTAATGAAGTACCCAAGCCGCGAAAGCCAAGTTTCGGGTATGTCTACTAGCACCATCAACAAAACCAAAGTGACTCATGACATCCAACACAACCTGTCAAAGAAGATCAAATGCATCATAATCACACCAAAAACTGAAAACCCAGATACGTACAAAAAACAAAAAATATATACAAAAAGCAAGATGCTAGGCCAAATCCTAGGAATAACACTTCTTCAAATAGAGCCCATTTCTAGGCTTCACCAACTCATTTCCATCAAAATCAACCAAGGCATAAGCTTTTTTTTTGAGGACCTTTTTAACAATGAAGGGGCGATACCACATAGATTTAAACTTGCCTGCCCCTAGGGCATCCTTCCCTTGGGCATAAACCAAGACAAGTTCTCCTTAAAAAAAAAACCCTAGGTTTCACCGTTTTATCATACTAAACCTTAATCTGTTTCTTATGTGTCTCATTCGTCGTGGTGGCATCCCGATGCTACTCATTCATATGTTCCAGATGAAGGAGATTTTCTTCAAGACTGATGGTGTCAGGAATAAGTTCTACAACTAACTTAAGAGAAGGAATTTCAAATTCAATGGGGAAGATAAATTCCAATCGATAAGCTAGTTAAAACGGAGTAAAACCAGTTGCGGTTTTGACTAACATCCGGTATGCCTAAAGCACAGGATATAATGTAATGTGCCAATTGGATCCAACTTTATCAATTTTCCATTGAAGAATGGTCTTGAAGGATTTTTTACGGCTTCGACCTGTCCATTAGCTTGAGGATAATACGAAGACGAGTGCTCCTGTCGGAAACCTAATTTTATAGCCAATTCAGTGATCATTCTATTCTAAAAATGATTGCCATGATCAGTGACAATATATTTGTGAATACCAAAGTGAGAAATGACTTGATTGAAAAGGAAAAGAGATGTTGTCTCACCATCATTGCCAAAAGTAGGCATAGCCTCGACCCACTTTGTGAAGTAGTCTATGGCTATAATAATGTATTTGTGACCTTTAGCCTAAGGTGGGTTACAAGTAGTATAATCAATACCGCACTTTGTAAAGGGGCCAAAAGTGATGACAGGAAAGAGCAGAGCTGGATGAGAATGCAACTTTCGCGTATAGACCTGACACGAATATCATCTTTTGACCGATTCCATACAATCTTTGAAAATTGAAGGCCAAAAGTATCCTGCAGGCAAGGTTTTTTGGGCTATAGCAAGCCTAGATAAATGACCACCGCAAGCTCCACTATGGCAATCATTAAGCACAACCTCATCTTCTTCGAGATTTAAGCACTGCCTAAGGATTGAATCAACCCCGCGATGATATAAAGTGTCACCGATGATCAAGTAACTTTTAGCTAGGTGACGTAACTTATGATGCTCATCCTTAGAAAAATTCGAGGGAAAATTTGCAGTCTGGAGATATAATATGACATCCTTATACCAAGGATCCTATGAATAAAGGAGAAAAATAAGTTCATCCAGGAAGGATTCATCATAAACCATCTCTTCTCCACAAGGCAACTCAAAAATCAATTCCGCAAAACCAATGCTTTCTTGGACTTGGAAGACATAAAATTAAGGTCAAATTCCTACAAAATCATAATCCATCGATTGTATTTACCCCCAATCCCTCGCCTACTAAGAACAAACTGAAATGGATTGACTGCTACCAAAACATAGGTTTTTCAAAGAAGAATATGATGTCTGAGCCGCTGCACAGCATGAATAGCTGCCAAAGCAAGCTTCTCTATCAGAGAGTATCGAAGTTTAGGTCCTACCAGACCTCAACTAAGGTAGTATATAACATGCTCTGAAAGAGAATCATCTTCCTGAACCAGAACCATAAGAATGGTAGATTTTGCTCCCGCGAGATACAAAAGGAAATCCCTGCTATAATCAGGTGGACTGAGTAGAGGAGCAGAGGTCAATGATTTTTTCAAAGCATCAAATGAGCGCTAAGAAAACTCATCCCAAAAGAATGGAACTCCTTTCTTTAATAATCTCATAAACTGTTTGGTAGCCTTGGCATAATTTACGATGAATCTCCACAGAAAATTAGCTTTTCCTTGTAGACTTTGAAGTTGACGAATTGAAGACAGGGGAGGCAACTGAAGTATTGCCTCAACCTTTAAGGGATCTACCTAAATCCATTCCGTAGACATAATAAATCCCAACAACCGAGTGAATGTGACCGAGAAAACATAGTTGTTCAGATTCAACCAGATTTTATAATACCGACATTGTTCAAATACTTGATGGAGGTGAGAGGGATGATCAATTCTCTTATGAGAATGAGCAGCTGAATCATCCAAGTACGACTCGATAATATGCTTGATGTCTTGGAAGGCATAGGACATAGCCCGCTGAAAAGTAGCTCTAGCATTTTTAAGGCCAAAAGGCATCTTCTTGTAGGCAAAGGTACCCAAGGGAAAAATAAATGCAGTATTAAGCTGATCTTCAGGACAGATAGTGATTTGATTATATTCAGAGAAACCGTCGATGAAGGAGAAAATCTCATTTCCCGCACACTCATCGATAATCCGATCTATAAATGGTGTGGGGTAGCTATCTTTAGGACATGATTTATTTAGGTCCCTGAAATCAATGCAAACTCAAATTGTTCCTTGTTTCTTGTCCACAGGAACTAGTTTCGAAATCCATTATGTTAAAGGAATAGGAAAAATGAATCCTGCCTTAAGGAGCTTCTCCACCTCAGCTTTGATAGTTGTTGCCTTCTTAGGGTTGACCGGACGAAGTTTTTTCCTGACAGTCTTAGCATTTTCGTACAACTTGATCTCATGTTGGACAATAGATGGATTTATACCCAGCATTTTGTCATAAGACCAAGCAAACACATCCCTAAAATCTCAAAAGAGATCGGTATAAATTTGAACCTCTTCAGGGGAACATTTAGCTCCGATGAAAATATTCTCGATAATGTTGGGATCTCTAGAAATGATCACCGAGATAGTAGGATAAATTACAGCCATGTGCCCTTCAATATAAACCTGTACAGGTGCTAAAGGGTTTAGTATTGGGTGAACAAGACCAGAAGACTAAGGGCTAGGAAAACTTGATTCAACTTCGCTCAGATATGGTAGAAAGTAAGACCGATGATGAAAATCATCCCACGGTCTCTCTACACCAGTCATTGCTTCTAAGATGGCCTATTTAGATGGAAGAGTGGTATTAAGACAATCCTGGGCTGAATATGAACTAATATTCCAAGCCGAAGCCACATCTCCATCTAATTCCTCCGATGAAAGAGAGATTGGAATGGATTCTGCAGAGTCAATAATAGAGCTATAAGCAATCTCAGCTGCAGGCATTGGAAATGCCATTCCACCCACTTTACCTTCTGCTAATGTGGAGGTAGGAAAAGATAAGGTCCAAGGGTCCAAAAATTAATGAGTTCTAAAAAAATCTCTTTGAATGGGAGCCTTGGAGGATGAAATTGCATTAATCTGAACCGAGGGAGGTGGAAGATCAAAAGTACCCATCAAAGAAGAATACATTCCAACCCCCAAATTCTCAATAGTTGCCTTAGTATCATTCACCAAAGGAATGGTTGAGTCAGAAGATTTATTCTGATCTACAAGAGAACAATCCAGTTGGTCAACTATGATGATTCTCCCTTCGTGAGGGAAACAAACAATACGAAATAAAGAGGATGCAATATCATCCATGTCATAGATCCAATTTCGCCCCAATAGAAGGTTGTAGTCTAAGCTTGCATCGACTATCTCAACTTCAATGTCAACATTTTTTCCCCCAACCCAGATGGGAAAGGCCATATCAATACCATGAAGCTTGTGAGAATGACCGTCAAACGTAGTCAAAAGAATAGCTACAGGAATAGTTGCGGGAGATCCAATAGCCTCCTAGCATGCAAGAGACGTTCTACAAGTGGAAGCATCTTCATCAATGACCATTTGAAAGATATTACATTTTCGATAACTCGATATAATATGGAAATCTATATGATGAGGGAGTCCCCTTTTAAAATTAGACATATCAAATGTAATGATAAGAGATTTTTTTGGATCTACAACCCCAATAGCAGTGAGAGAAGCACTTTGCTAAGCAGGACAAGACTGGAGTACCTCTAATGTAGACATAGCATAAGGACTTTGGGCCAGATATTCTACAATGGAGTAGTTCTGAGCATCCTTGGAATTTGGATTAATCGTCGTATGTTTTGAAGATGCCTTTGGCATCCGAGGTATAGGCTCAACAGTAGGCTTCGTAATATGAAGTGGTTCAACACTAACAGGAGTACCCTTAGCATTCGAAGACTCAGCTTCACTATAATCAAGAGATCTCATAGTGATATCTACGTGAGCACTCATCATATATATGTTTGACAAAATTTCCCCTTCTTGGTTGCCCCTAGAGCGAGCCCCAACATTTTTATTCTCACCAGCAATTAATTGATGCCATTGGGGAAAAGGGTTTGTTAGCATAGCCTGGGAATTGGAGGAACCCTATTGAGCTAACAAGTGCTGCACATCCTGATTTTTAGGGAAAAGGTACGTAATATGGTCTCTAGTGCACAATTTTCATGGAAAATTAACTTTCCTCCTATTGTCCTTTTGACCCTCTCCAACATTATCATTGGTTTTGTTTGCATTTCCCTTCCCATCCTTTCCTTTATTTTTGTTAGTCCATCCTTTCCTCTTCCCATCAGATTGTTTATTTCCTTTGGGGTTAGAATTATGGAGGGCATTAATTGCAAAGGACTGACAAGGGGTAGACATTGAAGGCATAACCTGACTAGAAGAAGCAGATTGTGTAGAAAAATTATGCAATTGACTAAGCAGGTTAGCTCCACCACTATCGATCGACCCAATAAGCCCATCACCATGAGGACCAGGTTTAGTTTTAGACGATTCCAATTTGGAGTGAGGAGCATCCGACAAAATTTTATTGAGGACCCCAAACTGAGAATAAATCAGTTCTAATTGTTGAGCCTTGAAAATAGCTTTCTCTTCAGAAAATACCCCTTACAGGGATACACCTTTAGAAATATCTGGCTGCAAATACTTCAAAAACCATTCCAGAAAGAATTCATTTAGAATATGGGCTTTAATGAGCCTCTTCCTTTTGTGCCATTCCTAAATATGATAGCAAATGTGAGTTTCCTTATCTTGCTGAAAATTGGCCAAGTGGTAAGTCCCAATGTGATAACAGACAGGTAACTGAAAGTGGTTTAGGAACATAGAAGCAAAATCTCCAAAAGTGGCAAAACTACCCCCAGTTAACTCAATATACCACATGGTTGCATTTCCAGTTTAAGGTGTGCTGAAATAACCTCAACCTAATTGAATCATCAATCAGGGAGTTGGATGAACATCATAAATGGAAAGTGGTGATATGATCTGTCGGATCCTCTCCATTCTTCTCTTCAAACTTTGGAATGTCTAAGGGGAGTTTGGTGGGGATCGGAGGCCATCCCAGACTATATCAAATTGGATCATTAGTCAATTTCGAAAAATATGGAAAGTTTAACATTGCCAGGAATGGTAAACAAGGAGAAGCCTCGGAATTCCATCCTCCAAAGGAAGGATTCACAACATTCTGAAAATAATACCCTGGATTTGGTGAGACATTAGGTTGCCAAAAGTTGTTCGTAGAGAATGTTGGGCCATATGAAAATCGTTGTGACCCAATATTCGAAGAAGGACCCCCTTGAAACATGGAGTTACTATAAACATGACCATTTCCCCCCACTAAGGTAGTGAATGGAGAGGAAACCCCTTGATAAGGGTTCCAAGAATTTGAAAATGGAGAAAAGGCCTATGAAGTACTTGATGAAAGGAAAGCAACATTCTGTTTTTGACCAGGGAGAAACTAATTCCTTGCTCCAATCACTGTTAAAACAGGGTTCCAACCTATAAAGGTATTAGAACACGGGCCTCTATACCATGGATTGAAAAGATGGGTCTGAGAAGCAAAAGGTAAAGATCCTGAGGAAGGGGTCGAATGAGACATATGCTCACTCCCAAAGGGGAACCCTTGAAAAGAATTTGATCCATTAGCCATAGAGGGTATGTGTGCAGATGAAACATAAGCAACAGAAAAGGAGAAAGAAGGAATCCCACTAGTGGGTATTCCAAAAGAAAAGGGACCAGATTGTGAAGCATGTGCTTGGGTGTGACCAAAGCCGAACACAGTAGTACTAAAAGTGATCGTAGATACAACAATAGTTCCCCCTCCTTCTACCTAAAGAGGGGTCTGAACACTTGCAGCACTCATAGTTGAAGCTATGTTCCCAGTCGTGGCCATCGAAAGGTGCAAATATAATGGATAAGGACTTGTGGGTCTCTGAGACTCGGGTCCGATGTATTGAACGATGAAAGGATGATCAACAGGAAGAGGAGATGGAAGAGACTCAGTAGGATGAGAAAATTCTTCTACTTCTACCTCTTCTGCAGGAAGGAAAACTCTCGAGATGAGTGGAGCACTCCTCTTTGAACTGACACCAACACCAGAACTACCCACAGAAAAAACAAGCCCTGATGGAGGATCTCTCTCCGCTACGTCTGAAACCACCGGGTGAAAATCACCCTCCAAATTACTCCTATGGCTTCTTGAAGAAGGCTCGACACTCACGAGAGACAACCCACGAAGCCTCCTCGATCGACGAGGCAGTCGGTAAGCCACTTTAAGATATTTATTTGAGACCCAAAAAGTATGTGAAGCTAAGAAATATCAGAGCAAAGAGCACTTATCTAAACATTTCCTAAGATCAAGCCAAACAAGCAACTCTCAAGTGTTTCCACTTTGGGTGATGAGGACCGCACACCAAAATACAAGAAAGAGAAATAATAGGACCTTCCAAAAGTATTCTGGGGTAATCACGACCTAGATCTACTAGTGAAGGTAATAGAAATAGTTACGATGACCTCCTAACAACAACCTTTGTCAGTGCAAGTACCCAAGCTTTGCAAGGGCACACTCCAAAAGTACTGATGGAAGTGATGCAACGTCTGTCTTAGGTACCACATGTATTCCCCCCCATAGTCACCTATGCGGTCCATAGGATAGGCAACTATGGGCACCGATCTGTATCGGTAGCCGGGCGGAACGGTTTTAGGTCAAGATTCAACAAATAGGAGAGTGTTTATCTCTCTTCTCTGCCTGCACTATCCCTCGTGCTTGAATCTCTAGAGGAGAGCTTTCCCGGTCCACTTAACGGTGTTGGATTTCACTCATTAATCAAATTCTATGTTTAACAGTTTGAGCAGCCTTGGAGAGTTAACTCTCCACTCACCTAATCCAAGGCCTTACAATCTAGCTAGTTGGTGTATAATTAATGACAATGATACAAAAACTACTAGTTGATTTTAATTATATCTCTTATTTTAGATGGGCTGTTATTTAAGTCAAAGGTGCACAGAAGTGAAACTGATGGTGTTTTTAAGACACAGAAGAAGCCAATGAAAACCAAACTACATGAAAATGTGATGATTTCCTTTCGATGAAGAGTGTTTTCTACACAGGTTCTACAAAACTAGTAAACAAAAATTTTGTTTTCTTTTCAGGCACTCACAACTCAAAAATTTATGAAAAAGAATAAAAAATGCTTGAATGCACTTAAATGAAAACTACCAATGAAATGAAAATTATAAGATGCTACTTCTAAAGAAGCGAAAGGAAAGTCTCCAAGACAACTAAAGATTCAATCACTTTTTGATAGTTAACAAGGCTAGTTCCAAATGAGAACTCCTATGTATAAAAAAAACCAAAAAGTACTTGACATAAAAGAGGGAAATCAAGAGCAGAATTCTGTCTGAATCTAGCCATGAACTGAAGACTAGAAACTTGACTAAAATCTTCAAAATATGAAAAAGAAACCGTAAAAAAAGTTAGAAGAAAAAATCAATGGAAAATGCAAAATGTTTTTTGGGCTTTTCAACTTATAAAAGAAAGAAAAGGGATTTCAGGAAGACAAGTGAATTTATCTAGAAATTGAATCAAGAAAACATGAATTCCAATTAGAGGCTTCAAAGTACTCAATCAAACCATGCAACTTTCGTATTGGGGCTTATCCGAGAAAATTGAAGCAAAAAACTCAATCAATCAACTCAATACAATAGCATAATATTGCAGTGAACAACAACTCCAAATAATCAAAAAGAGATCTTTCAAAATTCGCAGCAAGGCAAGTCTACGAAATCAAGAGAACTAACTGCACCAAGAAGGAAAAAATCAAATGCGAAGTAACGCATAAGGCCAAGAAGAGAAAATGAGTGTGAGCTCGTTATTCTGAATGTTCAGGACAACCAAGAATCTTCAGAGAAAGGCCTTGGTGATCAAGCCACAATTGCAAACACATAAAACAAGGATTTCACCAAATGGCTAGGTTTTCATACAAGAAAGAGAGAAACAGATACAAATTCACTTCAAACACACATCGAGAGACCTTCAACATACTATAGGAATAACTCAACAGAGACAAACAAGACCCCAGGGGCTAGAAACTAAAATTTTCAATTTTTTCTAGGCATACATGTTTTTTCAAAGGGAAACAATCATTCATACGCGGCTGTAACAAAGGAAACTCGTCTATACATGGGTTCCTCTGCAAAAAACAACGTATATACATGACTGTGTAAAGAAAAAACTACATATCTAAACAAGAATAAGGAAAAAACCAAAAGAACCAAGCTTGATCAAGAGACCAGGTCTTCTGTCTGAATAAAAAAGTACTTGCTAGAATGAAAAAAGTGATAGAAACTGTTGGGAACACATAATACAGATGAAACAACCCAAACGGGAAATCACAATAATGTTATGCCTAGTGGAGTCGCCATTTCTGTTTTGGGAAATAATACCCAAAAGGTCTTGGGTTCACAACCTTCACACATCAGGGGCATGCCACTCAAGAAGGAATCACTTTAACCAACTTCTACACTGAAAACTAGATACTATTGGTTGCATAACTTACCCGAAAGTCCCTCAGTTGATGTAGATCCTGTGGGGTGCAAACCCCCTGCAACACTTTTTCCTCTGAAACCTGTAAATCCACAAAGAATGAACACAAAAACCTAGTTGTACATCATATATAGTTCCTACATGTTAATGAAAACCATGTATAATATCATGAAAACAATATGAAATGTTCAATTAATGATTATTACACATGTATAAAGCATTATTAACACGTAAAGATCGGGTACAAGATGGCTCTTCTCATTATGAATGACACGTAAAGTAATCAAAATGTGGAGAGATCACTTGAATCCCGCCATGGCCTTCGAGCATACCATCCTTTGGATCCGTCGAGCCCTAGCCTCGCAAGAATTCTTCCAAGATGTGTGCACAATAGATGTCATATAGGATGATGAGCATCTCAAGGAAAGAAGGGTTTCCTGAATATACCTGGGAAGTGCAAGAGGCATGGGAATATCAAACTTGAGTAAGGCTCCAATAGAGTATAATATCTAGATTTTTTCTCTCTCTCTTGGGCCATTCCTTTGCGGGGATTTTATATTCCCTTAAATTAGTTTCTGCAGTTAGGAGCATTTAGGCGATGGGCTGGGGTGGTTGAATTACTGGAATAACCATCACACCTGCTCAAATAAAGGGAATTTATATATTTTTTAATAATTAAAAATGTATATGCGGATCTCTATGGATGGACTCGCGTGTATATGCGGAAAAGTCTAGGCATAGTCACATATGGGTTTTATGATACTGTTTTTTGAGAAAATGTTCAAGTCTCGGGGAAAGGGTTCCCAAGGCCAAAGTGTAAATCATGAAGTACATGAAGGTTATAAATGACACTATAACAACCGTCCTTTGAATTTTTTTGGCTCAAAAGTAGAACCATATATTTCACATGCATATTATAGATCTTCCTTGATCTATAAATTTGGATTTCCTGCCTCTACCTAAGCATGGAAATCCAAGCAATGGAAGGCCTCATGTAATAGAAATATGTGAAGTCTGTGAAGATATTCTTCAATTTCTGTGTGTTTTTTCTCCATTCTTGTCTCTTTGTGTTATCTCTGTTTCTTTCTGTTCTATATTCCGTTGCTCTGTACTCAACAACTGGTATCAGATCTAGTCGAAGTGAGCTAGAGGATTCGATTGCTAGCGTTATGGCCAAAAAATGTTGAATAGTTACACACGCCAAGAGATTATGCATACTCTTGTTTTCAGCTTCTCCTGTCTATAGTAAGGTTAGCAGAAAATTTTTTCTACTAGCAAGAAGCCAGGAATGGTTCTGGAGAAATTTTCCAATGCTGGTTAAATTCCCGTCGGAAATTCTCATTTTAGCGGACTCCCTACTGCCATACAACTTCAAAATTAGCATACATTAGTCAGTGGCCATTTTTATAAAAGCATTTGGAGATCATCCTCCACTTGGCAGCTAAGAAAGGATCCGGAGTGGTCTATAGAAGTTGCTTCCACAATCGATATTGGGATTAGGGCTGTCATTGCAAGCTGCAAGCCCATTTAATTTTTTTTATTGGAAAAGGAGATTGCCATAATCGTTATTGGGTGAAATCAGATTATAGGTTTTATAATTTTTTTATGTTTCATAATTACTATAAACATATCTTATTATGAAACATAACATATATGTTTTATAATAATTGTTAGAGTTTGGACATTTTAAAAAGAAAAAGGAGAAGGTTCATTTTTAAGGAGATTGGTCTTGTATTTTTTAAAATGTTGGTAGTGTTTTAATAATTAAACTTTTACTTTGTAAGGGGTGTGAAATTATTGAGAATGGAGACAACATTTAATGATATGGAGAAGTTGAGTGGGGCTAATTTTTCCCTATGGAAATCACAGATGGAGGATATACTAATTTTGAAATATCAGTATTTTCCTATTCACGGTGTAACAAAGAAACCCTCATCGATGGCAGATGAGGAATGGGATAATCTAAATGTAAAGGTGATTGTGACAATCCACCAATATCTATAAAAGAATGTGTATTTCAATGTGTCCAGAAAAAATACAACAAAAGGATTATGGAAGAAGCTCCATGATCTATATGAGAATAACGCAACATCAAACAAAGTGTTCTTAGGGAAGAAGCTTTACAATCTCAATATGAAGGAGGATGCTTTAGTTGTTGAGCACTTGAATGAATTCAATATTATAACTAGTCATACAGCCTCTGTTAAAATACTTTAGATGATGAAGTTAGAGCTATTTTGTTGATGTGTCCTATGAAAGATAGATAGGAAAATCTAATTGTGGCTATGAGTACTTCATCACATGAAGGGACCTCGATGTTTGATGATCTTGGAAGAATTTTAATGAATGAGGAGTTGTGATGCACGTCAATTGAGGAAAACCAGGGAGGAGAAGCTCTAGCTCTAACTAATCATTGTAGGAGGATTAATCAAGGCCGACATGGGCAATCAAGATCAAGAGGTCGACCAAAATCAAGGAGGGGCAGGATCATTTTCTTTCATTGTGGAAAACCCGGCCACATGAAGAACGAATGTCGAGCCTTGAAGGAAGGTCAAAAGGATCAAAGACCGGCCAATACAAATCACAAGTCATCCAGCACAAATGAAGGTGAAACTACTGCTGTTGTCACAAATGATGATGTTTTTTTTACCATTTCAATAGAGGATGTGTGTTTATATACATCTAGTGGTAGCTTTGACTGGATCCTTGAATCTGGGGCATCTCACCATGTAACCCCATGCAAAGATATTTTTGTTTCATATAATCCTGGTGATTATGGTAGAGTGAATTTGGGGAATAATCATTTTTCTTTTATTGTTGGAGTGGGATATGTCTAGATCAAGATGAAGAATGGACAAGATATATTGTTGAAATAGGCAAGGCATGTACTAGAAATGTGCATGATTTTGATCTCTATGTGACGGTTGGATGATGAAGGCTATTCCAAAAGCTTTGGAAAAGGAGGCTGGAAAATTAGCAAAGGAGCATTGGTCATGGAGCCCAAAGGACCCAAGAAAAGACCACTATATTCATTGAAGGAAATGATAGGAAAATCAGTTTTGGTTGTTGTCACAAAAGAATAAAATTCAATAGATCTGTGGCATAAGCGCTTGGGTCACATGAGCGAGAAGGTTTTAAAAATACTTATTGGTAAAAATTTATTACCAGGTTTGAGATCCTACAATCTTGATCTTTGTGAGCATTGTATATATGGTAGATAAAGAAGGGTTTCATTTCTTAGAGGTGGTCATGACAGAAAGAAAATTGTGTTAGAATTGATACACTCGAATGTGTTTTGACCAGTTAACATCAATTCATTAGGTGGAGCATCATATTTTGTAACATTTATAGATGGTGCATCGAGGAAGGTTTGGGCCTATTCCATGAAAAGTAAAAGTGAAGTGTTTTAAATATTTCAAAAATTCTATGTTGTTTTTCAAAGAGAGACTAAAAAATTTCTCAAGTTCCTAAGAACAGATAATGGTGGAGAATATTGCTCAAATTCATTCAAGTAATATTGTAACAAGTTTGGCATAAAGCATGAGAAGACCCTCCCTGGTACACCTCAACAGAACAATGTTTCAGAATGAATGAATCACACCATTATGAAAAAGGTAAGGAGCATGTTATCCAATTGCGGTTTGAACAAACATTTTTGGGCAGAGGCTGTGAGGACAACTGGCTACCTCATAAATAGATCTCCATGTACAGCCTTAGATGGAGGCATCCCTGAAGAAGTTTGGACTGGTAAGAAGTTGAATTATTCTCATTTGAAAATCTTTGGATGTGAAGCATTTTTACATATTCCCAACGAAAATAGAACTAAGCTAGATGATAAATCAATGAAATGCATTTTTTTGGGACATGCAGATGAAAAATTTGGTTATCGTGTATGGGATCTAGTGAAACATCAAATAATTACAAGCAGGGATGTTATATTTAATGAGTCATAAATGTTTAAGAGGAATGTAGGTGGGGTGGAAGTCAAAAAATTTATTGACAGGTTTAAAGAACAACATGAAGGTATCCCAACAATGCAGGAAAATGGGCAGCGAATTCAAGAGCAGGAAGGACATCAAGGGGAAAGTGATGAACGCCAAGAAGAAGGAATAGTGCTGGAACCTTTACAGGAGATTCAACCTGATAATGCACCACCATAGCTAGTTTTTAGATCTTCTAGGCCTCATAAGCCTTCAAAAAGGTACCATCCTTCAAACTATATGCTATTGACTGATGAAGGTGAGCCTAATTTTTTTCAAGAGGCTTGTAAATTTGAGTACAATAAAGAATGGAATAAATTAATGGAGGAAGAAATGAACTCTTTGCTGGAAAACAAAACTTGGGAGTTGCTAAATGTCCCAAAAGGTAGAAAGGCTTTTCAAAACAATTAAGTGTATATAATTAAGCATGAAGTTGATGAAAAGAAGGAGAGGTATAAATCAAGGTTCCTGGTGGAAGGATTCACCCAAAAGGAAGGTATTGAATTCACTGAAATTTTCTCACCTGTTGTCAAAATGTTCTTGGTCTTGCTACTGCTTTAGACATAGAATTTGAACAATTAGATATAAAAACTACTTTCCTTCATGGATAATTAGAGGAATATATTTATGTGAAGCAACTAGAAGGCTTCATAGAAAAAGGAAAAGAAGACCTTGTTTGCAAGTTGAAGAAGAGTCTCTATGGGTTGAAATAGGCACCTCGACAATGGTACTAGAAATTTGATTCATCATGTTAGAACATGGTTTTCACAGGTTGGAAGATGACCATTGTGTCTATATCAAGAGGTATTATCAAGGAAAGTACCTCATATTATTGTTATATGTGGATGACATGTTGATTGTTGGGAATGATAATAATATGATCAATAGTTTGAAGAATGATTTTGGGCAACAAGTTTACAATAAAGGATTTGGGTGGAGCACAATAGAAATTGGGCATGAGGATCATGTGTAACAGGGAAAAAAAAAGGTTGTGGATGTCACAAGAAAACTATATCAAGAAAGTGCTTGACAGGTTTAATATGAAGGATGCCAAACCGGTTGGTACACCCCTTGCAAGCCACTTCAAGTTGAGTGTTGAGTTATTTCCCAATGATGACAAAGAGAAGGAAGAAATGAGAAATATTCCTTAAGCTTCACAATTTTGCATCTTGATGTATCCCATGGAATGCACATGACCAGACATTACATATTCAATGGGAGTTGTGTGAATCCATGAAAACAATATTTGCAAGCAGTAAAATGGATTTTAAGGTATCTTAAGGGTATTAGTCATTATTGCTTATGTTTTGGTCATAATGATATTGTGCTTGAAGGTTTTAGAGATGCAGATATGGCTGGAGATATCGACACCAGAAAGTCCACTACATGTTATTTTTACACATTTGAAGGTGTAGTTGTATCTTGGGTGTCAAGGATACAAGGAATAGTAGCCCTCTCTACGACAAAAGTAGAGTACATAACTACAATAGAGGCTTGTAAAAAAATGTTGTGGTGCAACGATTCATAGGAGAGATAGGAATCAAGTAGGACAAGTATGTGTTGTGTTGTGGTAGTAAGAGTGCCATTCACTTGATGAAAAAATTATCATTTCACTCAAAAACCAAGCACATTGACTTAAGGTACCATTCGATCCGACATGTGTTGGAGGAAGGGCAGTTATATTTGGAAAAGATCCACACATATAAAAACCCCGTCGATATGCTCACTACGATTCTACCAAGAAGTAAGCATGAGTTATGTAGAGGCATGGTAGGCATTAGTGTGACTTGATTCAAGATTCTTCATTCGACTTCAAGTGGGAGAATATTAAATGTGGAACTTTATTCATCTATTGGTGTTGAACATAACCTCCCCGCCCACGACCTTGTTAGCACCACGACCGGTGGTCGGCTAAGGAAGTCTGCAACATTATTGGTGTTTCCCTTATTGTACTTTATATTTAAATGATTTTTTTTCATGCATGTGGACCACTTATCATGGCGGTCATTTTGCAACTTCTCTTGTGTCTCTATGAACTGCAGGGTTCGGTGGTCTGTGTGGATGACTGTTTCCTTTCCCAAAATGTTATGCTTCCATTGTCGGCAAGCCTACAAAATGGAATACATCTCTTTGTCATAAGTAGGATACTTCTGGACTATGTCAGAAAGTGTATCACTGTGATATGCCACTAGATGCCCCTGTTGAGTAAGAACTGCTTCAATAACATAGTCAGAGGCATATGTCTCGATCTCAAATGGTTGCTGCAATTCTGGTAATGTGAGAGATGGTGCAGAGCAGAGGCAATGCTTATTGGTGTTGTTTTAATGCAAGAAGGAAGACCCGTTTCTTTTTAAATTCATCCAATCAAAGGAAAGTATTTATAGAAAGCTATGTATGAGAAGGAGATGCTGGAAATACTACATGCACTAAAGAAATGGTGACCTTATATAATGGGAAGACACTTCAAGGTAAAAACTGATCAAGATAGTCTTAAATACTTTTTTGAACAAAGACTATCTTTAGAAGAGCATAAAAAATAGGTCACAAATATGTTGGGTTATGACTTTGAAATCATCTACAAAAACTGGAAGCTAAATGTTGTTGTAGATGCACTCTCAAGAAAGGATGAAGATGTGGAAGCATTGGTTTGTGCCATTTCTATTATCCATCCAGATTGGATAATTGAAGAAAGGGATGAATGGAAGAAGGAAGAAGAAGTGTGGACACTCATTGAAATTTTTTATC
Organism: Pinus albicaulis; assembly: GCA_034641835.2. Classification (NCBI taxonomy): domain Eukaryota; kingdom Viridiplantae; phylum Streptophyta; class Pinopsida; order Pinales; family Pinaceae; genus Pinus; species Pinus albicaulis. The sequence continues at coordinate 1,271,550,076 of CM076579.1, forward strand.
AAGATCCTAATACATCTGATACATTTAGTTGAAAAAATTATTCCTTATGGAAGAAAGATCGCTTATAACTCTGTAAGAATTCCCAACTAAAAAAATTATTCTTTTGAAATTGCACACTTCTCCCTTAGGAGGACGCTCAGGATTTTTAAAAAATTACCACAGGGTGAAGAAAGATATTTTTTGGGATGGCCTTAAATCTGATATTTAAAATTTTTTGGCAGAATGTTTGGTTTTCCAGCAAAATAAATTTCATACAATTAAGACCCCAGGTCTTCTACAACTTTTATCCTTTCCAAGTCAACGTTAGGAGGATATTACAATGGATTTTATCATAGGTTTAACTAATTCCAAAGGAAAGAGTGTCATCATGGTGGTAGTTGATATAATTACCAGGTATGCACACTTTTGTGCATTATCTCATCCATTTATATCAAGTACAATTTCTAGTGCATTTATGGAAACAATTCAAAAGCTAGATGGAAACCCAAAGATTATTTTAAGTGACAGAGATCCTATTTTTGCTACAAATTTTTGGACGGAATTATTTTCTTGTTTAGGTACTCAACTAGCTCATAGCTCATCTTATCATCCTCAATCTGATGGGAAAACTGATATAGTGAACAAATGTTTGGAAGGATATCTTAGTTTTTTTGCATATGATAAACAAACAAAATGGGTCAAGTGATTACCTCTGGCTGAATGGTGGTATAACACTTCCCTCAATACTGCAGCAAAAATGACCCCATTTATGACACTTTATGGATATCATGCACCGTCTATTACATCATATTAAAGAGGAAATTCTAAGGTTCAAGCAATGGAAGATCACATCAAGCATCAACAACAAGTTCTCCAACTCTTAAAGGATAACCTAAATTTGGCACAAAATCTAATGAAACAACAGGAAATCAACATCACAGTGAGAGAATTTTTGATGTAGGATACTGGGTATTTTTACAGCTACAACAATACAAACAAATGTCCCTTAATCAACCTAAGAAAGATAATAAATTTTCGCCAAATTACTATGGTCCTTACAATGCATTGTAAAATATTTGTACTATGGTATATAAATTGGAGCTTCCTACTTCTTCTCAAGTGCATCCAGTTTTCCATGTTTCATGCTTAAATAAGGTTATAGGTGAAAAACTTCCAATTCAAACAATATCACGAGAACTTGATGAGGAAGTAATAATAATATTGGAACCTGAAGCAGTCGTAGAAGCTAGAACTTGAGAGCTACAAAATTCATCAATTTTAGAGTATCTCATCAAGTGGAAGAACTTACCCACTGAAGGTTCTACATGGGAGGATCATAATTTTATACAGAAGCATCGAGAGCTACTCAAGCATTGAGGAAAACACTTTTTTGAAGGAGAGGGGCATGTTAGGTCCCTATATTACTAATGTGGTCCCTTATTTTTCTTAGTATAACCCCCTTATTATTATTGTCGTACCTATGTAAACCCCATATTGTTATTATTGTGCCCTTACATTATTATTATTAGGTCATCTAGGATTATATTTTGACCCCATGGAACCATATATATAGAAAGGAGGTTTTTTCATTTGTATCATCCAAGAATTGCTCATTTATGTAATGTAAAGGAGGTTTCCCCCTCTAAGTGGCTTATTTCTAATGCATTGATCTCTCTTTTCTTATATTTTTGGAGCCGGTTTCATAACATTAACTAATTTATCATTATTTCTTAATATTCCACTTAGAACTCATTACATCTGGTGATGCTCACAGGGGTGAAGAAATGGGATTGAAACTAGTGAAATGAATCACATAGCATCAATCATCACTTTTGGGGCTTTCACTTGGTAACTAGGAATTCCTAGGACGTCACCCATCCCAAATCACCTCTACCTCAACCGCGGTTAATTGTGGATTTTTCCCCACAATTAATCCCACTTAGTTTGCTACCCCATTTTCAAAACCTTAGCAATTATTTTTCCCAATGAACCACTCATGTAGAGCTCCCTTCACTCTTTGTATTTATGTATTGAGCGGTTTTCACAGTGCATTATATTAGACGTCATTTTTTTCGATTCAACTACATCAAGTAAGTCATTCATCTATGAAAATTTTAATTATTTCACTAGTTTCAATCCCACTTCTTCACCCTTGTGAGAATCACCCAATGCAATCAGTGCTAAGTGGAATATTCAAAAGTTATGAGAAATTAGCGAGTTACGACTACATCTCATGGAAATGGTAATCAATGAATGACTTACTTAACGCAGTTGAATCCCAAAAAATGATATGTAATATAATGCACTGCAAGAACCCCATAATACTTAAATAGAAAGAGTGAAGGGAGCTTTACTTGAATGGTTCATGAGGAAAAATATTTTCTAAGGTTTTGAAAATAGGGTAGCAAGCTAAGTGGGCTTTATTGTGGGTTAAAATCCATATTTAAGTGCACTTGATCGAGAGGAAATCTGGGATGGGTGACCTCTCGTGAAGTCTTGGTTACCTGGTGAAAGCCCCAAAAGTGATTATTGACAGTATGTGATTCCTTACAGTAGTTTAAATCCCACTTCTTCACCCCTATGAGCATCACTCGATGCAATGAGTGTTAAGTGGACTATTCAAAAACCGTGATAAATTAGTCAGTTACAACAACCTCTCATGGAAATGGTCATAGTTGAATGACTTAATTAACATAGTTGAATCCAAAAAATGATATCCAATATAAGGCACTGTGAAAACACCTGAATACTTAAATACAATGAGTGAAGGGAGCTCTACTTGAATGTTTCATGAGGCACAATACTTGCTAAGGTTTTGTAATTAGGGCAGCAAGCTAAGTGGGGTTGATTGTGGGGATAACTCCACAGTTAAGCGCACTTGAGCCAAAGGTGATCTGGGATGGGTGACCTCCCGGGAAGTCCTAGTTACCATGTGGAATGCTTGGAAGTGATTATTGAAGTTATGTGATTCATATCACTAGTTTCAATCCCACTTCTTCACCACTGTGAGCGTCACCTGATGCAATGAGTGCTACGTGGACTATTCAAAAATCATGAGAAATTAGTCAGTTAGGACTACCTCTCATGGAAATGGCCATAGAAGAATGAGTTACTTAACTCATTTAAATCCCAAAAAATTACATCTAATATAATGCACTACGAAAACCCCTCAATACTTAAATACAAAGAGTGTATGGATTTGTGCTTGAATTATTCATGAGGGACAATACTTGCTAAGTTTTTGAAAATGGGATAGAAAGCTAAGTGGGCTTGATTATGGAGAAAAATCTATAGTTAAGCACACTTGAGCCAAAGGAAATCGGGGATGGGTGACATCCCGGGAAGTCTTGGTTATCGGGTGCGAGACCTAGAAGTGATGATTGACACTATCTGATTCATTTCACTAGTTTCAATCCCACTTCTTCACCCTTGTGAGCATCACCTGATGCAATGAGTGCTAAGTGGACTGTTCAAAAATCATGAGAAATTAGCCCGTTATGAGTAACTCTCATGGAAATGGCCATAGATTAATGACTTACTTAACACAGTTGAATCTCAAAAGATGATATCTAATATAATGCACTCTGAAAAACCCTCAATACATAGCTATAAAACTCTTATGCTAGCTATATGTGCCATGCGAGCACATAGGTGTACATATATGTGTAAATATTTTTTCTAAAATTCAAATAATGACTCTATATAATTGAACCAAAATATTTGTGAAATTCATTTTAATGCTAGATCTACCAAATATAAAACTGCATCAAATATTTAAAGTTGCAATAACATTTTCTCAAAATTTTCCCAAAAAAAATATTTGCACCAAATTAAATCCCTATAAATACTTAATAAATTTTGAGCTTAAATAAATATATGCTTGATTTTATTATATTCTATTTTTTAAGTTAATAAAATTATTATTTTTTATAATAAATGAAAACAAAATTCTTAAATAAAATTAATAATAAATAACTCCTACCAATTAATTACTAAATTATAACTTAAGTAACTACTCCATTCCATAACTCTCTCTATATCTAGAATTGATTTCATTTATATAAAATCACTTTGACATATATTAAATCCAATATTTTTTTAATTTCTAAAAAAATAAATATAAATAGATGTCATGAAACATTGTTTTTTTCTAACACATGGAAAATAAGTGGGGAGCTAGATCATTGACCTACTCATTATACTTATTATGCAGTTCAAAGATGTCGATGTAATATCATGCTTCCAATTGTGGGAGATTTCTGTGTCAGCCATATTCTATAACGGGTTTTATCTTAAATTACAAACAAAATTCAAATTATTATAAAAACCTAAAAAATGCCAATGTAAACACATTATGTGATACGAAACAAAAGTTGTAAATGAGAAGATATTAGGGAGAGATCATAATGGATTTTATCTGCAATTACAAAAAAAAAATCAAATATTTATAACTAGAAATTGTATCATATGTTGCAAAGGAAACGATGTAAAGCAGTAACATAGGAAATAGTAGTATAGAGGAAAAAATCTTGAAATCATAAATTACTTCACAAGGTCTTTTAGAACAATGATACCATATATCTTTTCAAAAATATATTTTAAATGGATAAAATTTAAACTAAAGTTAGACTACCTGTAGTTTATTCAAAACTTATAATTATGTTTATGAATCACTACAACTTCATAATTATGATTTTTGAATCACCAACATTTCAACCCATAGTTAGGCTGATTCAAAAATTTCAACCTATAGTTACGCTACCCCTGTCATAATTATGTTTGAGTTTTTGTAGGATTCTAAACTAACCCAAAAAGATAGATATGGGATGGGAGTTGGAACCACGCCACAAATTAGCTAGGATGTAATTTTTTTGCTGGAATTTGGTAAAAAAATTAAAAACAAAATGTTAATAATTTTCAATAATTTTTTAATGGTGGAAATAGATTCGGCATCATATCATGTAAAAAAAATTTGTGACACCCAAAATCTTAATGTTTAACAACTATAACTCAAATTATCAAAAATATCTGCCAAATTTTATCATAATCTTGAAAAAAATTCCATTATTTTCTAAATAAAACACTTTAGAACGCATTGATCATGTTCCATTACATACACAAATAATTACAGGCATTATATTCCAACGAAACAAACTAAATATTTATACATACATTTTCATCTATCAACTATAAATATGGTGTTTTATCACCATTCCTTTTTTAACATAGTAACTCCAAAAGCTTGAGCTGTGTACCAGGAATTAAGGGTCTGCTCTATAATGGCTACCAAAATTCGTTCTCAAAACTAGCAAACATATACTTCACATTTATGATATTTTCTTAGTGTTCTCAATTGTATAGTGAAGTTTGTTGAGACCTAACCATTTCCTCACAAAAAGATTGAATAGGTTAGAGTAGCTGGGAAAATTCTTGCAAACAATTTGAATTTCACTGTTTTCTCACAAAAAGATAGAATAGGTTAGAGCAGCTGGGAAAATTCTTGCAAACAATTTTAATTTTATTTTATCCTTCAGTAATGTTGGGCCAAAATTGTGAATTACGGATAAAACATGCTTCCCTAGATAGATGACAATCTAGAACAACAGATTAAATACTATACGACTACTTTTCCTAACTCAGAACAAACACACAAAAAGGATTAGAGGCTTACTTGTAATCCAAGCAGTTCTAAATGGCTAATTCTATCGCTTCCGTTGTAGCTTCAAATTCAAGTAGTTTGTGCGAAATGCTTCCTGCAAGAAATAACACTAAAACAACAGAATATAGAAATAATATAGATGCCTATTCAAGTTATTTAGATAAATCAGTAAAGCATAAACAATATACATCAACTAAGATCTTGCAATATGGAAAATCAAAGCCAATACAGATGCATATAGGGAAAAGTAAGATGTATTCTTTATTGATGATAGAAGGAGAGGTTACAACCAAATGACTGATTTTAAGTGACCCTTCCAACAATGATCCTCAGCCCCATCACAGTATAAAGCTTTCCAGTAGCTGTTACACAAATCTAACTCTCAATTGAAAATCCTCCAACATTTCTCTACTCAAATTCCTCCTTCTCAAACATTCAAATCTGTGTTCAATTTATAGATAAACTGAAGGTAGTTTTTCAATGAATTACTTTCCAATAATAGGCAAGACATGTTCCCAGTCATGTAGATTTAAAATGAACATTTGGATTCGAAGCTTGACACATGTGAACTATTCTAGAAGCCACTGTCCAAGTGGAGATTCTAAAACTATGATAATTTCACTCGCAATGTGACCAACGCACCCATAGATGTCGGGAAGTGCTTTTAATAGTAGCCTTGCATGGGGCTACCTGCATATGAAACACACTTAGTCCACTTAGAGGAAACATTGGTGAGCTCCCACATGCTATATAATAAACTTCAAACCTTGGAAACTTTTTCTTGATGAAATATTTGTCTTATTCTTACCTTAGGACATGTAGCGAATTGAAATGATAGGTAATGATAGACCCTTAGTCATTGGTCTTGGAGATGATGTCCAGTTAACCAGTTCATTGGGAATGATGCCCAAATTGGCCTATAACAATTCCCCCCTAAAGCATGAGGTCAAAATAATAAAAACATTTTATTGAGATGCTTTACACTGTTATGGGCTAGAGATGAAGCAGAGTGGTCACCTGCATCAATATTACAATAAATTACATCATGATATATCCTCTTTGATCATAATTACTAAGGGTAGGCATTACCATGTTCAGCACATAAACTATCTAATAACATTTACATAATTCAGAAAGTCGTCGACATTGGAATGTTGCCCAATGCAAACATGCCTACAGATATATGCCCATGTTCGGATGACAATTTGTATGTAAGGTCACCGTATAGATGATGTGTGGAAAAATCCTGAAATCACAACCCAGATGGTTGAAACTAGATACCGGGTCTTCCTATATCATTCACTCGATCATTTGGGTACAAGTATAGCCATGCGAATATATAATTTGTCATCAAACATGGAAATACATTGTTTGATTACCAGCCAATGATGTGAGTCGTTAAGAAACGCGAGAGAACCACCATTAATGTCAATGGCCCACAAGGTACTGCAGTATATTTCGTAAGGTGTGAATAGATGATTTGATGTCGAACGCCAAACAAAATATTTTGTTCAAAGGTCCAGAAGTGAGGATCTTGTCAATGCTATAACAAGCCTCATGGTACTAGAATCTGATGTTTCCAAGTGAACTTCCTAGATATTGATTTGTTGTTGACAGGAAATCACCTTATTGTAAAATGAGAGTTACAGATTTCAGAGACAAGGGTATGCTTGCTATAGAAATTTTCAGGGATGACGGTCATGAGAATAAAGGTTTACGAGTATTGCAGAAGGATGATTTTATTCAGTAGATGACCTCTCTTAAACATATTGGCGACACTGTGATGAGTTGGCAACATTGAACCAAAATCGAAGTGAAGGTGTGATGAACCATCAACATGATTACCCAACCCAAACAGTCATGGACATGGAGTGAAGGAAGTGTCATGTTCAAGAGAAACTTGCTACCATAAAGAAATTTTATTCACTTTTCCCAAATTTTCCGCGATCATTTGTCGGCTAGTACCTCTTTATTTTTTAACAAGCTTGAGGAGGGTAACATTTTCTTGATCTATAATTCAACCCTTCGGACAAATAAAGTATCGCTATTTAATAATTTAACGAGTGTAGCAATGAATGAAACTCAATTCTTGCCATGATCGACAAGCCTGTCGCTATTTATGTTTTAATGAGCTTAACGACAGTGATAGCCTGGTCCTTTTTCATATTTAGAGAGTTTGAAAAAGTGGACGAAAGAAAACTCCATAAGTACTTTTTCATAAATTTGTCACTCAGATTCGAAAAAGTGTAAAATAATATTTGAGAGAACCTCTTTGGTCATGTTTAACCAAGGTATTCATTTTTCATAAATAATCTATCTCAGTCCAGAAAAGGGTTAAAGTTATCCTTCAGTAGATATCAATTCATTTAATTTTACGCACTCAAAAATTTACAAAATAAGTACCTGCTATGCAACGCAGGTTTCGACATTCACGGGTGCATTACCCTCATTTTTGGCAGAATTTACCCTAGGGGCCTTAAAACCCTAAAAATTTGCAGAAATTGGAAATAAAATGAATACCAAAGGGAAGAGGAGGTTCATGGCACTAACCTGGATCAAACGGCGATGAAATCCGTCGACAGAAATGATCGCAATTAGCAGCTGAAGTTCGGGGGCAAAATCAGGTTCAGAGCTCCAAAATACAAATGGTAACTATGTAATGGTAAAAATGAATAGTGAAAATACTTTTAAACAATCATTTAATTATTTTTCAAGTTAAATTTATTGCTATGACTATGGTTTTATTATGTTTTTATCATGAAACAGGTATTTTTAATCCATTTTATATTTTTCTAAACAGGAAATGCAACGGATGAACAAATTAGTCATGCAGATTTATTTCAAAGAATGACTTGACCACAAAGCATAATTTTTCCCCTTATTTTTTGAGCTTTGTTAAAAATGAAAAAATATTTGAAGCGCACTTCTATCGCTTTTTCAAGCTTCAATAACAGTGAAGAAGGAACCCTTGGAGTCTTCTTTCATCTCTTTTCAGACTCTGATAATGTGAAAAGATTGCCAAACACTTGTCTTTTCGAGCTCGTAAAAGTAAATGAATTGATATCTACTCAAGTATAAGTTTAACCCTTTTCTGGACTGAGATAGCTTATTTAAAAAAAAGGAATACCTTGGTTAAACATGACCAAAGAGGTTCTCTTAAATATTATTTTACACTTTTTCAAATCTGAGTGACAAATTTATGAAAAAGTACTTATGGAGTTTTCTTTCGTCCACTTTTTCAAGTTCTCTAAATATGAAAAAGGACCAGGCTATCACTGTCATTAAGCTTGTTAAAACATAAAATAGTGACGAGCTTGTTGATCATGATAAGAATCGAGTTTCATTCATCACTAGACTCGTTAAATTATTAAATAGCGATACTTTATTCGCCTGAAGGGTTGAATTATAGATCAAGAAAATGTTATCGTCCTCAAGCTTGTTAAAAATAAAGAGCTACTGGTCGACAAATGACCGGGGAAAATTTGGGAAAAGAGAGTAAAATTTCTTTATGGTAGCAAGTTTCTCTTGAACATGACACTTCATTCACTCCATGTCCATGAATGTTTGGGTTGGGTAATCATCTTGATGGTTCATTCACACCTATGATTCATCATACCTTCATTTCGGTTTTGGGTCAATGCTGCCAACTCATCACAGTGTCACTAATATGTTCAAGATAAGTCATCCAGTGAATAAACTCAACCTTCTGCAATACTTGTAAAACTTTATTCTCATGACTGTCATTCCTAAAAATTGCTATATCAAGTTGTTAGTATGAATCTTGAATCGAAGTGTACGAAAAAAGACCACTTTAGCTATGCATAACAAACAGCCCTAACAACAGAAATGACTTCTAATATCTTCAGATCTGCAATTAGATGATTAAGAAAAATGCTGCAAAAATCTAGATCTATGCATTAGAAGACATTAACCAATAGAAAAATAAGATTTAATCCATAGATCCAATAGACAAGACAAGAATATATCTAATGAAATTTTTATTAATGGCACATAGAAGGAAAGCACAACAGGGTGTTCCATGTTGTCCTCAATGGGATGGGTTCTTGAAAGTCCTCAGTGCTTCAGATTTAGAATTCCTCTCTCTTGATGGTGTAGAAAGCCCAGACAAAAATGGAAAAATATGGCTATGATTGTGGATCAATAGCGAGACCAAGAGTTCAGATCCAGAGTGATCTTTAGGCAACAAAAGGTGACAAATGAATGGGGAAACCCTTCTATTTATAGCAAAATATTGAGTTAGTCTAGATCTTGGTGTATAATTAAAATATTATTAACCAAATCTAGATCCAACTTTTATGGAATATTTTGTTATATTTGTTGGAGGGAAAAGGAATTTGTCTTGATTCAAATCCCCTTATTTGTAAATAATAAATAAATAAATGATTTATTTATCATTTTAAGGATGTGATTAAATAATAATAAATAAATAAATGATTTTTTTATCATTTTAAGGATATGGTTGAGTAATAATAAAACAAAGAATGATTTATTTAATTATTTAAGGGTGAATAAGTCATATTTAACCAAGAATATTATTTAAATAACTTATTAAACAATTATTCTTTAGAAAATAATAAGATAAATAATGATTTATGTAACTAATTTCCTTGTTTTGGGTTAAACATAACCAGAAATATTAATTGAACTATTGTTTAACTAATTATTTCTGGAGGAAAATCAAGCAAATGTATATTTATTTAATATTTCCTTATGGGGTTTCTTGTTTAGACCATAAACAACTTAATAAAGGTGATTTACTAAGTTATTTTCATAGTGAAAGCAATTTTTCGTGGAGTAAAATTGGTCTTACATGGTGTACTTGGGTCCATCTAGTGATAATAGGTTAGATGACAAAAAAATGGTGTAACAGATTCCCCCCAGCGTGTGAGCATTAGGAGCTAATCGTATGATCGAAGTACGTTGTAAGAACTAAATCACTAGATGTCACAGGGGAAGTCAAAGAGAGAGGAGTGTAAGGTAGACCAAAGTGCTGAAAGAACTATACCCTGAGGAGGCGACTTGCAGGTGCGACAAGTATTTTTGATGAGTGATTACCTACTATAGGCAGCAGGGGAGGCATACCTATGCTCGCCAAGGCAATAGTACAAACAATAAGGCATCTGGAAAACCACGGGACAAAATAATATAGGATATGCTAGCATAAACATGAGCCAGATAAATAACATGATAATGAATCCCATATACATATTGTGCCTGGGATAATAGCCAAGGCTTGTACAATAATATCTGAGTACATGAGATATAAATGCAACCCAGATGCCCCTGAACACGGGAAAGGGCTCTGAAAATATGACTGATACATGCAAACAAAATGGCACTGGAAGTGGCTGATGCTGACATCATCAAATGTATGGATCTACATCGAAGGTTGTGATGAAGAGGTTATCCGAATGTGTGGGGGCCTACCTGTAGGGTCACCCCCTCATGAGGGCTGATACATCTCACACACACCTGGGAATCACCGATGTCAGCTGCTGCATCACTGAGCCATCGAGTATATGAATCTAGATCATGCTAAAAGGAGCTGGAGCTGAGAAAATATCAAGTCAAAGGGCAATAAGGAGTCCCTTTCCTTGATCCGAGGCACCAAACAAGAGTGGAAGCTAGAACCAAGGTACACCGCCCTCTAGAATTGTCTTCTAGAATGAATGAGCTAATGTCGACAGAAGGAGGTCCGCCATAGGTGAGGCAATAAGGGATCCTCAAATAGTGCATGAGAGAAAATAGTAGAGTGAATAATAGACTGACACCAATGATGATGATGAAATTCGGGGAAATGAGTAGTGAACGAACGACTTCCCTTGTTAGAGCATGAAGGGTGTGAATGACCTGGCTGCAACTGACACAACATCATGAGGGATAGGGGATAGTGAGACTGAAGGCCATAATGTGCGACATGAGAGAGGGACCAATCAATGAATGATGGAGGGCTACGGTGAGATGCAAAGGGACTCGGGATAGACTCCATGAAAGCAATGATGACTCAACTCGGATGCTCTAAACAAGGGTGACTCGATGGTGCTGCCACATATGTAAAGGGTCTAAATGGGACCATAAAAGCATGAGTACAGGATGGTAACTCACGACGAAAGTTGAAACGAGTGTGGAAAAAAATGGGGGCAACATGGTGTCCCCAGTATGAGTATTGCAAGTGAAGAAATTCGATTTTGAAGAAGGGTGAAGTGGCGCTTCTTGGACAAAATGTGTCCTGGTGAAGTATCAAATCACAAAAAGCTAATAGGTACCCATTTGAGGGCTTGGTGAGATCTTTCCAATGGTGTAGACGGTTCATAAAAATAATCTACAATTTTGGTCGTAGGAAGCAAAAGAAAAATCAGGGGCTTTCTTTTAATAAGGCATATTCCTTCTAGGTTCGCTCATTTGTCGGTGGAGCTATGGTGAATATCGTGAGGAGAGGAGGCCTTAAATCTTGTGGTGGTTGAACCAACCATTGGAATTTGAGATCTATCAGTTGTAGGTAAGATTTCTAATCCTACTCTTTTATTTCATTAGTTTGCAAGTTCAGTGTAGGTTCCTAGAGCTCATCAACAGGCCAGGTCACATTTTTTGGGGTCTGTTCTATGTCCTGGGTAGCAGGTACTGGGCAGAAAACTACCCTATCCCAGGAAATGACCTGGAAAATGGGACCTGTCAGAGAAAGGGGTTTTCAGTGCTATTTTTTGGCTGATATCTGGGATTTAATGGTTGAGGGCTATGGGTGCCCGCAGGCACGTTATGGACATGAAAAAATGTATTTGGAAAAATGGAAATTTAACCACATTTGAATGATGTGGTGCGCCACTTGTTTTTGATATGGTTATGTAGTTGGAGAAAGGAAATAGCTGATTACCGATCGCTTATGGTACTACATATATGAATCAAATGGACATTAAGTTTCTAGATTGGCATACATCATGTTACTATCCCAAATCTAGGAGTTGGGATAATGAACTGATGTTTTCCGAGAAAATCCATAGGGTGGTCAGCCACAATGTTTATGAGACTGGATTGCTGATGAAATATGAAGGGATGATGCGGGGTATCATCCATAAAGTGATCTTGAAGTGATATGGGACTCTAGAGGTTCTTCAAAATGTGGAAGAATAATGGTACTAGAGTCGACACAATGATATTCATTAGGAGAGTGGTGGAGAATTGGGTGCCCCCCTAACCCAAACATTCGATGTCAATGTAATGGCCACAAGGTGCATGTGGTTTGAATGCATGAGTTCGATGTAAGGGGGAATAGATAAAGTTAGGAGTGGTGGCTACTTCCATAATGTCATCATCATAATAGGAGATCGGGTCACTGATGGAAGAAAGACCACCTAGTGTGGCAAAACGACCTTAATCTTGATCATGAGAGGAGAGGTTTGCATGCACATCGTCACAAGGGCTGACAGAAGAGTAAGTAGACAGAGGATCTACCGATGTTGAGTCTAGGGCGAGTGCTGAAGGGAGGTCAGGTGAAACATCAGGGGAGGTCTCATCAGGGACTTCTGACCATGGACCCATTATTTCGACATCATAAGGGGGAATGTGAATGGGAGCATCTATGTCTTCTAGTGGTGTTGAGGAAAGATGTGGAAGTAAGGGATCGGTTGACTCATTTCGCTCGGCCTCAAATTGGTATAAGGCTTCTAAAGAGGAATGATACTCTTCGAGGCGAGGACAAATGTGTGTAGTGACCATCGAAATCGCAAAAATTGCACTGGTGATTTGGGTGCATGGTTTTAGTTTCAGAATTGAATCGGGTATAGTGACATATACCTCTTGGATATTAGATTCCAGAAAAATCTCATTGACCATGGATTTGAGGTGAGGAAATTCCGGATAGGTATGGGTGGCGCGGCCGACAACATCACACAAAGCACACTGTTGGTACGCTTTGGAGGCCGAGAAAGTGCAGGTTTAGTCAGGGTAGCCTTGTCCTTTGATGCCCTCTTGCGAGATTTTTCCTTCTTATCTAAAGCGGTCGCAACAGGAGGTGGTTCCTGTTGAGGTGAATGAGGCACTATTGCAGCGGGAGAAGTCATAGGGACCGATTGAATCGGGGTCAAAGAAAGATAAGGTTTAGGCTGAATAGGAGAGGTGGCGACTGGAGGATTGAGGTACCAAACGGGAATCCCAAGGGTCAGGTTAGGAAGAGAGAGGCTGGCCATAACAGGTATTGTGTACACTCCTAGTGGGGTATCTAGGAACGTTATCTAACCAGAGGGGTAGTGACCAGGCGGGACGTCTCCAAGATGGTTGAGGCCTGGAGGAACTGTTCCAGGGTAAGAAAGGTGCTCATGAGTACTAGCTGAAGGTAAAGGGCCCAGAGAATAAGGTTCATAAGGTTTATCATAGGACATCATGAAAATTTGGTAATCGGGGGAACTAGATCGAAGAGGTTGAGTGGCCACCTGTCCTTCAGGTGGTTGGCTAGCCATAAATCATTGCTGAGGGAAAGGCTCACTAAGCACAGCGAGTTGACTAGGTGCGAGACTAGGAGGAATGAAAGGAATGGCTTGTTGTCCTCCCAATGTTTCTTGAGACTCCCATAGTTTTCGCATCTGTGGAAGAATAGGACAATCATGCGTATAATGACCATAAACACCACAACAAGAACAGGGCTTGTTTCTACGAAGAGGCATATCCTTCTTGGTCTGAGTGCCTTGTTGGTGGTTCATAGTGTTAGGAGCATTACCTTGAATAGGTCCAATATTACTAGGGGTAGCTTTATTTTGATTTCCTTTCCTCTTCATTTTTGAGGGAGGTGGATTAGTCGTGCCCTGTTGTATGTAGACTTACCCCGGAGGGGGTGGTGGTTGCTGTTGCAGGGGTTGAGAAGGCAAGGGATGAGGAGGTGCTAATGTTGGAGAAGCTGGAGCACCAGGTTTCAAATACGGATAATATGGAGGTTGGGTAACAGTGTGGTAAACAGGAGGTTGGGAAAAATGAGGAGGCATGTCGTATCCTGGATACATGCTACCGGGAGGGGGAAAAGTGTCGAAGGAGCTGGCCCTGCCCTTAGAGAAACCATAGCCCATGGGAGGTTGAGCATATGGATTAAACAAAGCTCCAATGATACCATCGGTGGCATGAGATGCCTCGGGTGCGTTGGCACCACCAGGTCTTGGAAGATCAGGTAGAACAGTATAAACATAACCAGACTGAGCGTAGATCAGGTCATATTTTAATGCAATTTGGAGAGCGGCTTCTTCGGTTTGAGGAAAGTGCAATGTGACATCTTTTCCGATGGGCGACAAGAGAATCCTAAGGAACCAGTCCATGTATACACAGTCTTCGAATGTAGGGGCTCGACATAGGCTCCTTCTTCGCCGGCATTCCTGAACATGGTCGGAAAGGCGGGTCGCAAATGATTGACGGAAAGAGGTCAAGAGCTCAATTCGAGTGTTGTAATAGAGGGGTAGCTGGAAATAAGACAAAAAATCCTGGGCCAAAGTCGCAAATGTGGTATGAGAGGAAGGGACCTGATCTACATACCACTTAGAAGCTTCAGCTGTAACCATTCGTTGGAACAAACGAAGATGAATATAGTCATCGGTAAAGGAATTAGACGAACACCACATGTGGAAAGATTGAACATGATTTGAAGGATCTTGTCCAACAAGACCTTCAAAATTTGGGATGTCTGAAGGGAGCTTTGTTGGCATAGCAGGCCAACTAGCATCATGGTGTATAGGGTCATTTATACCCTAGTCAAAATTGGGGACGCTGATGCCTGCCATGAAAGGGAGCAAGGCTGCAGCCAGGGTGGTGTCCGTGGCAGTCCCACTAGTGGTATTTCCAGCGAGAGGGCCAGGATTACCACCAGCATTAGGTCCTGCACCAAACATAGTGAAGGTGTCAGGGGAAGAACTGAAGGTGGAACAAGAAGGAGAACCCAAAGGACCAGAAAAAGAGTTGGTGTGCGGACTTGGTAGAGGACTAACTCAAACTCTATGTGGAGGAATAAGTCTTCCAACAGGAAACTAAGGATGAAGGCCAAGAAGTCTCCAGGATGAATGCCTTGGTGGCGCAATGGTGATGACACAAACACGATACAAGGGAAAAGGAGACCAACAAGGGCAGGGAGGTGTAGGATCAAGTGATTACAATGTTGAAACAATGGCAAAGAGGTGTAGGATCAAATGATTTCAATGTTTTAGAGTCTTTTCTTGGCAGTGTTAACCAAGCCCTTTTTTGCTTAGGGTGTGTGTGTAAAAGTGTGTAAATTTCAATTTTTAAACTCAGAAATTTGTAAAGAAAAAGAAAAAGTGTGCTGTATAGCTGTAAATAAACCTGCAAATGTGAGTATATAGGCTTCCAAAAACAGAAAATAAATAGTTGATAATGCACTAATCTAAACCCAAGGAGCCGAGTCTCTCAACAACTAGTCTATAGGTGAGTAAAAAACTAGTCAAAACAAACTATACAGGTTAATATATCTAAGGTCAAGAGGGAAAGAGATGTAAAAGACAAAATCTGCTGGAAAGTGGTATAGAAACAACAACAGATCAGAGGAAAAAATTGCTGTAAAAAGAGGTGGTGAAATGCTATCTCCAGGAGGGAGGAAAAGTGAACCCTAAAGAAAAACCCAAACAAAGATAAATGAGGAGATTTGGATGGATAACAAGCCGATCTAAAGTGGATTTTAAGATGAGGTATTAGATCTGAAAAATGGCTGAAGACTCTGAAATTTCAGAGAACGTATAATAGCAAACACTCTTCCACAAAAAGTGGAGGGTACTGAAGCCCTAGGGGGCTAGGTTCCCACTTACTTGAGCTAAATAGAACAAGTACAAGTCCAAAATGGGTAGAGACAGAGGTCAGACAACCCTGAACAGAGGCTCAACAAAACCTAGAAAATTTTTACAAAAATCCCTGCAAAAAGTCCAGGTCGCAGTTTTTGACCTATTTTCAGTAGATGTCGCACTTTTTAGGCTGTAAAGTGCGCCCTGGAGGTCTAGGTCATAGGTTTTGGGCAGAAAAGTGCGACTTGCACTTCTAGCACTCTCGGCGGCAGGTTTCAGAAAACTTTTTCATCTTATCTGCTGTTGATGTCTGTCACCTGCGCAATGGGTCCGAAAACACGCTGAAGTTAGAATTTTTATCATTTTAGGGTTTTATGGGTTAAAAAAAACATCAATAATAAGAAAAAAAAGGGGCTGAAGAGAAATCCTAGGGTTTGAAGCAGCTGGATATGCAGGGATGAGAAAAACAACAGTGGTCATAATGGTAAACCTGTGTGGAATCACCAGTTGTTAGTATGAATCTTGATTCAAAGTGTACGAAAAAAATACCACTTTAGCTGCGCATAAAAAACAACCCTAACAATAGAAATGAATACTAATATCTTCAGATCTACAATTAGATGATCAAGACAAATGATACAAAAATCTGGATCTATGCATTAGAAGACATTAAAGAGTAGAAAAATAAGATTTACTCCATAGATCCAATAGACAAGACAAGAATATATCCAATGAAATTTTTATTAATGGCACCTGAGAGGAAAACACAAGAGGTTGTTCCCTATTCTCCTCAATGGTATGGGTTCTTGAAAGTCCTTAGTACTTCAGATTTAGAATTCCTCTCTCTTGATGGTGTAGAAAACCCAGACAAAAATGGAAAAATATGGCTATGATTGTGGATCAATAGCCAAACCAAGAGTTGAGATCCAGAGTGATCTTTAGGCAACAAAAGGTGACAAATGAATGGGAAAACCCTTCTATTTATAAGAAAATATTGAGTTAGTCTAGATCTTGGTGTATAATTAAAATATTATTAACCAAATCTAGATCCAACCTTTATGGAATATTTTATTATATTTGTTGGAGGGAAAAGGAATTTGTCTTGAGTCAAATCCCCTTATTTGTAAGTAATAAATAAATAAATGATTTATTTATCATTTTAAGGATGTGATTAAGTAATAATGAATAAATAAATCATTTATTTATCATTTTAAGGATATGGTTGAGTAATAATCAAACAAATAATGAATTATTCAATTATTTAAGGGTGAATAAGTCATATTTAACCAAGAATATTATTTAAATAAGCTTTAAACAATTATTATTTAGAAAATAATAAGATAAATAATGATTTATCTAATTAATTTCCTTGTTTTGGGTTAAATATAACTAGAAATATTAATTAAACTACTGTTTAACTAATTATTTCTTGAGGAAAATCGAACAAATGTATATTTATTTAATATTTCCTTATGGTGTTTCCTGTTTAGACCATAAACATCTTAATAAAGGTGATTTACTAAGTTGTTTTCATAGTGAAAGGAATTTTACTTGGAGTAAAATTGGTCTTACATGGTGTAATTGGGTCCATCTAATGATAATATGTTAGATGACCAAAAAATGGTGTAACACAAGTCATACCCTTGTCTCCAAAATCTGTAACTCGTGTTTCTCAATAAGGTGACTTCCTGTCAACAAAAAATCAATATCCAGGAAGTTCACTTGGAAACATCAGATTCCAGTACCATGAGGCTTGTTACAGCATCAACAACATTCTCGTTTCTGGACCTTTGACTGAAATATTTTGTTCATCGTTTGACATGAAATCATTTATTCACGCCTTATGAAATGTACTACAGTATGTTGAGGGCCATTGACATTAATGGTGGTTCTCTCATGTTTGTTAACGATTCACATCATTGGCTAGTAATCAAACGATGTATTTCCATGTTTGATGACAAATCATATATTCACATGGCTAGACTTGTACCCGAATGATTATGTGAAAGAGATAAGAAGACCCCAGATCTAGTTTCAACCATCCGGGCTGCGATTTTAGGATTGTTGTGCACATCATCTATACGGTGACCTTACATACATATTTTCATCCACATGGGCCTATATCTGTATGCATGTCTGCATTGGGAAACATTCCAATGTCGATGAATTTCTGAATTATGTAGATGCTAGTAGATAGTTTATGTGCTGAACATAAGAATTCCTACGCTCAATAATTATGATCAAGAGGATATATCATGATGTAATGTATTGTAATATTGATGCAGGTGACAACTCCGCTTCATATCTAGCCCATCACAGTATAAAGCATCTCAATCAAATGTTTTTATTATTTTGACCTCATGCTTTAGGGGGCAATTGTTATATGTCAATTTCATAATCATTCCCAATCACCTGGTAAACTGAGCATCATCTCCAGGAAAAATGACTAAGGGTCTATCATTCCCTATCATTTCAAGTTGCTACATGCCCTAAGGAAAGAACAAGACAAATCAAACATGACTCTCATCAAGAAAAGGATTCCAAGGTTTGAATTTTATTATATAACATGTGGGAGCTCACCAATGCTGCCTCTTAGGGGAGTAAATGTGTTTCATATGTAGGTAGCCCCATTAAAGGATACTCTGCAAAGCACTTCCAGACATCTATTGTTGCGTTGGTCACATTAGGAGCGAAATTCTCATTGTTCTGAAATCTCCACTTGGCCAGTGCCTTCTAGAAGAGTTCACATGTGTCAAGCTTCGAATCCAAGTGTCCATTTGACATCTACATGAATAGGAACATGTCTTGTATATTATTGGAAATTCATTCATTGAAAAACTACCTTTAGTTTATCTATAAATTGAACACAGATCTGAGTGTTTGAGAAGGAAGAATTTGAGTAGAGAAATGTTGATGGATTTTCAATTGAAAGTTAGATTTTTGTAACAGCTGCTAGAGAGATTTATACTGTGATGGGGCTGAGGATCGTTGCTAGAAGGGTCACTTAAAATTAGTCATTTGGTTGTAACCTCTCCTTCTATAATCAATAAATAATACAACTTACTTTTCCATATATGCATCTGTATTGGCTTTGATTTTCTTACTATGCAAAAAATTGACCTAGTCTTTTGCAATAAATGGAATCTAATGGATTTTATGGTTGCGTTTCAAATTTCCATTGGATTATAATGATGATTACATGGAGGGAAAGAGAACATGAAGAACAAGATATGATTTCCTTGAATGATCTAGGTACTGTAAGAGCCCTTAGAGATTGTGGACTGCTTAAGTACTTCAAATTGTCTGGGATGAGGCAAAAAATAGAACTCTTGGAGTTCTTAGTTCGAGCATGGGATCTAATGATAGAGGCATTTCATATTAAGAACCAAGTGGTTCCTATAATGGTTGAGGATTTTTATTTTCTCACAGGTTTGTCGAGGAGAGGTTTGCCCATTTCTCTCACATGGTTTACCGTTGGAGGAGAGACAGCGAGGGATTATATTCTACAGTATTGCTATCCAGGGGAAAAACCTAGGAAAGATGGAAAAATGAACATTTGGGATGTCAGATATTTTCCTTTGAGAACTATCATTTTCACAATTTCTAAACTTGTCGGCACCGTTACACTACATGTAGCAAACACATCATATATGCAATATGCTCTAAAGTGTATGGAGCCAATAGTCTTTAACTAGTATGAAGTTGTTCTATCTTAGATAAAGGAACAACTAAACAAAGCAAAGGGAGGAAGGAAGAAGAATTTCAGTTATGGTTCTATCCTTATATCCTTCACCTTGGAACAGATTCCACTGATGTAGCCACAACATGTGACATTGGATATAGCTACTCCTAGAGATCCTCAGATGCAGAGATGGGCAGAACTCATGCATTGGCATGTTGGCCAATTGACTGTTGTGTTCTCTACTGCATTCTTTTCCTGGTTCCAGTGACATATTGTCACCATCGATGAGTATGCATACACATGCATCGATTTTCAAGGAGATCCCTATTAAGCACTACCAAAAGGCACTTTCTTTTACCATGTTTTTTGATTCCTAAGGTTTATACAATGTTTTTTTGTTTTTATTTCTTTCCAAGACTAAACTAATTTTTTGATGTAATGCAGATGTTGGTCGCGTTCAACTAGTAGTGGAACCGGAGCGTGAAGCATATGTGCTAGCAAAGAGGGTTGTCGGGAGAGAAGTTCTTCAGGATCTTGATCTGGATGAGACTCTAACTAAGCTTCAGCAGCACATAGAAGGCTTGACTTTCATAATTTCTGATTACCAGTTCGAAGAGCTTCATGTGCAACTGTATCAACACATTATTGGGGTTCCTAATTATTGGATGCGGTTACTTCGTAGGATAGCTAGATCTATAGCATGTTACCACAAGCACCACTAGTTTACTTATGAAATTTTGCATACATTTTGAAGTCAGATGACCAATGTGTCTTGGGCACAAATTTTGTAAAAACTTATAACTATCTATCTATATGATTTCAAAGTTTTTCTTATGTTTAATGCACAATCCTATTCAATGTTGTGAATGTTTTCTTTACATGTGTTGCAAATTTCTGTCTAAAACTTGATTAGCTAATGAATCAGTCAATGTGTTCAAATTGTTGGAAATGTGTTGATATTGGATAAAATCAAAATGTATTTCCAAAAGTAGAACCCTTAGGAACAATCTAATAAGTGTTGAATTTCTAATAGTATAAACACTAGTAAGTTGTAATACCACAAGTTGTGATTCTAACCTTATCATTATGCGGTTAATACCAAATAAAATGGCATCAGAGAGAAGTTCGATCAACACGCTATACTCAGCAATATTGTTCGTCAATCTACCAATACAAATCCCTTGAAAACTCACTAACTCGTCGTTCCGAGTGAAAATGGCCCACGATGCAGAGGATAGATTCTACTTACTATGACTAGCACCATTAGCATATCCAATAAATGGTTCTAAAGTTCAGACATCTGCGATGAAATGCAAAGAAGATTACTAACGTCAAGAAAAAACTAAAAACAAATTAAGATAGTGAATGCAAATCAACAACATATATACAATATAATACAAAAAATTATCACGCTCATGATTAAGCATAATAATGTTCCAAATACAACCCATTTCTAGGTTGTGCCAATGGAATTCCATCGTAATCAAATAACTCATAGGCACCCTTAGCAAGAACTCTTTTGAAAATATAGAGGCCATGCCATAATGACTCAAATTTCCCTGTACCTATTACATAAGCTTCTTTATCATAGAGAGGGACCAAGTCGCCCTCTGAGAAAATGCGAGGTTGGAAATTTTTGTCATATTGCGCCTTTATACGTCTCTTATGCGCTTCGTTGGCCAATTGGAATTCACGAAGCATTTCATCAAGATGGATGAGGTTAAGGAGACACGATTATTCTTTTGAGGTGTTAGGTAACAAGTCTATTGTGAGTTTTAACGATGATATTTCGCATTGGATTGGTAAGATAGCTTCCAGACCATACACCAATTGAAAGGGGGTAAATCCAGTTGCGTTTCTCATCAAGGTTCAGTACACCCACAAGGAAGAGTACATGATCAAATGCTAGTTTCTTTTACGAACTCCTATCATTCGTTGAAGCATTTGTTTCATAATTTTGTTAATAGCCTCAACTTATCGATTTGATTATGGATAATAAGGCATAGAATTATCATGTGACGATCCTAACTTGGTAGTTGTTGGAACAGGGTCTCCTACAAGCTATGAAACTGCTTCGATTTTTTATTATCATTAGTCTAGCACAGGGGTTTTGGGGTGGGTAAAAACCCTGAAAGCATTATAATGGGTCAAAGGGTAAACCTGGGGTCCAAAAACCACGATTTATGGACCATAGGAAAGTTTAGGCTAGATTGTTATAAATAGAGGAACATTTTGAATTGTAAGGTAGAAATGAAGAGATATTGATGCGAATTGTGGTTTAGTAAATATGTTTAGGTTTTGGGGGAAGGACTCTTGTTGGCTGTGTATGTGGAGATCCAGAGTCTTGCTGTGTGTGGACCCTAATGCTGTATGTGCAAGCTGGGACGGGTATTGTACGAGGGAATTGATGAATTGATGAATAAGAAAAGTTGTTTGAGAACTGAATCTATGTCTAGTATTTATGTGAATCATTGGTAATTGTTGTATTATGCGTATTTTGTATTCAGCTGCAAAAGTTTTGTGTAAGTGTTTTTACTGAATCTAGATATGTTTTGTTCTGTTTTATGCAATAATGAGCTATTGTCTTAGAAGTATATTATTATTGAGCACCATAGTATAATTGACCTTGCACACACAGATGCGAAAGGAGACCTATAATCCTTGCTCGGGAAGATATGGAAATATCAAGGCAGGACGCAGCTCTGCTTGCCTTACCTATCCTTTCTCAAGGTGCGAAAACTTGGTTCCAGTGCCCACCCATACTACTTCGGCTGAGACTTTAACCTGAGCAAGTAGGTCACTGCCGAAAGGGCCAGTAGTATAGGGGTTTGTTGGCAAACCTTGAACTCCGAACCTAGGTTAGGACCCGCTGAGCCAACAAATGGTTCCATTGATGGGACCTCGAGCATTTTGAGAAAGGGATAGGGTAATGAAAAGAAAGTACTGGAAGCCTAAAAGGAAGGAAATTGAGTGGTTCGAAAAGAAAATCCAGGATTTTGCGATAAAAGAAAATCGTAGCATGAAGTTAATGGCGGAAAATTGGAAAAATAGGTACATTCTTATAGAAAGCTACGAAATTTTCTTTGTGACATTTGCAATCGAGATTTAGTAGTGGCTGGCTAGGCTCGTAGAATTCTAGAAGTGTTGGAAGGACGAATGAGTAACTTAGTGGACCCCATAGCTGATCCAACAGCTGGAAAGTACTGGTAATACTATCACTCGAACGATGTATCATTGGGTGGACAGTGTGTTAGGAGGATTTGTGACGAAATTTTCCATTGATCAATTTGTCTCCTACTTTGAGGCCAAGTAGAGATTATTTTAAGGGTTCCGGGGCAAGTTTATGAAGACAGTACTGTTGATGATTAAGATATTACTGTGCGAGAAGAGTATTTTGTGTAGTCATACTGACTGAATGACCTGAGATCTTGACGAAAGCATGATGCAAATTGGTAAATACTATCGAACCAACCTTGATGGGGAAACATCCACCTATAACCCTCTGCGAGAGACGGCTGCCCAGAGTCCCCCAGCTACACCACCGTCCCGGCTGCATAAAGGTAAGAACTCGCCCATACCTCCACCTCCGTCGGATAGTGATATGGATGTGCACTTGAAACTACCCACCTTCAAGGGGGTAGGGGATGAGGATATGGACCGATTTTGGTTTGTAGTAGATTCTGTATGGACTATGCAAAATGTGAAAAACGATACGATGAAGAGGGCATAGCTATCCCTGGCGTTTGAAGAAAGAGAGTTGGACTAGTACATGCGATATATCTCTTAGAACGAGAGTGAATCTATTCAAGATATTAAGGACACTCTGAAGCAACAGTTCGAAAGCCAAAATCTTACTCTTAGTTGGTAGCAGAAGTGAAGGACTTCAAGCAAGGTGCATCTAAGTCTGTATGGGAGGCTGATCAACGACTGAAAAAAGAAATCAGGGAAGGAGGATTTGAGTATGATGATAGAAAACATACGGAATGGTTCATTGCTATGTTGTTGCCCCACCTGCATACGTTAATGAGTCACCAAACCTTTGAGTCGCAGGAAAAAGCTGTGGAAGTCACTATGAAACTAGAAGCTGCGCTCAGAGAAGATACTTCATTAGGAGTACAACAAATTCAAGAGCAACTCGGAGCTATGCACATGGAAATTAAAAACCTGCAAAAGAACAAGGAAAAGGAGCCAATACAAATTTGTGGTGCATACGATGTCGGGTATTTGGCCATACGAAGGATCAATGCCCTCTATTGGCAGATTACATGCAGGTAGGAGGACCTAGTATGGTCCACCCCAGGGCCAGTGTGGGACCCATCCTATCACGACTAGGCTTGAGCAGACTTGTGCTGTGGTGCGATGACTACCATGTAGCAGGGCTGCATGATACAGACCATTTCCCTTAGCCAGGTGCGTATGTCCCAAAACTGAAGCAACAGTGATGTAGGTTCTGCTGGTCGGTAGGACATGATGAGCAGAACTGTCACACTTGTGACTTGATGATAGATTGTGGAAACTTGTATAGGGTACAATCAGACCCTGTGTCACCAAGATCTCCTGTGAGCTTTTATGGCTCTCCAGCAAGGGGTAGGGGAGGTCAGTGAGGAAGCGCAGGTCAAGGGCGCGGACGGATAATCTGTTATAACTATTGGGAAGTAGGACACTTTGCAAGGGACTACCCAAATCCCACAAGGAAATCCTACAAATATTACAGACAGATGGACCATGTGGTCAAATATTTCCTAATATTAATAGAAAACATACAGGAAAAGCAGCCCACCCCTACGCACGATGTCCAGAGAGTTAAAGCCAAGCTAAGGAACATAGACCCAAGTGTGAAAGTCATAACACGTAGTGGGATGGTCACCCAGGGATCGAAGGAAGAGGCTGCTAGGGATCCTCTGACTTGTCAAGGAGGATTGAACATAAAGAGGGGCCAAGAGACCATGGCCATAGCTGACGAGGAACTCACTCAGAGAGTAGCAGCTACTGCGCAGGTACTGACACACCCCAAGAAAGATGAGGGGGTTGAGCCCTTTCTGCAGGCATGTCTGAAGATGCTACATAACCCAAAGGCTGTAGAGAATCTTTAGGCATTAATGAATAGCTACGTAGCGCGACCCGATCCGACCTCCGGGACCAAGGATGTACAAAAACTATACATGTATAAAAAACGCACGAGTAGCGAAATGCGGCTGACTGCGAAGATTGGTGATTATGAGATGGATCAAGTTATTTTGGACCTCGGATCAAATGCAAACGTGTTACCTAAGAAAACATGGAAATGAATGGGATAACCTAAATTGGAATGGTCCACCATCCAGCTGTGCATGGAAAATCAACAGAAGATAATCCCTCTGGGAATGTTCCCAAAAGTCATGGTAGATATCGCAGGAGTAAAGGTCCAAGTTGAATTTTAAGTTATAGAAATCGTGGAAGATGTGGATCCCTACCCTGCACTCCTAGTACTGGACTGGGCTATAGATATGGTTGGTGTCATCAATCTCAAAAAGCGTAGCATGGTGTTTGAAAATAATGGTACGCGAGTAATAGTACCACTGGATCCTGCAGAAGGTGCATGCTATACAGAGCTAGCGTGCGATGAGGAGGAAGTAGGTCACATTTACAAGTTGAATATGATGGACAAGGATTGGATTAACCCCACAACAGAAGGAGTGCTCTGCTGGGAAAAATACAGTGAATGCTTTTCCGAATCTGATGGGGAACTGGAGAATTGGCAAGGCCGGTTGCATGAGGTTTCGATGCTATGATGTCTTTGGGTCATGAGGAACTTCCGCTGCATCTCCACCGAGGTAAGAGACCTACCCTAGTTTGGGGACTCGGGTGACATTAAGGAATTTTTACGCGCATTTGAAGTAGAATTTCCCAAGGGACGCAAGCTAGGGGCCCTTCAGCTAGCCTTGTGCGGAGTGCCTACATGTTGGTGGGATACACATGGGAAGGTATTCCGTAATTGGGGGGAATGTCGGGATAAGATGATCCTGCGATTTGGAGCCCTAGCTGGGAGATGGATCCAAACGTTCCTTGGGTCAGAAGACCCATGCAGATATTTGCTGGCATGGGAAACACAATGGTGTGACAGAACCCCAAATGAATGGGTTCACCTATTTATCCATGACCTAGGACTACATCCAGCTACATGGTATTTAGATGCGAAGCTACATCAGTGCACATGCCATTGGGAGAATTTTTGGGATGAGTTTCTGCGAAAATTTAGGGTGGAAGATGGCACAAGGGTGCTTGACGCAGCTCTGGAAAACACAAACGCCTTAACCTAGGGAAGATCACACCTGTACATTGCACCTGGATCAAGGGGAACGTCGATACCACACACGGTTGAATACTGGAGCCTTAGCCCGATGGAAGGAAAGACTGATCCCTGAACTGTCCCAATCGCGATGCTGGATGGGATGCGTACAGTTTCCAAGTTTCTGGAGTTGTACCTAAATCTCATTACGACACACCTGACATCAGCTTTAATTCGGGATGCACGAGCAGCACGGAGAGGCCAGTAAATCCATGGGAAAGCCCTCAGATGCGAATAATTAACGTTAGAATACTGAACTCTGGTAAAAATGGAATCTTACCGTTACGGAAAATAGGCGGCTCGCAATCAATGCAGAAATTTATGGTGAGATTTTACCGGTTTCTTGATGGTCAGTTTCAAGTTAGATTTACTCTACTGTTGGATAGCTTGGAAATTATAAGGAAAATAGCATAACTCCAATCAAGGCTCCATATTGTCTCTGTAATCTGCACCTGTTATTCTACTACTTGATTGTCTAGACCTTTAGCATTTGGGTCATACCCCATCAACCTACTTTCGTTGTCTGCGAGTTTCCAAATTGGGAAGCCTATCCTTTTGTTGCTATGGTAGCCCCTAACCTACCAAACACTTGGGCTCCTCCTAGTCCAGCGCATGCAGACATTGTGTTGAGAGGGTCTGGGGATGCCGAGATTGATAAGATGATTTCCCTCTAGCTCCCTATAGGAAAAATTGACTTTGAAACCTATACAGAATGGCACCGAAGCTACACGATGTAAGTTCCCAACCTTTCCAACCCTAGGATGATCGCAGGCCCCAGCTAGATAGGCTCGAAAGATGCCACGAAGGATGATACGCAAGTACTACAACTTGCTATGAGAACTGACGTAGTCAAGTCGCAGCTAGTCCTGTGCATGAAAAGGATGACTAACAAGGATACTCCATCCCCCCGGAGGACGAAGCGGTATAGGGATATGCTGCGACTTCTCTATAGCTCTAGATTAGCTACCAGCGAAAGCCATATTTTTTCACTACCTCACACTATCTTGGTCAGTGACCACGTCCCAACAGCTACGAAACTACAAGTAGACTTCGCACAACTTCCCCGCGAGGCGTTACAGGATTTACACACCGCCATGCTGCAAGAGATCCATCATCATGACTGGACCATGCACCAATAGCTCGATGTGGCCACATCGCTCCTCACATGCAAGACCGAAGATATGTCCTGTATAGTGCAGCTCGAAACAATGGTTCACCAGCTCAACACAGAGATCCTTGATGAAATCTCGGCGTCAGCTCCACTCTGGGCTACCATAGAAGCCTTGGTTTCAGCACTCAAGGCATCTCAAACTAAAGTACAAACCCTCAAGACCCAAATGGCCTGCCAACTCACCACATCTCAGGCCCAAGCACAGCCTACCATACCCCCAGAGGTATGGGCACAACGTGCTGTGTTGATAATAGAAGCTATGGATATTATTAAGGGATAGCTTACTTTGGGTATTCAGTTTCTCAAAGCAGCCACGAAGCTCTAGACAACGGTCCAGTTCAACCCAATGCTTCAGCGTGTCAAGAAGGACTTACGACAGAAGGAAGCTCCTTTCAACCAGATCGAGGCTATCTTGCCCTCCCTCGTCCTTGTGCAGCGTCTGGCACTCTTGAAAACTAGCGATACCTTCGTAGACATGATTGTGAATCTCTGACGCGCCAAGCATGTCATCAGAAAGCACTTGAAGCCATGGGGTGATGCCGCCTTCCAGATATCTGAGGGTTCTCATAACACCATCGCGCGACTCAACTAGATATTGGAGTAGGTTACCACAGCTCCTGAAGGACATACCTCCCTGAAGCTTGTCGATATCACACAAAGTGCTGCTGCCCAGAGTCAGGAAGCGTTACCTCCATTGATCATCGCCTTCAATACCTTACGTGCGCATATAGAGACCGCACCACCACAGTAACATGGGACGAGTCACAAGATTGTGTTGGGGGACTATTGGAACAGTGTCTCCTACGAGCTATGAAACTGATCTAATTTTGTATATTTTTTATTATCATTAGTCTAGCATAGGGGTTTTGGGGTGGTTGAAATCCTCGAAAGAATTGTAATGGGTCAAAGGGTAAACCTCGGGTCTAAAAACCACAGTTTGTAGACCATAGGAAATTTTAGGCTAGATTGCTATAAATAGAGGAACATTTTGAATTGTAAGGTAGAAATGAAGAGATATTGATGCAAATTGTGGTTTAGTAAATCTGTTTGGGTTTTTAGGGAAGGACTCCTGCTGGTTGTGTGTGCGAATATCCAGAGTCTTGCTGTGTGCAGACCCTACTGCTATGTGCACAGGCTGGGATAGGTATTATAAGAGGGAATTGATGAATTGACGAATAAGAAAGGTTGTTTTAGAACTGAATCTATGTGTACTGTTTATGCGAATCATTGGTAATTGTTGTACTATTTGTATTCTGTATTCAGCTGTGAAAGTTTTGTGTAAGTTTTTTTACTACATCTAGATATTTTTTGTTATATTTTATGAAATACTAAGCTACTGTCTTAGAAGTATATGATTATTGAGCACAATAGTATAATTGACCTTGCACACGCGGATGCGAAAGGAGACATATAAGCCCTGCTCGGGAAGATCTAGAAATCTTGAGGTAGGATGCAGCTCTGCTCACCTTACCTATCCTTTCTCAAGGTGTGGAAACCTGGTTCCAGCAACCACCCATACTACTTCGGGTGAGAGTTTGACCTCCGCAAGTAGGTCACTTCCGAAAGGGCCAGTAGTATAGGGTTTTTTTGGCAAACCTTGAGCTCCGAACCTGGGTCAGGACCCCTCGAGCCAACAACAGTCAATTCAGACATCATGTGGTTGCGAAAATGCTCCCCATGATCTGTAACTATAGCTTGTGGGATCCAAAATAGTGTAATAACGTGGTTAAAGAAAAACAATGCAGTTGTTTGTCTTATGTTGTTGAATGTAGGCATCTCTTTGGCCCATTTGGTAAAATAGTCTACCGCGACAATGATATAACCATGCCCCCCGGATGAAGGAGGGTTACAGGTCATGAAGTCAATACCCCATTTCATAAATGGTCCAGTAGAGACAACAAGATGCATTGGCATTGGCGGTTTGTAGATTTTACGATAAAAAATCTGGCATGAATGACAAATTTTGACCACGAGGATGTAGTCTCGAAAAATAATAGGCCAAAAGTAACCGACATAGAGTATCTTCTACGCGGTAGCATATCCAGATAAGTGTCCACCACAAGCCCTAGCATGGTAATCATTTAATACTTTTTCGGGCTCCTCATGAGTGAGGCACCTCCTTAAAATGGTATCGACACCAGACGATAAAATGTATCGCCGATGATCAGATAATATTTGGCTTTACTAGGAATTTGGCTTCTGTGATCCATAAAATGTGTGTAATAATTTTCGGTGAAAATCACATAAACGAAATTTTTGTCGACGTGTTTCGAACCAACCAGTGTGGTTCATCATCAGGACAAGATGAGAAATCTGATCAAGAAACCAGTTTAAATAGATCAGGACAACTACAACTAGCCGTTGGAAAAAATGGCTAGTTTGACTAGAATAGGAAAAAATATTTTAATTTTGAATTTAATTCTATTATTTTAAAATTTTTAATTATATTTTTATTATAAATTCTATATAAATAAAAATAAAAACTAAAAAAAAAAGAATCAAATCAAATTAAATAAGTAAATAAGTAATAATAATAAAATTAATCAATTAATCAATTAAATTAAGATTATTAAAGAGGTAAGTTTGACGAAAAAAATATAAATAAATAAATAAAATAAATAAATAAAAATAAAAATAAAATAAAAAAGAAAAATTATATAAATTAAAAAATAATAATAATAATAATAAATAAAATAAAATAAAATAAAAAATAAATAAATAAATAAATTTATCAATTAATTAATTAAAAATAAATAAATAAATGAAATAAAAACAAAAATACTAATCAAAACCAAAATTAATAAAATAAAAGGAGCACATCTGGGGAGAGGAATCAAGATCGAGAAAAGAAAGAACGACCCAAGGAAAACAAATAAATAAATAAATAAAATAACTAATAAAATAAAAATAAATAAATAAATAAATAAAATGAAAATAAAAAATAAAAATAAAATAATTTTTTTTTTATGAGTGAAGGGTAGGAACCCAACATCTGCTAACATTCCACCCATCATCCCTATTAAGGTTAACCAGCCTCTTTTTTATTTCCAAGGCTTCCCTTAACTTTCGGTGGTGAAAGTGGTCAATTGTTGCAATAACCTTAGTATCTTCAATACAAATATGGTGATTTGTTTTTTCAGCATACTCTGCCAAGGCAGAGGACCGAGATCTACCATGTCTAAGGTCAGCAACATGTTCATGAATTCTTTGGTTAATTGATCGACCAGTTGCACCAATGTAAGGTGTTCCACAGAAACACGGAATCAAATAAAGACCCTTACCATCCATCGGACAAATCGGGTCTTTAACTGATCTAAGGGAACTACTGATAGTGTGGAGAGGCTTGAAAGTTGAAGAGACATTATGTTTCTTCAAGATCCTTGTGATTTTATTAGTAGTACCTTGGATAAAAGGAAGGTGAACTCCAGATAACCAATCGCAAGGATCTTTCTTAACCTTAGGACCTTTCTCAGCTTTTTGAAAAGCTCTAAGACACTGAGCCCTGCTATAACCGTTCTTACAGAAGACATTAAGGAGATGCGATTTTTCACCTTCAAAGTGGTTGAAGACCCGATTTTCCTGATGGATGGTAAGGGTGTTTATTTGATTCTGTGTTCCTGTGGGACACCTTACATTGGTGAAACTAGTCGATCAATTAACCAAATAATTCATGAACATGTTGTTGACCTTAGACATGGTAGATCTCGGTCCTCTGCCTTGGTAGAGCATGCTGAAAAAACAAATCACCATATTTGTATTGAAGATACTAAGGTTATTGCAACAATTGACCACTTTCACCACCGAAAGTTAAGGGAAGCCTTGGAAATAGAAAACAGGCCGGTTAACCTTAATAGGGACGATGGGTGGAATGTTAGCAGATGCTGGATTCCTGCCCTTCACTCATAAAAATGTTTTTATTTTTATTTTTATTTTTATTTTCATTTTATTTATTTATTTATTTATTTATTTTTATGTTAATAGTTATTTTATTTATTTATTTATTTATTTTCCTTGGGTCGTTCTTTCTTTTCTCGATCTTGATTCCTCTCCCTAGATGTGCTCCTTTTATTTTATTAATTTTGGTTTTGATTAGTATTTTCGTTTTTATTTATTTTATTTTATTTTATTTTTTATTATTATTATTTTATTTTTTTAATTTATATAATTTTTCTTTTTAATTTAATTTTTATTTTTATTCTTATTTTTATTATATATATATATATATATATATATATATATATATATATATATATATATATATATTTGTTTTTTATTTTTCATTTATTTATTTATTTTATTTTATTTTTTATTTATTTTTTTATTTATTTTTTTCGTCAAACTTACTTCTTTAATAATCTTAATTTAATTGATTAATTTATTAATGTTATTATTATTACTTATTTACTTATTTGATTTGATTTGATTCTATATTTTTTATTTTTTATTTTTATTTATATAGAATTTATAATAAAACTATAATTAAAAATTTTAAAATAATAGAATTAAAATTAAAATTAAAATATTTTTTCCTATTCTAGTCAAACTAGCCGTTTTTTCCAATGGCTAGTTGTAGCTGTCCTGATCTATTTAAACTGGTTTCTTGATCAGATTTCTCATCTTGTCTTGATGATGAACCACACTAGTTGGTTTGAAACGCGTCGACAAAAATTTTGTTTATGTGATTTTCAACGAAAATTATTACACAAATATTTCGCTTGGTATCGAATACGTCGTTGTTCAGAGTGAGAGGTATTAGGTCGAAAAGTTTGGGTTTGGAGATAAATGATAAAATCTCCATACCAAGGATCAGATGATCTAATTATAAACAGAGACTCGTCTGGAATTGATGGTTTCAACGTAGTTTCAATACTATCAGAGGGAAGGTCACAAAGAAGCTTAGCAAAAAATAAAGACTTCTTTGAATTGGATTTGATAAATTCCAAATCAAATTCCTGCAAAATGACAATCCATTTTTAATATTCTCCCCCCAGCAATTGACATGATAAGATGTAAGTCATGGGGTTGCAATACGAAACTATTTTTGTTTTTTAGAACAGGATTTGATGGTGAAATCTTTGGACAGCTTGAAAAGCTGCCAAGGCAAGCTTTTCTACATATGAGTACTTAACTTCCGTATCATTGAGATTAAGACTAAAATAATAGATCAGATGTTCAATTCCTTCTTCTACTTGGACCAATACCGTTGCAATGGTCGTTTTAGCTGCGTCGATATATAGGAAATAATCATTTTGATAATTAGGAGGATACATTAACGACGCTCGGACAAGAGTGTCCTTGACAACATCAAAAGAAGCTTGCACAACTTGGTCCCAATGGAAGGGAACCCCCTTTTTCAAGAGTGGAGTAAGACCTTTAGCCATTTTGGCTTAATTTGGAATGAACCCCCTTAGGAAGTTTGCCTTTCCTTGAAGTTTCTGTATCTGAAGTAAGTTTGAAGGTGCAGGAAAATCAAGAATGTCCTAAACCTTCAAAGGGTCGATTGAAATCCCTTATTTTGAGACTACGAATCTAAGAAAATGACCAGAACCAACACAAAACACACATTTATGTGGATTGAGGCATATTTTTTAGTGTCGATAGCGTAAGAAAATGGCTCTCAAATGCATCGGGTGATCGGTCTGATTTCATGAATGTGCTGGTAAATCATCTAGATATTGTTGAACAATGTGCTTGATGTCATTGAAAGCATAATCCATTACTCTCTGAAAAGTTGCCCCAACTTTCTTTAGACCAAACAGAAGTTTCCTGTAAGCGAATGTGCCCCAAGGATAGATGAATGTTGTCTTATGTTGATCATCTGGGCAGATATTGATTTGATTTTAGCCAGAATATCCATCCATGAATGAAAATATTTTGCATCTAGCACAATTGTCAATAATCTGGTCAATAAAGGGAGTATGATAGTTGTCTTTTGGACAAGCATTACTAACATCCCAATAATCGATGCACACTCTAATGGTTCCTTATTTTTTCATGATAGGAACAATATTGGAAACACACTCAGTTAGCAGAATAGGGTAAATGAAACCAACATGCAAAAGTTTTTCAACTTCAGCTTTGATGGTAGCGGCTTTCTTTGGATGAACAAGACGAAGTCATTGACGCACCGGTTTTACATCAGGATACATATTAATAGTGTGTTAAACTATACTAGTATCTACGCCTGGAATTTCCTCGTAAGACCAAGAAAATACGTCACGAAATTCACAAAACAGAGAGCGATATGATTTGAGTTCTGATGGAGGACAAAATACATCGGCATGAATATTCTCTACAATGCCAGGTTTGATCGAAATATCGATAAAAATTGTTTCTTCGATATTTGAAAGAGTTCGCTCAGAATCGATTGCGTTAATGGGAAAATAATTCGAAAATAATTTCTTTATGGATGGGTGATATAATTCACTAATATTATTTTCTTCATAGTTACTAAGATGGGAATGATGTTGATAATCTTCCCATGGTTCTCCTTCTGACATCATAGCTTCCAAAATATTCTCATTTGTCAAGAACGTTGAGGAAAATGGATCAGATGGGGTACCAAAATCTAATGAACGATCAACCCAAACACTCAACGACACTGATTTATGATTTTCCACCCAAGACATATAGATCTATTTCTATGCCAGCTCAATAGGGTTGGGTAGTAGAAAATCATCCAACGTAGAAATATCAGAATCACCCGTACTCTTCCTTAAGCTAGATAGAGTGGAAGAGATCATGTAGCAGGTCTCTATACTTGCAATTTCTGCTGATGTCACTGGCGGCGGTAATGCAAAGGTTCACATATGAGTGGAATCCTTTAAGATTCCTACACCAATTTCCTGAAGTTCTAATTGGGGTATGTGAACGAATGGAATGCTTCAAGTTACCTTCGAAGCAAAGGCAAAGAAGGATAGTTGATTAATGACTGTAGTTGTACCTTTATGTGGAAAGGAAATCATTCTAAAATATGTAGAAACAATAGTAGTCATCACATATACCCATGGCCTTCCAAGTAAAATATTATAGTGAAGGGTTACGTCAACAACCTCAACATCAATATTCACTGTTTTCCCCCCTAGTTCAACATGCAGGTTATTAATAATACCACAAGTTTTATATGTATGTCCATCGAATGCTTTCAATGTTGTTGATGATTGTGATAAGCGCAGCAAGCCAAGTGACTTCCAACATTTTAGAGACATAATGTATGTAGATGCTCCCTCATAAATAATAGTGTGATGAAAAAAGGTGATTGAGAACATTTATCTCTATGGAGAATTTCAATTACGTTGGTAATTGTGGCACATAGCCCATATGATTAAAGATGACAAGATTAGAATCAGTCAGATCAATTCCACCAATAGCCGACAATAAATCCTGTTTTTGGGAGGGAAAATTTTGTAATACCGCAAGAGAAAACATAGCTGAAGGGGATTGAGCCAAATATTCAACAATATTATAATTTTGTGTAACTCTTTCTCGAGGATTATATGTCGATTTATGAATTACTCCCTTTAGTGGCTTGATTTTTAATTCAGGAATAGAAGTAGGTGGTATTGATTCTGTAGATGGATTCATTGTCGAGGTAGTATGTTGGTCAGTGGCCGGACTACCATAATATTTATTTCACGTCGACACCAAAATATCAGTTGAAGGATTTGTGACAGATAACATTAACACTTGGGAACTAGGAGCTGGATCCGTAGCAACCATATTTGTGTCTAGATTTGGAAATGGGTTTGGCAACACAACTGATGCACTATAAGTCTTGATGATTTTTGAGACTTTAGCGCGGTGAGGAAAATCCCTAAGAAAGTGTTCCTCATTACAGATTATGCATGGATAACAAGGTTTCTGAAGTCCATATGGTTGATCAAATGATATTTCCTGCTGGTTAGAAGTTTTCTTTTTCTTTGATTTCCCCTTTTTCTTACTTCCTGGTTGCTTTTCACCTTCACCTTTGTCAAATGACACGAAATTAATTTCGGAAGTAGGAGTAGGATCAAATGTAGTATTATGAAGTATGTTTTTAGTTCCTATCAAGCCGTCTCCAGCATGAGAGTCCTTTAATTGAGGAGGAACATTGAAATTATATCTCGGCACATTAGGGATTTTTTCATAGAGCATGCCAGACTGAGTGTAAATCAAGTCTAAATATTTTTCATGAGTGATAAATTTCTCTTCTGTGATGATGCCACCCTTAGACTCATCGTCATTTATAGATGGTAATAAGGACTTAATGAACCATTTAGCAAGGATTTGATTCGGAACAAATGTCTTAACCATTTGTCGATGACGACGTCACTCATGAATATGATCAGAAATGTGAGTAGCATTAGTCTGTTTGAAATTAGTCCAGATTTCTGTTCCAGTTTCATATCTGATTGGTAATTGGAATTGAGTCAAAAATATAGTGGCTACGGTAGTGAAATTTCAAAAGAAGCTCTAGATAATTCAATGTACCATTTTGCAGCCGGACCTGTGATCATATGCTGGAAAATACATAGTCGAACTGAATCATGATTCAGGGAATTTGATGAACACCATAAATGATAAGTCATAACATGAGTGAACGGATCTTCTCCAGGGTTTCCATTAAACTTAGGAATATCTGAGGATAGTTTGTAAGGTATCACCGGCCACTAAGGATCATAGTTAATTGGATCATTAGTTAGCCGATTTAAATCTTGTAACACTAAAGTTGCAACAAAGGGAAACTGTCTATTAAGGTCAAGTTGAGCATAGCCAAGGTAAGATGTAATTGGTTGAGCAACAGGCCTTTGAGCACCAACATAAGGAATCTGCTATTGGTGACCCAGATAGGGGTTGTTTTGAATATCAAACGCTTGAGGATTCTGTTGACCAAAACCTGGATATGATACTTGTTGAAATGAACTTTGAGGCATTTTCACCTGCAATTGCCAAGGGGTCTGTCCACTAATGTTATAACCCAAATTAACATGACATGGATTTAGTTGATATGTATAATTCCATTGTGGTTGTGACATCGCATAAAATGGTAAACCAACTTGTGAATAAATAATTCCTGATACAGGTTGTTGTAAATTAATTAAAGGATTTTGATTTTGTGGACCCAACATTAGATGATATTGAGTTGAAGGACTCGTTTGATAAGGTTGATGATGTAAAACATTTTGATTCTGTAACAAAGGTATAGATTTATTAACAAGTGGTAATGAAGTGGGTGTAACAAGTTGAACCGATTGATACAAGTGTACAAATATTTTTGGTTGGATAGAAAGAGTGGCCTGCCGTTGAAAAACATTCGTTTTAACATTAGTTTGACCAAAATGTGACAGATTACTATCATATTGGATGACCAAAAGTTCCCCCCCAGCATGAGGAGGATAATAAGATGGAAAATATTGCTCTCCAAATGTCGGGAGTCCAGTTGATATGGCACTTGAAGGAATAGACCTAAAAGACTCAACTTGATATTGCCCTGATGATGTGTATAACGAATCAAGTCGTTCAATACTTACGATAGGATTACCAGCTAAAATACCAGATGATGAAATTGGTAAAGTCCATCGATTGGAACATGCATCAGAGAAAATTCTAGATAACGATTTGTAACCTGATGGGACCATAGGGCCTCCATTGAAGTGATAAACATCAATGGAGTAGCAAGGGAAGGAGCTGATTTAATTGGAACAACAGGCCCAACCGAAGATGTTGATTCAGACATGGTTTTTTGACCAAATGTATACCCTTTTGAATCGACGAGAATTTGAAAAGGAGGAAGATCAACAAAAGCAGAGGGTGTCGATTGAGAGAAAGACTCGTACAGGTAAAGGTCCTCCCCAAAATGGGTTGGAGTTAAAGGTGTAGTGTCTTGTGGGATTTCTTCAATCGTAATTAAACCAGGTGGAAGAATTTCACCATCAGTCCCAAAGTATATTTCAGGTGGTTGATTATGTGATATGAGATATTCAATAGCTACAAAACTTTGTGGGATGACCAAGGTAGGAACAACTTCCAGTTGTTCAACTTCAGGATTCAGATGTTGTGGCAAAGAAGAGACAGGATCTAGATCAATTTATGGTGGATCAACGTCGATTCCATGAGGTATGGTCTTACTGATTGGATGTATCATGACCACAGGTAGCTATTAAGACTCTGTTTCGACAACAATAGATGAATCGGGATGTGTAGAAACAACTTGAGCTAACTCTGGTTTATGGGAAAATTATTTTCACCAGAGGTATGAATTGTACTTGATTTGGTAGATCGTGATCGCCTTTGCCTACCAGAAGTAACTTCTGGTGGTAAAAGTGGATTTGAAGCTAATCTATGTGAACGACGGGGGAAAGGATTTTGTTCTTCCACGATTAGTGATTAATTTTAACCAAAAACAAATAAAAAAAATAAAAGAGTAATGATAGGCAAAAGGGTATACCAAGAATTTGTGAACTGCAGAATACCTCTCGGGGAACCAAGACGTACAAGCAGGCAATATCCTCGAATGTTGTGTTCGGTGTATCACATTTTACAAGGTGGTCGACTTGGTTCACTATGAATGGATAACACCTAAAATTTTTCCTCCCAAATATACCTGAAGGTACGTGGAGGCCCAAGTTTGTTTTAGCACTATCTGATGTGAAACTGCACAGTGAGAGCACCCCTTTATACTTATCGTACTGTAACACCACCCGATATGCTCAAAAGTACGTGGAAAAGCTATGATATACTTATGTACGTGAAGTGAGGTATCACACTCGGGATGTATCGCAGACAAGTTAACGACAACTACTATGTTTTACAATGTTGGAACATGTCTCTAGCCTCGACCTTCTAAATGTTATCGTTATGGTTACAATGCCTTGTTAGGTAAATTGAGATTAATTTTATGTTGATCTTGCTTACAATTTGCTTTTCAAAGGTTCACCGCGATGATGTATTGGAAAATTCCTAAAATTCAACTAAAAATGATAAGAAATATTTCACTTTCAGTTTCTTCAATGAAAAGCCTAGCTACTTAAGGGAAGAGAGAAACTAATTTGTGAGTAAACAAATCAATGATCACAAACTAAATGCAGATTTCCTAATGTTCCTTTTTGCAAAACACACAAAAATCCTACATGCAAATGCAAGTTTTTCTTTTCAGTTTCCCTAATGTTATGAATGCAGAAAAGAAACTAGGTGCACTAAATCAATAATTAAAATGCCTTTTACTTTCAAGAAATGAAGAGTACAGACAACAATTTGTCTTTTGAAGGAAAAATGAGGATTTCAACAACAATTTCTCCTATCAAGGAAATAAATATTTTACGACAATTTCCTATTTCTAAAGTAACTGATCCATAATGTGACCATAAAAATACTTTGAAATCAACTTGTCAATGATAAGGGAAAACTTTTTTTAAAAAAATTGAACAAATTTTCAGTCAGAGGAAGAAGTATATAGAGTTACTGGTCAATATGAGGGTCAAAATTTTCAAAGCAGAACAAAAAACAAACTGAAGAAAATTGGAAAGGAAAATTCAAAGGAATCTGGATGGTTTCTGGAGTCAATGCAGTGTCCAAGGGGAGACAGTGCTATGCAAAGCACTATGTCTTGTCTAAGGGTGCATTGGGTGCAATGTATAAGGAAAAACACTACTGTTTAACTCACTATATTTTCAAATTTGGCTTCTAAGAAGTTTAATCTTTGTGTGTAACAACTATTGGGTGGATAAATAAAGAAAATCAGAGGCTAAGTCACCTAGATCTAAGAGAAATTATCCCTAGTATGATCACCAATTTGTTGGGACAGAATTGTGAATTACAGACAAAACACACTTCCCTAGACAGATGACAATCTATAACAACAAATTAAATACTATACGACTACTTTTCCTAACTGAAAATAGATACACAGAAAGGATTAGAGGCTTACTTGTAATCTAAGTGCTTCTAAATGGCTCCTTCTGTCGCTTTCGTTGTAGCCTCAAATTCAAGCGGTTTGTGAAAAATGCTTCGTGCAAGAAAGAACACTAAAAAAATAGAAGATAGCAATAATACAGGTGTCTATTCAAGTTATTTAGCTAAATCAGTAAAGAATAAACAATATAAATCAACTAAGATCTTGCAATATGGAAAATCAAAGCCAATACAGATGCATATAGGGAAAATTAAGTTGTATTCTTTATTGATGATAGAAGGAGAGGTTACAACCGAATGACTGATTTAAAGTGACCCTTCCAGCAACAATCCTTAGTCCCATCATAGTATAAATATCTCCAACAACTATTACACAAATCTAACTCTCAATTGAAATACCTCCAGCATTTCTCTACTCGAATTCTTCCTTCTCAAACACTCAGATCTTTATTCAATTTATAGACAGAATGAAGGTAGTTTTGCAATGAATGACTTTCCAATAATAGTCAAGACATGTTACCAATCATGTAGATTCCAAATGGACACGGATTCGAAGCTTGACACATGTGAACTCTTCTAGAAGGCACTATCCAAGTGGAGATTCTGGAGCAATGAGAATTTCACTCCCAATGTGACTAGCGCACCCATAGATGTTAGGAAGTGCTTTGAAGAGTAGCCTTGAATGGGGCTACCTGCATATGAAATGCACTTAGTCCCCTTAGAGGTAGCGTTGGTGAGCTCCCACATGTTATATAATAAAATTCAAACCTTGGAAACCTTTGCTTGATGAAAGTCATGTTTGATTTGTCTTGTTCTTGCCTTAGGGAATGTAGCTACTTGAAATGATAGGGAATGATAGACCCCTAGTCATTTGTCCTAGAGATGATGCCCGGTTAACCAGGTCATTGGGAATGATGCCCAAATTTACCTATAACAAGAAAATTCCTCATTGATCCTCAAAATTAGCAACTCTAGCTTGTTGTCTTGCATGACAGAATCTTGAAGAGACAAGTTGAAAAAATAATTCAGATGCTTTACTTCTTTAGCATGCCTGATTTTTTATTTTAAATCATAACAGAGCCAAAATTTCCTTCTAACCCAAGTTTTCTGCCCATTTTCTCTATAAAAGCAGTAGAGAAAGGCACCAGTCCTGTAAGTTCATTGGCACTCAAATTCATTTCATAAATCTGCTGCATGCTTCCAAATTCAGTGAGAATGGTGCCCTCGAACTTATTGTTATCGAGGGCCAAATAGTTCAGATCCTTCAATGCGGCGATAGAGCTTGGAATCTGGCCAAGAAGCGCCACCGATTACAATCCTAAGCTTCTTAATTTTTGAACTGTGCCCCATATATCTGGTATGATTCCCCCTAGCTCTAGATTTCCGCTAAGATGTAAATACCGCAACTTACAATTCTTGGCCAAAAATAGGGGAATGCCACCAAATAAATTATTAAAGCTAAAATCAATAAATTCCACTACTTGCAAATGCACCAGGCTGGTGGGAAGAGTCCCTTGGAATTTATTGTAGCTGAGGCCAATCTTGAAAATCTTGACAAGCTCGCCGAACTCCGATGGCACGCAACCCTTGAACCTATTGCGATTCAAATCCAATATTACCAATTCGTTAAGGCCCCCGATGCTCTTGGGAATCCTACCGCTAAAGCAATTCAAACTTAGAATGAGCTGGCGGAGGTTCTTTAAGTTCTTGATCTCCGCAGGCATACTACTCCCCATGCTGGTTCTAGATAAAATAAATCGTTGGAGGCTAGCAAGAATGCCTAATTCTAGCGGTAGAAAACCTTGCAACGCAATATTGTCCTGGAAAATAAGCTCCTCCACTTCTCCCCCAGCAAGATTCGCCCAGAGGAAGGAGGGAATTGTCAATATCTTGGGCATAAAGCATCTGTAGGAAAAAAGCATGTGCAGACAAAGGATTGAAGCTAGGTAAGGGCTAAATTATGCATTTCTCTCACATGGTGGATTATTTGCGGTGTCGAATACCCAACCCAAGTTCAATTCCATGATGTGTCACTTAGTGTCATGGGCGTCCAAATCGCAGATGACACTGTGCGGTCTGCCAGTGAAAATATTATCAGGAAACAAGCCTCTCTAGTCGATATCAGAATAAGTGAAAAAAATAAACCCAATTTTATGAGAGTCTGAATAAATGAAAATGTGCATTGTTGAACAGGCTCCTAATTCGATCCCTTAGCCTTCTGTAACGAAATCAATTTATTCAACTTCACATAGCTTTTCCCAGATAACTCCATCAAAACCTCTGCACCCACAAACACCATGAAATCATTCTCAGATCCATCATAGTTTCTTGATGCTAAGAAATATAACCCAATCCCAATTTATGCTATTCCTTACCAAATATCAAAGGAAGCAATACAAACTCCTTCATCAAACCTTTAACTATTGATTCACGCAGATTCTAATGAAATATAATTCACAAATAATTACAAAATATTAAAGTTCAAAACATATATAACATAATGCAATATATCTTTATCACTACAATACAGGCACCCTGTATGCTCAGATAGAATCTCAATAGAAAGGATAAACTGTGATTTCATTAAGTGAAAAAAAAATTGTTACAAAATTTTTCCTCAAAAGGTAACTAAGTTTTCCTATTTTTTTTCCATTTTTCAAATCTGAGTCTAATCACTAAAGCACACCATATTTTCAATAAACACTCCTCTGTATATTGTTACGCAGGTGTCCTTTTGTTTTTTCCCATGCAGTACATTCCTTCACTATAAGAAAACGCAGAGGATTCATACAAGTTTCTAGGACAAGCACAATTGGTCCATTCTTTCCATATGAAAAAAATCAGTCTGAGATATGATTAGGTTAACAATGGTCTCCTTAAACTCATATGGGGAATATGATTTTTGTTATCATGGCCAATTCAAATCATTACTAAAAGAGTTTGAGAAGCTAAACAAAGAAGCTTCTGAAGCTTCTAGTTTATTCATTCACATTAATAGTTAACAACAACAAATATCAAATAAGGTAAGAAAAGAAATCCAATTCTATGAGAATCTAAAGAACTAAAAATGTGCATCACAGAATAGGCTCCTGATTCGATCCCTTGGCCTACTGTCAAGAAATAAATTTATTCAACTTCACATAGCTTTTCCCAAAGAACTCCATCAAAACCTCTGCACCCACAAACGCCATGAAATCATTCTGAGATCCATCATAGTTGCTTGATGCCAAGAAATATAACCCAATCCCAATTTATGATATTCCTTACCAAATATCAAAGGAAGCAATACAAACTCCTTCAACAAACCTTTAATTATTGATTCACACATATTCTAATGAAATATTCATCAAAACCTCTTGCAAAGTGACTTTGCTTCTGAATCTATGCTTTTCATCACTCTCTTCCTACTGCAGGTCTCTGAGGGCCAAGCAGAGTGATGTTGTGAAAGAAAGGGCCAAGAAGAGTGATTTTGTGAAGGTAGCTGTGACAATGAGCCTCGTTAATTCTAGCAATGTTTTTGTCTGGGCCACGGGGCTGTCCGGGCCATGGGCCTAAAAACAAGAAGAGCTAGGATGAATAAAAGAGAAAATTTTGCTACATTCATTAATCTATAGTGGAGCTGAAGAAATTCATGCAGAACACGTTCAAGGCTTAGATGAGCAACGTGGAAACGTGGATGAGCTCGGCCCTCACCAATTAGGACTCTTGTCTCGACGGTTTTCAGCCTGCCAGAAGGAGGGTTAAGGCCATGGTCACGCTCCAGTTGCAGAAAGTGAGTAACTTAATCAGTAATGCCCTTGTTAACAAATTTGCAGCCACCAGAGAATAAATGAGCCCGATGAATTAATCAGTAATGCCTTGCTCTTGTCAACAAATTCCCAGCCACTAGAGAAGAAAATGAGCTCGATGTATGAGAGCAGAAACCCTCATGAAGTTCTAATGTCTGTTAATATATATTTTTCTCTGTAACTGATTAAAAATAACAGTTTTTAATCCTAAGATTGAGATTATTTCAATTTTCTAACATTAAAATCAAGGGTTGATAATGGTACACGTAGAAATTGAGGAAAGCTGTTTTCAAATAAGGATGCTTTACAACGTAAAAACCTCAAAAACATAGATGTAAACATATTATGTGATACAAAACAAAAGTTTTAAATGAGCATCTATAGAGGAGAGATGTTTAATTTTATGTAGGGACCAATAACTGTTATAAAACAATTCCCACCAAGCCACCAGAAATTGAGATATGTACAACCAATATTTAAAAAAAAAAAAAAACATTAAGTGCAAATATCTTTTAATTTATGTCCAAAATTTCCCAAAATATTGACTCGGCCCAAAACTATCCATAAATAGTCTCTTACATATTAAGATTACAATCATATTGTCCCAACTAGGAAACAAATAAAACCACAAATCCTTCCAAAATTATCTATTCTAGAAGTACAAATTACCAGTCACTTCAAACCCCACTCATGTGAACTGAAGCTATGTATCCAAAATGCATATTCATAGTTTCACATAATAAAAGTTAATGTATGTCAGCGTTATTCAATATTTAAACCCATTGTGTGTTATTCAACATTTAAACCCACTATGTTCAATAAATGACACCCAACTCATTAACTGCAATAAATCATACCCAGCACATTATATTTCCCATTAAAACATACCAAAGCACGTGGATCAACAAAAATAAATTCCCAAAATTTGGATAACATTCAAATAAATCCATATCACATATTCAAAATCAATCCATTGCTATAT
Organism: Pinus albicaulis; assembly: GCA_034641835.2. Lineage (NCBI taxonomy): Eukaryota > Viridiplantae > Streptophyta > Pinopsida > Pinales > Pinaceae > Pinus > Pinus albicaulis. The sequence continues at coordinate 1,271,594,335 of CM076579.1, forward strand.
GTGTCCATCCTTGCCACCATTTAAATTCAAGCGAAAAAAACTATTAAATAAGTTCGACCACTACTGAAGTTGCATGTTTAACATTCAAACTATTCACGAGCCCTAGAGATGACCATCACAAAACATTTCAAAATGTATCTAGGCTAGACATTTCAATTAAAGCACAACTTTATTACAGTTTTATTTTCATTTATCATCGTTTTTATTTCATTTTTCTTACAATTTGTTTTCATGAACATACATTTTTTTCTACTTTTCTATATTTTGAGTCACTTTCAAGTTGACTGGAACAATGAAAACCATAATGCAGAGTATTGGCTAGTATGGCTAGCTATAGATGAAAAATAACAGAACTCATTCATAGTTGAACATCAATCCTTTCCTACATTACAAATTCCAAGTGGGAAGGAATTTATCTAAAGTTCTACATGTTCATGCCAAAGCCAAAACAATGCCATAAAAAATAGTTCCACAATGAGAACTAATTGGAAAATGAGCCCTCTAGATACAATTTAAGAACAAGTAGATGACCATCTAAATTAACAACGAGACTCCACAAATTGTTTTCAAAAGGTTTTCTAGGATTTAGCATAAATTGATGACATGAAGAAATAATTAGTAGAAAATAATTTAGTGATAAATGATAAAAATTCCTTGCTCAACTCACTATCATTGACAAACTTGGAATGTCACAAATAAACATAGAAACTCCTTTATTCTTCCCTTTCTTCCAGTACTTGTCATTCTTTTTGAGAGTTGAAACCAGTCTAGATCAAATTTAGATCAAGTTTCTAGTGAATAAGATGAATATAATCATCATTTTTTAATTCTCTTATTTTTGTCATTTCTCTGAGTTTCATCTGAAGAGGAAATCCCTATCAACTATTTTTTCAATTGTTTTCCCTTGTAAGATTTTCACAATCACTATGTTTCTTTATAACCTACTTACCTACCTAGCATTCAAATGTTCAAGATACTTCATATGTATTTGAAATTTACTAAAACCCACATTATCCTTCCCTTCATAAACCATGACATATTCAAATGGAAATAAAGTACAATAATTTTGTGAGGGTGATTTTCTTCAAAAACATCAACAAGCAAATTAACATCAAAATATTGAGCTTACCATCATGTTTTTTTTCACAACTCATTGATGAGAGATCAAGTCTAATGTGAGTGAATGTTTTTGGAAAATATTCATTACTAATTATTTTTGGCTACCATCCATTCATAGAGCATGTATAATTTATTGAAAGTAAATTTTTTGGTAAGAATTTTTCTCCCACATATATATGTCTACAAGGGTTCTTTGATGCATATGAGTGTCGTTGGGTTTCACTAAATCATATACAAAATGATATGAGGGACCAACTCAACTATTTGTAAGTTTGAACATCTACATAAAGTCATAGACCTTTTGCCTAGCCGTACACTTTAAATTTGATATATTTGAACCTTGTAAAAAACTATATCTTAATAGTATTGGAGACCAATGACTTAGTTCCCCAAATCCATATAAAAGACCATTGTATAAAAATTAACTAGATTACAGAAAAAACATGTTTCTCTAGGCAGTGCAATTTATAACTAGGTCCAAGACCACAACTAAGGCTACCCTTAGTAGCTAAACAACTAGAAAAAGTACAATGTATTCTCAATCCAAACCTAGGATGTATGTAAGTGTCTCCAACCATTCCCGACTATAAATGAAGACTTTACAATTTTCAAGGTTTAAGGATCTAATTAATTTGAACAATATAACTAGACCAGATCAAAATATTAAACATTGGATTCCTCCCTCATTAATACAATATTTGATAAATGGGATCATGCATACAAAACATAGAGGACCTCTTACAATTATGACTGAAGAGGAGGAGGCCGAGGTGGTTGAGTTGTGTAAAGAGATGGTCCATTTGGGACATGAACTAGAGTTGATAAAACTAAAATCCACAGTTGCTAAAATTTGTCAGGGGGGGCCAAACCCATTCAAAGATGGGTTTCTTGGTAAATCATGGTATTTTTGGTTTAAAAAAATCCATCCAGACCTTGTATTACGTAAAACTAAGGGCCTTGATAGAGACAAAGCATTGAATTTGTACCTTGCAGTTGTATGTAAGTTTTATGACACTCTTTCTATTGCATACGATAAAAATTCTTATGGTGCATACCATATATGTAGCTGTGATGAAACAAGTTTATAGGAAAGAAGGAATTGTGGCATGCGGGTAATTACTAAGAGAGGGAGTAAAAACATGCCAAATATTTTCCCTAAGATACGGGAGTGGATAACAATTCTATGGTTTTCAATGCAATTTGCACTTCAATTCCAAGATTTTATCTTTTTAAAGGTAAAAATCAACTGAAAACTATATATAAAATTGTTAACTAGGTGCATGCATGGCTGCACATCCCCATGCATGGATGACTAAATAAAAAATTTTAAATTGGATTTGTCACTTTGTTGCACTTCCACGAGGTGATGTATCACCTAATAACAAACACCTATTGATATTAGATGACCATGGAATCCACATATTTTTACAAATAATTGAGGAAGAAAAAAATTTGGTCATCGACCTTTTAACATTGTGAGCTCATACAACTCACAAATTGAAGCCCCTTAATTTTAGTGTGTTTGGCCCTTTCAAGAACTATTTTAGGTCAGAGAATTTTTCATGTATAGAAAGCATCCATACATTCAAGTGAAAAGGTTCGAGATAATAGAGCTTGCAAGTAAAGTGTTTAAAAGGGATCTGACACCATCAAATATCAAAGCTTGCTTTAGGAGAAAAGGAATCTAGCCACTGAATTATGATGCTAGTATGGATGACACTTATTTTAGCGAGACGTTTCATGTGGATGGTCAACAACAAGGGCATGTCCAAGCAGGTGTTGAAGTGCAAGGAGAAGTAGATGAATTGGATAATGTGGTTACAACTAGTAATATGATTTCCCTTTCTCAAGGACACTTATATTATGATGATGATGAAAATGTATGTGAAACAAAGTATAATCATGAAAAAATTGACAGTAACATAGAGGAATTTATACCAACTCATGTGCATGGAAATTTTGTTGCTGATATTTAATGAAAATGTTGATCATGTAGTTGACAATGAAGACGTAGTTCAAAATTACATTATTGATATTACACTAGGAAGAAATAATGACCAATTGACATTTCCAAGCCAAGTAACCCCACCATCATGGCTGGTGGAAGCCATGGTTATTTTTAACAAACATAGTGTCTGAAGAACCAATGAACAAAGCATGAACATGCCTTCACAACAAACATAGTTAAAAAATGAAATTATTCATTCTTTTGTGGATAATGGATCAATGGAAGAAGATTAGACACATAATGTGGCATCACAAGAAGATACTAAGATATTTAATTTAGTTGTCTCATACATTGAAAGGAAAGTTCCAGGAAATGACATGCAGGTGGGAGGGGTGGAGAAGTTACTTGGTCAGTTCCTAAAGCTACGAGTAGAGAGAGTGTGAATGAAAAAAAAATCAAGGAAAATTAGGTAGTCTTCATTTGGGCTGAGATTTACTATTACTCACCTCAGAAGACTATATAAAAATATTAGTTCAGTCTAACAAAAAAAAGAACAGGAATTAAAATAGAAAAATAAGGATCTAGCCAAGGAGAAGAAGGCAACAAGAATTGTTGCATCACAACGTCGAGCATATGAAAGGATTGAAAGAGATAAATTAAGGCAAGAGAAGGGTCATCAAAAACAAATGGAAAGATAAGAAAAGGAAGCAATAAAGGCTAACCAAATTATTAAAAAGGAACAAGGAATGACTGATATGGTTGACAATGATTTAAGCACAACTGATGAAACCATGATTATGTCAAACACAGTGGAAAATATTACATATAATACATCATTATTCCAAGACCTCATAAAAATTCAAGTGCCTCACTATCAAAATGGGGCTTTACCCACTTGCTTTATTCCTACTAGACAAGTTTTCAATTCTATGTATGCTCATCACACACCTCCACATAATGCGGGGGTTAGTAGCGCAAGTGTGAGGTATTGTACTCAATTCCTCCATGGTTAGAAGGGGAAAATTAGAATCAATCATATGGAAACAATCCACCACATCCTAATCAACCCATTTTAGGTAGGTAAACCTACCTAGCTCAAGAGGACAACTTAGGAAGTTTTGGCATTGAAGATTCTCAAGGAAATTAAGAATAGGGGTTTCATATGTTATTTTTTGTAACCACATTATAATGTGAATTTTGGATGGAATATCTTTTTATTGTCACATGAATATTTTTTCTTACAACTAAGGTTGATTTATTTCATACTGTATGTGGCAGTGTAACCAAAATCCATCTTAGAAGGAACATCTATAGTCTATTATAATGGAGAATCATGAAATAGTGACATGAGAATGAAAATAATATCCTCTATTATGCCTCGACACACCAAATGATTAAAAACACATTTATAATTGAGTTTTCAATTAAATTAAAAATTAGTGAATAATGAAATATTGAAGTGAACTTGTTTTAATATGAAAATTAAATAAAAACGTCAATGGTAAACGTAGCTAACCTCACACCTCATATGAAACCTCATTTAATGTAAGCTATCTTAGAAGACAAACAATGTGCATATGTGGTGAAGCATCAACAAGCCAAGAGAACAATTAAATGACAAATGAGTTAATAATGAGATCAACACGCATCAACTATTTTGCTAATGAAATGACAAAGCATCAACAAGCATCAACTTAGTTGTTAATTAAATGACAATCGAGTGAATAATCAAATCTTGAACAAGTCACTTATTTTAATATGAAATTTACATAAACAAAAATGAATAATAAAAGTACATAACCTCATCAATTTTATCATAGCTTTCATTTATTGTTTCCAAATCATCCTTAATTTGTAGGTCTTCTTGAAATGACACAATTGCATCATCCAAATATACTACAACTAGAAAATGAGGTTATGCCAAGGATGTATTTACACTGTAAAAATCCAAAGCACTGTAAAATTTAAGAAACCCAATCAAGGTTATGTCAAGGATGCCTTTAGACTGTAAAATTCCAAAGTGTGTTGTAAAATTTAAGAAATCTAATCAATTTTTTGAGTAAACTAGGAAGGTTGTCCAAATTAGAATTAATCGTCTCCACTAAAATCTTAAGTATGTAAGAGAGACGTCAATAAGAAAACAAATATAATGGAAGAATTGGAGGTTGGACTATATACTATGTTGGTGCAACAAATTCCACATTTCCTTAGAATTATTTGGAATCTCATCTGCACCATTGTCACACTTTGCCACAAAAAAAATGAGCAACCTACCTCAAGCCCAAGACAACATACAGTTGAAAATTCCATAAAACAGTGAACAAAAAAAGTACATAACCTCACACTTTATGGAACCTCATTTAATGTAAGTTAACTAAGAAGACAAACAGAGTGCATGTCTGAGAATAAAGTTCCAGAATGAAAATTTTCAAGATTCAGATGTAGTAGCATTTGACTTTAATGTTTGAGGTTAATGTCAATATTTAAACCTAGAGTTTTCCATTTCAAGATATATGATACTTGAATTCGATTGTAATTTTTAGGAATAATTTAGAATTTAAGGAATTAAAGTGAAGCTGATTATTTCACCTTATTCCCATATATTAATTTTCAAAATATAAAAAAATTTTGATATTCCTTTAAAGTGGTTTTTTGAATAAAATTTATGCACCATGTTACAACCCATTTATTACAACATAAGAAATACACATAAATTTTCCTCCAACATGTTATCCTCAGGTGTAGTAAATGTGTTGCAACCAAATGTTTATTGTTGTTTATTCTCCTATCATCTTAGGTATATACCAAGAAACAAGAAAGTAGTGATGAAAGTTACAGAAATACAGATATGCAAGGAAGGCTTTATCTTCCACAAAGCATTGAAGGTGTGAGATGTCTTTCTGAACTTTCTGTGTTTTTTTAAAATGATAATTTCTGCAAATATTACAATAAATACAAAATAGATCAACGACACAATGAAATATCAAGAACCATTATTTGGTAAAGGAAGGACAACATGAATGTTATTTTCATCCAAAATCTTTTTCCTTAGACCAAATGGATAGCTAGCTCTCTTTTTTTGGCATAGTAATCTTGTGTAGGGTCTAAGCATTGAGTTAGTTATTTTATACGAAGTGAAAACAATGATCATCATAATCATAATAGAACCTCAATGTTAGGGATTCAATGAAGTATGAAACATCCTATCAAAACATGAATTGCAAAAGTAAAAATAAGTAGTTCACAAGTAGTTCAAGGAAAATTATGAAATATTACTCCTCCATTGAGTTAATTTGGCAATATATGTGCACTGAAAATTTACATTAGGAAGCTATATTTTATATAACCCAATTATAATGAACATTGTTTCATGGGAGTGATAATAATAGTAAGTTAGATATACATAAAGAAAAGTCCCAGCAATTTAAATATTAATCCATAATACAAAGTTTTTAGTAGTCTGATCATATTACTTTATTCGAATATACAGAAAAAAAAATTCCACATTTTCCTTAGAAAACTTTGGAACCTCATCTGAACCATTGTCACACTTTTCCACAAAAACAATGAGCCATATGCCTCAAGCATATGATAGCATACAATCAAAATCGCCATAAAATACGGAACTGTAAAAAGTATCAAACAAAGTGCATGTGCGATGAAGCATAAATAAGCCATATACCAGAAACATAATTTTTTTGGTGGGTAAGTGGCAGAATTTTTGGACTGAACAAACTTGGTAAAACATAAACTAGGAGCAAAACCCAAGTCAGAATAACCACTACAACAAAACTACAGTCACAATAACCACTACAAAGCAAGACATAGAGAAAGATTACTGGGTTGCCAAACCCTACCATAAACCCTACAACAAAACCCAAGTCACAATCGCCATTGTAGAGCAAGACACAGAACAAGATTACCAGGCTAGAAAACCTTATCATAAACCCTACAACAAAACCCAATTAACAGATAACCATTTCAGAGAAAGACATAGAGCAAGCTCCTGAACCATAAACACTACAAAAAAACTCAAGTCACAATAACCACTCCAAAGCGAGACATGGAACATGGAAGCCATGATGTTGAACCCTACAATAGAACCCAAGTCACAATAACCATTTCAAAGCAATATATAGAGCAAGACAACTAGGCTTTCAAACCCTACCATAAACTCGACAATAACCACTGCAAAGCAAGACAAAAAACAATATTAATAGGTTGCCCAACCCTACCATAAACCCAACAACAAAAACCAAATCAAAATAACCATTGTAGAGAAAGACATAGAGCAATACAAACAAAAAACAACAAATTGAAGCATTAAAAAAACCAAAACTGCAACAAGAGCTAAATTCCCGACAACAAATTCAAATGTTGAAAAACATAGAGTGGCTGGTAGGATTTAGAATCCTACCAGCGAGTCACAAAAGCCACCACCATGTCCAAATGTCACCCCAAACCTCGCTAGATCTCTTCAACGACAACCATAGAAATTACCTACAACAAAAAAAGAGAGAAATTAGCATTTGGGATAAAACCCAGGAAAATTATAGCCAAATTGGCAAAAGAAACACTAAGAAAATTAACAATTACCTGAATGGACCTCAGAACCTGTAGGTTGACCACAAAACTTGCTCAAAACTCCCATTGGATCATTCCCAAACAACAACAAGCGTCAAAAGAACAAACACAGAGCTGCAAGTTAACCCCCCAGGATGCATAACGAATAAACACAGATCCACTGTTTAACCCTCCACGAAGCATAATGAACAAAGACAACTACAACCATTAACCTCAAGCGAACCTCTGCAAATGAAAATTCTCGATGAATAACACTAAAATGGTGGACTAGGTGAACAGATAGTAGAAATGAACATAACCATTATCGGTAGAGTGAAATCCCCACACACCCATCCCAAAAAAGATAACACATGGCAGAAAATACATCAAAGAAAACCAATGATAAAAAACCTAAACACTCTTTCGTTGCCAAACTTTATTACTCCCATGAAGTGTAACAAGTAGCAGAGTAGTCTCAATGGGTATCGTATGGTTAAAAATATTATATCCACATTTACAATAAATTTCGAAGAAAAAGAGAACAAGTAATGGCATCCCTCCCCTATATGGTATTACAATTTCTCTACGGGGTCACTCAAAAAAAACCCCTGAGGAATACGTGGATAAAAAAAACCAAAAATATTTATTTCCATAATGGACTTCTAAAATATGGATCAATGATCAATATTGATTCAAATATGGATAATGAGAAATTTGATACTAATTTTTTTTTTTTTTTTTTGTGCGTAATGTTTATCAAGCTCCCTACCTCACCGAGCTCCCTACCTCACCTCTAGTGAAAGACTTGATACGGGAATATTTTACAAATATGTTTTTAAATCTCTTGTATAACAGTTTTCACTGTGTTCAATAACTTTCACATTTGGAAAGTCAATGAACCATGCCCGAAATAAATTCAAAATACTTCTCATCTCTTTGTGAGGAACACCTAATCTTAAAATTATTACCTAATCGTGTTCATTAAGAAAATCTTAGAATGTTTTTAATTAGTTTTGGATATTTTCGAAATTTTTGTTTTTCATATTTTCTTAAAATGCTGATAATTTAGATCCCTCAGAAATATAAATATAATTTAAACATATTTAATAATTCAAAACATAAATTTAAGTACTAACGATATATATTTCTTCATAAATTAAAATTAAGAAAAAAGTAAAGTATACACATTTTGATAAATTAAATCGTACTTTTTTTTTGTCAATTTAGTAGTGCCTTGCTATTTTCTATTTATCTTTTGAAAGCAGGTTAAAAAAAAATATTAAGTCTATGGCCTTAACCTTCCCATAGGAAACCACATCTGTTGGCCACTGTAGAGCGTTAAAAGCCATCCAAAACTAAAAAAGTTTCATTCTACTATTTTTTTCATGAGCTAGCTGACTATTTAATCTATTTTTTATAGTTGTTAGGCACTATATGTCTTTGTAGAAAGAAAAAAAAATACATATTATATAAAAAACAAAGCTCCTATGCATCTGAAGAATCAATCGGGGCTAGATCCTTTGATGTGGATCCTTGCATATCCGCTTGTTGCATCTGTTTGATTTTCTTCTCAAGTCTTCCAATACAATCATTAAGTTGACTGATATGATCAGTGGCCTGGTACTATGTGACTTTGATGTGCTGTAGCTGAATGTCAATGTCTTGTAACAAATCCACCATTTTTGGTTGTCTTCTCTCTGTTAGGGTGAAAACTCTACATAGCCTTAGCTAATAGGAATTTGACAATCCAATAAGTGTGAACTGTTTGATTAAACAATGATAAGTGACCTCGAGTATTTCCTGGATCTGTAACAAAGTCCATAATTTCTACTTCTGCTTCATTGTCTTCCTCATTGCTCTGAATTTCTCTTTCCCATCATTGAATTTCCTGTCTGGCCTGTGATGAGTTTCCAAGTGAGTAGGTGGATGACAGGTTCATTAAAACCTCTTTTTTTGTCTTCCTCCCTCTCTTCTTGTTCTTATCCTAAATCTATAACATCTTCTGTTTCCCTTTCTTTGTAGAATGGGCCAAAGATTTTCCTGTTTGCCTCTTAACCATGGTGATGAGCTAACTTATAGTAACATTGAGCTCTCAACAACGCAATGAGCCTAGTGCAGACTATGGTTGCCTCCGTCCTCACTCGCTTCTTCCGGTTCCTATACCCTGCCCTCAACTTGATTTTTCCTTCTCGCTCTAGCATCACACGCTATCTTACCAAACTCAACATCATACCCTTATCTACCGCATGATTCCATGATCCTGCTGTGGACGGCTTATGCATGGTGACTTAATGATGCATGAACGGAGGCTGCCACTTGGCTGACTCCATAACTGGTGGCCTCGTTCATTGAGCACCGTGATCGGGGGTCTCATGATCCACTAGATCTCTGTCTATAATTATCTGAAGAGGATGTAATTCTATATCCCAGGTTCTGTCTGTTGGTGTTGCATCCAATTTTCTACCAACATTTCGACTTCCCCAGTTTGCCAGAAAGTCTGCAGCCTCATTACCTGTTCGACAAAAATGTGAAGGTATCAGATACTGGATATCTTGAATGAGAGAGCCTATTTCTCTGATGAGATTTGTTATCCTCCAGCTTTTGGTAATCTTTTCCCTGGGTGTGCAGTGTTGCAATTTCTTTAGTACTCCTGTGATCATTGTCGAGTCTCCTTCTACAACTAGGCGTTGAAAATTTTCTTGTTTTGCTATCGTTAAGCCCTATTTAACTGCTGATAGCTCTGCTTCATTATTAGTTGCATGTCTCATATCCATTTCATAACTCCTACAAGCTTCCCCTCTGGAGTTTCTGAAAATATCTCCAGCTCCTACTTGCCCCGGGTTTCCTTTTGATGTGCCATCATAGTTTAATTTGATAAACCCATGTTGTGGTACTTGCCATCTTTCCTGTTCAGTTCTTCTAGGAGGTATACATTTCCATAGATCCGCTGATAGAATTTGGGGTTTGATATTGATATTAGCCATGATTTGTGTTTCAATACCTTCCGTCTTCCACTCTTCCTCTATCCACTTGTTTGTCAGAATTGTCTCTCGGATATTTTCAATCATTTTCTGCCACATTTGATCCTTGTTGTTGGGATCACCTCTGAATATCCCATAGTTTCTTTCCTTCCATATTCCCCATAAGAGAAACCTCAAAAATACTCTCCATTCTCTTTTGAAGACTTCACTTTTGAATCCTCCATTTCGCCATTGTAGGATTTTAGTATTTATATTTGTATTATCTCTATCCATTTGCAGAAATATCCTTTCAATGTTGTTCCACATTGTTTTATCAATTTCACAAGTATTTAAAAGGTGTTCTATTGATTCAGTTGTGTTCTTACACATGTAGCAGAATGAGGGGCCATGCATTCCTCACTTCTGCATCTGATCCCAAGTTAGGATTTTCCTGTGACTCAGCAGCCAAATGAAGTACTCCACTTTAGGCCAATGGCTGAAACCCTAGATTTTTTTCCATATGTTCCTATCATTATTATTGCGATTATTTGCATAAATATTGTAACCCTATTTGATTGTAAACATGCCTTTATTCTCATAACCCCATCTGAGGATATCCTTTCCTGTTGTTAGAACGATTTTTCTTGTACTCAATTTCTTTTCTAGATTATTCCACTGTCTTGTTTTCGGTGTAGTTGGCCAGCAAATTTTCTCTTTTCATCGCCTCCATTGGTTATTTGGATGATTGCACGAATAATTATGAATCAGTTTGTTATCTGGAGTGTTTGTGAATAGGAAGAGTCCCCCTAAGTCAAGTCTGATGAAAAGTTTTTCTCTTTGTTGCCAGGAATCTTCCCAAAAAAGTGTTGATTTTCCTTCCCTGACTTCCCAAAAACTATGTTGCCTTATAATATGTCTATTTTGGGAAGCAATATTCCATATTGTGGAGCCCTTTGGGACACTATCAATTTTTAATCTTCCTGTCAGAGATTGGGGCATACTATATTTCCATTCCCATATGCATTTCTAGAGGTCATGTCCTCCTTGAACCCATCTCCACCATAATTTAGCTCCCATAATTTGATTTAAGACATATGGATCTCTGAGCCCTAGGCCCCCTATCAATTATTCTTTTATGAGTTAATCCCATGATAAAAGTGCCCATTTCGTGCAATCTTGCGCTCCTTACCAAATGAATTAAAAAAAAAATACTAATTGATTGAAAACTCTTTTGGGTGCCGCTCTGCTTGACAATTAATATACGGGGAGTGATTGTAAAACTAATTTGAGCATAGTTAATCATCCTGGAGCATTCAGTACTCAAAATGTCCACTATTGAATTTTTTTACCAACTCTGGTTATAAAATCTTTCCAATCAGCTATGCCTAGGGAGGAAGTATTCAGTGGCACTCCTAAGTATCTCATAGGGAACTTCCGTATTTTGAAACCCAAATTTCTTGCCAGAAAAGTCTGCACATGATCATGAGTATGAAAGAAATATACATTTGATTTATCATTATTAAAAAGCGTACCTAAGGCTTCCATGAATAAGCTTAAAATTTTTAAGATAACTCTTACTTCTCTCAGTGAGGCCTGACAAAATAGAAGAATATCATCAACAGACTTTTGATGTGTCAAGGGGATATCCGAACCCCAAAGTTTTAGTCTCTGTATTTGACCTTCTCTCAAATACGTTTTAATTAATCTTCCCATCCCTCCCACTGCTAAAATAAATAAAAAAGGAGACAACGGATCCCCCTGTCGAAGGCCTCTAGAGATGTTAAAAGGCTTGGATGGAGTTCCATTTAGTAGCACTGAAAAATGTGGAGTTGAAATGAATGAATATAGCCATTGAACCCATCTATCATCAAATCCAAAATCATTCAAAACTGTTGTCAGATAAGACCAACTGATACGATCATATGCCTTGGAGAGATCTAGTTTTATAAGCATACCTTTCCTCTTCAGTGACTTTAGTGAATGAATTGCCTCCTGAGTTGTAACAATGCCATCCAATATTTCCTTTCCCTTGACAAATCCAGTTTTCTACGAGGATATCAAACTAGGTAAGAGTGGTTTGAGCCTGTTCACCATGATAGTTGTTAAAATTTTATAGATGACATTATATAACGCTATGGGTCTGAACCCAGCACGGGTGTTCGAATTTTCCTATTTAGGGATAAGAGTTATAAGAGTGGCATTCAAAGCTGGATAGACATTCCTATTTCTCCTCGATTCCTCCACTATCTCCCATATGTCTTCCCCCATAAATTTCCACGCTGCCTTAAAAAATTCAGCTGTGAAGCCATCGTGTCCAAGGGCGTTATTCCGTGAAATATTCATAATAAATTCCTCTACTTGTTCTATTCTGATTTCGCTTAGTAAGGCTAAGTTCTGCTCCCTGGTAATTATAGATGGAATATTACTTGTAATTCTTTGAATGGCTTCCTGTATATTTGGTTCAGGCTCTGTAAGTAAATTTCTGAAATGGTCTGCGAGTAATTTTTCCATGTCCTCATGATGGAGTAATCGATTACCCTATTCATCTTTGAGTGAAAAAATTCTATTATGGTGTCTTCTTTGTATCATTGTTTTATGAAAGAAGTTAGTGTTTCATTCTCCTTCTTTTAACCATTGCACTCTCCATTTTTGCTTCCATAGTATCTCCTCTTGTTTCTTGCGTTCTTCTAGAAGACTGAGGGTTCTTCCTTATTCGACTATTAGGTCCTCTATTCTTCCATTCATAATGATGGTTTGCTAAATTTTCTCCATTTATTCTTTGAGTCTGATCTGATTTTGGTGGATATTGCCAAATTCTGCCCTGTTCCAGATTTTAATTTCATTTTCCCACTATTTTAGTCTAAGCTGGAAAGTATGCATTTTATTTCTTCTGGTTATTCAATTATTTTCCCACTAATGTTGAGCTTTCTCAAGGAATCTTAGATCTCTTAGCTAGAATAATTCAAATCAATTAAACCCTACTTTTTTTTTAACACGAATTCAATCAAATTTAAAATTGAAATTTCAAATTTCAAATTTCAAATATAGCTTTCTTTAAAAAATAACAACCAAAAAGCTATATAAAAAGCTATTTATCATGACTAAAAAAACTATATAAGAAGCTATTTCTCATTTAAAAAAAAATTAAACGTTATTTATTGCACATTCAGAAAATGTTACGTTTGACATTACATGCTCAATAAAGGATGGTTCTATAATTGACTAGCTTTCTCGGACTTGAAAGTCTTGTTTTCATCACAGCCTCAGTTTTTTAAAACTGCCACAAAAACTAAATAAACTTCTTCGGATTTCAATCGAGGATGGTTATATAACTTACTAAAAAACTATTTTAGACGCTATTTATTCCATACTCCAAAATAGTAACTCTTGAAATTATGTGCTCAATAAAGGATGGTTTGTATATCTCACTAGCTTTCTCTGATTCGAAAGCATTTTTTTCATTACAGGCTAGGTTTTCGAAGATTTTCGTCAAAATTAAATAAACCTTTTTAGATTTCAATCAAGTTATTATCTTTCTGATTTTTTTTTTTTGTAAATTTGGTAGTACCTCTCTATTTTCTATATAATTTGAAAGAAGGTTACAAAATATAAAAATCCAATCTATGGGCTCAACCTACCCGTAGGAAACCAGGTCTGTTGGCCACCTTAAAGCGTTAAAATCAAGCCAAAATTGAAACTGTTTCATTCGTCCATGAGCCTCATTAACTAACTGACCGATTACGAAATTATATACAAGTTGGGGAATTATAATATGTCCATAAAAAACACAAAATTGCATCTAAAAAGCATGAGAAAATTCTAAAACAACTAGCCATCAGAGGAGTAAACCGGTGCAAGATCCTTCACTATGGAACCAGGCATATCCACTTGCCGCAACTGCTGAAGTTGTTTCTTCATTCGACCCACATGATCATCGATTCTATTGATATGATCAGTAGCCTGATACTGAGTAATTTTTATATGATTCAACTGATTATAAATGTCCTGTAGCAAATCCATGATTTGTGGCTCAATCCTCACTTGATTAGGAGGAAAAATCTGCATAGCCTTGGCCAAAAGGCATTTGACTATCCAGTCAGTATGGATAGTCTGCTGGAACAAAGTTAGATGACCTCAAGTACTAACAGTGTCTGTTATAAATTCCATCATCTCTACTTCCACATCATTATCTTCCGAATCAGTATGAATTTCTCATTCCCAGCCTCGAATCTCCTGTCGAACAGTGGATGAATTTCCAATAACATAGTTTGCAGTGAGGTTTTCTAAGACCTCTTGGCGTGACTTCCGACCACGTTTCTTAGGGCAAGTCTTAGGCTGGGCTTGTTGTTTTCCTTTAACAGAATGGTGACAAGAACGACGCTTCCCCATGATGGAGATTAGCCTAAGGATGAACAAAGACAAGCACAAATAAACAATTAAAGAGTGGACATCATCAGTGAAGTAACTAGTGGACTACCATTGAGTACTAGTGGACTGCCATTGAGTGCTGATAAGTGCAGAGACCATATAAATGCTGCGAGGACGTGTAAATGAAAAACGAAGAACCCAATCCCTCAGACTAATGACTTGGAAAGAAATAGAGTGCGTAAAACCCACAGAGAATAGGGAACAAAAGCTGCCTCCCAATCGTCGTGAGGAACCAGAAATATATCAAAAGTCTAGAAAGACTTATGTCCAAGATTTATAAAATGGAAACAAAGCCGCTTCCCACCCCGACTATAACCATGTAGAGAAAATTCCATAAACCCTACCCACTGAAATCTCAGATAAACAGAGCAGTACAAAACCCAGCCATTAGAAACAAAATGACAAGCATAATTAATGATGAAAGGAAAACTCTTAACCTAGCTACGTCCACTGGAAAAGGAAATGAGAATTCCCCCAAATGCCTCAGACAATTGAAAATAGAACTGAAACAGAGACAGAATGAACATTTGAATTTTAACCCACCCAACAGCAGGACGCAAAAGAAGGCGTACTCTGACCTGAACCTCAGCGAAAATAGAGAAGCAACCAGAAAAGTGACAGGGGTCACGAAAACAAGGTTCAACTGGGCGCAAAAGAGGAGCAGCAAAGTTATTAGCCATCAGCGGAATCCAAAGAAATAGAGCTTGCTACGAACAATACATAGTCCTTATGACATCAACGATGAGAGATAGAAGAAAGAAAAATACATACCCCAATAGAACTGTTTGACTGATGGAAGGTATGGCATCTGTCATCCTCCTGTGCTGCCTCTGAGCTTGCACTACAGAATAACTATGCATGGCAGAATGAAAATGCCTATGCAGAAAACTTACTAACTTGAAAACATTCCTTTGCCATTCTTACAGCACAGGCTGTTGACCCTGCCATCTCATTACTCCCTGATCAGTTGCACACTTCCATAACCACGGTTCAATCTGTCCCATTATGGATATTAAAGGCTTGAAGGACTGCAAGTGGCCATCTGTCGTATCATTATATTACACCCTTGACAGATGCACTCTTGACAGCGGCCATCTGATGTTTTTTGTCGGACGTTTGAGATAAAGGGGACTCTGTTTCATATTTTTTTCTCAGGTATTGAGATAAATGGAGATGCCGATATATTGTCTTGAATTAAAACTGTGTCTGCCAAAAAGTTATATTTTGCACTTGGTTTCTAGTGAATTTAATTGGGAATTTTCTAAAATAATTTTTAATAATGGTTATATAGTAGTTATTACTTAACTTAAATATAAGTTAACTTAATTAAAAACAAAAATTTCACATATATATAAGTCATTGGATAAATGTCTTTTGGGATTAATCACATCATTAGGATTTAGTCAACATTTCGAACCAACTAATGTGGTTCATTTTCACGACAAGGTGAAAATCCAATCTATCTAATTGAATAAATAATGTGAAAATAATATAAATAATCTTAAGGAGAAAAAACTATAATTCATTAAAATAGAAATAATAAAATAAATAAAAAATAAAAAATAGTAACTAGAAAAAACGAAAGTTACTAAAGAACTTATAAGAAAACCTCAACCAATCACTTTACAAATAAATAAATTTAAATAATAATAAGAAATAATAAAAATATATTTTCAATGTGAAACTATGGATAGAAGGCATAATTTTTTTATCAAAACAAACTAATACACATTTCAAAAAAAAAATGAATGTGTAATACTATGTGTGCTACTAGTATAATAATTTTTTGATTATATATAATAATTTTTTATTTTAAAAATAAATAAAAAAATATTTATTTCTAATTAATATTTATTTTAATTTTCAAATTTAAAGTGAAAAATTGAAGTTATAATAAAATTAATTTTTGTTACTTCTCAATTTAAAATAAAAAATTGAGACGAAAAAGTTAAAATAAAAAATAAAATATTGGAAGTGGATAGTCAATTCTAGCTTCCAAAACCAAAAGTATCTATATATGTTAACTAATATTTAAATGGAAAAAAAAAATTATAAAATATATATATATATATATATATATATATATATATATTATCTTCATTTTTATTATGTTTCTTATATTTATGTTTATTCTCCTTTTCAAAATATTTTTTATATTATCAATCTTCTTGACATGTTAAGATAATAACTTTATCTTAACATATTGGCCAGATAAATCATATTGCTCTTCATCACCATCAGTATCACCGTATTCCTATAAAAAAAAAATTGTATATTTCGTGAGTTGAAAATCCATGATCTCTTAAATCTATTTATCGTTTAAATTAACCACTAAATTTAAATAAGAAATATTTATTTTAAAACTTATTTAATTTATATAAATATTTTTTTTTAAATTATAAATTTTATTCACTTATAGTTGTTAAAAAATATATTCAATTTCTATGTTATAAGATATTTAAAAAAAATGTATTTTTTATTTTTTGAATATTTTGGATAATATTATTTTTTTTGTTTAAAAAATATTTATTAAGTAAATGTTAATAGGATTTAGTTATCTGTTAATTAACAATTACGTGTTTATTTTGGAAAAGTCTTCTAAAATTTCAATTTAGTTATTAATAATTAGTAAACCGATAGTAAGGATTTAATCTCTACAAAACATTTTTAGTAATAGCTACATTTTGATATAAGGCTTTCAAAATTATTATTTAGTTAAAAAAGAAAAAATTTAGTGGATGAAAAATATTTAACCTCTACAAATTATTCTAAATTATTCTTGGTAGTAGTTATACAACAAAAGTTGATATTTATCTTCTTTTTTTCGTAATAATCAAGAAGAATATAAGTATGCTTGGGGTTTGAATTCATTATTTATGTTCATGATATCTCTTTTCAAATAAAGTTAATTCAATTTTTCATGTAGATTTATCAATTGAATTATTCTATACCCAAGAAGAGATGTCTCCATGTTCTCATATCAAATAACTCCAAGGTTAAACACATAGTTATTTCGGGGTCAAGGCTCAATCAAGGTGAAATTTGGTGATAGGTGAAAAGAGTTATGTACCATTCCTTAATGATTAATTAGGAGACTCAAAAATCAAAGCAGAGGAATAATTTCTCAGGGTTTGATGTAACATTTGATGCTTTGTAAATTTTGGTTTTAGCGAATGTATAGGTGAAATACTATAGATATTGTAGTTTTTTGTTCAAAATTTTTAATGTCAGAATTATGTAGATGGTCGTTGATACATACATAATAAATTTTTACCATGTACATTGGTTTCATCTTTCTTATGTAAATCATGTATCTAAACTAAGCTTTAGCTTAGTGTATTTTAATATAATAGTTATAATTTTTTGTTGTTAAAAAAATAAATTGAGATGTATCTCAAAACTATTTATGTCATTATTACATTTTAATTAAATTGATTTATTAAAAAAATATAACAAAGCCTATTTGCACACTAAAAGTCTTGATGGTAAAGAGGAAGTGAATCTTTGTGGTTAAGAATCTTGTTATATATATATATATATAACAAGATTCTTAACCACAAAGATTCACTTCCTCTTTACCATCAAGACTTTTAGTGTGCAAATAGGCTTTTTATAATAATAATAATAATAAAGTTATAATTTAGCCAAGTTTTATAATTGTTAAATCATAGCAATATGAGATGCATCATGAGGTAATTTTTTTTATTCCTATTGGCAATAAATTGTCATTAATATGTTTGTCTAAAATGGGCGTCAATAGTTTTAATTTAGTTATGAATAATATTAATCTATTTCTCACTCTCTTTGCTGATGAAATAATAAATAAGGTGGCAACTTGAGCGCTATTCTTTTACTATGATTTCTCAGCTTACAAAAAAGTCCCATTCTAATCAAAAGATCACAAAAATAAATAAATTTTTTCATAGAATTTGAATCATTTGCATATAGCTTCATGCATTTTTGACCAAAAGATACATGCAAGGTGTGAGACCAAGTTTGAGTATGTTAGGTTCCTATAATACTAGTGTAGCCCCATTATTGTTATTGTTAATGTAGCCCACTTATTGTTATTTGTGTGCCCATTTATCCCCCATATTGTTATTATTGTGGCCGATATAAGTCCAGTATTATTATTTTTGTGCCCTTACATTATTATTGTTATGTAGGCTCTGATTATATTGTGACCCTTAGACACCTATATATACAAAGGAGGCCTTGTCATTTTTATCATCCAAGAACCGTTCATTTATGTAATGTAAAGGAGGTTTCCTCATCGAAGAGGCTATTTATCAAGTCTTTGATGTATCTATTCTCCATTATGTGAGTTGGTTGCATAACATTTTGATTAGGAGCTTTGGATTCTAGGGTTTCACTACTTCAAAGAGGCCATCTTGGAATTTTCGATATATATTTTTTTCTACGAATATTTAGAACCTGAAATTAGAGCCACATGGATTCAAAATATTGGTGAAACGCCTATATGAACTTTATATATTGGTTCACTATTTTTTTGGATATAGGATTTGAGGAAGTTAGGGTTTTCTCAGGCTCTTCAATTTCATCTCAAACAAGTGACCTAGGTAAAATAGTCATAACTTTTGTTTCTCGCCTTGCATTTGAATTCCGTAAAAAAATTATAAATTTTCTTAGACTATAGTGAATGCTCTAACAATTTCAGGGCCAAATGTTGAAACAGTGACACTTTTCATCTCATAGAATGTTTCTCTATTATTATCTATTGAACCAATCCCTAATGAGGTCATCATGGGAGATTTAACGTAACACTATATTGAAGAATCCAATATTGGTATGAATTTTGGCATTGGAAATCATATTTAGAGGGTTACAACTACATAGAAATTGATACCTTGGAGATCCAAAATTTTAAAGTTACAACCGTTGCAAGATTGAGCTTCTAAATGAAACAAAAAGGTGTGTATGTTTTTTAAAATTGCATCACTTTTGTTTGAAAAATCAGTTTGAAGTGATTCCAAGGGAATAATGAAGCATATTTATTAGTAGTGGATTTTAAAATTCCTCCCAAACAATATAATTCCACACCCATTAATCCCCCATAAAACTCTACTATGATGCATTCATTGGAAGAATTGCAACATGATATATCAAAATTACAAGATCAATACGAACAAATTTCCCTCTCACAAAGAGAAACCAAAGATGAAATGGATGGTTTACAAATAGACATGGAATCTAAGGTCGATAGTTTGAAGGATGGAATGGAAGCTAATATGATGGTTTTAAATCATACATGGAAGGAATGCAGGAAGGTTTGACAAAGTCGTTGCAAGAAAGGCTTCCTGGTGGTGACAAGGTAATCCATGAAAATCATGATGAGGACAAAAGGAATATGAATTCTGATTTTAAAAACTTCGATGTTGGGTATAAAACCCCCACATTCGAAATATCAATATGGGGAATTTTTATGGTAAGGGTCCGGTAACATGGATACTACAAATGGAAAAATATTTTGATCTCCATGATGTAAAACACTCACAAAAGGTATTCATTGCAAATTTATATTTAGAACCCAATTATTTTGTTTGGTATCTATGGATTTGGTCTTGTAAATCAGTTGTCACATGGTAAATTTTTTTGGATAAAATAATATAACATTATGAGGATGCAAAGAGTAACACCATTTTCAACCAATTGATAAATCTCAAACAAAAGGGTTCAATGGAAGAGCACATTGAGGAATTCCAAAAATTGAATATCAGGGTAACATATATTCTAGAGGAGCATAGGATTGAAGTCTTCATAGGGAATTCAAAGGATAACATCTAACATGATGTTCGCCTTTGGGAACCTGATTCATTGGAGAAGGCATTCAGGGTATCAAGAAAATTTGAAAGAAAAATTATGGAAATAAGGAAGTCTACCACTCACAACTATAAATATGGAAGTGTTGTTGTTCCTAGCCTTCCACCACCTGCAAGGTTGACACCACAACAATTGAAGGAAAAAAGAGAAGAAGGGATTTGTTATATTTGTGATAGAAAATACACTATAATTCATAAGTATGTTGAGAAGAAATTACTTTACATAGCTTTTTAAGAGGAGGAAGAAAATGAATCCGACCATATATTGTAATGCACTAGAAGGAATTACCACTTCTCAAACTCTCAAGATAGAAGGATATATCAAGAAGAAAAAGGTAATAGTGTTGATAAATTTAGGTAGTACCCATAATTTTATTCATTGCAAGATAGCCAAGGAATTCAATGGTTTCCTATATCGAGAACCAAAGTGTCAAGTGATGGTTCCAAATGGAGGAACTATAAGTTTCTATGGAACACTACAAGGAAAAGACCCTTTAGCAGATGTTTTTGAGGAACCCCTTATAAAAATACCCCGGACATCTGTTTCTAGCGGAAGTTCCTAGAGGAGGTTGGTGGGGCAGAGTTTCCTAGAGGAGGTTGGCAGGCGGAGGTTCTTGCAGGTGTATTTCTTTTGGTGCTCTTATCACCGTAAAACACACCGGTGCGTTCAACACAAGAAAGCGCCAGTGCAGTTAAAAAATTGGCACACCGAACACTGTGTGTTCAGTACACACCCATCCTGTGCATTGTATTTCTATAGCACATCAGTACTTTACATAACTTTTGCACCGGTGCCTCATAAAAAATGCGCGAAAACTAAAACCGCCCGGGTTGCCCTTAAACGCACTAGGCTGCCAACACACCGGGCTACCCTGAAATCCCCGTGTTGGCATAGGGTTAAATAAATAAAAAATTATGAGCAAAAAAACACACAAAACATAGGCAAACTGGGAACCATGTGCTCCTAACAGACCCGCCCGGTGCATCATATTCCTATACAACACCAGTTCCTTACATCTCTACTGCACTGGTGCTTCTGAAAATGTGCGTGAAAATAGAAACCGCCCGGTGTGGAATAAATAAAATGCACAGGGGTGAAAATAAACCCCGTTCACTGGCATATGGTTAAATAAAAAAAATTACGGCCAAAAAACCACACAAAACATTGGAACATCGGAAACTGTGCGCTCCGTACACACTAGCCGAGTGTCTTGAATTAAGTAATCGCACTGGTGTGTGTCAAATCGTCAGCACTGATGCCTCATAAAAAGCACGTGGAATAGAAGCCGCCTGGGGTAGAATGATGGAAACGCACTGGGGTCCCCATAAACACCGCACACCGGAAAAGGGTTAAATAAAAAAACAATTACGGCCAAAAAAACTCATAAATCATTGGCTCACTGGACACCATGCATGTTGCGTCATATTACTGTAGAGCACTAGTGCATTATAGATACGCCGTACCCATGCCTCATAAAAGCACATGAAAATAGAAACCACCTGAGGCTACATACTCCAAATGCACCGATACGCCAATAAAATTCCCCCGCATCGGAACAGGATTAAATAAAAAAAAAATACAGCTAAAAATCCACATTTTTCATTTTTGTCAATGCTACGGAGCTCTCAAGCACCAATGCAAGTTATCCTTGCTTGAATCGCCCTAACATTTGTGCTCCCATTACACTTATTACATGCACTGCTGCTGTGCATTGCCACCAATCTATAGCTTGAATTTTACAAAATAGTGGACAATTTTCTTTTGCAAATTCTGCAGCCAATATGCCTCCTTGATGGGTCAATGTACAGGTATTTTTCTATTTTTTCCATAATTAAACATTTTAGTGGATTATAATTTCAAAAAACCTTAGAATTAACCATTAAAAAAATATATATATTATCACGCGGTGCACTCAAACTGTTTGGGTTGCACCGGTTTGCAATGTTGCATGTAAATTTACAGGGCGCACCGCAACCGGTGCTAACGGTATCCGCACCGGTTCCCGGGCGGTACCACGAGGCGAATCGCGTTTTTCTAAAAAAATTTAAAAAGTGTGATGCATTCATTTACCAGGCCACACCATTGACAATGTGGTGTCACAACATCTCGGTGCGTTGACGGAATTATCCACCCCGGGATGTGTAACGTTGTTAGTGCACTGCATACCGTAATTCGACATTGTCAACAGTTCAGCCTGGAAAATCGGTGCTAAGGGTATATGCACCAATTCTGGGGCAGTACCAAAGGCACACCATGTTATTTTAAATTTCTTTAAAAAGAGCGGTGCAGTCGGTTACCTGGCCACACCGTTGACCTAGTTGAATAGTGGTGATGCAGTGCGTTGCCCGAAATAACCACCCCAGGGCATCTATTTTTGTTAGCACATGACTTACCATATTTGGCCTACGTCAATGGTGTGGCCTTCTAAAATACCCCACCGACGACTATGTATAGTGGCAGGAGGGTGGTGCGTTGACTTAGCTATATGCCCCGGGGTGTATAGTGTAGCCAGTGCACCGCCCTCTTGACACTGCACGTAGTGAACGGTGTGCTAAAAACATTTCTTGGAGCACCTCCCTCGATATGTTGAATATCATTAGGTGGACTGTATTTGGTGTGCTCTATTGAAAGACGCACTGAGACCGATGCGTGACTGTGTTTTTGGTGCACCGAATGTTTTTTTATTTCTTTTAAAAAAAATATTTATATATGTATATTTTTAAATACATGTGTAATTTAATAAAAAAATGTGTTTAATATGTCAATCATTTAGAGACATGAAAGGAGAGAAGAGGGGCAACAACAACAACAAAAGGCAGAATAGTATAACATATATCGCCTATGGGAGGTAAGAGAGAGGGAGAGAGATGCATACCCTCGCCCTATTACAACAGCAACGCAGGGGCTTATAAGGAAGATAGGCCTCCTCAAGTTCTATGAGGAGGCTACTTCACTAAAGTCCCATAGTTTGTTTTTGAGACATCTTATCCGAAGGTGGAATTCCTAGTGACGGGCTTTCCAGGTTGGTATCAACAGTGGTACACACTGAATTGTAGGAATTTATAGGGTGAGTTCCGTAGATCAAGAACCAAAGGTCACCGCTCACAAACAAATCAAAAGTTAGTACACCAATATAATCACGTGGTTAAAACCCTCAAAGAGGGAAACAATCCACGCCTTGAGCCAACGTGTCCACTTGAGGGAATTTATTAATATAGAAAGAAAAATTAAATATGTTTCTCTCATAAATGGTTACAGGAAAAGTGACCCTCCATGCTCTTTAAATAGAGATCATGGACCAATCAGGTGTTAATCCACGGATCAAGTGCCATTAACACCGAGGTGAGAGATAATCGTCGGATCACTACAAATCATGACCGTCAGATTATAAGTTACAAATGTACATGGTAAAGAAACACACTTTGCCTAACTCTACACTAGACTAAGTTATTCTTAACTATTTCCTATGTGTCGAAATATCCTAACATCCCCCCTTAAGAACAACTTGGGATAGGATTGAAGGATTTACAAAGGTGACACAAAAGGAGCCTATCTCCTATGTGTTGAAATATCCTAACATCCCCCCTTAAGAACAAATTGGGATAGGATTGAAGGATTTACAAAAGTGACACAATAGGAGAAGGAAGGAGGCATTAGAGCCTATCCCCACCTATTTACAACTTCCCTCAACTCCAAGCATGGATCGAAGTTTGGTAAAATTCCCTTCTATGAGAGCTTTCGTAAAGATATCAGGTACTTGATCATTGGTTGGACAATATTGCACTTCAAGAACACGACCATGAATGAGCTTTCTTATGAAGTGTATGTGGAGTTAAATGTTTTTCATATGCTGATGCTAAACTAGATCTTGACATAACTGAATGGCACTCTGATTATCACACCAAAGTGTATTTGGATGTTGCTAATGAATACCAAATTCAGACAGGATCTGACGAAGCCACTGTTGAATCCTTAGTTAAACTGAGAGGGGGGGGGGTGAATCATTTTAACACATACATAAGCTTTTTAAATTTTTCATCAACTTATTTACTACTTAATTTTATAACCAACTTTAATATGTGAACAGTCTTAATCTGTTGCAGCAAGTATTAAATTAATGTGACCCCAAACTCATTATGAGAGCAGCAAACATTAAGCAGATTGGGCTGATCACATCAACACATAGACAACACACATAGAGACAACAGATATAAGTGGAAACCCATAAAGGGAGAAAACCACATCTTATTATTGTTGCGATGCAAAGGCAAGCTCCAACTCCCTCTCACCACTGTTTTTCTGTAGGCACCAACCTACAGGAGGCTCCAACCTTAGTCAGCTACAACTGACAACTATCAAGCTTCAACTTGATAGGGAAGCTCCAACTTCCTCGATTTATTAAAAGAAATGGTTGTTGATTTACCTCAGATATCAACTTGGTTCTGTAGCATCTCTTTCTGCTCCTCTCTTCCTTATCTTTTTTGCCTCAATTTTCCATACTTTGCATTCTCTATCCTTACTCTCTCTAACCTCTCTATGCATATCAAGGTGATATCATTTATAGAGGTTTCCTTATGACTGTTTTTATTCCTCGAGGAATTTGAAATGGATAGCCATACCTCTTAGCCCTCTGCCTCCTCATTTCTTTTCCATCTCACTTAGAAAAATATAACTGTATGTACAAATTTTAATATTCCAGTGGGATTTTTTTTTTCTTCCGGAGACTTTCCAATGCATCACAAACAATATAAACCAGTTAAAACATTTACATTTAATTACAATGAGAACTCTAGCCCAACTCATTCAGCCTCTTGGATTACTATGTATTTGTCCTTTCTGTGTTTGTGTCTGTCTTTTTCTTCTCTCTAGCCTTTCTGTTCTTTTCTGTTGCATAAATCCTGCATGTATGTAACTACACTTTTTATATAATGCACTTCAGTTCTTGGCATATAATAATAAGGCATTTTTGACATATGCAGTGCCGTGTTATACAACTTAAGAAACTTTCGGCGATATAATGGTAAAAGATCATTTTAATACATAAAGTGCCCTTACGGGCCCACTCGCCGAACTTGCTCTATTCTCTGATACGATGTATCACCTCTCAAATACTTTCGATTGCGATTAATCACAATTGCAACTTCCATTTATATGTGCCAAGGCTCTACTCCTTCTCCGATGCGATGATTTACTATTCACATAGGGAAATATGTATGTATCATTTAACATATATATATATGTATGCCGCTATGCTTTCCTTTCCTCTTTAGATTCGTTTAATAAACTTGGAGCAAACCTGTATTAGCCTTATTTTTTTAATGGACCCCACATGCCAACTATACTCCGCTCATTTATTTCAATTGGAATCGCAACATTCACAATGCTCCTGCGATTTGGTCTTTAGATTTCTGTCGATGTGATTAGAAAAGGCTCACCATATAGCCAATCGAATCATCTCCACCGTCCATCCCTTGGTGAATCTAGCAGCTCTCATTCAATTGCTAAGTCACAATCGAAACTTTCAGTTTGGTCGATAC
This sequence comes from Pinus albicaulis, assembly GCA_034641835.2. Taxonomy (NCBI): domain Eukaryota; kingdom Viridiplantae; phylum Streptophyta; class Pinopsida; order Pinales; family Pinaceae; genus Pinus; species Pinus albicaulis. The sequence goes on from CM076579.1 coordinate 1,271,620,731, forward strand.
TCTTTCACCTTCGATGTGATCAATTACTGTACACTTCACTGTGCCGATGTGATGAATCACTATGATGCACTTAGGTTGGAACTCAAGCAAAATATGAAAATCATCATTTAAAAACATATCAGGTCCGAAACTCAATCGCAATCACAAGTTTTGTTAACATGTTCTGCTGCCAACTTTTCTCCGATGCAATTTATGACTCGGGTCCCACCTTATAAGACTTTGTTTGTATTAGGCCCAAACAGTAGAGCGGTTCACAAATATGTATATATACTTTGGCTCCTAGTTTATAAAGCGCTACATATATATGTATACTTTATCACTTTAGTCTTTATGTATCCTCCAGCTTGGGTTATGATTCTCTGAATTTTATGTAAGGGTCCCACTTACGTATTAACTTTGGTTTATATGCAAGCATTAACATAAGGTTTTTCGGTCCCCCAGCGTATATATCCACATACTAACTCATTTCAACATACATATATGAAATCAACCTTTAACAACTCACTAAACCAAAGGTTCTCACCCTGGTGGATTTTGACCCACTATATATATATATATATATATATATATGCTCCAGGCTTACCCTTCGTGTGATATATTATGAGTCCAAACCACAACTTTGGCTAGCACATTACTTGTGCATTTGTATATATGCCACCACTGCACTATCAACTTATAACTAAACACAACGCGACATTTTAATACAAAACCATTCCATGGAGCCCACATGTGTTTGATAAAATCTGCACTTTAGTACGTTCCACTTGACAGCACCCTTTGAACATATATATATATAAAATCCTAAGTCAATCCTCGATCATCATTTTAACCCTCGGCATAACATAATGTATTAACTTGCATCAAATATATAATTCACGCATAACCCATTCTTAAATGTGCACTCAAATTTAATACATATCCAATATTGCAATAGATATAAAACCTGATACATATTTTAACACATATACGTTCCTAGGGCCCACCTCCATTAACATGCCTCTTCCATCCAACGGTGGACAGTTTATCGCATCGACTCCGATGACCCAACGGATGTCATATCATATCGCATTTTTTATTGAGCTGAGTTTTAACACTTCAAATTTGCGTGAAAAAAGTTGTTTTACAAAACCGCCTAAGGATCACGTGTCCTTCAATGACACATATCGCATTCATTTTGGGAATATTTCTTACCACTTCAACCAACGCGCAAACCCACTGGTTTTGTGGCCCTCCGATATTACTGTTCATGTTCGGGGTTCCACTTATAGTCATGTTTCCATTCCAACAAAAGACTTCGCACCTTCGTTATATACATATACATATAATCTCTGTTTAAAAATTTTATTTCTTATTTATTCAACACTTGAATATATAAACCATTGAGTTACATTTTTACTCCCCTTATACACAGAGCCTTGGTTTTGTCCTTTTTGCACGATTCCGCATCTCCTGCAATCATTTCACTTTTGGTTTGTTGACGACTCTGCCTCTGCCTCTGCTGCTCGACTGTTTCATCTCTGCCTCTGTATTCTTTGTCTCTGCTTCTGCTGCTCTGTCTCTGTAAATAAACTCTCCCTCTATTCTTCTCATGCTCCCTGTAAATGTTACTATACCATTCACCAAAGACCTGCTCTCTTCTCCTTTTCTTCTGAGGCTATCCTTTGCCATCAATGACAACACTTCTAATAGTCTCCCCCTTTGGCATTGATGGAAATATGCTTCCTCTGTTTTCCTTTTAGGACCCTTTCTTCTATTGCTTGCTCTTCCTCCCCCTTTGAAATCAATGGAAAGGGGTTGCTCATTTACTAGTGTGCTTTTAAATCTCATCCATGTTACTCTGATCTTAAGGACCTGTTTCATGCTTTCCTTGCTAACTGATCTCCCCCTGGAATGATATTTTCATTTCTTTTCTCCCCCTGAACTGATGCTTTCTCTTCATATAAGAGAGTAGAATCTACAGATACTACCCCTACTCTATCTCTCAAATACTCAAATGGTCCTCTAGCAAGAGGTTTGGTAAATATATCTATTGTTTGTTCTTTTGTTGGCACATATTCCAACTTTACTACCTTTTGAGCTACTTGTTCTCTGAGAAAATGATACTTGATTGGAACATGTTTAGTTTTTGAATGAAGCACAGGATTTTTTGATATGTTTATAGCACTTGCATTATCACATTTGATAGAGATAGGTTCATCAATGCTTACCTTCATGTCTTGGAGGCTTTTCTTCATCCACATGACTTGTGTGCAACATGTTGTTGCTGCTATGTATTTTGCTTCTGCTGTAGATAGAGAAATAGATGTTTGTTTCTTACTTAGCCATGCCACCAAACTTTCTCCTAGATAGAATGCACCTCGACTTGTGCTTATCCTGTCATCCACATAGTTGGCCCAATCTGCATCTGTGTATACTGTCAAAGTGAAGCTTTTTCCTTTTGGATACAAAAGTCCATGCTATGCAGTTCCTTGTAGATATCTGAATATTCTTTTGACTGCTAGAAGGTGATTTTGTTTAGGTGATGCTTGATATATAGCCACAATTCCTACTTCCAACATAATTTCTGGTCTTGATGCTGTTAGGTATAGTAGACTTCCTATCATGGATCTGTAAAGTCTTTGATCTATATCAGCAGATTCATCATTAGCACATAACTTGCATCCAGTGATCATGGGTTTTGACACAGGTTTGCGGTCTTCCATTTTGAACTTTTTCAACATATCTTTTAAGTATTTTTCCTGTGAGATGAATGTACCTGCGTTCCTTTGCTGAATTTGAAGTCCTAAGTAGAAAGTGAGCTCTCCAATCATAGACATATCAAACTCTGATTTCATCTCTTCAGCAAATCCTTTTGCTAGCTCATCTTTGTTGCTTCCAAACATAATGTCATCAACATATACTACAATAATCAGGAGTTCATTTCCATGGGCTTTTATGTATAGATTGATGTCTACTCCACCACTCTTAAAGCCTTGTTTTTGGAAATAATTATCCAGTCTTGAGTACCAAGCACGAGGAGCCTGTTTCAGTCCATATAGAGCCTTCTTTAGTCTGCACATATAGTCTTCTTTGTCTGTTAATGGGAAACCTTATGGTTGTTCCATGTAGACTTCTTCTTCTATATCTCCATTTAGAAATGTAGATTTCACATCCATTTGATATACCTTCAAGTCTTGGTAGCATGCAAAGGCCAGAAACATTCTAATAGCTTCCATTCTAGCTACAGGGGAAAATTTTTCATTGTAATCAAGTCCTTCAATCTGTAAATATCCTTTGCAAACAAGTCTGGCTTTATTCCTGATTACCTGTCCTTGCTCATTCATTTTATTCTTGAATACCCATTTTGAGCCTATGATATTTTTCTCAGTGGGTCTAGGAACTAATTCCCAAGTATTGTTATTCTCAATTTGATCCAATTCTTCATTCATAGCATTCACCCAATGCATGTCCTTTCTAGCTTCTTCAAACTTCTTTGGCTCTATTTGTGATAACATAGCTATGCATACCTCTTCTGTCTGTTCAGTTAGCTGCCTTCTTGTCTGGATTCCTACACTCTTGTCTCCAATGATCTGATCTTCTGGATGGTTCTTTTGAGTGTATCTTGAGGGGGATTTTGAGCTTATCTCAGCATCTTCTATTGTCTTGCTTATTTCAACATCATCTTGGTTTTCTTCTTCATGATTTTCTGAAGGACTGCTACAGTTTGTACTTCTTGTCTTGTTTGTAAGTTCTTCATCAAATCATACGTCAATGCTTTCTACAATTTTTCAAAGAGTCTTGTTGTAGCACCTATACCCTTTACTCTTGGATGCATATCCTAGAAATATCCCTTCATCTGCTCTTGCATCAAATTTCCCCAGATTTTCATCATGATTCTTTATGTGACACTTGCTTCCAAAGATTCTAAAGTGCTTGATTGAAGCTGGTTTACCATGCCAAAGTTCATAGGGAGTATTGTCACTTCTTGGCCTTAAATGAGCTTTGTTTAGGATATGCACGACTGTGTGTACTGCTTCTGCCTAGAAGGTTTGAGGAATATTATTCTCTTGCATCATGGCTCTGGCAATTTGTTGCACAGACCTGTTTTGTCTCTCTGCTACTCCATTATGTTGAGGTGTCCCTGCAATAGTAAATTGTTTCTTTATCCCATGTTCATTACATAGGTCTGCAAAGTCATAATCTGTGAATTCACCTCCTCTATTTGATCTGATGCATTTTAGCTTGCATCCTATTTGATTTTCTGCTAATTCTTTGAATATCTTGAATTTTTCCAATGCTTCTGATTTATTCTTGAGAAATGCAATCCATGTCATTCTGGAGATATCATCTATTATCAGCATGAAGTAGGATTATCCACTTGGATTTTTAGTTCTTGTAGGTCCACACAGGTCCATGTGCACAAGCTGGAGTGGTCTTCTTGTTGATAACTCATCTTTGGCCTTAAAGGATGTGCGGGTCCGTTTGCCCAATTGACAGGATTTGTATATGGTATTGGAAGGCCTTTTTATTTCTGGAATGTCTGTGACAGCTTTCTTCTTGCTCAGTCTGATGATATGATCAAAGCTAAGATGTCCCAATGTCCCATGCCATAACCATGACTCCTCAAGTTTGTTGAGATGGCATGCTTCATCTTCCTCTTTCACTATGTAAACATTACTCTCTGTTCAAACACCTTTGAGCAGAGTCTTACCTATGGTGCTTGATTTGACTTCACAGTCTTGTGCTATAAAAAGAACTTCACATCCTTTATCACACATTTTACTGACACTCGACAAGTTTTCTTTCAGCCCATCTACAAATAGTACATCTTGGGCCTTTCCTCTGCCATTATTTAGGCTAACTAAGCCTTTTCCTTTGATTTTTCCTGATTTATCATTGCCAAAAGTAACATTGCCAGATTTCTTTTTATTAAAAGTTATAAATTTACTTTTGTCTCCAGTCATACTTTTTGAGCAGCCGCTGTCCAAATACCATTAGATTTTCAGGTCTTGAGCAGTTAGAGCCAGATCACATTTTTTCACCTTCTTTTTCCACTGGAAGCATCCTTTTGTTTGGAGATTTTTGTGAGATGATGAACCAAATCCTCTGAGAAGACATTTGGAAGGCATATGTCCAATTTTATTGCATACATAGCATTTGATCATAATTTTTGTAGAATTGTGAGTATGAGAAAAATCTCCCTGATTCATAAACCTCCTTGAGGTGCTGTAAAGCAATCTTTGTCCATATTTTCTGCACTCAATGATTTATGGCCAAATTACTTACAATAAAAACAGTAACCATAGAAACAATTTGCATACCTGATGTGAGTTTTTCTTCTCCATTTGTTTGCTTGAGACAGTCACTTCATTGTTTGCATCTTTTGTTGGTTTGAATTACTCCTCCTTGCATGACAGTATGCAGCAATGTGTCCCAGCTTGTGGCAAGCATAACAGGTGGCATTTTTCATAGGAGGGAAGAATCTCCTTTGATGGCTTCCAAATTTGACATACTCAGGGGTATATGAGCCTTTTTCTGTTGTCTTAGTATTTATTTCATTCTTCGTTATTAAAGGTTTCTTCTGGTTTCTGTCTCCCTCATTACATGTTTCTTCTTTTGTAGGAATTATTTGAGCTGCTTCATCAGCCTTATTTTCTTTGAAAAAAATAATATGTTTGTTTTATTTTTCTTTGCTTTTACTTGATTCTCCTTCATAGCCTATCCTAGTCCTTATCAGAGGAGATCTTTCAGCATCCAGAATTTCGTTCAATTTACCAGAGCTTGTTGTTTGAGAAGAATTTATAGACACTTTCCTTTGAGAATTTTCTAATTTCTTCCTCAGACATACAACTTCTTCTTCCAACTTCTCCTGTTCCTGAGTTTTATCCTTGATTTTCTTAAGTAACATGTCTTCTATCTTGTTGGCTTCTTCAAGCTCTACCTTCAGCTACATGAGGACTCCTGAATTTTTCTCTTCCCTTACATATTTGAGGAAAATGTCCTTTTGTTTTTTGCACTTCAGTTTGAGTCTGGAAATATCCTCTAGGGCACTTCTTAGCTCCCCCTAAAGGTCAACTTCACCTTCTTCTTCATATTCTAGCAGGAGTCCTTCAAGTTATTCTATGGCCATCAATAAGAATTCATAGGTTCCTTCTTCACTTGAGGGTTCATCTGAGTCTTCAGATGCACTGCTGTCTTGTTGAACATAGTAAGATTTTCTATTGAATTTCTTTCCTTTCTGCCAGTTCTTTGATGTAATTTTTTCTGATTCATGAGCCTGATTCCTTACTTTCTTATGAGGACACTTAGTAGCATAGTTTCCAACTCCTCCATAGTTAAATCATTTGAATGGAATTTTACCTTTATATTTACCTGAGCCTCTATCCAATTTCTTGAAAAACTTGGCCTCTTCTTCATCAGAGCAAGAACATATATCTTCCTTTTCTTCTTTCTTCTTTTATGTTTTAAAAGTTGCCTCCCTTGCACTTGGGGTCTTCTGTGGGAGTCTCATTTCATAGGCTATAAGATTTCCAAGTAACTGTTTTATGGTCAAGATTTCCCAATCAGATGTTTCTTCTATTGCAGATACCTTGGGGTTAAAAATGGGTGGAAGAGATCTTAGAATCTTTTGTACAATTACACTTTCTGGTTGGTTTCTCCAAGAGCTTTCATATTGTTAACAATTTCTGCAACTCTTAAGAAGAAGCTGCCAACATCTTCATCATCATTCATTTTTAAATTTTCAAGCTGAGCTCTATATACTTGAAGTTTGGTTGTCTTTACCTTTTTATTTCCCTCATGGATGTTTTTAGGAGTATCCCACATATCTTTGGCAGTTTTGTTGTGTGTTACTTTGATAAATTCAGCCTTACATAGTCCATTTAAGATTTCTTTCATGGCCTTTGCATTTGCTACAAATTCTTGTTTAGCTTCTCTCTTTGGGTCAGTTGACTTTGGGGCATATCCAAATTCCACAGTAGCCCAAACCTCTATTCCAAGAGACATTATGTATGCTCTCGTTCTGATTTACCAGAAGGCATAATTATCACCGGTGAAAAAAGGGGCTTTATTGGTCGAGCTTCCTTCTTGACTAGCCATCTTGTGGACCTAGGATCTGCTTTCAGTGGTTAAACTGGTACAAAAGGAACTGGCTCTGATACTAATTGTTGAATCCTTAGTTAAACTGAGAGGGGGGGGGGGGGTGGTGGTAAATCCGTTTAACACATACATAAGCTTTTTATATTTTTCATCAACTTATTTACAGCTTAATTTTTTAACCAACTTTAATATGTGAATAGTCTTAATCTGTTGCAGCAAGTATTAAATTAATGTGACCCCAAACTTATTATGAGAGCAGCAACATTAAGCAGATTGGGTAGATCATATCAACACATAGAAAACACACATAGAGACAGCAGATATAAGTGGAAACCCATAAAGGGAGAAAACCACATCTTATTATTGTTGTGATGAAAAGGCAAGCTCCAACTCCCTCTCACCACTATTTTTCTGCAGGCACCAACCTATAGGAGGCTCTAACCTCAGTCAGCTACAACTAAAAACTATCAAGCTTCAACTTGATAGGGAAGCTCCAAATTCCTCAATTTATCAAAAGAAATGTTTGTTGATTTACCTCAGATATCAGCTTTGTTCTGTAGCATCTCTTTCTACTCCTCTCTTCCTTATCTTCTTTGCCTCAATTTTCCATACTCCGCATTCTCTATCCTTACTCTCTCTAACCTCTCCATGCATATCAAGGTGATATCATTTATAGAGGTTTCCTGATGACTGCTTGTATTCCTCAGGGAATTTGAAATGGATAGCCATACCTCTTAGCCCTCTACCTTCTCATTTCTTTTCTAGCTCACTCAGAAAAATATAACTGTATGTACAAATTTTAATATTCCAGTGGGATTTTTGTTTTCTTCCAAAGACTTGCCAATGCATCACAAACAATATAGAACAATTAAAACATTTACATTTAATTACAATGAGAACTCCAGCCCAACTCATTCAGCCTCTTAGATTACTGCGTATTTGTATTTTCTGTGTTTGTGTCTGTCTTTTTCTTCTCTGTAGCCTTTCTATTCATTGTTGTTGCATAACTCCTACATGTATGTAACTAATTTTTTTATATAATACAATTCAATTCTCGGCATATAATAATAAGGCGTTTTTGACATATGCACTGCCGTGTTATACAACTTAAGTAACTTTCGGCAATATAATGGTAAAAGATCATTTTAATACACAAAGTGCCCTTACGGGCCCACTCGTCGAACTTGCTCTATTCTCCGATGCGATGTATTACCTCTCCAATACTTTTGATTGTGATTAATCGCAATCGAAACTTCCATTTATATGTTCCAAGGCTCTACTCCTTCTCCGATGCGATGATTTACTGTTCACATCGGGAAACATGTATGTATCGTTTAACATATATATATATGTATGCCATTGTGCTTTCCTTTCCTCTTTAGCTTGGTTTAATAAACTTGGAGAAAACCTGTATCAGCGCTATCTTTTGAATTGACCCCACATGCCAGCTATACTCCGCTCATTTATTTCAATCGCAATCGCAACATTCACAATGCTCCTGCGATTTTATCTTTACATTTCCAACGATGTGATTAGCAAAGGCCCACCATATAGTCAGTTGAATCATCTCCGCCGTCGATTGCTTGGTGAATCTGACGACTCTCATTCAATCGCTAAGTCGCAATCATAACTTTCAGTTTGGTCGATACTCTTTCACCTCTGATGCGATCAATTACTATACACTTCACTGCGCCGATGCGATGAATCGCTCCGATGCACTTTCGTTGGAACTCAAGAAAAATATGAAAATTATCATTTAAAAACATATTGGGTTCGGAACTCAATCGCAATCGCAAGTTTTATTAACATGTTCCACTGCCAACTTTTCTCTGATGCAATTTATGACTCGGGTCCCACCTTATAAGACTTTGTTTGTATTAGGACCGAACAGTAGATCACTTCACATATATGTATATATACTTTGGCCCCTAGTTTATAAAGTGCTACATATATAAAGCGTTGCATATATATGTATACCTTGCTACTTCAGTGTTTATGTATACTCGAGCTTGGGTTATGATTCTCAGAATTTTATGTAGGGGTCCCACTTGTGTATTAACTTTGGTTTATATGCAAGCATTAACCTAAGGTTTTCGGTCCTGCAGCTTATATATCTGCATACCAACTCATTTCAACATACATATATGAAATCAACCTTTAATAGCTCAATAAACCAAAGGTTCTCACCCTAGCGGAGTTTGACCCACTATATATAGATATATATATATATATATATATATATATGCTCAAGGCTTACCCTTCGTATGATATATTATGAGTCCAAACCACAACTTTGGTTAGTGCATTACTTGTGCATTTGTATATATTCCACCACTGCACTATCAACTTATAACTAAATCCAACGCGACATTTTAATACACAACCATTCCATGGAGCCCACATGTGTTTCATAAACTCTGCACTTTAGTATGTTCCACTTGATAGCACCCTTTGAAAAAATATATATAAAAGCCTAAGTCAATCCTCGACCATGGTTTTAACCCTCAACATAACATAATGTATTAACTTGCATCAAATATATAATCTGCACATAACCCATTCTTATATGTTCACTCAAATTTAATATATATCCAATATTGCAATAGATATCAAACCCGATACATATTTTGACACATATACATTCTCGGGGCCCACCTCCATTAACACGCCTCTTGCATCCAACGGCGGACAGTTTATCGCATCGACTCCGATGATCCAACGGACATCATACCATATCGCATTTTTTATTGAGCCGAGTTTTAACACTTCAAATTTGTGCGAAAAAAGTTGTTTTACAAAATTTCCTGACGACACATGTCCTTCACTGACACATATCGCCTTCATTTTGGCAATACTTCTTACCACTTCAACCAATGCGTGAACCCACTGGTTTTGTTGCCCTCCGGTTTTACTATTCATGTTCGGGGTTCCGCTTACAGTCATGGTTCCATTCCAACAAAAGACTTCGCGCCTTTGTTATATACATATACATATAATCAATGTTTAAAAATTTTATTTCTTATTTCTTCAGCACTTGAATATATGAACCCCTACATTATGTTTTTATTCCCCTTATACATAGAGCCTCGGTTCCATCCTTTCTGCATGATTCCGCATCTCCTGCAATCATTTCACTATTGGTTTGTTAACGGCTCTGCCTCTGCCTCTGTATTCTCTGTCTCCGCCTCTGCTGCTCTACATCTGTAAATAAAATCTCCCTCTGTTCTTCTCATGCTCCCTGTAAATGTTACAATACCATTCACCAAAGACCTGCTCTTTTCTCCTTTGCTTCTGCTACTGTCCTTTGCCATCAATGAAAACACTTCTAACATCCACATGGCTTCCTTGCTGGCTTCAACTACACCACGATACTCTACTTATACTGAATAAAGGGAGATGGCACTTTTTTTCTTACAAGACCAAGTAATAGGTCCTGAACCAAGAGTAAATAGATATCCTGCAGTGGACTTCTGGTCATCAGGGTCACCAGCCCAATCAGAATCAGTGAAGCCAATCAACAAGGGAGATGCTCCTACACTGTAATGAAACCAAAACTGAACTGTACCTTGAATATATATAAGTATTCTTTTAGGTTGTTTCTAGTGAATTTCATGAGGTTGGTGCATAAATCGAGTGACAAGATCAATGGCAAAGGAAAGGTCAGGACGGGTATGGGTTAGATACAAAAGTTTACCAACAAGTTGATAGTATAAGGTAGCATCAACTTCAGCGGTAGTATAGTTGACTGAAAGCTTGACTCTAGACTGAAAGGGAGAAGGGGAAGGCTTACAGTCTTCTATGTGAAAGTGGTTTAGAATATCACAAGCATACTTGGACTGAGAGAGGGTAATGCCTTCCTTGGATTGCAAGACTTGAAGACCAAGGAATTAATGGAACTGTCCTAAGTATGTCATTTCAAACTTCTTTTTGATGCTAAAATTCACATGGTTTATATGGTTTGGATCACTACCAGCAAGGATAAGATCATCAACATAAAGAACGAGGATGGTGAAGGAATTACCCACTTTCTTGGTGTAGATAGTGTTGTCCGAATGACACCTAGAAAAGCCATTATCTAAGAGAAATCTATCCATCTTGGCATACCAAGCCTGAGGAGATTGTTTGGGACCATAGAGAGACTTCCTAAGGTGACAACCAAGGCTGGATTCGTTTTGGATAAAGCCAGGGGGTTGTTCCATGTAGATTTATTCATGCAAATCTCCATGTAAGAAGGCAGATTTAACATCCATCTAATGGACTTCCCATTTAAAGGAGGCAACAAGGGAAAGAACAAGGCAGACAAAATTCATTTTGGCAACAGGGAAGAAGATTTCAGTATAGTCAATTCCTTCAACTTGTGAAAAACCTTTAGCGACAAGACGAGCTTTGTGTCTATCCACTTTTCCATCTGGTCCAAACTTTTTTTTGTAAACCCATTTGTATTTGACAATTTTTCTTCCTTTTGGAAGAGGAACAAGATCCCAAGTATTGTTTTCCAATAAGAAAGGATACTCTTCATTCATAGCTTCATCCCAATCTGGATGACCGGAGGTTTCTTCAAAGATTTCTGGATCAATTTTTCTAGAACTTGAGCCAATAAGGAAGGGGCTCTTCTGAACTGAGAACGTGTACATTTTCGATCAGTAGGGTCACTTGCAAGAAAACCTGCTGCATCCTGAGTAGAGTGGACCCATCTTGGAAGCGGTGGAGTATAAGGAAAAATTTCACGAGCTACAGGGGGATTGCCATCCTCGCTGTCATCATTTGAACTAGAAGGAATGCTATTAAAAATAGAAGAGAGAGAGAGAGGTGGCACATATGCCGAATCAGGCTCGCAGGCCAAAGGTGGCACACCCACCGAACTAGGCTTACAGACTGATATATTTTCATCAAACTTTACATCTCTTCTAATGATTATATTTTTGGATTTTGGTTGAATAAGTCTATATCTTCTGACATCTTCAGAATATCCAACAAAAATACATTTTTCACTCTTAGGTTCTAAGGCTTTATGTTTCGCATCTGGAATATGGGCCCAAGCATCACTTCCAAAAACACGAAAGTGACTTACATCTGGTTTGATAGAGCTCCAAGCTTCTTCTGGAGTTATATTCTTTAAAACCTTATTAGGAGTGTGATTTACTATGTAATTTGCACAGTTAATGGCTTCTGCCCAAAAATTGAGACCAAGTCCTTTAGATTGAGTCATATAATTAGCCATTTCTTTTAAGGTGTGATTCTTCCTTTCAGCTACACCATTTTGTTGTGTAGTATATGGAATAGTATGTAGGATTGAATGCCATGCTCATTGCACATGTTGATAAATTTGTTGTTAACATATTCTCTGCCATTGTCTGATCTTAACTTTAGAGTTTGATGTCCAAATTGTTTCTCAACAAAGGCCTTAAAGGCCAAGAACATGTTAAAAACTTCACTCTGGAGTTTTAACAAATATACCGAAGTGCATCTAGAAGAATCATTAATGAAATTTAAGAAGTACTTGCAACCATAGAAAGAAACAATAGGAAGAGGACAACATAAATCATTGTGCACAAGCTGCAAAGGGGCTGAAGCATGCCAAGAGGCACGTTTGTCAGAACTATCCCAATGTTGTTTTCCGAGTACACATCCGGAGCAAACACCATCTCGGCAAGATACCATAGGAAGGCCCGTCAGCATATTTTCCTTACATAGAGTTTGAAGAGAGCGATAGTTTAAAAGACCAAATTGCTCATGCCAAAGTTTTCTCATATCATCATTATGAGCAACAAAAACCAAGGGAAGAAATGATGACCCAAAGTTGTCAAAATTATACAACCTTGTGGAATCATTAGCAATGCCAGTAGCTAAAATATGTTTAGGATATTTGACATCCTTGATTACAACATCATGAGGTGAGAATTCTACTATTTTCCCTTCTCCTGAATGAGTTATCTGATAAACAGATAGAAGGTTACATGACAAGGTAGGAACACATAGTACATCATTAAACTGACCATTATCTAGATGAATGGTTCCAGATCCTACAACACTAAGAGATCTATCATCACCAAGATAAATATGTTTGGTTTTACAATCATTTAAAGAAGAAAACATGGATTTATTTTTAGCCATGTGGTAAGAAGCTCCAGAATCAATGAGCCACTCATGAGAAGGAGAAGAAGAAGATACATTTAATTGATAACCAGATCTTGGTGCTTGAAAACCACAAGCATAAAGCTCCATGCCTGAAGATGAAGGTGAAGAGTGCTCCAAATTGATGATGTGCTTCTTCATTGCTTCTTCTAAGGCTTCCATATTCTTAAAACATTTGGACTCTATATGGCCATCCCGATTGCAAAAGTTGCAATGTTTATCTGCCTTCTTCCCTTTGTTTTGATTGTCCTTATTATTTTGGTGATTTGATTTTTCAGTTTGCGGCTGAAATTGCTTAGGGTCCTTGTTTGGTTTAGGACCATATTTTTTAGGATACTACTTCTTGGGATTCTTTTGATATGGTTTTTATTCGGTTGCTAAGGCTTTCTTAGAAGCGTTTCCAGTAGTGATAAGACCAAGGTGTAAAAATTTTTCTTGTTCTCTTAACAAAGAATCACAGAAGGCATCAAAAGAGGGATTCTTGTAGGTGGTTCATGAAGAAATGATGGCTTCTCTAGTGGAATGGAAGGCAGAAAGAAGTACAGATTATGCAGGACCAAGCTTAGCAAAAATGCAATATATGAGGCTACCATATTCCTTTTTGACCTTACACCCTTCTAAAAGAAGTCTAAGGGTCTTGAATTTGGAAAAAAAATATTCAACAAAGAAGAAATTATTAGTGTCCAAAGTAAGCAACTCATTTTCAAGCTGGTGGGCGCTAATTTGATTTTGAATGCAAAAAACAGTATTTAGCTTTTCAAGGTCTTTATCAGGGGTGTCAATGTCAAGGATGTGAAATTGAAGATCCTGAGAAATGGACATTCCTATCAACCCTCATGCTTGATCTTGTTTTTTCTCCCATTTAGGAACTTTATCATCATCGGAAGGTTTAGTTTCTTGACCTGTGGCTTTTTTATAAATCCCTTTACTTCTAAGTATATCTACCATGTAAGGTAGCCATTGGAAATAATTGGTGTTGTTAAGAATAACCAGGCATGCACTTTCCATTTAAAAAAAAAACCATTAGTTGAAAAAATCTAAAACTAACTGCTCCAATGGAAATATCTCGAGAAATTAGGCCATTTCAAAAAAAAGGGCTAGAAAAATGACTTCCGAATGAAGAAGTTATGCCTTTTGAAAAATCTGAGTTGTAGATGCCGAATAGTTACGGGAATGGGATGAAGTGAAGATTTTAAAAAAAAAACCTGCCCCTTTGAAAAAAAAATTCTTACAAAATAAGCTTGAGAAGGAGACTTGAACCCAAGACCTCTATTCTCATAAACTAACCCCTCACCAAGTGAGATAGTAAAAGGATCACGTTATTGTATGAAAGGGGGAAGGGTGTTTTTTTCTTTTGTAACTCTTCGATGTGCGTGCCTTTTCCTGCACAAAAAGACACAAAAACTGAGAAAAAAATGAAATGCAAAGCCTTATAGTAGAATTTTAGATTTTCGGATAGCCTTAGAGGCAACTATCACTTTTTTCACTATTTCTAATTTCCCAAGATTGTACAAAGACTCAAGGAAAGAGCATACGTAGCAAAAAAATTCCCTTTTTCCTATTTCTACTTTGCCGAGATTGCATGGAGTGCATAGAAAATAGCATACACAGAGAAGAGGGTATAGATCTGAAAAGTAAATAAAATCTTAATACCAAAAAAAAAAAAAAAACCGAAACAAGCAGAACTATTAACAAATATAACTGCAAAATAGATGCTTTATACCTCCAAATCTAAAATGACATAACTTGGGCAGTCGAAAACCTTTTGACATCAAACAAAAGGTGTTCCTCACCATAACAGACACTTTGGACATAACCAAGCAATTATCCAAGCCCAAAATTGTACAGAAATAGTAGATCTACAAAACAGAATTCGCATGCAATCAAATCGGCTTCGGATTTTGATCAACAATGGATGCAACCCTCAAAAAAGCTTTGACACCATGTATGAATTTACAGGGTAAGTTCCATAGATCAAGAACCAGAGGTTACCACTCACAAACAGATCACAAATCGATACACCAGTATAATCACGTGGTTAAAACCCTCA
This sequence comes from Pinus albicaulis, assembly GCA_034641835.2. Lineage (NCBI taxonomy): Eukaryota > Viridiplantae > Streptophyta > Pinopsida > Pinales > Pinaceae > Pinus > Pinus albicaulis. Next base: position 1,271,635,993 of record CM076579.1, read on the forward strand.
AAGAGGGAAACAGTCCACACCCTAAGCCAACGCGATCACTTCAGGGAATTTATTAATATAAAAAGAAAGGTTACATATGTTTCTCTCATAAACGGTTACAGGAAAAATGACCCTCCATGCTCTTTAAATAGAGATCATGGACCAATTGGGTGTTAATTCATGGATCAAGTGTCGTTAATATCGAGGTGAGAGATAACCGTTGGATCACTACAAATCATCACCATCGGATTATAAGTTACAAATGTACATTGTAAAGAAACACACTTTACCTAACTCTACACTAGACTAAGTTATTCTTAACTATTTTTTATGTGTCAGAATATCCTAACATGAGGAGGATGCATATTTTATTACAGGGATATCAAGGAGAGGGGTGGATTTTCCCTTGTTCCCCGAGGTTCCAGCTGGCTATGTGGCAGGGAGTTAGTTAGTTTACTCCCAAAGATACATTACAGCAAATTTACTATCTCCTGCACATTTTCAGGTCGCTGAAGGGTAGTTACGTATTGGTGTGTTTGGTTGTGAGGAGGTCCAGTGTCTCTCACTTGTCATTTCGACCATTTCGAACAACACCAGTGACGGGTAGTGCTTTAGTTGCTCGCTTTTATATTATGTTGATTCTTCACTACAACAACCACGACTTGTCAGGTGGTCTGCTATTCTTTTTGGTAGTTTTGTACAACATTAGATAGATGTTGTGCTCATGCACAACATCCCTTTGGCTTAAAATCCATTTTGTTTATTTTTTGAGAGGTTTCCAGAGACAAGGCCTAGTTTTTTTTGGCAGTCTCATAGGCTGATTACTAAGGCATGTATGCACATGTGGGGGCAGATGATTCCCAAGAGGGAGGAGACTCTTTTTCCAGTGAGGATATCAGATGATGCACTAGAGTTGCTAGCCAATGTTGATGAGCATCCCTCCATTATGGTCTCCTATATTTATGCAACATTGGATTGGACAGAGTGTGCCAACATCCTCTTCACAGCTAATGAGCTACCAGATGATAGAGGTAATATTATTGTTTTATTTAAATTTATTCTAACATGTTCTTTAACTTGTTTGTATTAAATTGTGTAATGAAATTGTATAATTATTGTTGTGTACTTTTGTATATTTTGTAGACATTGGCTCTTTTGATGGTGAGGATATGCCGCCACCACCACCTCAACTAGGTGGGGATCCTGATGACGATGAGGGAATGCTAGATGCCGAGGATCATCAGGAGGCCGGTACAGATCAAAGACCTTCTCTTGCTGGTGTGTCGATGCACGGTCGACTTAGTGATGTTAGATACAGGATGGAGTTGGGCGACCAACTCATTGCAGTGATTTTTGAGGCGGGCATCAAGCCCGCTCATTACAGAGAAATATAGGCCAATGATAGGATATTATGGATGTGGAGAGGCATGACGTGTGACATGTACAGTCTGATGCAGCATGTTGTATGAGTTACGACAGCTTTTACATGACTGTCGAGGACTGTTGCATGTTACGATTGAGCCACAACATGTGATGGACAATGTGGGAGGCGCAATGTACCATCGTCTCATGATCATTCACATCGCACTACGACAGATGAGCATGAGCCTCCACTAGAATCTAACAACAGTCATCATGGAGATGAGGCTAGACCATTAGCCACTATTGCTGATATTGATGTTGAACTATCACCAGCTGATCCATGACATTTATATTACAATTGTATATTTTTAACATTATTCGGTTATATATATATATATATATATATATATATATATATATATATATATCTAACATGACTTGAAAACACACACACACACACACACACATATATATATATATATGGTCGATGTATTTTATGTTCATGTTGCAATTGTACATAATTTACATGTTGGTGATCATCATGATGTGTATGTTGTGAGTTCATGTTAGATATGTTCATTTAATGTGCGGCTTGCAGATAGATGTGTATTTGATAGCATGATTTATTTTACATTAGATGTATATTTGATGTTTGTGTTGTGATGATGTTAATATATAATGGTAATTGTGTTTTGTTAGATGATCATGATCACGATGATGCAGTTAGCACTTTTGAATGTGTTTTTTAGTCAAATATGATGTTTTTACGATGGTTATCATGAACGTGATGAAAATTAATTAATTTAATACCAAATGATCATGATACTATAAAATTGTAAAATTTGTAATTCTAATTGTATTTAAAATTCTAAAATTGTAATTGTGATGGTATATATGCAATTTTGTAAAATTGTAATTGCAATTGTAATTTTTAAATTTATAAAATTCTAATTTTAATTGTAATTTTTTAATTTGTAAAATTGTAATTCTGTATATGTAAAATTCTAAAATTGTAATTGTACATGAAATTGTAAAATTGTAATTCTAATTGTAATTGTAATTATAATTGTAATTGTATGTAAAATATTTGTAAAATTTTAATTGTATTAATGTGAAATGAATTTATTAAAATTTTCAAATTTGTAAATTTTGAATAATTGTAAAATAATAAATCTAGAATAATATGATTTATTGTAACATAATAAAGTTTATAAAATAATGCAAATAAATTCATGTACTTCAGAATTATCATTATTTTATTATGATCTTAGATACAAAAAAAAGAATTAATTTATACAACACGCCATTGTTTTTGAGATCAACATAATTTCAAATTATCAATTGAAATATTGATTTTAATATTAAGACAATGCAAATTACCAATTAATTCAAAATACATATTATATTAATATTTTGAAAAACCCATCTTAAAAAGTATAAATATTGATGAAATAACACATGTACTATATCACCCTCATTATGTTCTAGCTCGCAGGGCATGATAACTCTATTGTTCCCAAAAATATGTTTTGATCTAGGTTCATGTGTCAATATGAACCACCAATCCCTATCCAACACGTCTGTGTAAGAAAACACCTGCTTGTAGTGTTTAGGGAAAACATAGGGCTCCTTATCTTCATCACACATCTTTCTATAGTTTATACATATTAGCCTACTATTGTGATCTTCCTTTGCATTATTCCGATCAAAGGTGTCCCACCACTTGTACCTAAAAATAACACATTGGAAAGAAGAAAAATCCACTTCAATGATCTTTTGTACCTTTTCGACGTAACCTAACGTCCCTCGTTGTTAAGTCCCTATATTAATAGTGTAGTCCCTTATTATGTTACTGTAGCCCCCCTTATTGTTATTGTTGTACCCCTGTAACCCCCATATTTTTATTATTGTGCCATTAGAATATTATTGTTAGGTCGGCTAGGATTACATTGTGGCCCCATGGACTCCTTTATATAGAAAGAAGGTTTTTTCATTTTTATCATCCAAGAATTGTTCATTCATGTAATGTATTAGAGTTTTCCCCCTCGAAATGGTTTATTTATAGGCGTTGATATCTCTTTTCTTCTCTTTTTGAGCTGGTTTCACAACATTTGGTATCAGAGCTTTGGATTCTAGGTTTTTGCTGCAACAAACAAGTCATCGTGGATTTTTTCTATAACTTTGTTTATAAGAAATTTCAGAAGCTTAAATTTTTAGAGCGTGAAGCCGAAATCCTGAGGAACATCATCGCAAATTGTCAGAGCATGGTACATAATATATTCGGAGATATGATCTGTGGAAGTTAGGTATTTTTCAGGCTTGTGAATTTCATCTCAAACAGATGATCGTGGAAAAATATTCATAACTCTCTCTCTGAGCATTGGATTGGAATTTTGTAAAAAATGGTTGGAAGTACATAGACTGTAGTTTCCTGTCTATAAATTTCAGAGCCAAAGGAGAAAACAGTGACACGTGGCAAGTCGTACAGGTTCACTCTACTGAACCAGTCCATAATTAGGTCATTGTGGGAGATTGGACATAACTTTGCCTTGAAGAATCCAAATCAGCTCAGACCTGTGGCATTCGAAAGAGGATTCAGAGGGATACCGCAGGGCCAAATTTCAAATATGGAAGATCCGAAATAAAAAATATAATTCAGTCTCAATATCAAGCTCCTCAAACTTAAGAAAAAGGTGTGTATTTGGTTTTTAAAATTGCATAACGTTTTTTTGAAAAAGAAGTTTGAAGTGATTCCAAGGGCATATTTTAGAATTTTTATCAATATTGGGTTCTATAATGCCTCCAAAAAACAATTCCATACCCATTAAGCCCTCAAAAAGCTATACTATGATGCAAGAAGAGGAAGAATTGCAGTATGAGATATCAAAATTATGGTACCAAGTGCAACAAATTTCAATCTTACGAAGAGAAACCAGAGATGACATAGATGGTTTAAAAGAAGAAATGGAGGCTAATTTGGATGGTTTGAACGATCAAATATTAGCTAATATGGATGATAAATTAGTGGAATATCACATCGAACATCAACACAAAGTTCTCTGACTCTCAAAGGATAACCTAACTTTGGTGCAAAATCTAATGAAACAACAGGAAGATCAACATCACATCAAAAGAAGTTCTGAAGTAGTCACAGAAACAATAACTCAAAAAGTACGATCAATTTCAGAGTATCTCAACAAGTGGAAGAACTTTCCTGTAGAAGATTCCACATGGGAGGATGAGAATTTTATATAGAAGCATCAAGAAATAATCAAGTGTTGAGGAAAACACTTGTTTGAAGGAGAGGGGCATGTTAAGTCCCTATATTAATAGTGTATTCCCTTATTATGTTAGTGTAGCCCCCCTTATTGTTATTGTTGTACCCCTGTAACCCTCATATTTTTATTATTGTGCCCTTACATTATTATTGTTAGGTCGGCTAGGATTACATTGTGGCCCCACTAGGATTACATTGTGGACCCATGGACTCCTATATATAGAAAGGAGGTTTTTTCATTTGTATAATCCAAGAATTGTTCATTCATGTAATGTATTGGAGGTTTCCCTCTTGAAGTGGCTTATTTCTAAGTCGTTGATATCTCTTTTCTTCTCATTTTTAGCTAGTTTCACAACACTCATACTAGGTTTTGATCATGGTGTCTAGATCAATTAGACTGATGGAACTCGAATTCCGCTCCACAGTCTTCTGTGATGTTTCTAGTATCGTCATTTTCAATGTGAAAATGGTGTCCATATGCCCACATAGATTGGAACAAATGCACCTATTATAAAAAAGTTAAAAAATTTGTAGTGTCATGTGTATTATAAATAATAATCCAACTGTTAAAATATGAAATTTAGACGTCTTAATATAAGTTTAAAATTTACATATAAATTAAAAATATTATTACCAAGTTGCTCCACCCAATCCCTACATTTAGCGCATCCTCTTCAGCACGCGGGTAACAACCGGTAACACCGTATTTCTCTCTGACTTAGTCAACAACCCAACTATTGGGGCATAATTTTGGCATATTTTCTTCTAAATGATTTGGATAAGGCGCACCTCTACCATTCAAACATCTGAATTCTTTCCTGTCACTATCCCATTCCATCCTGTTTCGTTCGTACAATGTGACCCACGGTTGTGTCACTTCAAAATTTTAAAGAACGAATTTATTGATTGCTTCAATTTCTACATTTGATGATGAAATCAAACCAACATTATATAATACTTAAAGATCAAAATACACATTATATCGAAGTTCAACATGAATATTAATTACTTTTTGTAAATTTCAAAAATCATAAGTTGCTTACTCTTTATGAAGTGTTTTTTTCCACTCGTTTGGAGCAAATATCATTTTCTTTTGTCTTGATCCATTTCATCGTCCTAAATCATAGCACCTAGTCTGTTTTCAATATTCTCGATGTACTCACTGGCATAATAGAAAGACTCATACGATATGTACCTCTCTGCCATATACCCCTCGGGTTTTTCCCTTTGTTGAACAAAACCTTTCAATTTCTTCATGTACCTCTCTAAGAAGAACATCCAACGACAAGAAACAACCCCAAATAATTCAACCTCATCTACCAAGTGGATTAGAAGATGAACCTGTAATTCCATGAAACTTGCCGGTAGTTCCTTCTTAAACATACAAACAATCTCAACTATCTCTTGACGCCACCATGGAATGCTAGCCACACGAATCTCTTTTGACATGATCCAACGTAAAAATGAAGATAATTTAGATATGGCACATCCTAGGTCTTGAGGGAATTTATGTTTCACACAACCACGCATGAAAAAAGGATAATGACACTACAAAGTTATAAACATGTACAATAATATACAAAAATATTTATGTTTTATGATCCCCGCATGGGATAAAATTTATTAATATAACAAATAATAAAATCATGGTTTTGACATTATACATACTCTTAGAAGATTCAAATGGTCATGTGATTTCAACCCCGACAAATGGTCATACATGGTGAAGCACCGCCGTAGTGAATACCCGTATGAATTTGGCATCCTCACATCCATTATAACTTCCTTTGCCAAAGATATATCATCTTTTTTTAAAATCCAAGGGACATCACCTTCTTTGAAAAATTATGAATTAGAGGGACCAACGCCTGCCTCTGATCCCGTACTTTCTAATCATCTTGGCCAATGTTTCTTTTTAGTTTTTGAAGTAATAAGATCTTTCATAACAACCAATGTGTCACGTTTTTTCGATGATATGTGCCTCCATAAAGAAGACAAAATATTTTTAAATATATTCATGGAATATAATAAGTGGGCAATATTAAGATGCTCCCAATATGGGAGGTCATAAAAGATAGATTTCCTTTTCATCCCAATGGGAAATTTCTCAACATAGGTGTCAAAGAAATCTGGATCATCGAACATAGGCTCCCCATTTGAATTGAACATTTCTATGAACTCCTTCTCCTTCTCTGTCTCATTTTCTCTAAGTGTTTCAGCTGGTCTGATTATTGGAGGCCTTTGGGTTCTCCCTCGTTTACCATTGAAAGTGGATGCTCCTCTTCTATAAGGGTGTTCTTCTGGTAGGAATACCCTAGGGTAATCATACAGTGGCTTTCGTAGGTCCTTGGACCATCTAGCCTTTAGAGAAGGTCCACAATATTTACATCCAAATTACCCTTTTGTTACAAGACCTACGAGATTATATTTGCATACATTTATTAATATGCATGGCTCATTAAATAATATCATGAATATCAAAACAAATATTACAACAAATTAAATAACTAATATGTGAAAGAATATTGTTACATATATAAACAAATAGATAAATTAAACATGTAATTTACCAGAGAAGACTCCTAAGCCTAGATAATCATGTGTCGTGTATGCACATATCCCATACAACATAAAACTCCTCTCTGCTGCGATGGGTCTTGATACATCGTATACATTTATCCCATCCCATAATTCCTTCAATTCATCCATCAGTGGTTGTAAGTAGACATCCATATTCTTCACTTGTCTTCTACCAGGGACTATGAGAGCCAACATAAGATGTTCATTCTTCATGGACAACCATGGGGGGATATTCTTATTGATCACTACTATAGGCCAAAGAGAATAGTTGGTGTTCTGGACAGAATATGGGTTGACGCCATCATGGCTATGCTGAGTCACAGACTTCATACTTCATCCTTGAATTTTTTGGGCCATGTATCCTCTATATGCTTCATGACTATTGAATTAGTTGGGATTCGTATAACTCCCAACTCAATTTTGTGTGAGGCATGCCATCGCTGCAACATAGATAATTCTTTGCAATGAAAGAGCCTTTCAATCCTTGGGATTATAGGCATGTGCCTCAATATCTTAAAAGGAGGACAAGTACGTGATTTACCCTTCTTTTTTGATTTATCATACTTTTCATGCCCACATTTCGGACACATCTCTTTGTGTGCATATTCTCCTCTATATAGAATACAATCATTTGGACATGCATGATATGATATGTACTCAACACCCAACATTTTCAACAATTTATTTGCCTCTTTGCAGCTATCGGGCAAGACATCATCACTCGAAAGAACCTTATATTTGAATAACCTGTAGCTGGTGATCATGGAAAAATATATTAATAAATGTACATTGATGTCAATATAATTATTAACATTCATAAAATTTACCAGTTGTAATGTTCATTGCAGTGTATTGATTATATTTCAAATTTATATAAGGGGAGTAATTTATTGTAACTTACCTCAAAATTTCTGAGAAATATGCATTCGAAAAGCCAAAATTTTCTTTCAAGTTGTACAATAACATCATTGTCCCCAACTATATAGACTTTGACTAACCACCAGGTCCAAAGAGAGGGGTGATGGAAGAAAATTTAAGGCTTTCGAAAAAGGTGTGAGTGATATGAGCATCATCCCCTAGCTGATCATCATTTTGGAATGCATCTAACAATATTGTGTCCATGGCAGTCATATCCCTTATGTAATAATTCATATCAACCTCTATTTGATTGCCTCCATTGCCAGCTTGTGAAGAATTACTATTGTTCTAGTCATTCCTAATTGTTGAATTTGGACGTAGCGAGAATTGAATTGGTGGTTGATTCAACCATTCTCGGTATCGTTCCTCTCCAATTTTTTCTCTCAATTTAGTCTTCTCTTGATTTGACATTATCATGGGGTGTAACGGAAGATGGTAGGTAGGTCGTTCATCATCACTAGAATCGTAATAATTAAAAAAAAAAAATTGAACATGATTAGTACAAAATATATGATATCAATCACTAACCATGTTGACAATATTGCATGATTATAAACTGGTTTGACATTGAAATAGTTACATATTAATCAATATATATATACCAAACAATTATAATTATAATTACCATCTTTGTCCTGGGATTGTGATTAGAAGATGAAACATTGTTACAATTGGGAGGGTGAAGCAGCTGTCATTTTTCATCTACCAAATGCGCCTTGCGATATGCAGCTCCTGATAATAACTTCCAAAATTTTGGAGAAGTTTGAATATTTTGTGCATCTGAACTCGATATTGAATCTTCATGAACCTGAAAATTTGTATAAATTATAAATTTAATTAAGTTATGCGTGATTGACTACATGAATAAAAAACATAAATTCAATTAGATAGTGAAAAAAATAAAACAAATCTGAAGTAAATATTACGTCTCCAGGTGGATAGGGAGAACTCCATGATGGACTTTGAGAAATATTATGGAATGAGCTGGATTTTGAAGAATTATCCATTCCATATAATATATGATATTTTCTCCCTAAATTTGAGCAAAACAACAATAAATTTTGGTACAAAAACCTAAATGTAATTTCAGTGCGTAACGTACAGATAACCGCATTGGTGTGTTTTTGGTATTGTGCACCAGTGTTGTTTTATAACCTGAAATGACGCACTGGTAAACGAATAACCACAAATAAAAAAAGCGCAACCCTATTTTCTTTAAGTGAAAAAAAGCAGTAAAATGAAAACTGGGCAGCAAAATATTTTTGAAAATCTAATTTTATAAAAAATTTCTTTAAACACTAAACACTTTTCATTATTTCACTATTTTTGAAAAAAAATTCAGCCAGAGATTTGCAGGATATATACCTAGAGCAAATAGAGCACGAGAGCACTGTGGATTAGGGAAATACATTCAAATAGAAGTATTCAGAAAATCATAATTCCAAACCTTGTACCATAGAATTTCAAACTATGTGAGTAAAGTTTATTGTTTTTTTTTACTTTTTTCTGCAGTTTATTTTATGTAGTAAAATAAAAAATAAAATTCAATTGTTTTTTTTACTTTTTTCTGTAGTTTTTTTTATGAAGTAAAATAACAAAATCAAAGTTTATTGTTTTTTTTAACTTTTTTTCTGCAGTTTTTTTTACCTTTTCTACAATTTTCAAAAACAAAATAAAAAAAGAAATCCATTTTTAGAAACAAAAACCCTAGATTCTTTTTGTTTCTGCCCTTTCTTCTCCCTCTTTATGTAATTTCAGAATTAGGGCTTTTAAATTTAGATTTATAGGGTTTGTATAGTCATAAGACATCCAACCCATGGGACGACTTGCATAGTAAGATCCCAATCCATGTTGGCCCTTGTGTCAATCTAAAAAAAAAGCAGAATTTTTCTCGTCTATGCGCCCTGCGCAACATAGCACACCGGTGTGCTCTATTATACAAGTGCACCGCGAAAGTATAGTGATAAAAACTAAAAAAAAATAAAGAAATGTTTTAACTAGTGCATATGAAACATATGGCACGAGTGTAGTATTTCATTATTGCGCACCGCAAACATGTTGTTTTGCAAAAAAAACTATTTTAGAAACAGAACCTACATTCTTTTTGTTTCTGCCCTTTCTTCTCCCTCTTTCTGTGATTTCAGAATTAGGGCCTTTTTATTTATATTTATAGGGTTTGTATTGCCAAATATAATCCTAAGACACCCAACCCATTGGAGGACCTACATAGTCGGATCCCAAGCCATGTCGGCCCTTGCGTAAATTATTATTATTATTTTTTTTCGGTGTGCCCTATGTACCTGAGCACACAGGTGCACTCTATTATCCCAGCACACCGCACAAGTACTGTGATAAAAAATTATAAAAACAAAGATTTTTTCTCAGTGCGACATTTGTAAAATATGCAGTTAGTGCACTATCTCATTATGGCGCACTGTGAACATTTTGTTTCAGCAAAAAAAAAAAATTTCAAAAAATACAAACCTTATATTATTTTTGTTTCTACCCTTTCTTCTCCCACTTTCTTTGATTTCATAATTAGGGCTTTTCAATTTATATTTATAGAGTTTGTATTACTAAATATAGACCTAAGACATCCAACCGATGGGACAATTAGCATAGTCAAATCCCAATCCATGTGGGCCCTTTCATGAATTAAAAAAAAAAAAATAGATTTTTTATCGGTGCGCCTGGCGTAACATAGCGCACCAGTGCTCTGTATTGTACAAGCACACTGCATAAGTAATGTGATAAAAAATTAATAATCAGTTTTTTTTTTATTGGTGCGCCATATGTAAAATATGGCACCGGTTTATGCTACAAAAACTAACACTAGACGATTTTTATTATTTTATCATGGTTTAATGGTGCGTTGATTGACATGTAACACATCGATGCTTCTTACTGACATAGAGCACCGTAGGTCTATTATACTGTTTTTGTGGTGCGTTTGGAAGATAGCCACGAGCCGGCGTCGGTGCTTACACCATGAATGGTGCACCAATTTCTTGAGTTTTTTTTTTTACTTGAAAAGTTGACAATTTATTTATAAATATATTAATGAATGATATGGTATAGGTTTGATATTGATAAAGAAATGACTGAAAAGAGATCAAGTAACAAAAATACTGATAACACATCAAGAAAAGCAAAAAACACAAGTTCTTTGTAAACTTCTTACAAAAAATATTATTTTTGAACTATATGTAAGTTTAACTAATATGTATTGTTTACTGTGTATCATGCAGAGCCACAAAATGATGAAGCTCGATAAGATTATTTATGATCTAGGACCAGAAGAGCGTAAAAGCTTGATAGAAAAATTGCAAAAAGATGAATCAGGTGAATGAAAAAATACTATCGATCTAATATGAGTTTCTATTTTTAGTTTTAATTAACAATATAATTAAAATTATTAGATAATATGTGTGAAATATTCTATTAATTCACATACGTTTAATGTTCTACAGGGAACAAAAACTCAGAAAAGGAATGTTGTTCTAAGAAAATAAAAAAATGGAACATGCAAATGAAAATGAATTACTCCTTAGCTCATCTGGAGTGGTGCTGGAGGTTAACAAAAGGGGGAAAACTTTTACAAAAGTTTGAGGGATCTAGTGGAATGAATGTATACACGTTCTTTCCACTTACAATACAAAAAAAAAAATGCAATGATTCCAAGAATCAAATTTTATCTAAACTACAGGAAGAGTTTCTAGAGAATTGGTCAATGAGACATGTTAGACTTTTAATAGAAAGAATGTAAAATAACAAAAAAGATGGAATGAAAAGTAATATTTCTTTAGATGTTTGTCTAGAATTATTTATAAATATCAATTTTGTTATACTTACTTTTCATATATCAATATAAAAATTAAATAGTTTATTGTCATGTTACATTTTTAAGAAGATTATGGAAACCTTTAAAGATGAATGAATTGATATTAAAAATATGGCTGTAGGAATGTCCAAAAATGTGTACAAGGAGAAGGTCAAAGAAATGGACAAAATTTCATCACGGGAGGAGCCATCTCAACAACGTGCTTCAAATGTAATATGTAATCATTGAAATTTTCGATCATTAGGTACAATAAATAAACAATTTAACATTAAATATTAATTTTCAAGTATTTTCTTGCAGAAAAGAAAATAAAATGGAACCCATTCAGCACATAAAATAGGACGACAAGGAAGAAAAAGATTGGTATCTAAGTTTGTGAGTAATTGTTACTTATAACAACTTAACTAGATTTCATTTTTGTATTTTTTAAGTTGTTTCAAACAAATAATCATTGAATGTCTTCAAACATGTGCTAACATACAAAGAAGAACCATCAGAGGAATTGATTGAAATTGGGTTAAATATTGGTTCCGAGTATATGTTGGCATATCACAACTTAATTGTGGAATTTGTAAGCATCTATCAATCTTGTTTTACTTATCTTCGTTTATAATTAATAGAAAAATAAATCTTTTATATTAAATATATGATTTGTTATGGGATATAAAACTTGTAGGAAACAAAGTATGACACTACGCCAACAGATCAAATATTGAAAGATGGCATGTTACATGATTTTGAAATCATGTGTATAGTTTATGAGTCAATTGTTGCATTGGTACATCATTTCTTTTCGATTTACATTGATGTATATTATTTAATATTTCAATTTTCATTATTCTCACCAATGTATATACACTCATTATAGTTTATTTTTATGTTTGTAGATGGAAGGTGAAGAAGAAGAAAACAATCAACACCGTGAACAAAACATTCCTGAAAATAACCCGAGTCATGGAAGTAGCTCTAGAAATGACATCAGTTCAGGCGAAGAATGACGATCACTATGTTTGGATATCAAAGCAAGACGTTATATTTTTTGAAAAATGTCTGTGAAATCAACCATTTTATTTAATGTAATGGACACAGTGTCCCAATTGAAAGATAAAGGGATACCAATAACTGTACCATTTTGTATGACAAATAATGTCTTATTCATATATATATATATATATATATATATATAATAAAAATAATTTTAATTTATTCTATTACATTCTCTATTGTGTCTATTGTGTCTTCCATTCTCGTTCTCAAACGCACTAATAAAAATTTAATTCATATGAATATTGTTATAAGTTATATATGTGTCGTCTTTTGATGAATTATGAATTTTAAAAAACCATAATAATTATGATATGATATAACAAATTAATCCAAAGATCACATTCAAATGCATTAATACAAATTTAATTAATATGAATATTGTTATAAGATGTGTCGACTTTTGATGAATAATGAATTTTAAAAAATCACAATAATTTCACTGTCACGGGTCGATATTTCTAAAAAATGCAAAATGAAAACTGGTGCATGTATTCTTATACCGGTGCGCTTGCATTCTTAAGCACATCGGTGCGTTTTTATGACCTATGGGCACTGCACAAATACCAAAACTAGTTAAAAATGTCGAGGCGTTTGTGCAGTATGATGCTCCGGTGCATTTATGTCTATATACGCACCGGTGTCATTTTACGACCTATGAGCACCGCAAAAATACTGATACCAATTATAAATATCAGTGTGTTTGTGTGATACTATGCACCGGGGAATTTTTTGTGTCTATACACACCAGTGCATTTGGATGACCTATAGGCACCGCACAAATATTGATACAAATTATAAATCTTGGTGTATTTGTTTGATACTGTGCACCGGGGCATTTATGTGTCTATACACATTGGTGTATTTGTATGACATATTTGCACCACACGAATACTGATACCAATTATAAATCTCGATGCGTTTGCGTGCTACTGCGCACTGGTGTGTTTCTATAAGTCTACGCACCAACACATTGATACGACATATGGGCACCGCTCAAAGCCCAAGACCAATTAGAACAGCCCCATGCATTGTATCACCAACACTACGCCCAGTGTTGTTTTATACCTTAATGACCCAGTGCATTCTCCTTCGACAACCCCAGGGCTCCGGCTATAGGTACGCACTGGTACGTACAATCCTGATTAGCGCACCGATGAAAAAAACATCCGTAATAACCTCCAGCCGCCCATATTTTTTAGTTGTGTTGAATTTTTGTTAAAATATTTGCCGAAAAATCTATAACCATAAACAGATGTGGTAGAATATGTTGTTTTGACAATTTTGGCCAATTTTATAACACTAAAAACCCCCTTTATAACCTCTGCTAAAGGGTATTTTATTTATAGTGGAAAGTGCCATAATATCAATCTAACCATGGGGGAATATGTAAAGAACTTTCCAATGATTCCATTCCAATGGGTGGTGTTTATGTTGTATTAGGAGTCCAATGGTTACAATCTTTGGGGACAGTAATTTTTAATTTTCAAGAACTTTTCTTGAATTTTTTTGGGGAATCAAAGGAAGTTGAATTATAGGGTATCATAGGGAAACCATGAAATATAATAATTTATAATGTCATAAAAAATATTTTTAATAAAGAACAATGAGGCGTAATTGCAAAATTATGCTCACAATAGGTTCAAACATTGAAATCATCTATTTATCCATATCTCCAAAAGTCGTGGAAAATCATTCCAAGGTGTTTGACACTCCCAAAGGACTCCCACCTCTTCATGATCATGATCATGCTATTTATTTTATTCTAGGAAATGTTCCTCCAAACATCAGGCCTTACATATATGCTTATGCCCAAAAGAGTGAGATTGAGTGTATGGTTATAGAAATGTTAGAGACTGGTATAATTCAACCTAGTCAAAGTTCTTTCAATGCTCCAGTAGTATTGGTGCACAATAAGGATGGATCATCGCATATGTCTTCACATTATAGGGAGCTCAACAAGGTCACTATTAAAGATAAATTTTCCATCCCTGTCATTGATGAATTTTTGGATGAATTACATGGAATGATTTACTTCACCGTGCTGGGTCTTCATTCAGGATATCAAAAAATTTGAATGAAGACTGAAGACATTCCAAAAAAAACATTCATTACTCATGAGGGTAATTATGAATTTTTGGTCATGCCTTTTGTGTTTATAATGCACCTTCCACATTTCAAGGTTTTATAAATTCCATTCTCAATCCCTTATAAAAAATTTGCTAGTATTATTTGATGATATACTAATATACAAGAAGTCTTGGAAGGATCATGTTCAACATGTTGACAGGGTGCTCAAACTATTGGAGGAGAAAAAATTATATGCAAAAACCTTCAAATTTTTCTTTGGAGTACAGGAGGTGGAGTATTTGGGTCATATTGTATCTCTTGAGCGTGTTAAGGTATACCCTAAAAAAATTAAATCAATTAAGCAAAGAAAAAACCCTGTAACCATAAATCATCTTCTAGGATTTCTTGGGTCGACGGTTTATTATAACAATTTTGTTAAGAATTATGGGAGAATAGTGGCACATCTAACCTCATTATTGAAGAAATATGCATTTTCTTGGACTCTAGAAGCAACTAAGGTCTTTCAACATCTTAAAGAGGCAATGTTGCAAGGATCGGTTTTAGGTATGCGAGACTTCACAAAAACCTTTATTATCAAATGTGATCCCATAGGAAGTGGAATTGGTGTGGTTTTAATGCAAGAAGGAAGACCCTTTTCTTTTGAAAGTCATCCAATCAAAGGAAAGTTAAAAAAAAAAACTATTTATGAGAAGGAAATGTTGGAAATGCTGCATGCACTAAGGTAATGGCGACCTTACCTACTCGGAAGACACTTCATGGAAAAAAAATATTATGATAGTCGTAAATATTTTTTGGAAAAAAGATTAAATTCAGAAGAGCAGCAAAAATGGGTCCCAAAGATGTTGGGTTATGACTTTGAAATCAACTACCAAAAAGGGAAGAAAAATGTTGTTGCAAATGCACTCTCAAGAAAATATGACAATGTGGAAGCATTTCTTTGTGCCATTTCTATTTTCCAACCTGAACGGATAACCAAAGTAATGGATGAATGGGAAAATGATGAAGATGTGTGGACAGTCATTCAATCGTTGCAGCAATATCCCAGTACATATGATACATTTAGCTATAAAAATTATTCATTATGGTAAAAATATTTCTTATATATTTGTCAGAATTCCCAACTCAAAAAAAATATTCTTTTGGAATTGCACACCACTCCCTTAGGACGAAACTTGGTGTTTTTAAAAACTCACCACAGGGTCAAGGAATTTTTTTTGGGATGGCCTTAAATCTGATATTCAAATTTTTATGGCAGAATGTTTGGTTTTCCAACAACATAAAGATGAGACAATTAAGACCCCAGGTTAGTTAAACCTTTAGTCATTAAAAGTTAGCATTGGGAGGAGGTCGTGGAAAATTTTAGGGGCTAATATTCGCAGGTGGTATAATTTTCCATGGTTTTTCCAAAAAAAAGATTCGCCAATTTCCATTTTTTTATAAAAGTGATTCGCCCAAATTTTACAATATAAAATTATTTTTTATAAAAGTGATTTGCCAACATTATATAGACAATATATATAATATCATTATAAATTTGAATAATTTTATAAATACATCAACAAACATTTTATATTTTTCACATTAGGGACTAGTGAGATTCGCCAATTTTTTAAACTTCAAAATAATTTTCCATCCTTAAAATTTTCCTTGGAGGAGGTCTCAATGGATTTTATTGCACGTTTACCCAAGTTGGAAGGAAATCATGTCATCATGGTCATAGTTGATAGACTTACCAAGTATGCACACTTTTGTATATTATATCATGTTTTAACGCCATTATACTTGTTGCTTCATTTATGGAAACAATTCAAAAGCTTCACTGAAACCCAAATATTATAGAAAGTGACAGAGATTCCATTTTCGTGGAAATTTTTGGAGAAAATTATTTTCTTGTCTTGGCACTAAATTAGCTCGTAGTTCATCTTATCATCCTCAATTTCACAGGGAAAAAGAGATAGTGAATAAATGGTTAGAAGGATATCTTCGTTGCTTTGTATATGATAAACAAACATAATGAGTCAAGTGGTTACCTTTAGTTGAATGGTGGTATAATACTTCCTTCCATACTACAGCAAAAATGACCCCATTTATGGCACTTTATGGATATCATCCACCATCCTTCACATCATATTTAACAAAAAATTCCAAGGTTCAAGTAGTGTAAGATCACATCGAGCATCAACAACCAATTCACTAACTCTCAACAAGTCAACCTCACTCTCGCACTGAATTAAATGAAATAACAAAGATATCAACATCACAGTGAAAGAATTTTTGGTGTAGGCAACTAGGTATTTTTATGGTTACAACCATACAAAAAAATGTCCCTCAAGGAAACTAAAAAGGATGATAACTTATCACCCAAGTACTACAGTCCTTAAGAAGTGATAAAAAATATTGGTATTGTGGCATAAAAATTGGAGCTACCTGCATCTTCTCAAGTACACCTAGTTTTCCATGTTTCATTCTCAAAGAATATTATCGGTGATAACCTTGTAGTTGAAAAACTATTTCCAGAATTTGGCAAAGAAGGAAAAATTATAGTTTAACCTGAAGTAGTCACAAAAATAAGAAACCAACGGCTACATAATCGATCAATTTTAGATTAACTCATTAAGCGTAAAAACTTACTCATTGAACGCTCCCCATGGGAGGATGAGAACTTCATAGAGAAGCCTCTAGAACTACTCAAGCATTGAGGACAACAGTCTTTTGAAGGAGATAGGCATGTTAGGTCCCTATAATACTAGTGTACCCCGCTTATTTTTATTGTTGTGCCCATGTAACCCCCATATGTTGTTTTTGTGGCCCATAGAATCCCATTGTTGTACCATTACAATATTATTGTTATGTAGGCTCTGATTATATTGTGAACCCTTAGACTCCTATATATACAAAGGAGGTCTTGTCATTTGTATCATCTAAGAATTGTTTATTTATATAATGTAAAGGAGGATTCCCCCTCAAAGGGGCTATTTATCAAGTAGTTTATCTATCATTTCTCTATTTTGTGAGCTCTTTAAATAAAAAAGTAACTCTAGTAATTGTGATTTTAATTAATAAAATCATCAATATTGACAAAGAGTGGGAGGCTATTGGAATTAATATTCCAATGTCTCTTCTTCTTTCTTTCTTTTTTACATTATTTACAATTTTCGTAATCCATATAGATTAGGTGTCAACATTCCCCGATTAATTTGAAGGGATGTTGGTGATTCCAGGCGTCATTTTCAATAATCCAAACTTTTCTCTTCCAAAAACCCTTTGGTGAAGATGTCTGCAATCTTCTCGTTTGTGGAAAAATGGCATAGGTCAATAGTATTGGCCTCAAAATAATTTTGAATCATATGATACTTTGTCTTAATATGCTTATTTTGGTCATGGAACTTTATGTTCTTGGCCAAATTTATTGCAGAAGTGTTTTCAATAAAACTAGGTGTAGAATGCACTTGTCTCTCCTGTAAATATTTTATAATTTTCATGAGCCAAACAATTTTCCTTTTTGCTTCTTCAATTGCCACATATGCCTCCTGAGTTATGGAATCTTTTGGAACTGATTTTTTGCATCACCTACAAGAGACGAATATTAATCAAATACTCATAACATAACGTAAAATAAATACTCAATTTTATTTATCTTCATCAACGATTGAATCAGATGATCTAATAAAATTGAAGTCATCGACCTATGTATAATTGAGTTCAAAGTCTTAAGTTCCATTTAAGTACTTGAGAAATATTTTGCAGCAGATCAATAACCCTCACAATGTTTTTTTCATAAACTTGGAGAGGATTCCAACAATAAATGAAATGTATGGTCTAGTAGTCAAGTATTTAATAACTCGTATGAGTTCTCTATACTTTGTTGCATCCTAAAATTCATTTCCATACATTCCAAAATAAAGGTTTTTGTGAAGTCTGGCATATCTAAGACCGGTGCTAAGCGCATTTCCTCTTTAAGATATTCAAATTTCTTAATTGCTTCAGGAGTCCATGAAAAATAATATTTCTTCATAACGTTGTTAGAGTTGCTGCTATCCTCCCATAATTCTTAACAAACTTGCGATAATACCCTGTTAACCTGAGAAATCCTTTCAACTGATTTATGGTTGTTGGGACTTTCCATTCCTTAATGTCGTTAATTTTCTTAGGGTGTACCTTAAAACCCTTGTGAGATACAATATGACCCATATATTCAACCTCTTGTACTCCAAAGAAACATTTGAAGGTTTTTTTAATATAATTGTTTCTCCTCCAATAGTTTGAGCACCCTATCAACATGTTGAACATGATCCTTCCAAGACTTCTTGTACATTAGTATATCATCAAAAAATACTAACAAAAATTTTATAAGGAAGGGTTTGAAAATGTAATTCGTCAACCCTTGAAATGTAGAAGGTGCATTGGTAAGGCCAAAAGGCATGACTAAAAATTCAGAATGACCCTCATGAGTTCCAAATGTTATTTTCTGAATATCTTCAGTCTTCATTCTAATTTGATGATATCCTCAACGAAGATCCAAGTTGGTAAAATAAATTTATCCATGTAATTCATCCAATAATTCATCAATCACGAGAATGGGAAATTTATCTTTAATAGTGATCTTATTGATCTCGCTATAATCCGGACACATGTGCCATGATCCATCCTTCTTGTGCAAAAATACTACTAGAGCACAAAAAGAACTTGGACTAAGTTGAATTATGCCAGCCTCTAACATTTCTGCAATCATACGTTCAATTTCACTCTTTTGGACATAACGATATCTGTAAGGCCTGATCTTTGGAGGAACACTTCCTCGAATCAAATGAATAGCATGATAATGATCACGAATATGTGGGACTAATTTGGGAGTTTCAAACACCTTGGAATGATTGTCTGAGACTTTTTAGAGATCCAGAGAAATAGATGATTTTTATGTTTTAACTTCTAGTGAGCATAATTGTGCAATTACGCCTCATTTTTCTTTCTTCATAAGCTTTGTCATGACATTAGAGCTTATTAACTTCCCAAATTCCCTTTCATACCCTGTAATTCAACTTCCTTTCCTTCCCAAAACAATTTTAATAAAAGTTGTTGAAAATTAAAGGCTACCATCTCCAAAGATTGTAACCATTGAACTCCTAGTATAACATCAGCACCTCCAATTGGAATGGAAAGAATTGGACTATTCATTACATATTATGTCATGGTTAGTTGGATATTATGGGATTTTCTAGAGAAATTTATAGTTCCTCCATTTGCAACCATCAATTGACATTCTGGTGTTGGGTATAGGAAGCAATTCAAATCCTTGGCTACCTTACAATGAATAAAATTATGGGTACTACTCGAATCAATGAACAATATTACCTTTTTCTTCTTGATATGTCCTTCTACCTTGAGATTTTGAGGAGTGGTAATTCCTTCCAATGCATTACACAATATGGTAAGACTCATTTCTTCTTTTTCAAGGGTTTGTTCCTAGTGTATATCATCTTATTTTCAAGTTTCTTGTTCATTTTCTTCCTCCTCTTCGCAATATATGTAATTATTCTCAGCACACTTATGACGTTTAGTGTATATGATATCACAACTATAGCAAAGCCCTTTTTCTCTTTCTCCTTCCAATTGTTGTGGTGTAAACCTTGTAGGTTGTGGAAGTCTAGGAGTAGCAACACTTCCATTTTTATAGATGTGAATCATAGGCTTCCTTATCGCCATAATTTTACATTCAATTTTTTTTTTCCAACATGGATGCCTTCTCCAATGGATCAGGTTCGTAGAGGCGAACCTCATGTTGGATGTTATCCTTTAAAGTACCTATGAAGACATCAATCTCATGTTCCTCTAGAATATCAGTTACCCTTATATTCAATTTTTGGAAGTCCTCAATGAGCTTCACCATTGAACCCTTTTGTTTTAGATTTATCAAATGGCTAAAGAAGGTGTTTCTCTTTTTATCCTCATAATGTGCTATCATTTCCTCCGTAAAAATTGATCAAGTGACAATTTGTTTAGAGGAGAAAATCTATCGATATCATACAAATGAATTTTGTTCTAAATGTAAAGTTTCAATGTGTACCTTTTGTGTGTTTTTCACATTATTGAGATCAAAATATTTCTTCATCTGTAGTATCCATGTTATGAGGTCCTTGCCATCAAATTTCCTCATATCCATCTTTGGAATATGGTGGTTCTTCCATTCAAAATTAGATTTTATGAAATCACGATTAACATTTATTTTTTTCTCATCATGAGTTTTTTGCACTACCTTTTCGCCATTAGGAATCATTTTTTGTATGAAATTTGTGAAACCTTCCTTCAACCCTTCCATGTCTGCTTTTAAATCATTCTTCATGTCTTCCATGTTAGCTTCCATGTCATCCATCTTCACTTCCATGCCATCCATCTTAGCTTCCATGCCATTCTTCAAACCATCCATCTTAGCTTCCACGCCTTTCTTCAAACGATCCATATTAGCTTCCATGCCCTTCTTCAAACCATCCATCTTAGCTTCCACGCCTTTCTTCAAAACTTCCATTTCATTTTTTGTTGCTCTTTGCAAGAGAGGAATTTGGTTCACTTTCTCTGGTAGTTTTTATATATCATGTTTCACTTATTCCTCTTCATGAGTCATAGTAGAGTGTTCTGAGGGCTTAATGGGTTTTCAATTATTTTTAGGGGGCATTTTAGAACCCAATATTGTTATCTATTCTTCAATATTCCATTGGAATCAATTCAAACTAATTTTTCAAAAAACACTCATGCAATTTGAAAAAAATACATACCTTTTTATTGCTTTTGAGTAGCTCGATATTGAAACAGAATTATCTTTTTGATTTAGGATCTTCAATATCTGAAATTTGGTCCTATAGTATCCTTCTAAATCTTATTGTGAATGCCACAACTCTGACCTAATTTGGATTCTTCAAGGAAAATCTATAACCAATCTCTCACAATGACCTAATTATGCATTGGTTCAGTAGAGTGAACTTGTAAGGTGTGCCAGGTGTCACTGTTTCCTCCTTCGACCCTTAAATTGATACACATGAAACTAAAGAATATGTACTTTCGGAAACTTTTTACGTAATTCAAATCTCATGATTGGAGAGAGGGTTATGACAATTTTCCCACGGATGTCTCTTTGATATGAAATTTGAGATCTTGAAAAAACCCTAACTTCCATAGATGATATCTTAGAAAATATTGCAAACCAAAATATGTAAATTTTACATGTAGTTACCTAGGATTTCGGCTTCCTATGGTAAAAATTTGATCTTCTAAAACTTCGTAGAAAAAACGTTACAGTGAAAATGCCACGATGACCAGTTCGGAGCAGGAAAATCCTAGAACCCAAAGCTCTAATACCAAATGTTATGAAACCATCTCCAAAATTAGAATAAAAGAGAGATCAACACGTTAGAAATAAGCCACTTCGAGGGTGGAACCTCCTCTACATTACATAAATGAATAATTCTTAGATGATACAAATGAAAAAACCTCCTTTATATATATAGCAGTCCATGGGGTCACAATATAATCCTAGTTGAACTAACAATACTAATGTAAAGGCACAATAATAAAAATATGGGGGTTACAGGGATACAACAATAAGAACAAGGGAGCTACACTAGAGACAATAAGGGACTGCATTAGTAATATAGAGACCTAACAGTCAGTTACGATTACCTCTCATGGAAATGGTCATAGATGAATGACTTACTTAACACATTTAGATTTAAAAAAATGATATCTAATATAATGAACTGCGAAAACCGCTCAATATTGAAGACAAAGAGTGAAGGGAGATCTACTTGAATGGTTAATGAGGTACAATACTTGCTAAGGTTTTGCAAATGGGGTAGCAAGCTAAATGGGCTTTATTATGGGGAAAATTCCACAGTTAGGCACACTTGAGGTAGAGGCGATCTCGGGTGGGTGACCTCCCAAGAAGTCCTGGTTGCTAGTTGAAAGCCCCAGAAGTGATGATTGATGATATGTAATTCATTTAAATAGTTTAAATCCCTCTCCTTCACCCCATGTGAGCATCACCCAGTGAAATGAGTTCTAAGTGGACTATTGAAAAATCATGAGAAATTAGTCAGTTACAATTACCTCTCATGGAAATGATCATAAATTAATGACTTACTTAACGTAGTTGAATCCCAAAAAATGATATCTAATATAATGAACTGCGAAAACCCTTGATTTATTAAATACAAAGAGTGAAGGGAGCTCTACCTGAATTGCTGATGAGGCACAATCCTTGCTAAGGTTTTGAAAATGGGGTAGCAAGCTAAGTGGGCTTTATTGTGGTGACAAATCCATAGTTAAGCGCACTTGAGGTAGAGGTGATCTGGGATGGGTGACCTTTGAAGAAGTCCTGGTTACCAGGTGCAATCCTCAGAAATCATGATTGAAACTATCATTCATTTCACTAGTTTCAATCCCACTTCTTCACCCCTATGAGCATCACCCGATGCAATGAGTGCTAAGTGGGCTATTCAAAAATCATGATAAATTGGTTAGTTACGAGTACTTCTCATGAAAATGATCATATATGAATGACTTACTTAATTCAGTTGAATCCCAAAAACTAATATCTAGTATTGTAGCTATTCAATCTCTAAAAGAATTGTTGATTTAATTCATTATTAGTTAAATTTAAACGTTAAATTTTCAAATGTCATATTTATTAATATGAATTATCATTATCTGAATGATTTTTAATTATATACATATAATATTTTTTTAAATAAGACACGATTTATAATTTTATTATTAAAAAAAAATATTATACAATTAAATATATATTTTTTTAATCATTTTTATAATTAAATCGACATTATATTTTTTATTCATTTAATATTTGAGATAATGTAAATCATGTTTATATTTCTTTTTGTTAAATTTAATTTTTGTTGATTAATGTTCTATTACAATATTTATCCAATAACAAACTATAAAAAAAAAACACAAATATTTAAACTTAAAATCATTTTTAATATAATATTTAAATTATTCAAATGATTATCCAATAAGAAACTATTATATATATATATATATATAATTATTTTTAATATAATATTTGAATTATTAATATTATTTAATTTTTAGGATTACAAAAATCTAAATTTTGATAAATATATAACTAATTAATTTATTATGTTTTTATAAATATATATAATTAACTCACTAAAGATATATATTTTTTTGATAAATTTGACTAAAAATAATCGATTTATAAATTTATCACATATTAACTATATTATAAAAATTTTAATACAAAATGTTAGATGATTGGTGCCCTTCTTAAATAATTTACGATATATTATGCAAATTTCTCTAATAAATCCTTTACGTGTTTCACAATATTTTAATTCATTACCTATGGAGAAATTATTTATCATTTTATATATTTACTTTACTTTAGTCAAATATATTATAAAATAAAATAGATTTAAATTTTCTAAACAACTTAATTAGCTATTGCTATATTACGAAGCATGAAACATCATGTAAATGATGAAATATAAAGATCAAATTGCCATAAATAATTGTCCAAAATAAAATAAAATTTAATAAAATAAAATAAAAATTGGTACACCTTTTTAGGGTATAAAATTATTACTTTAAAAACATATAAAACATATATATAATATTTAAGTATCCAACAAATGGAATGTTTATGTTTATGTTTATCGTAACTTGAAGAAGAAGTAATTTGAAAACCACTTGTTAGGGTAGTTGAACAGTTATGGGGTCAAGCGGTTACTTTCACAATTGCTCCTTGAAGGTAAGGAGAATTTAAAAGGAAAAAGGAAAGGAACCGAGAGGGTTGGACGAAACTAAGGTGACTCATAGAGGAAAACAAAATACTGCATAGTTTTGAGTATTTTTCCTTTTGGATTTTGTTTTCTTGCAGGTTGAACAGAGGAAAACCTAGGTTTTTTTAGAGTGAGATCATCTGCACTATGTTTGGTTGGGGCCAGATAGTTGCAAGGAAAAACATATGATCAAGATAATTATGGAGAAGTCTACCCTACCGACTAGGTTACGACGAGCGGAGATTGAGTAAGTGGACTGAACTCAATTGGTTGGGAGGAAAAAATTCCTTGTCCTGTGACTGTGACCACCGAGAAGGCTGGACAGAGCGGTACTAGCATGAAACGTTAATATTTTCTTTTGTTTAATGAAGGTATTGTAAGTATGATGACCAAAAGGTTACAACAAAAGCTATAGCAGTAGAAAGAATGTATATGGTATAAAATGTTAAAGCAGGATAAAATTTTGTTCTTGTGGAGAATACTAACACTGTTAGTGTCGATCAAAGCCACATAGTCTTCGGCTCCATGGCTGAATACAAAACTGTATAAAAATTACAGGTGGATAGGCCCACTGAAAATTATTATCCAAACCGTAGTTATTATTCATTGTCAATATTGAAAACATGATTGTTAATCTTATGTTAACTATCCAAAATCACAACTACAATGAAGTCTCTTAACTCTCCTATTACAGTAGGATATTTGTAAAACCTGAAACAAACTGGAAGTGATTTCATTTTTTTGACACACATAGGGTAGGGTGCATATTTGAAATTAACAGGCTGTGGTTAATTAAAAAGGGCTATCTATAAAATCAAAGGGTTAGTTCTTGGTTTCAGCATGATAACCGATGTCCCTTCTATTTCACTGTAGGATGGAAATTGTAACTAGAGAAAAAAAAAAAAAAGTTAATGTGCTAGGGTTCTACTTGTTAATTATAAAGCAATTTGTAACCAAAATTTTCTATTTAAATGAGTAATTATCTAATAAACCCATTCTGTAGAATTTCAAATGAGATTTCACCATAGTCATTTATTCCAAGCAGTTCAAGAGACGAATAACCAGGAAGTGCAGTTTGTATCAAATAAAATAATGTAAATACCATCGTAAATTTCAGAACGAAATATGTGCATACGAGTATACTTAACTTAGATAAACAAAGAACAAAAAATGGTGCATGCCAGAGCATCTTACTGTGCCAAATCATTTCTGATACAACTATAAATAAGCAAGGAGATCTAACGGTTGGGGTGGACAACCAAAACCCAAATTTAGAAGAACAAAACCCATAAAAGTAAGTGTCGATTCGTGCCATGAACAAACAGTAGACATTGAACATGTACAAAAAATTGAGCGTGAGCACCTTAGGCATAAGTGACAACTGGAGCAAAGATAACGACGCAATTGGGTAAGTCATAGTGTAACTTTATCCATTGAGCTGAATGCTAACCTGTAAACCAGGTGTTCTCTGGAAGCCCTGAACCAATATTTCCATTGCTAAAAGAGGGAAATTTGTTAACACTAAGGAACATAGTAGGGTTACAAATTGAACTGTGAATATACAAAAACATAAATTAAAATGAGAAACACAACAATGTAAATTCAATAACTTAAGTTAAAAGTACCTGAAGAGTGAATTTATGTCCTTGACCTGCATTGCAACAACTAAGGTATGTATGGATCTGAATTGGAACCATAGGTGACCCTAAGACCAAGTTCGTCAAAAAAAATCCGTAGGCTCGCTCACAAAAGGAACCTAGTTGTTGAAGATCCAAAACATTGAGCTCCACATCACAACTAGGAGACAAAAGCAAGAGATTTAGTGAGTCAACGGCCAGAAGAAAAGAAATGAATAGTCTGACAACCATATCACCCATATGACGAAGGAGAGGGGGCTTACCCATGGTGCAAAATTTAGGCGGTCGAAGAAGTTGCAAAGTGTTGTCGAAAGATTCTGAAATAGAATGACCTCTCTGTAGCGTCGAGGTAGGGTTTTTGTTACATCAACGATCTGGAGAGGAGTCGCACCGTTGATCATCCAGAGAAGTCGCACCATTGATCATCCACCTACAATCTAGCTCCTGGATTTATGTGATAGCTTTGTATCCCGAGGAGACAACTAGAGGCATACCGATGATTCTAGACAGACTCAAACCCTAACTCCGGTTCAACGGTCTGGGTAGTTTCACCTAGTTAGGGGTAGTCACCCCAATGAATTAACTATAGAATAGAGGCTTAAGAAAATATTGCTTAAAAATCAACTGAAAATATAACTACTGATATGGAGTTCATTAAATTGAATTAAACACCAGAAGTCATGTATATTCCTAAGTCCAATGCGATGTATGTAATTAATCCTTATACAATGAGACAATATGCTACAAGTTTGTTGTAGGTGCTAGGTTTAATGATTTAATTGAGCCTTTGGACTTTCTTTTAATGTTCCTTGAATAACATTATTAGCTATAGAGCGCAATGTAACCTACTTATTTATTAAATAATGATATTTTACCCTTAGTAATGGGAATTATAATTTTTTTTTTAAGTTAAAGTTGTATGTTTGGAGGTGTGACAATTGGAATCAGAGCATCAAGTTTCCAACATTGTGACCGGAAGGAATGTGTTAAAATAACTATACATGTACATAACCCAATTTTTTTGTGTGATCAGGTAAAGACATATTCGCACGTTGAGAAGAACGGGACACATACCAACAAGATCGACTCGTGGAACAAGATCGATGCCACACATGGAGGCCAATCCTGAAACGTTGGTATTGTTAGGAGAAGAGTATAATAATGTTAATGCTGCTTTATTTGAAGCAATGGATAAAATAAAGAATGAAATGGAAAGTTTGAGGGAAGACAATGAATGGTTATTGCAAGAATAGGAATATGTTATGAAAATTTTATCGGATTGAAAAAATCACCGACATCCCTATCTTGGCCTAGAACATGGAGACATAACTAGAATGCATATCCAGAGGAATAATAACCCAGATCTAAGTAATGACGTGGAGGAAAATGAATAATAATATGAAAATGTTTTAAATCACACGGGTTCCAAAAGACATAATTTCTTTTTTTTTTGTAAGTTAGGTAGTACCTTTTCTATTTTCTATTTATAAATGCAGGACAGGCTACATTAAAATATATATACTTGGCCTCAACCTGCCCGTAGGAAACCAGGTCTGTTGGCCTTCTTAGTGCTTTGTATGCTTGCCAAAATTGATATTGTCTCCTTAACCTATATAACGCATTTACTAGCTGACCTAATATTCCACCATGTTTAAACAGATAACAAAAAATAAGTTCAGGTATATAACGTAGCATGAGTTGCCATACTTCCAAAAAAACTAGATCCTATGTAACTATAAAAACTATCCATCAGAAGATGAGATTGGGGTTGGATCCTTTGCATGCGATCTGGGCATATCCACCTGATGCAGTTGCTGTAGCAGTTTCTCCATACGTTCCATCCTATCATCCATTCTCTGAATGCGATCAGTTACTTGATATTGAGTTATTTTGATGTGCTGCAGGTGGCTTTCAATCTTCTCCAGCAAATCTTTAAGAAAGGATTCTGTCTTTGGTTGCACTTTGAACTCAGGAGGATGTGCACTTTGGATTGCTTTAGCAAGGAGGCATTTCACCAACCAGTATGTATGAATGGTTTGGTTAAATAAACTGAGGTGACCTCGGGTGTTACCAGGGTCATGAATAAAATCTAGAATGTCAGCTTTAGCCTCAGTATCTTCCATGTCTTTCTGCAATTCTCTTTCCCAGCCACGGATTTGCATGCGGGTTGGAAAGGAATTACCGAGAATGTAATTCACTACAAGATTTTCCAGATGCTCTTGATTTGTTTTCCTTCCTCGTTTCTTTGGCTCCAGGTCCTGCTGCACCTGTTTCCCCTTAGCTGTTTCTGAGCGGAGGCCATGTTTCCCCAGGATGCCTTGGTCCCTAATCAGGAGAACATACATACAGATAATAACCAGAAAAATAACAAGCATACAGATAGTCCCTCTGTTTCCATTAAGGTCAGTTTCAAAGTGTGTCTTCCAGCAATTCGTGGAACTATACCGCCATAAAACATTGCAGACGGAGCATGAACAGCAGAGAATTCCTCCAACCCAAACAACATAACGCAGAATCCCTGAAAAACATAAAGGCGTGATACAGGCCAGAGGGAGAAAAGCAGACTCTAAGGGCGCAAACTGACAAGCCATACAAACCCAATAAAACCCAGGATGTAAAAACCCCTACCACCCTAAGAATGTATCATTTGCATGCCTGTAAATAGGAGAGGACTGAACGAGATAAACCATAAGACGATGGTAGAACCAACCCTGAAACTCTTGAGCACATTTCGTCCAGGTAATGACAATTATAAACCCGGAGCAGAGCCCCCAGGAGCAGAGAAGGGGCAAACTGAAACACACAGTATAACGCTTTTGAGAATTAGAATTTTTAGAACTGTTGCCGGAATTGGTATACAGTATACCGAGACATAGACAATTAAACAAGGGGGGGTCCCGAAAACAAGGTCGGACAGGGATTTTTGGTGGGGAGAAGACTCTTAAAACGCTCAAAAAACAGCGAATCGAACAAAAACCCAGCCAGAATTTGCCATGAATTAGAAGCTCCATGAAGATGAGGCTGAAGGTTAATACATACCAGACTACAGTTGCAGAATTAACGGGTTGGTCGCGCCTCCAGTTCACCTTCCAAGCTCTTGCATGCGCCAAGCTTTGCATGAGCGTTATGGAGGAAGGCAGGGGGAAGCTTACCTTAATCGAACCATGCGATCCGGACGCTGACAGATTTTCCTTACCGGTTCTCGACATCATAAACCTCGCACAAGTGATCTCCTCTGCCATTGATGAGTCTTGGCGGTGGACCATCATGAGGATTAATTATCCGGGGAGTGGCGCGCCGTTGGCCGGCCACGAGCTGTCCTATTTGCCATCTGTTCACCCCGATCAGAGAGGCAAAGACATAAATTCGAACTACGGGGAGAATTCAAAAATGTTAAGCATCCCAAATTTGATAGCGAACATGAGGAAGCCATGAAATTTTGGCTGATTAATATGGTTAAATATTTCCAGATTTATGAATATGATCATAATTTAAGAGCATGATTAGCAGTTTATCAACTATAGGGTAAAGCCACCTTATGGTGTGAGGAGTGAAGACTATTAGAAAAATTGATGAGCATGAAGTAACTTGGGAGGAGTTTCAAAAAGGAGTTCCATGATTTGTAGTTAGGAAAATTATCCATGGATGAAATTATAACTAGGTTTACTTCATTTATAAGGTAAATCCCTTATATACAAGAGGAAACAATAAAATTCCAATGGTTCATATGAGCCTCCCTCTATTTATGAAAGAGCAGTTGCTATTCAACAGTTTGAAAACTATAGATGACGCCATTAGGAAGGCTCGTATATGTTACTAGCAAATGAAACGGAAGGGTGAAAAAATTAATAATTGGACATTTAAGGAAGGACGTAAATCTTCATAGACTGCCAAAGGAGCGAAGATAGGCAATTTTAGAGGTTATTACAAAGGGAAGTCAAACCAGAATTCCAGAAGAACTCAACAAAAGAAGAAATTACCAAATGAAGGGAAAATTAATGAGCATCCAAATAAGCAAGAATTGAAATCAGCAACCATATCCCCATTAAAATGTTGAGGATGTGGAAGACCAAACTATGTTAATAATTTCCCTCTTGAAAAAGGAGCAAATCTGCTATCACAGATTCAAGGGGCTTCTACCATAGGGGAAGTAGCAAGGAGTTTTCCTATAATCAACACTAGACCGGAAGATCATCAAGTAGAGTATCAACCCACAATGGTGGAGTTTGATGGTAGGACGTTTAACCAAGAAGTCATGGTTGGTTAAGCTAGCCAAAGGAGCCAAGAGGAGAGTGATAGGAAAAGTGGATAATTGTCCTATAAAATTGGCAGACTATCCAATAGTAGACACTTTAAATGTTCTTCCCTTAGGATCATATGACATCCTCATTGGTATGTATTGGTTGGAGAAGCATTGGTCCCTAATAAAATGTATTGATAAAACCATTAGTTTCCTAGATGAGGAGGGAGCAAGTTAGATAACAGAGGGGGTTAATATACCTCTAAAGATAATACCATTTATAACTTCCCATCTAGAAAAAATTATGTGGAATAAGTTCCAAATTTATCGAGTTCAAGTAGGATTTTCAAATTCCAAAGAGAAGACTGCTACCCTAGAAAATTTGCCAATAATTCAGAATTTTCCTGATGTTTTCCCTGAGTATATAACAATATTATCTCCTATTCTAGATATTGGCTTGACTATCAAGCTTATTCCAGGAGTTTCTACTATTTCCAGAACACCAAATCGAATTAGAGTTCCTAAGTTGACTTAATTAAAAATGAAGATACAAGAGTTACTAGAAAAGAAGTACATACGCCGAGTGTTTCATCGTAGGGGGATCAGGTACTCTTTATTAGGAATAAGGATGTCACTCTATGTTTATGTATCAATTACAGACAACTAAAGAAGATAAAAATTAAGAATAATTACCTCTTACTTTGTATTGATGATTTATTTGATTAGGTAAAAGGGGCCACGATATTATCAAAAATTGATTTACGTTCTGGTTAGCATCAAATTATAATCAAAGAGGAAGAAATTTATAAAATAACCTTTTAAACTTGTTATCAGCTCTACGAGTTTGTAATGTTACCCTTTGGGTTAACCAATGCCCCAACCACTTTCATGTGCCTCATGAATAGTGTTTTTCATCAATGTTTGGATAAATTTGTGCTGATTTTTATTGATGATATATTAATTTATTCTTGGAATATGGATGAGCATAAGGAACACTTAAAAATAATTTTGAAAACCTTAAGGGAGAACAAGTTGTACACAAAATATAGCAATTGTGAATTTTTTAAAGAACATATTCAATATTTGGGGCATATATAACCAAGAAGGGAATTGTTGTGGACTAGAAAAGATAAGGACCATAATGGACTGGCCTATTCCAAAGAGTGTGAATGATATTCGATCCTTCATGGATCTCGACGACTACTACAAATGATTTATTGGAGGATTTTCAAGGGTGTCTTATCCTATTACATCCCTACAAAATAAAGGAAAAAAAAATTAGTGGACAACATAATGTCAACATAGTTTTGACTGATTAAAACAATAACTAACAACTACACCTATTTTGAGAATTGTTGATCCAAACAAGGAGTTTATTGTCTGTACAAATTCTTGCAAGGAGGGTGTAGGTGGGGTGCTCATGCAAGAAGGCCAAGTTGTTCCGTAGAAGTCTCAAAAACTAAAGGAACATGAAGAAAGATATTCAACTTATGACCTAGAATTGATAACAGTAATACAAGCCTTGAAAATGTGGCGACATTACTTTCTAGGGAAAATATTTGTATTAATGACAAATCATAGTAGTCTGGCAAATTACTTTAAACAACGCACTTTGAATGCACAAAAGGCCCGATGGGTTTTCTTTTTGAGCTAATTTTAATTCGAGATTAAGCACTTAAAAGGAAGAGAAAATCGAGTAGTGGATGCCTTGAGTAGGAAACTAAATTTTGTATATGAAATATCGTTTATAAAAGTTGGAACTTCTTTGAAAGAGAATATTAAGGAAACAATTAAGAAAGATGGAACTACTTTCAAAGAGAAGATGAAGGAAGCAACTATGAAAGATCTTGAATATTTATTTATTTGGAAAAAAGTGAAAAACTCAAATGATAATGAACGACAACTGTGGTATGTGATAAATGAGGAAAATATGTTAACATATTGAAACAATATATGTGTTCCTAATCAAAATAGCAATTAATTCTTAATGAATATCATAAAAGCCCTTATATTTCTCACCCTCGATACCAAAAATTATTCTTTTCCTTAAGGAGGGAGTACTTTTGGCCATGAATGAAAAGAGAGGTAGATGAATACTTATCTAAGTTTTTAGAATCTTAACAATTGAAAGCAGAGCACTAGCATCCCACAAGAATGCTTCACCCACTACCCATTCTTGAATGTAAATGCGAGACCAATACTTTGGATTTTATTATGAGTCTACCTAAGACAAGAAAACACAATGAATTGATAATGGTGGTGGTAGATAATTTGAGTAAGTCTGCCCATTTCATTCCAATACAATCTACTTTCAACATAACTCAAATTTCCTATATATTCATGAAAGGGATTTTCAGGCAACACAGTTTACCAAAGGTGGTGATTTCAGACCGAGATGTGAAATTTACATCTTCCGTTTGGAAATATTTATTTAATTGATTAGGGACTCAATTAAAATTTAGTACAACATACCACCCTTAAACCTATGGGAAAAATGAAAGAGTAAACCAAGTAATTGAGGATATGTTGAAAATGTGTGTAATGCAACAACGAGCTAAGTGGGAAGAATACATACATTTAGTGAATTTTACTTATAATAATAGTTACCATATGTATCTTAAAATTATTTCATTGGAGGTGTTATATGGATGACGGTACCAGACATCGACTAATTGGAGCGTCCCAAAGGATAAACTAATGTTAGGACCAGATTTATTGAAAGAGATGGAGGAAGCAATTAAGAAGGTAATGGGAAAAATAAAGGTTTCCTAGGATAGAAAAATTTTTGTGCTGATATAAAATGCAACTACCGAGAATTCCAAGTCCTATAACATGTGTATGTTTGAGTCAAGCCTAAAAAGATCACGCTTTGTTGGGGAAGTTGCGTTAAATTAGCTCCTTGATTTTATTTTCCATTCAATATATTAGCAGGAATTAGACTTTTGGCATACCAATTAGCCCTTCCTAGTCACATATTTGTTCATAAAATATTTCATGTCTCATTTTAAAAAAATATATGTATGAACCTAGACATGTAATTGATAGGCAAAATATAGATGTAAGAATTGACAATAGATTGTTGGTATGATAATTTTAAGCTTGTAAATTATATTTATATATACAAACTAATACAACATATTTATGATGTATGGATAGGTAGAACGAGAGAGAGAGAGTTTCTATTCAAACCCCTGCATATACTTGATCAGAGAGAAGTAATGACGTGGAGGTGAGCTATCACCAAGGTTAAATTGTAGTGGAAGCACTTTAGTCAAGAAAAGGATACCTGGGAGGATGGAAAATTTATGGACAAGGCATACCCAGGTCTATTTGTGTTTGGGAGGACATTGGGACAATATTCTACTTGAGAGGGGGAAGATTTCATCTCCCTTTCTCATTGTAAATATTTTCTTTACTAGAGTTTAAAAAAAACTTGGTAGACAATGTTAGGGTATAAATTTATTATTTTAAAAACATATATATAATATTTAAGTGTGATAAAAATGGAATTTTTATTTTTGTGTTTATGTTCACATGAAGAGGAATTATTTCAAAAGCCACCTGTTAGTGTAGTTGAACAATTATGGGGTCAGGCGGTTATCTACCCAACTACTCCTTGAAGGTAAGGAGATTTTAAAAGGAAAAAGGAAAGGAACCAAGATGGTTGGATGAACGTAAGGTGACTCATAGAGGAAAAAAAAGTTACTGCATAGTTCTAAGGATTTTTCCTTTTGGATTTTGTTTTCTTACTGGCTTTCTAGAGGAAACCCCAAATTTTCTTGGAGTTGGATCATCTGCACTATGTCTGGTTGGGACCATACAGTTTCAAGGAAAAGGATCTGATAAAGATAATTATGGAGAAATATACCCTACAAGCTAGGTTAGCATGGGGGGAGATTCAGTAAGTCGACTAAACTTAATTGGTTGGGAGGAAAAAATTCCTTGTCTTGTAACTATGACCTACGAGAAGGATAGACAGAGTTGCACTTGTATGAAGCATTATTTTTTTCTTTTTAATGTGCCTATTGTAAGTATGATTACTAAAAGGTTACAATATAAATTATAGTAGTAGAAAGAACGTATATCATATAAAATTTTAGATAAGGATAAAATGTTTGTTCTAGTGGAGAATACGAACACTGTTAGTGCTGTTCAAAACCAAGTAGTGTCTGATTCTATGGCTTCAGACAAGATTGTGTGAAAATTGCACGTATATAGGCCCACTAAAATTTATTGTGCAAACCATATTTATTATTCACTACCAATATTGAAAACTTAAATGTTAATCTTGTGTTAACTATCCAAACCGACAACAAAAGTCAAGTCTCCTAACTCGCCTATTACAATAGTATTTTTATAAAAATTGAAACAAATTGGAAATGATTTCAAATTTTTGACACAAAAAGGGTAGGGTATGGCACTTAGGTGGTTTCATATTTGAAATTAACAGGATGAGGTTAAAAAGGGCTTCTTGGAAAATCGAAGGGTTATTTCCTGGTTTCAGCATGATAGTGGATGCTGGGAAAGCAATCCCTTGTATTTCACTATGTGATGGAAATTGTAAATGGATAAAAACATAAATGAAAAGTTAATGTGTTGTGGTTCCACTTGTTAATTGTGAAGAAAGTTGTAACCAATACTTTCTATTTAAACATGTAATTATCCAATAAATCCGTTCTATATAATTTCAAACAAGATTTAACCATAGTCATTTATTTCAACCAATTCAAGCGATGAATAACGAGCAAGCACAGTTTGTTAAAAAAAAAAAACATAAATAGCATGGTAAAGTTCAGAATGAAATATCCGCAACTGATTATACTTAACTTAGATAAATAGAGGACAAAAAATGGTTCATCTGGAACATGTTACTCTTCTAAATTATTTATGACACAACTGGAAATTAAGAAGTGGATTTAACGGTTCAAGTGGACAACCGAAACCGCAATTTAAAATATAAAAACCCATTAAACTAAGTGTCGAGTCATGTGATATATAGACATTAAACATTGAACATGTACATAACCTTGAGCATCAGCATCTTAGCCAGAAGTTCCAACTGGAGAAAAGTTAACGACACAATTGGGTAAGTCATATTGTAACTTTAGCCATAAAACTGAATGCTAACCTATACAATGGGTGCTCCCTGGAAGCCATGAACCAAGTGGTTGACTGGTAAAAAAGGGAGATATGTTAACACCAAGGAACAAAGTAGGGTTATAAAATGATTTGTGAATCTTAGACAAAGAAAGAAATTAAAATAAGAACACCATAATATCTGATCACTATCCTTGCACATGATGTGATGTTGAAGTGAAACCTCTTGGAGATCTCTACATAAAGACCACTCATCAATGAACAAGTTGAACCCATAAGGTTCTGAATATGTTATAGGAAAAAGTTTCTCATTGAATTTTGAGGTGCTCATAAAGAAGGATATATCATAATAATGGGAGATGTTATCCATCATAAGATGTCTCTCATCAACCATCTGCCTATCCGATGTTATACAAGTAGAATGGCCATTTGAATGCTCCAATAATAGTTGGGTTCCCAACTCATCATTGTTAGTCAGTGACAACTTTTTTTATCTCCATGATGGTTCATCTGCTACCTCATGATCAAGCACAATGTTGAACACACAGTTTTTCATTGGGTTGATTATGATTATGCTCATCCTATCCTCCAAAACTCTACACTCCAACCCAAAGTGTTGTGTGCATCTCAAAAATGAGAAGCCAGGATGGCTATACTCTCATCCTTGAACCAGTAAGGGGTCCACTGCATAGTGATAGTCTGCTGCCCCAAATAGGCACCATAGGTCATGAAATTTCCATGATGGCATTTCCCCACAACTCTTCATATGATGTGTTGAAATAATAGGAGGTGGAAATGTTTGCATACTTTGGTTAAGCTGATCCTTCGGAACTTCTTGTATAGCTACAAGGGTCATCCCACTGGTATAGTGACCTCTCCAACTACTGGTAACGGTGATGATTTCTCCTCTACTATTGCACCAGTGCTAGTATATGTCTCCTCCTCCTCATGCATCTCTCACATAATTCATGGGACTCTCAATTTCAAAAGATCAAGACCCTCTTGTAAAGATGCAAGTATTCCTTCTCCTGATGCAAGTACTCCTGCAGCAAGTGGTGGTGGAAGTTACTCTTCTTTTGGAATGATAATGTTGACATCTTCCCTTGGCTCCTCATGTGTTTTCTCATCTATGTCAAGAAATTTCTCAATAGGAACTACCTTCGCTTTCCTCTTATCAAAATTATTTATCAACCTTTGAGTAAAATATGCATAAGTAGTCACTCTTGCATGTTTCAAATGACTGAACCACCAAATATTTGCTTCACCCTCAAGGTGCAGCACTGCAATCTCAACAACTTCTCTTTCTGCTAATGGATGTAGTAGGAAGAATGCATCCAACTTCTTCCTCCAAGCCCTTGTTGTGCTTGTCGATGACCCATCAAATGTAGAAAAAATGAATCTATTTTTTCTTCTACTATTGTTGCAAGGTCTCCTATCTTCTTTGATCTAAATGAACTGCTTGAGATTTAGATTCTCCTTGAAAGCCCTTGATTGAGATTTTTACTCTACAAGATAATCAGTTAGATTCTCATGAGCTAAGTTTCCTCCATATCCATGCCTTTCACCTTCCTCTTCAAAGAAAGTGGACATAGTAGATTTCTTTAGAGCTCTATGAAATACTGGTTTCTTCTGCTGCTGATAGGAAGTTCTTGGACCTTCTTCATCTTGAAACCTTCTTGAGGTCTCATTGAATCTCCCCCTTCTCATGTGCTTGAAATCTTTGGATAATTCCTTCATAGATCTAACTCATTTCCTCCATCATTGTATATCTCTTCTTCTTGTGTCATAAGATGTATTTCCCACAAGCTGAGCCAAAGATCATGCTTTGATCCCATATGTTGATGATGTTATTATCATTGTTGTTGGCATGATTGGAGGGATGTCACATGGAGTAGATTTTCCCATTGGGAATGAGATTCCCCACACTTCTAATGCATACTGCTTGAGGGAGAAAATTGGATGGTATATGGTTGCTACATTAGATCTCTTGTTTCCTTATGAGGTGAGCCATTTGGTTAACTTGAGCACTTAGGAGGAGCATATTAGGGATGGATTGATTGGGGGACACTTGGTTCATGAGTAGAGCTTATCTTATGTAGGTGTCACAAGGGAGGGAGGAGAAGTTTTCAAGCACTCACATTTATAGTTGCTTGAGGACAAGCAACATTTTGGAGGGGAGGACTGTAATATTCCAAATTAGCTTTCAGCTAGTTGGAATATAAAATTTTGTTTTTTCCACTTAGATAGAGGAATAAGATGGTAGGGATACCCATAAATCTCCTTAGTAAGAATAAAATCACTCCTAATGTTAATAAGGAGCATCTTAATAGCTAGATAAATCACCCTCGTGTCTGAATAGAGGTTGGAGCATGTGGATGGGTTCAAGTTCAACCAAATCAACAATGGTAGTATGGAGATAGGGATGCTTAATGAGGGACAGCGCAGTGTCAATGGGAGGAAGTATCCATGAGAGTAGTGGTTTTAATGAGTGGGACCCAAGGTGAGAAGGCTCACAATTCATATAAGGGAGGGGAAGGAAACCATAGAGGGTATGTTGATTATTGTTTTTTTTTTGGTCTGTTATGACTTCTTGCACACTTCAGCTATTTAGCAGAGTCTATTGTGTTGTTTAGCACAAGGATGTTCGCGAGCAGGGATCCCACCCTCATCTTTGGGGGACCTAGAGTGCCCACTCAAGAGAGGTTTGTGAGCTTCATATCTAGATTCTGGCATCAAGCCAGCTTCAATCTTCATCTACAGTGCAATTTCTTCTAGGGTTGTGTTGTGTTACAGGGAAGAGGCAGCAGAGGATTGTTAGGGCCATTGTATATGTTTGTTTTTTAGTGGGAAGGTGGCCTTTCCATTGGGAAGCTAGCAAGGAAGGTCCTGGAGCATAATTTCATCATTTGGCATCAGGCCCAACTACTAACACCTCCTATAGCGCAGTTTCCTTCAAGGACTACGTTATTTGAGAGAGCATTAGCAGTGGTGGTTTTAGTGCTTCATTTGGAGGGTTAGATCTCTAGTGAAGGGATCAACCTTTCGCTTGAAGGATATATTAGAGGAGCTCCATACAGTTCTATATTAGTTTTAGCCACCTCCTTCAAGTTATTCAAGTGGCATTGATTCTCATTCCTAGGTCTGTAGATCACCATTTTGTATTTTGTGTATTTCCGGAAACCCTTTCTGGTCTATCTTGGAAATGTGTTTGGGAGAATATATCTCTATCCCCGACACTTTTTCAACTATATAATAGAAGATCCATATTATTTTACTTTCCTAGTAGTATTTTACCCATTGGGACTGCATTGTCTTGTCTCTATGGTATTCTGCATTATAACAACATTCTATGTTTTGGCATATGTATTCGTGGGAGGCTTGCTTTCCTTAATTATTTGAGTTATACCGATGTTTATTGTACTTATTTGTTGCTGATTTGCATAATACAATGGCTCCATATTTGTCTCATAACTTGGTGTATTGATATTCACTGTTATTTTACATTCTTATGTTCAGTGTTGTTGATTTTGTTATTTTGGGATATTACAGTAATATTCCTAGTTGACATGATAGAAACTTCCCTACTCCCTTGGATCAGCAAGACTGTACTGTGAAATTCCTGATGGAACTGCTGCTGCTGGGAGATGTATGATGGATGGCTTGATGCCTGATATATATCTAAAGCACTGGAAGGATGATCCTGAAGCTCAAGGTGATAATATAAAAATTTCACCGGCTCCTCAGCTACAATACTGAAGGACAACCTCCTCCTCTCAAACCATGATGTAGAAATGTGTTATTTGTGAAGATGTATGGGCTACAAAAAGTAGGAAAAATATGGCACCAATACCTGATGATGAATGTAGCTCAATAGAAACCTTCCTAGATTAGGCACTCAAATTCCCCCATGCGTAAGGTTGGGATTCATGCTCGGAAACACCCTATGCTAAATAGCACTGCACACTTAGCTAAACAACATAAGCGTGCATAGAAATTTCAAATGAAAAATACAGATCTAAATAGATCAAAATAAATAATACCAAAATACTGCCTCTAATGTTTCCTTCATCTTCATTATATAGTTTGTGAACCTTCCCATGGCTTGGCCCACCTCATAACTACGCCTTACATGTGGACATAGGTCTCTATGTTGATTGTGTTGTCTCTCCATGATATCCATCATGTATGCATGTAATGATCACCCTCTTCATCATGTGTGCATTAATGCACCACTTCCTCCACCATCTCATCATGAATTCTCTATGATCTTACATTCGATTCCCCCCATGATCTTAGTTGAATGCTTCAACCTTCATCGTTCTTCTCATTAATGAGACAGATCTCCACTCCTTTCAAATTAAGTAGTTGCTCCACTACTCCATTATGTAGATCTAGATATGAAATATCCACATATACACATCAAAAGTGAATTGTATTCATCTATGGGGTTTTTGGGTCCCTCCACCCTCTTATTTGCTTAATTAATTATGAAAATTAAGAAATTTAATATTCCAATTATATTGTGAAAATTTGGCAACATTACAGTCCTCCCTGGAAAAATGTTTCTTGTCCTCAAGCAACTAGAAAAGTGGATGCTACAGAAAACATCCTCCCTCCAAATTCCATCCTCATATGGAAGGCCTTCCCATCTGTCACAATGTGTCATGCATGTATAGCTCCAAAGTTGCCTCTCTAGAATGTCTAGAATGCCCTCCAAATGAAAAGTTAGATATCCATCCTCATCAATGAATG
Organism: Pinus albicaulis; assembly: GCA_034641835.2. Classification (NCBI taxonomy): domain Eukaryota; kingdom Viridiplantae; phylum Streptophyta; class Pinopsida; order Pinales; family Pinaceae; genus Pinus; species Pinus albicaulis. Next base: position 1,271,676,620 of record CM076579.1, read on the forward strand.
TCCAAGTGGTAACCATATGATGACCAAAGATCTCCTCTATACATGATATACATGAAATGAACTGGTTTCTTCCCAAAGTGTAAAATCCCAACTCATGAACTATCTCTCCAACCCATGATACATAGAGTAGATTACATCTATCAATACTCTCATCATTAGCCTTGTTGGACATGTACAAATCAAACATAACATCAACATAGTGAAAAAAAAGAAGTAGAGACATATGGATGAACATGAACAATGTAAAACCATATTCTCCTAATAAAAAACACCACAGAAAAGCCTTCTGTTGCCATGCTAGATCATCATGAAAAAAAAAGAGAGCCATACTCTCTCAAAAGAAGCCACTGCAACAATGCTTTTTTTTTTACATGCCAAATCCGCATCAATATAAATGTGAGATCCATACTCTTTCAACCGAAGCCACCACAGCAGTGCCTCTTACTTCCATACCACATCATCATTGTACCAAATTTAGTGGCCATATGATCTCAAGAGAAGCCAACTCAATAAGGCATATTGCTACCCCATCAGATCACCATCATACTATGTAAAATGACAATAATCCCTCAACAAAATCCAATGCTGTAACACCTCTTATTTCCATCCTTTATCATCATCGTGCAATGTATGGGGTAAAATCATCCCATACTCTCCCAAAAGAAACCAAATCATCAAGGATTATTGCTGCCATATTACATCAACATGATGCAAGTCATGGAGAAACAACATACTAATGGACATGTGAAATGTCTCATCAAAACAATACAAGTAAGCTCCCTTATGCCACAACATGTGAGAGTTATGCTTTCTCCCAAACCCAGGTACATACATGAACATGAGATACATCCCAAACATAAATAAATGTAAATGCATGAGACATATCTCAAACAAGATTAAATACAAGGACATAATATAGATCATGAAATTTCCAAACTCTCTCATCAATAACCAAAGTAACCATGCCTTTTTATTTTGTATTCTATCAGTGATTTGCAAGGCATGAATAAGAGAAATATGAACCATTCAGTGGTAACCATACTCACCCAAGAAAAACCAACGCTGTCATGCTTCTTGCTGGCCTATCTCATATATTTTCAAGTGGTTTGGCAATGCCTTGCTCCATATCATTAACCAGTCATCCCAATTTGGATGATGGATCTCATTCTGCAAAAGCTTGGTATCCTCCCATTGTAGGACACCAACCTCCTCAAACTGTTCAAAAAATTTTCACTACATGATATTTTGGAGTGCACCACCCATGAGATCTCTCCATGAGATCCTCTTCTCATCAATGGCCCTCCAAAACCAATAAGGTTCCGGATCTGCTGCAGGTAGAATTTTCCTTTTGAGATGTGAGATGCTCATTGAGAAAGAGTCATCTTGAAAGGGGAAAATATTGCCCATCTCAAGATGTCTACCATCTATCATATTCTTCTCCATGGCTTCATGAGTAAAGCTGCCATTAGATTTCTCTTATAAGGAATGGGTCCTCTTCTCCTCACTACTGCTCATTAAAAACAATGTATTTGCTATCTCATAGCAAGGCACAATGCTGATCTCATAGCCAACCATTTTACATAGGACCATACTCATCCCATATCTACATTTCAACTTAAAGAGTTGAATGTATATCAACAATGATGAACCAAGATTGTAATAAATCTTCTCCTTGATGAGATGAAGGGACCTTTACGTAGTGATATGTTGTTGCTTCAAATAAAAATGTCTTTCTAATCCTTGATCATGCAATATCCTTGATGGAATTTCCCCATAATTTTCAATAATAGGTACTGAAACAATATGAGATCAAAGTGGTTTCATACCTTGGGTCAACTGATGTGTGGGAACCTGTTGCAAGACCATAAGAGCTCCTCCAACTGGGACAATGGTGTCTCCAACTGTTGGTAGTGATGATGGCTACATCTATACAATTGTACCAGTGTTGGTATCTATCTCCTCCTCATCATGCATCTCATAAATCATGCATGGGGCTCAAAATTTCAAGAACTCAAGACCATCTTGCAAAGATGCAAGTGATCCTCCTCCTGATGTAAGTACACCTATAGCTGGTGGTGGTAGAGACCCCTCCTCCTGAGTGATAATGAGGACATCTTCCTTGGGATCTTCATGCAATATATCCTTAATGATGGGAGATGTCAGTATGTGAGAGGCCGCTGGTTCTTCCTACCATACCTCTTCTTCAGTCTTTGAATAAAATCTGCATAATCAGACACTTTCATGTGTGAGAAGTGACTCAACCACCAATCTCTTGCTTCACCCTCTAGGTGAAGCATTTCAAACTCCACAACCTCTCTTTCTGATATATAATATTTCAGAAATAAGGTAGCCAATTATTCCCTCCAATCCCTCAACATTATTGTGGAAGATCCATCATATGTAGGCAAGAAGAATCTATGCCTCTTTCTCCTATTGTTGCTTCTGGATCTCCTCTCTTCATTGAGTTGCAAAAAAATTTGTAGAGAGAGATTCTCCTTCAATAATCTTGGTTGTGAATTGTACTCAAACAAATATTTTCTTAGGGTCTCATGCCCCAAGCCTCCTTCACATTCATACTCTTCTCCTTCCTTCTCATAGAAAGGGGACCTAGTAGAATAATGTGAAGCTCTTTTCTTCTTTGGTCTTCTTTGATGATGATAAGAAGTATTGGGACCTTCTTCATTTTGAAACCTTCTTGAGGTTTCTCTTTTCCTTTCTTTCTTCATTTCATTGATCTCTTTGGAGAGATCCTTCATAGTTCTAAATAAATATGCAACAAAACTTAATCCCTCCATTATCGTACATCTCTACTATCTTCTTTTCATATGTTGTCAATAATTTCCACAATTTCAGAAAAATATCATGCTCTGATACCACTGTCATATCCAAAAATGGAATAATGAATTGATACACAAACACAATATTTGAAACACAAAAATTAGGAAACATAATATTCCAAAATAGGAAAAGCAGTAATATAGAACAAAAAAATAGAAAATAGCAGTGAATATCAACAAAAAAAGATATGAGACAAATGTGGAGCCATATTATTAACCATATCAGCAATAATGGGCATAAAACCTTCAGGATCAAGTCACTCAAGCAATATAACACAAGCCTTCAATATTCAAATAGGCAAATACATGAAGAGTTGCTCCTATACAAAATATCAGAAGATCAATACAGCGCAGTCCCAATGGACATAGATGCAACTACAAACATAAAATGATATAGAACAACTGATATATGTCTCAATATATGCCAAAAATAAATATCAAGGCTCTCAAACACCTTTCCAAGACAACCCAGGAAGGGTTTCCAGAAATACACAAAATACAAGAATGGTGAACTACAGCCCTAGGCCTGAAGAATCCCTACAACTTGAATAACTCAAAAAAAGTAGCTGAGATGATTTAGACAATAATTAATCCTCTTCCGAATAGATTCTCCAAGTGAAAGGTTGATCCCTTCACTGAAAATCTAACTCTCCGAATGATGCATTGAATCCTCCACTACAAATGCTCAATAAAATAATGCAGTCTATGAGGGAAACTATGTTGTAGGAGATGGTAATAGCTTGGCTTGGTGCCAAAGGATGAAATAATTCCCAAGGCCCTTCCTTTCTAGTATCCCAATGGAAATAATTCCTCCTCCATTGAAAACAAGCTCAGAAAATAGCCCTGTAAATCCTCCACTTCTTCTACCCTGCAACATCGCACAATCCTAGAGCAAACTGTGATGTAGATGGAAAGTAAAGTTGGCCTGATGCCGGAATGTGGATATGTAGCTCAGAAACATCTCCTGAGCGGGCACTCGAAGTCCCCCGAAGATGAGGGTGGTATTTCCACTCGGGAACACCCTTGTGCTAAATAGCACAACAGACTCTGCTAAACAGTGGAAGTGTGCAACAAGTCATAACAGACCAAAAAAATAACAATAATAAGCATGGATTCTATGGCTACCTTCCCCTTCCTTATATACATTGTGAGCCTTCTCACCTTGGGCCCCACTCATTAAAGCCACTACTCTCATGGGGACTTCCTCCCATTAACACTGCGTTGTCTCTCATTAACCATCCACTCCCTCCATACTAGCGTTGTTGATTTGGTCAAACTTGACCCCACCCACACGCTTCATCCTCTTTTCACACATGAGGGTGCTTTATATAGCTATTAAGATGCTCCTTATTCACATTAGGAGTGATTCTATTCCTACTTAGGAGATTTATGAGTCTCCCTACCCTCTTATTCCTCTAACTAAGTGGAAAAAACAAAATTTAATATTCTAACTAGCTAAAAGCTAATTTGGAATATTACAGTCCACCCCTCCAAAATATTTCTTTCCCTCAAGAAACTGTAAAGGTGAGTGCTACAAAACTTCTCCTCCTTCCCTTGTTACACCTCCATAAGATAATATCTCCTCATAACCAAGCGTACCCTGATCAATCCATCCTTGAGATGCTCCTCCCAAGTGCTCATGAGATGCTCCTCCCAAGTGCTCAAGTTAACCAAATGGCTGACCTCATAAGGAAACGAGAGATATAATGTAGTAACCATATACTATCCAATGTTATCCCTGATGTAGGAGGTACAAGAAGTGTGGGGAATCTAATTCTCGATGCGAAACTAGAGTCCATGTGCCATCCCTCCAATCACGCCAACAACAATGATAAGAACATCATCAACATATGGGATCAAAATGAAAGACATAGTAGCTTCCATATGAAATACTGGAGGAAGATAATAGTCACTCAAGTGGGACCAGCATAGTGTTACTCCTAACTGTCTCATAATATGAGATGATGAGTGGTTTTACAACCTCTTTCTTGCTGCCAAAATTCTCTCACATACTTGGAGAAGGTGAATAATGTGTGGTATCAACTAAGCACACCCTGAGTAATATATCATATCCCTAAAATATCGTAGGGAGTGGTCATTCTCATCATTGTTTATGTCCCTAAATGGACCAAGAAGTCTATAGGAAAGAGTTCCCCCTTTTAGAGAAATGAACTGTACATGGATGGCAAGGGAATACAAATGCTCAGTTAGTGGATCATTATGCACAAAAACTCAATCCTTACCATGTACCTTGAGCAAGATGGTGAAGTGGCTCATAGATGTGCCTCCTCTCATTCCCATCAGGAAATAAAGTGGTTGTGACAACTCTACCAAGTATTTGTGTCTCTCCTCAATCTCCAAACAACCCATGCATCTCATAATATGTTGGTGCATTGCCTCTTTGAAGCATTCCCAAGTGAATTCCTCCATGATAGTACGATATGCTCCCACGAAATCAGTGTGGTTGGAGAGAAAACCCTCATATGTTGCATGTAGAAGCTTATCCTTGAGCTTATAGGCTCTAGTCAAGAATATCTTACTCTTATAATAGATGACTCCATCTCTCACTACATATCTCTCATCTGACAACTGACCATCAAGTACTTTGCATGTTAAGATATCCTTGGAGTATTCCACCAACAACTCAAATCTCCAATAAGGATTAATGATAGCGTTGCTAGTCCACAAGGTAAAGCACCTATCATGTTGCTACCCTCTTCTTTGACATATCCCATGCCAAAGTAATATGAAAGGATGCTTCTATCCTGCCTCTGTTGCCCCTCCTATAGCTACTCCTGCTCAAGTAAAGGTTAAATTTTTTAGAGGTTATGCTTCCACAGGAAGTTATCACCCATCCAAAACCTTCTGAGTTTGGCCAATGTATGTATGAGTGGCCACCAACCTCTACCATATGCAGAAGATTCCTCTCTACTAGAAAGTATCTTCTGGTTCTCCAAAGCCATGGAGTAGTCTCCTTGCACCATAATGGTGCCATCATCCATCCCCGAAACATATTCTCTTAGCGCAATATGTTTGGTGAGAGTTGGTAGTACCAATATTGGGAGAATGTCTCCCTCCTCCTTCAGACTACCCAAGACACTTTGCGTTGTGCCAAGTTCTCCCAAAGTCCCCACCCCTCCTGGATCTATGACTGGTGCAACCTATTGTGACAACTCTCTCATCAAATCCTGGTCAGGGGGCCTCCCTGGTGGAACGCCTCCAAACAGTGATGTTTCATGGGCCATAGTCAACTGCATAATTGAATGGGCTGATGGGTCCTTTCTTACACTGTGCAAATCCAGCTCTATTTTCTATGTGGAAACTATCTGAGAGGGATAAGTGTGTATGCCCCTAATCACTTGATGCTTACGACTCTTTTTATCTGTCCACTCCATTTGTAAAGTCTCCCAATATGTGGAGACCTTCCCCAAAGTAATCAACCACTGCACACCGAATATCACATTGGTGTCAGGGATATCAGCAACAAAAAAAGTGATCAGTCAAGGTGTATGTTCCCATGGTGACAGATAATGCCTGAACATACTTCATGCACTGCATGGTTATAGCTCTAGGGACCAAAACTGAAAATCCCTAAAATTCATCAATAGGTATTTCCCTCCGATGTTGTAACTGAGCATCAATAAAGTTGTGGGTAGCCCCACTGTCAATAAACATGGATACCCTCTGATCCTAAATGGAACATCGAACTCTCAAAGTAAAAAACTTGGGTACTTCCCACAAAGATGCAAGGGACCCTCCAACAGGAGAAAATGCCCCATTCCCACCTCCTGGTGGTGGTGGATCCTCTCTTGATATCCCAGCGGTGTGACCTCATTATGCTTCCTCTTCTTCCTCCTCTTCACTATTAGGGAATACCTCTATAAAGTGTGCCTTCCCTACTACACATCTATGTCTGGGTGCCCATGGTTCTTGGCATGTGAAGAAAAGCTTCCTTCTCCTCAAATATCTTCATATATCATCACTAAGAGGTCCTTTTTTTTCTCTTCTTTGAAGGAGGAGCGTTCACATCTTTCCCCTTTGGTGTAAAAGTGGGCTTTTGCTGAAATGGTGCCTTTTCCCTTGGCAAAGCATCTTGTAGATCTCTAGTTGTTTTAAAAAAATATTGAAGGATAGTTGGTCTGTTTGATATAACCAACCCATGTAGAGGCTCTGCCATCCCACCAATAAACTTATAGACCCTCCTAGCTGCATATAAATCAGGAACCATAACCTAAAATTTTAAAAATTCATAAATGTAAGTTTCTAGATTACCTGACTGTTTGAGCTTAGCTAGCTCAATAACTGAGGTGCCTACGAGTCTCTTTGATCAAACCTTTTCACCAACCTCCTAGTGAACTCTGAATATGCTCTCACATTAGAATGCCCCAATTTAGAAAGACCATGAAACCACCAATCATGTGCCTCACCCTCAAGGTACAGCACTACTATTTTGATGGCTTACATCTTCGGTACTTGGTTCAACTGGAAGAAGATGTCTAGCTTCTCTACCCAAGACTTGGCTGTGAATTTGTATAACCCATCAAAATTGGGAAAGAAGAATCTACCCATAGTTCGGTGAAGATCATTGTTTTGTATGAATTTTACACCTCTATTGTGATGTCGGGGTCTCCTATTATCCTTGATCTAAAAAAAAAAAAAATCTTGAAAGATCAAATGATCTTTGAATATTTGAGATTGAGAATCATACTCAATAAAGTAATATTTGAGAGTTTCTTGTTCTTGAAATCCCCCATTTCCCGCTGATAAGAATGTAGGCATAGTGGAGCGTTGGGAAAATTGTTGCTTCACTGGTTGACCATGCCAGTAATGTGAAATGCCATATCCTTCTCCATGTAGAAACCCTTTAGGGGATTCCTTGTGCCTATCCATCCTCATCTCCTTCATTTCTCTTGAAATATCTTGCATGGTTTGGAGAAGAAGCTTGGGAAACTCCTTGTCATCCTCTTCTCCTGAAATGGGAGTTTTTCCCTTCTCTTCTCTATTATATGTATAATCATATCTTTGGTTTCTATTGAGATACCTCTTCTCTCTTTATGTGAGAGGCTCTCCCTCTTCTTATGACATATTGGTTGAAATACACAGGCTGAGACAAGATTATGCTCTAATACCACTATAATATTCCAAAATAGGAAAAACAGTAATATAGAACACAAAAAATGGAAAATAGCAGTGAATATAAACACACCAATATATGAGACAAATGTAGAGCCATTTTACTAAACGTATCAGCAATAACGGGCACAAAACCTTAAGGATCAAGTCACTCAAGAAATATAACACAAGCCTCCAATAATAAAATAGGAAAATACATGAAGAATTGTTGCTATACAAAATGACGGAAGCTCAATACAGCGCAGTCCCAGTGGACATAGATTTAGCTAGAAACATACAATGATATAGAGCAACCGATATATATCTCAAGAGATGCAGAAAATAAATATCAAGGCTCTCAAACACCTTTCTGACACAACCCAGGAAGGGTTTCCGGAAATACACAAAATACAAGAATGGTGAACTACAAACCTAGGGCTAAAGAATCACTCCAACTTGAATAAATCAATGAATGTGGCTTAAATGAGGAAGAAAATAATGAAGCCTCCTCCCAATATATTCTACAAGTGAAATATTGATCCCTTCACTCAAAATATAACTCTCGCAATGATGCACTGAATCTTCTACTGCAAATATCAATAAAATAATGTAGTCTATGAGGGGAACTGCGCTGTAGGAGATGGTAATAGCTTGGCCTGGTGCCAAATGGTGAAATAACTCCCAAGGACCTTCCTTGCTAGCCTCCTGATGGAAAGAATGCTTCCTCCACTGAAAACAAGCTCAGAAAAAGGCCTTGTAAATCCTCTATCGCTTCTACCCTCCAACACAACACAATCCTGGAAGAAACTTCATTGTAGATGAAGACTGAAGCTCGCCTCATGCTAGAATGATGATATGAAGCTCATAAATCTCTCCTAAATGGGCAATCAAAGTCCCCTGAGAATGAGGGTGGGATTCCCACTCGAGAACATCGTTGTGCTAAATAGCATAGCAAACTCTACTAAAGAGTTGAAGTGAGAAAGAAGTCATAACAGACCAAAAACATAATAATAATCAACATGGCCTCTATGGCTGGCTTCCCTTTCCTTATATGCATTGTGAGCCTTCTCACCTTGGTCCCCACTCATTAGAGCCACTACTCTCATGGAGACGTCCTCCCATTAACACTGCACTAACTCTCATTAACTGCCCACTCCCTCCATACCAATGCTATTGATTTGGTCAAACTTGACCCCATTCACATGCTTCATCCTCTTTTCACACATTAGGGTTCTTTATCCATCTATTAAGATGCTAATTATTCACATTAGGAGTGATTTTATTCCTACTAAGGATATTTATGGGTCTCCCTACCCTCTTATTCCTCTATATAAGTGGAAAAAACAAAATTTAATATTCCAACTAGCTGAAAGCTAATTTGGAATATTACATGTAAATTCAATAATTTAGCTTAAAAGAGGTTTAATAGGGAATTTTTCTCCTGGACCTGTACTACAACAACCAATGTACCTATGGACCTAAATTTGAATGGTTACTCTAACACCAATGCCATCCAGTACAATCCATATTCTTGCTCACAAATAAACCAAACTGTCAAAGATCCAAAATGAGTTTCCAAATAGGAAATGTTGAGCACCAAATTGCATCTAGGATACAAAAGCAAGATATTTAGTGAGTCAGTAGGAAGAATGCAATAAAGTAACAGTTCGACAACCATATCATCCACATGATGAAGGAGATGGGGTTGACCCATGTCGAAAAACATAGGTGGTTGAGGAAGTTGCAGAGCCATACACCACGAATGAATCTGAAACATAATGACCTCTCAGCGATGTTGAGTTTGGGTTTTCGTTACCTCAACGATCTAGAGAGAACTCACACCATTGATAATCCACCTGCAATCTGGGTCGTGGATTTCTCTGGAAGCTCTACATCTCAAGGAGATAGTCGGAGGCATATCAAGGATTCTGAATAAGATCAAACCCTAACTATGGTTCAGGAGTGTGGGTAGTTTCACTTGGGTTGGAGTAGTCATCCCAACGAATTAACCATAGAATAGAGGCTTAAAAAAATTTACTTAAAAATAAACTGATAATATAAATAGTGACATGGAGTTCATTAAAACTAATTAAACATCGAAGGTCATCTGTATTGCTAAGTCCAATGAAATGTAGGCAATTAATCCCTTTACAATGATACAATATGTTATAAGTTTTTTGTAGGAGTTGGATTTAATGATTTAATTCGGGCTTTTGATTTTATTTTAATGTTCATTTAATGAAATTATTGGTTATAGAGTGAAAGGTAACCTACTTATTTATTAAATAGTGATATTTGACCTCTAGTAATGGGAATTGTAAATTTTTTTTTAGGTAAAAGTTTTATCTTTGGAGGTGTGACAATAACAGTCCTTGAGCTCGTGATTTTTTAACCTATATCATATAAGAATCCTATGTATGAATTTTTTGAAAATGTTAAAATACCAGCACAAAGACTTGAGAATTTGAAAAACATTGAATACTATTAACATATTTAAATATCTTCTAAGGTACCTACTCTCGAAAACAAATTATTACCATTCATGTAATATATATTTCAATACTTTTGGGAGTTGTATTCCCAAATAATAATAATAATAACAATTATAATTATAATTATTATTGTTATTATTATTATTATTATTATTATTATTATTATTATTGAATTTATTTTATATTATTTTCTAAATTAAAAAATTATTTGTAGTATAATAGTTTTTTTTTTTTTTTTTTTTTTTTTTTTTTTTTTTTTTTCTGAGGTATGAACTATATTTCATTGATAAAAATATATTTATATTACTAAATTTGACTATAATTCTTAGTGCCTTCCTATTTCTATGTTATTTATGACTAGGGAATTCACAAATAGATCTAAAATCATAGTACTCGTAAAGAAAAGCTAGTAGATTTGACATAAGAAAAATTAGTTGGTGGGTGAGTTCACTTGGATGGGATCTTGTTCGCCAGCAATGCTATTCAGTTATGTGAAGATGATATTGTCATCTTGTTCAACAAGAATATTGAGTTCTTGATATAGAATCTTGAGTTGCCACTGAATTCCCTCCAATTGGGTTTGAGCCCTCATCTATGGCTCACCTTTCTCTTCCAAGAATTTACCCACAATTTTTGCCATCTACCAATAAACATCCATTTCATAGAAGTATCAAATTTTTTAGATATAGGTGAAAACCGTATGAAGCACCTAATCTCACAACTGCACCAATTTTTCATTATATGGCATGTTTCTCCTTTATAATGATGTGGTTTCCTCTACTATAGATAATTCAATTTCTATTGTGGAAAAGGTAATGGCAAGGAATATACTAGTAGCTTCCTCTATCGTCGCTTGCACACAAGAGGTTAGTGCTTGTGATTAATGTTTTTGGCCATAGCCCTTCGAACCACCTAGCATGGCATTAATGTTACTCTAACATCAACGTTGACAAGCCATTGGATATAAAACATGAACAAGCCAATCACCTTGTTCCATGTAAGAAATGAAACCACCACCCCCAACCTTTTCTAGCTGACATGGTTGACTCTGAACCAACCTATTACCACCTTCACAAAGAGTTGTGAAATTTGGAAAGGGATTATTTCGGGTAGACCAAGGATTGAACCAAAAAAAGTATTTTTAGTCGTGTTTCTTCCTAGTAAAACCACCCCACATAGATGTTGAATAGTAACTATGAACAACAGTTTCAAATGGAAACTTCAAGACAACAGAGTAATTTCCAGTTGTAGGGGCTAATATCCATAACATGAAACCAATGAGCTAAGGGAAGTTTCCTAGAGGATTCTCAGTGCTACTAAGAATATTTTCTCACTTCCCCATATTAAAAGAAAACTCAAATCATCAAGTTCTCAGTTCCGATAAAACCTATACTTTTTGCATTTATTGCTAGGTAGTCTTCTCTAAACATGATGTATCCTCTATCGATGATGAGGCATTGCAACCAAATAATCATAGGTCATTATAAATTTATCACAAAAAAACACTATATTATTACTCCACCAATTTCTTAAACCATTTGATGACCAATTTGATATAAGTACCACAACAAGTTATCATTAAGACAAGGCTACAGTCATAAGACTATAATACCACTTAATCTCTATTCGGTGATGGTGTCTACCACATATTTTATTACCACCCAACATGGGGGGTTGGGGATTTTTAAAAATTACATGGGAGTAGGGTTTGATCAACTTATATGTGCATATATCAAGAAACCATTTTTAATATAGTTTATCTGGGCGATTTTTTTTTTTTTGAATTTAATTTATACATAAATATTCATTTCATTTTGTTAATATAAGGTTATAAATATTTGTATCTTAAATAATATGAATTATTTAAATGTATTATTAAAATATATTAAATGCATTATTTTTACATATTGAAAATAATTGGGCTTTAGAGAATCAATGATCTTGGAAGGTGCCTTGCTCTCTGAATATTGAATGTGTATATAAAACACTCACATTGGCAATCATGGTAGACCAAAGAGAAATGGTCCCCCATTCTAGAGGATCCAACTTGGGATAGATTTTGGAAATACATAAGCAACTAAAAAATAAAAACACACCATTCGGAAAATAATCTAATATGTGGACTTTTGTAATCCATTTAATTGTATGTGTTTAGAAGAAAATCCATACACCAAGAAGATACTACACTAATACATACATGAAAAAAATATGGAGAATAGAATGAAAGAGAAAAATAAGTATGATAAACCAACAAAAGCACCTTATATTAATCCACAATATATATATTCATAGTTATACTAAAATATGATAGTTACATTGGTTTAAATATTTAACTAACTTAGTTGGTCGACCTGATAAGGAGGTCGAATCAACTATAAGGTTGAGATGGCTAGAAGGATGACTTTAATTACATATTGGCTACAAAAATTAGATACTATATAAAAATATACATTCAACACATATGGAGAAGATAAGGAAAGAGAAAAATAAGTAATGATAGACCAACAAAAGAACTCTTATATTAACCCCCAATAGTTCTTCATTTGATATTTTCATAGTTATAATTAAATTTGATGGTTACATTGGTTTAACTATTTAACTAACTTAGTTGGTTCACCTAATGAGGAGGCCGAATCAAATAGAAGGTTGACATGAATTACATATCAGTTATAGAGTCTAGTTATCTATCACAAGTTGTTGGGTCTAGTTGACTAGGTCCTTCAACCTTTCCCATCCCCTCAATTATTTATTTTTCTGAGAGAAGGGGAGATTTATAACATTACATACAAAAATTTGAACAAAATTACAAGAAGAAGGTGCTAGTGATGGTTGATGCTCAATGGAAGTGTCGTTGTCGGAGTGTGTAGTGCCTTTTTAATTGAGAGCGATGCTACTACAGAAGAGACTAGTTAATTAATTATTTGTGGCTTCCATGCTTCATGCAAATGAACATCTTTATCTATGATATTAATCCCTCATATTTTTAATTTTACAGATGACCCTTTTGACCCTTCAACTTCTAGCTATATTGTGGGCAAGCGACTATGTTGTGCTTGTGGATCATATCTAAAAATATGTGGACTGAAAAATTGATACTTAGGTTAGGGAGGTGAAGGTTTTTGGAAAAAATTCAAGGCTTCTTATTCCCCAAATATTGTCCTATGAATTTTTAGAGCTAGCCTTTATAAATTCTCATCAAATTTGCTCCATTCTCATACTATGTATTGGACTTGACTCTCCAACGGATATACTCAAATAAAGTATTTAAATTGATTCAACAACAAACTTCTCTGAAACTTAGGAATTTCATGATTAAACACATATTTCATTAAATTTGGAAGTATTCTATTACAAGGGCTTTAACAACAAACATGTTTCATTAAATTTGGAATTATTGAGTGGATCTAGAATTTAGAACTTTAACTAGATTAATTTTGAAAAAAAGTTAGTTCACTATTCGAATATATCTATTCACCATTTTTTGCAATAAAATTATCATGATAAGCTATATATAACAAATTTATATAAAGTTGTAGAAGAAAATCTTTGATATTTTAATCTTGGAATCCTTTCATTATTTCTTCTAATATTATTTATGGTTCCTTTTTAAAAGTTGAATAATATTAGTTGGTGACAAGAGTATTTTGTGTATTAGTATTATTTACCAATTTAATTATAATTCGATATGGTAAATATGGCGTTGATTGTGATGATTTACTATTCTAGTAGAAAGTTGTCTCAATTTTAAAGTCTCCATAGAATTCATTTAATCATAGAATTACACTAGTATGTTTATTACCATAACAATTTTAATTGCAGGTACTATTAGCAATTTGTTTATTTTTTTAGTATAATATTTTATAATTATATAATTTAGGATGTTAATAGCATTTATAAAGGAAAAGAAAAAATATTACATAAGACCCATATTATGTTTAAATTTATTCTTTTAACAATCAAAACCAACCCAAGAACTTCTAGAGTGCCAATAGGGATCAATTCTAGAGTCAAGATGGATCTAAGGTGGAAGTCTTACATTTCATAATGGATTTCTTGAAGCCTTTAAGTAGTCTTCATAATAATAAATAACACAAAAAATATCATGGGATATGCAATATTATGGGCTTGTATAGCACCATCGGTAAACCCACCAAATGACTAACTCAAACTTATGTTAACTACTCTATGACCAGAACATTTAACTGGGACCTTCACATATCCTTGTAAACAAACAATTGAAATTGTAAATTTTTACGTGGGGCCTTTCCATACTAGGATGTAAAACGCCTCTCGAAAAAATCACAAATAACTTAAGATAAGATAAGATAAATATTTTTAGTAATGTCAAACCAATTAGTGACAAATGAAGAGGTCAAACATGGAATTGTTTGGCATAAAATACCAATACATTGTATGGGTGTGAAATTAGCTATTAGTAGTAATCAGTTAAATCACATTATTATTATGTCTAACTTGAAAGCAAGATATTATAGTTACGAATGATAAACCAGACTCCTTGATGTCAAAAAATTTGTGCCCTAAAATTGTCACCCCCAAGTTTCGCACAACCCAAAGAAGGAGTTCTTAATCAAACTATGATGACGTTATGAGGATCTCAGTGTAAGACTTGGTAATGAGTGCCTCCCTTGCAAATTTTGCATTGCAACTAGTATACTAGAAAGTTACTAAGTAAAATAAGTTTTTATGCTAAATATTATAGGTCCCCTTAGTGCCTTTATAAAGAACTGAGGAGAGGTCCAGACCACTTAGAAATAATTATCAAATAATTATAATTTTTTTAAACACCATTTAAGATTCATTATTGATTAATTGTAATCTGTAAAAAAATTGTCATAATAATGGTGCAAAAAGTCTAAAGACATTCATTTGTGACCCTTCTCTTTAGTGAACCTTGAAAGTCCACTTAGTAGTCATTATCAATATATTATTCCATGTTTTATTCAAAAAAGAATTTTGTTTTACATGGAGTTTTATTTCAAAAGCAACAATATCTCATGTATACATTCATATTAAACCACATGATAGGAAAATATAAGTGAATAGTTAACTTATTGACTTATATGATATGATTGCAAATATTAGTTATTGATTTAAGAATATATATTTAGAAAAAGTTATCCATAAAAAATTGAAGTAAACCGTTAAAAATGTATTATCAATTAAATTCTAAATTATTTATTTTGCAAAACTTGTATCTTTACTTACATCAAGCACTTTATTTCAATAACTCGATACATTTATAAACATGTATTGTTGAAGCATATAAATAAATAGAATTCAGTAAATAGCTCCATGTCTTGTTGGCTTCTATTAGATTATATCAACTACAAATAATTTATTTAAATGTTGAAATTTACATAATGTTATTATGGATGGAAAAATCTAATGTAATATTATAGTGCAAAAAGTTTAAAGACATCCACTTATTCCGCATATCTTGAATGAGCCTGAATAGTCCATTTGACATTCATTATCAAGTAATTATTCCACCTTTTATTAGGAAAATCATTTTCTTTTACATGGAGTTTTGTTTCAAAAACAACAATGTCACATTTATGGATTGATATCACACCACATAATCGGCATATAAAAGTCAATAAATGGTTTCCTAACTGATATAATTACATGAGATGATTGCATATATAAGTAATTGATTTCGTAATACATAGTTATAAAAATTTATGGATTGAAAATCAAATGGACCACATAGAACTCATCAATTAATTCTAATTTAAAAAAAAAAAATATATCTTTACGTACATTAAGATCTTAAATAATTTCAAAACTGCAATATATTCATAAACTTGTATCAATGCATATAACTAAATATAATTCAATAAATAGGTTAATGTGTTGGCTTCTATCATATTATTTCAATTAGAATAATTTATTTAAGACTTGAACTTTACAAATTATCAATGTCGATGGGAAAATAAAAATGTCATATATGCAAACCGTTTAAAGACGACCAATTATGACTCGTCTCTTGAATAACTCTGAATAGTCCATGTTTTCTTTCTTTTTACTTGGAATGAAAGCACGGGAAACCGCAGAGTACATCCCACCATTTTTTAAATGTTACATTGAATAAATCGTTGGCCCTAGTTATGGAACCTCATCCCAATAGAGAGTCGAACCCGTGATTAGCAAAAATATCAAAGAACTTCACATTTGGCTCTAGACATCTTGAGCTAACCCTTGGGGAAAAAATGAATATTCCACTTAACATTCATTATCTTCATGATAAATTAATTATTACATGTTTAATTATGAAAAAAAAATTGTTTAACATGGAGATTGATTCCAAAAACAATGATATCACATTTATACATTGTTATTAAACCACATGATTGGAAATGAAAGTCAATAATGTCTTCCTAATTTATTAACTCGTAAGAAACATACGATTGTAGACAAAAATAATTGTTTTACTAGCACATGTAAGTTACAAATAATTACGGATTGAAAATCAAATGCCTTAAAATTTAAAGTTTGAAGTCACTAATTTATGTCCCATTGCCCACTAGTCTAAATAGTTTACTAAGAATTTATTATAAAAAAAAATTAATACTTTTTTTTGGAATAAATGATTCATAATTTATGGTTATTATATATCACATTAATATACTCATATTAAGCAATATAAATAAATAAAATTTGATAACATAACTTTGTCCCTTGTTGGCTCATATGATATAATTTCATTTTATTTAAAAATAAAAATTTATAAAAAGGCATAGTTGGACAATGAAATGAAATTCCTTACAATTCATAAAGTTCAAAGACATAAATCATCTATGATACATGCTCAATGAAATATTAACACTCCACTGAACAATAATTATCAATTAATTATATGTCTTTTTAAGAAATGAAAACCTTTTTTCAATGGAGCTTGATTCTAAAATTTTTATATCACATTTATACATTGATATTAATGCATTTTTATAAGCCATTAAAAGTCAACAACTGACTGTGTGTCTTGAAAATTTTCAATATGATATGATTGCAATAAAAAATATTAATTGAAGTCTATACAAAATTACCAAAAAATATCAATTGGGAAATAACAGATGTTGAACTTCAAAAATTTCAAATCATTCACCTATGGCCCATTACCTATGCCCCATTTTCTATTAGCTGTAATAGTGCACACAAAATTTATCAACTAAATTATCTATAATTTTTTTGGTAAAAGTTGTACATTTATTTACATTGAAATTTATTTAAAAAATTACATTTCGCATTTATATGTGAGTATTAATGAATATAATTAAATATAAATCCATAAAATAAATTTTTGCCTCGATGTATCATATAATAAGATGATTTCAATGACAAATAACTCATTTAAAATTTGTAAATTAATATACACATATATACATAATAAAAATAAAATTTTTGTACAACAAATTCAATGCAAAAATAATCATAAATAATAATGTATATTAGTATAATTTTCAATTCTCATATATTTTGAAACAAATAATAAATCATACAAATTCATTCACAAAAAACTATGTCCAAGTTGCATTGATAAAATATAATGCTCTTGTGAGTAAATTTATTAAAAAAATTCGCATCCATTACAATGAAGTGCATGTTCTATTGAACATTCAAATGTACTCACGTTTATGATTGATACAATGAAATGGCTTAAGAAATGGAAATAAAACTTGCATAAGCCAATTATCATGCTCTTGTCTTGTATAGGATTTTATTAAGATGTGGTTTAACCGATATCTAGTGAATTGAGAAGGATGCTTTGATGCATCTATTAGCAATATATTTGGTTCTTCATATTTATCTCCATATTGGGACCACACATCAATCAATCTTTTCTCATATAATTGTATTTCTCTCCTTGCTTTCACTTTTGTTTTCAAATGGCAACAAGACCTACTTCATATGAATTTAAAATCCCCTATATCAATATTTTATTTTCCAAGTGCTTATCAAATGTACTTTTCATTGACATCTAATATCCATATTTCAATATAATAATTTTTTAAGCAATATTTTAATACTTACGACTAAGAAGGACTTAAAAAATAGTAGTTATTACCAAACTGTCAATTTACTTCTCTTCGAATGTGACAACTCGGTTCATCTCCAATATATGATTGGAAGAATACTCCTTCCATTTTAAAGATCGACAACATATTTCAACCTACATTAACTCCCATATGCATCTACACTACAACCACATATATCATATTAGCATATATCAACTTCAACACTTCATTGCCGATGAAAATCAAAACATAACATTTCAAAACGTTTGAAAAATGATGTTAGTATATATTATAATCTTTTTCCATTTGTAACAAAGAAAATTTTACAAGTTTTTCCAAAAGAAAAAATCAGTAACTTTATATTAATGAAAATGAAAAGTCACATTTTGTATATGAAATTAAGCATTCAGAATGCCCCAAAGGTCCCATGTGCACAAGCACACATAGTAGTGAGGCTACCAAAAGAGAAATATAATAATTTACACAGTGCCAACAAGGTTGGGATTTTCATGCTTGCCTTTTTTTCTTTTGGACAATCTGTGAAGTCCTTTAATGCGAGGAAGAAGAAACCAATGTGAGCTCATTATTCCTTGTGATGTTTTCTTTTCTTGAGTCAAAAATTTCAGACACGTGATATTTTATTTCCACCTGTACCTGTAGTGTTTTTAGTGGCTTCTGTTTGAAGTTCAGTAGGTGAGGGAGAAACAACGATGGGAGGGCTATCAGATTGTTGGTTGAAATCCTATTTCACTTCCTCACTTGTGCTCCTTGTTGTTATTCTCATATTCCCTGAGTTTCCTGATTTTCTTCCATTTCTTCCTCATCTTATGATAAAGGACTATGAAGGAATTTCCATCCTTTCTTCTTTTGAACTTTCTTTTTTGTTCCTTTCTTTGTCAGTTTGCATGTGCTTTGAAGATGCCATGTTTGTTGACATACCCACCTAAAATATTTATGTATCATGTTAATACTATCCCGAAGACCTTTACTTAGATCCATTTCAATACAAATTCAAGAAAAACTAAAAATATATTTTTCAATTATTTCATTTTCTATCTCTAGGAATCTTCCCAAAGAGTTTCATATTCCTTCAAGAACCTGATGGTGCCAAAAAGGAAGTGAAAGGTTGTGAAGTCTTACCCATGCCATCATTTTTGTTACAATAATTGAATTTACATCAGAACCGGGGAATCATGGGGATACGAATAGGCCCTCCCTTCACCAAAACCATGGACCATCATTTATGAAAGTTAAAATAGTTTTGGGAATCAAAATTAACCACAAAAAATCCTTTTGCGCATAGATAAATATCACATTCACTGGTCCATTTTTAGTGAATCCACTCATTTAGTGCATCGGATGCTGGCCAAAAAGCATTAAAACGGCCAATGATTGCTTTTGATTGAATAATGTTGAATAGATCACTTACTTATGGTAATTCGATAGTTATCTCTGGTTCTTTTCGAGCTTATCCACTGTATAGGCACCTGGAAGATTTGGGGGTTGTTTGTTGTGTAAGACTACTTTCCCCTTTAAGGTGTCTTTGAAGGAAACCTGGCCCTTTCCTGAGGAAGATGCTCTAGATGTTATAGGTGTTCCAGGAACCCCTCCCTAGAATCTATAGATCCGGATAATCATGTATTTCCTTTGAATCCCACAATCTTTGAATTATGTCTCATCCTCCAATACTTTTCCAGAAAAAAGCAAAAATTTGGCTGAATCAGGGATACCAGTTGCTATGTGACTTTTCTACTTCAAATTTTTCACAGATTCAATGTCTTGCACCCAGATTAGTTTTGTAACCCTAGATACATTTTTAAGTAGATCCTAAAAGGAGTCCTCCATCTCTGTGGTCTCGTTGTCTGTTGTCATTATTTTTTTGGTTCCTTGTTCAGGCGTAATCGAAATTTCCTTGTCTTCCCCTGAAAAGAAATGGATGCGGGTGTATTACATCAGATCAGGTTTTGGGTCAAATGTATCCATCCCCATAGAGGGTCATCGCTCTCTGTGTGTTCGGAAAATAATTTCCACATAAAAATTAATACATTTTTAAAATTTCAATTATTCTAATTAACTATATATTGAATTTTAAAGTATATCCATAATTGTTTTTACTGTTTATTTTAGTGCAATATCTACTTCTATTGTTGGTGCTATATACAACCTAATATAATTTGTAAACTTTTCTAAAAAAAGAGAATTTATATGAACACAATGAACAATCCCTCAAATCAGCAACTTTTAAGAGATCTAATGACAAGGTAAACAACAACTAAAAAATAATTGCAATAGTCCAAATCAGACAAACATAACAATTTTCTAATAATTTCTACATACTTATCCATTTTTGAAATTTCTATAAATAAATAAATTAAAAAAATGATATGAACACATTAAAGAACCATTCAACCAATAATTTTCATTAACACTACCTTACTATAAATTAAAAAAGACAAAAATATTTTATTTCTACTAGTGTATTGGTACCGCGAAATACAAGTCAACTCAAACTAACGAAGCCTACAAAATAAACTAATAAATCACGATGTCTTTCGAATCTAATAGTCCTTAGAATCTAAACACATTCGTATAGAAATATTTGACAAATTTCAATGAATGAAAAAATATTATGAAATCAATTTTTACAACATTTCATTTCACACATGCATAAGAATCAGGAATAATCACAATTCATTTATTCGCATAATGTCTAACCATTTGTAGCAAATTATAAACTTGTGTTGAAAATGCCATATGATTTACATCAAATTTTGGTGGTAAATTTTCTTAACTTTCTTCTCCCTTAGATGCTTTCTTTGAATTTTCTTTGGCTTCATAGTCCATGATTTCTGAAAATAAAATTAAGAAACTACTACTAAAGTTTCTAATATTCAAAAAAATATGAATTATAAATACTATCATTACCTTCATCATTATATTTTTCATAAAATAAACAAGAATAATAAAAATGCTACACGGAAAGAGAAATTTAACACGCGCTAAGTTTTTGTTAGATTTCCTTCTTGCACAAACAAAACCACATTGCATGTTGAAACAAATCTAGCATGTGCTAGGATTTTTTTACCCTGCAATTTTTGTGTTTGTCTTAAAAACAAATCTAGCACATGTTACATTTGTTTTACCTTGCAATGCTTGTGTTTATACTAGAAGAAAATCTATTGCATGTTAGATTTGTTTTACTTTACAAACTTGGTGTTTATGCTAGAAATAACTCTAACACACATTATATATGTTATATCCTATAATGTTTTCATTTATACTAGAAACAAATGTATTGTGCGCTATATTTCTTTTACCCTGTAATGCTTGTTTTTTCACTTTTGTTTTACCCTACAGTGCTTTTTATTTTGTCTTACACTAGATTTGTTTTACCTTACAATGCTTGTGTTAATGCTAAAAAACAAATCTAGTGGGCACTAAATTTGTTTTACCTTACAATGCTTGTGTTTCTGCTAGAAAGAAGTCTAGAGTGTGATATATTTGTTTTACCCTACAATGTTTTTTTTTATGCTTCTCCTTATAATAGATTTGTCTTACCTTACAATGTTTGTGCTTGTGTTTGTGCTAGAAGAAAACCTAGCATGAGCTAAGATTTTTTTTTTTTGACCTTGCCATGCTTATGTTTGTTCTAGAAAAAAATCTAGTGCACACTAGATTTGTTTTACCCTACAATGTTTTTGTTTATGCTAGAAGCAAACCTTGCATGAAATATATTTATTTTGTTTCACCTTACCATGCTTGTGTTTGTGCTAAAAAACCTAGTGCACACTAGAATTGTTTCACCCTGCAATTCATTTGTTCGTGCTTAAAAAAATTGACTACGTGCTAGTTTTTTTTTAACTTGCAATGCTTGTGATTGTGCTACAAACAAATCTAGTGTGCGCTAGATTGGTTTTACCTTGCAATTGTTATTTTTTTTTTAGAAACAAATATAATGCATACTAGACTTGTATTACCTTGCAGTGCTTCTGTTTTTTCTAATAAATAATGTAACATGCGCTACGTTTCGTTTACCCTACAATGCTTGAGTTTTTGCTAGAAGGAAATCTTGGGCACACTAGTTTTGTTTTACCTTGCAATGCATATGTTTGTGGTTTTACTAAAATTTTTTTTACCTTGTAATGCTTATGTTTATGCTACAAGGAAATATAGCACATCTTATGTTGTGTAACCAGCTCCAAAAATAGAAGAAAAAAGATATCAATGCCTTAGAAATAAGCCACTTCAAGGGGGCAACCTCCAATACATTACATAAATGAACAATTCTTCGATGATACAATTTACAAAACCTCCTTTCTATATATAGGAGTCCATGGGGCCATAATGTAATCCTAGTGGGCCACAATGTAATACTAACCGACCTAACAATAATAATTTAAGGGCACAATAATAACAAAATGGGGGTTACAGGGTACAATAATAACAATAAGGGGGACTATACTAGTAATATAGGGACCTAACATGCCCCTCTCCTTCAAAAAAATTGTTGCCCTCAACGCTTGAGTAGCTTTGTGTGCTTTTGTATAAAATTCTCATCCTCCCATGTAGAATCTTCAGTGGGTAAGTTCTTCCACTTGATGAGATATTCTAAAATTGATCGATTCTGTAGTTGTCGAGTTCTTGTTTCTGTGACCGCTTCTGGTTCCAATATGATTTTTCCTTCCTCATCAAGTTCTGGAAATATTGTTTGAACTGGAAGATTTTCACCTATAACCTTCTTTAAGCATGAAACATGGAAAACTGGATGCACTCGTGAAGAAGGAGGAAGCTCCAATTTGTATGCCATAGTACCAATCTTTTGCAACACCTTGTAAGGACCATAGTACTTTGGCGATAATTTATTATCCTTCTTAGCTTGCTTGAGGGACATTTGAAAATACCCAATCTCCTACATCAAAACTTCTCTCGCTGCGATGTTGATCTGCCTGTTGTTTCATTCGATTTTGTGCCAAATTCGGGTTATCCTTTAAGAGTTGGAGAACTTCTTTCTAATGCTCGATCTGATATTCCACTGCTTGAACCTTCGAATTTTCCCTTAAATATGATGTGATGGATGGTGGATGATATCCATAAAGTGCCATAAATGGGGTCATTTTTGCTGCAGTATGGAAGGAAGTGTTATACCACCATTCAGCAAGAGGTAACCACTTGACCTATTGTGTTTGTTTATCGGATACAAAACAACGAAGATATCCTTCCAAACATTTATTTACTATCTCAGTTTGACCATCAGATTGAGGATGATAAGATGAGCTATGAGCTAATTGAGTACCCAAACACGAAAATAACTTCGTCCAAAAATTTCCAGTAAAAATGGGATCTCTGTCGCTCACAATAACCCTTGGGCTTCCATGTAGCTTTTGAATTCTGTCCATAAATGTAGTAGCAACTGTACTTGCTTTAAATGGATGAGATAATGTACAAAAGTGTGCATACTTGTTAAGTCTATCAACTACCACCATGATGACATTCTTTCCTTCGGACTTAGGTAAACCTGTGATAAAATCCATTGAAATCTCCTCCCAACGTTGACTTGGAATGGATAAAGGTTGTAGAAGTCCTGGGGTCTTAATTGTATCCACTTTATTCTGCTGGCAAACCAAACATTCCGCCACAAACTTTCGAATATCAGATTTAAGGCCATCCCAAAAAAATTCTTTCTTCACCCTGTGGTAAGTTTTTAAAAATCCTGAGTGTCCTCCTAAAGGAGAAGTGTGCAATTCCGGAAGAATATTTTGTTTTAGTTGGGAATTCTTACAAAGATATAAGCGATCTTTGTACCATAAGGAATCATTTTTCCAACTAAATGTATCGGATGTACTAGGATCTTGCTGCAACTTTTGAATGAGTGTCCATACATCTTTGTCCTTCTTCCATTCATCTCTTGCTTCGGTTATCCAATCTGGTTGGATAATAGAAATGGCACAAAGCAATGCTTCCACCTCTTCATTCTTTCTTGAGTGCATCTGCAACAACATTTAGCTTCCCTTTTTTGTAGATTATTTCAAAGTCATAACCCAACATCTTTGTGACCCATTTTTGCTGCTCTTCTGAAGATAGTCTTTGTTCCAAAAGTGTTTAAGACTATCATGATCAGTTTTTACCTTGAAGTGTCTTCCCATTAGGTAAGTTCGCCATTTCTTTAGTGCATGCAGCATTGCTAACATTTCCTTCTCATAAATAGGTTTTTGTAAATACTTTCCTTTGATTGGACGACTTTCAAAAGCAATGGGTCTTCCTTCCTGCATTAAAACTGCACCAATTCCATTTCCTGAGGCATCACATTCCACAATAAAAGTTTTTGTGAAGTCTGGCGTAGCTAAGACCGGTGCTAGGCACATTACCTCTTTAAGATATTCAAAGGCATTAGTTGCTTCAGGAGTCCATGAAAATGCATCTTTCTTCAATAATGTGGTTAGAGGTGTTGCTATTCTCCCATAATTCTTAACAAACTTGCGATAATAGCCTATTAACCCGAGAAATCCTCGCAACTGCTTTATTGTCTTGGGGACTTTCCATTCCTTAATGGCTTTAATTTTGTTAGGGTCTACTTTAACACCCTCGTGAGATATAATATGACCCAGATACTCCACCTCTTGTACTCCAAAGAAACATTTGGATGTTTTTGCATATAATTGTTTCTCCTGCAATAGTTTGAGCACCCTGTCAACATGTTCAACATGATCCTTCCAAGACTTGCTGTAGATTAGTATATCATCGAAAAATACTAGCACAAATTTTCTAAGGAAGGGTTTGAAAATGGAATTCATCAACCCTTGAAATGTAGAAGGTGCATTGGTAAGGCCAAAGGCATGACCAAAAATTCATAATGACCCTCATGAGTTCGAAATGTTGTTTTTGGAATATCTTCAGTCTTCATTCTAATTTGATGATATCCTGAACGAAGATCCAACTTGGTAAAATAAATTGCTCCATGTAATTCATCCAATAATTCATCAATCACAGGAATGGGAAATTTATCTTTAATGGTGAGCTTATTAAGCTCTCTATAATCTGGACACATTCGCCATGATCCATCCTTCTTGTGTACCAATACTACAGGAGCAGAGAAAGAACTTTGA
This sequence comes from Pinus albicaulis, assembly GCA_034641835.2. Taxonomy (NCBI): domain Eukaryota; kingdom Viridiplantae; phylum Streptophyta; class Pinopsida; order Pinales; family Pinaceae; genus Pinus; species Pinus albicaulis. The sequence continues at coordinate 1,271,702,200 of CM076579.1, forward strand.
CTAGGTTGAATTATACCCGCCTCTAACATTTCTGCAATCATACGTCCAATTTCGCTCTTTTGGAAGTAAGGATATCTATAAGGCCTGATGTTTGGAGGAACACTTCCTGGAATCAAATGAATAGCATGATCATGATCACGAATAGGTGGGAGTCCTTTAGGAGTTTCAAACACCTTGGAATGATTGTCAAAGACTTGTTGGAGATCTGCAGAAATAGATGATTTTGATGTCGGAACTTCTAGTGAGCATAATTGTGCAATTACGCCTCGTTGTTCTTTCTTTAGAAGCTTTGTCATGACATTAGAGCTTATTATCCTTCCTGGCTTCCCTTCAATATCCCGTAATTCGACTTCCTTTCCTTCTAAAAAAAATTTCAAGAAAAGTTCTTGAAAATTAAAAGCTACCGTTCCCAAAGATTGTAACCATTGTACTCCTAATACAACATAAGCACCTCCCATAGGAATGGAAAGCATTGGACTAGTCAACACATATTCCCCCATGGATAGCTTGATATTATGGCGTTTTCCAGAGAAATTTATAGTTCCTCCGTTTGCAACCATCACTTGACATTCTGGTGCTGGGTATAGGAAACAATTTAATTCCTTGGCTACCTTACAATGAATAAAATTATGGGTGCTACCTGAATCAATCAACACTATTACCTTTTTCTTCTTGATTTTTCCTTTTATCTTGAGAGTTTGAGGAGTGGTAATTCCTGCCAGTGCATTAGACGCTATGGTCAGATTCATTTCTTCCTCTTCTGGGGCTGCTTCCTGGTGTATATCCTCTTCTTGTTAATTTTCTTCTTCCTCTTCACAATCTATGTAAAATAATTTCTTCTCAGCACACTTATGACCTTTAGTGTATTTTCTATGAAAACTATAGCAAAGCCCCTTTGCTCTTTTTTCTTCCAATTTTTGTGGTGTCAACCTTGTAGGTTGTGGAAATCTAGGCGTAGCCACACTTCCTTCTTTATAGAATTGAGTGGTAGGCTTCCTTGTTGCCATAATTTTACATTCAAATTTTCTTGCCAACCTGAATGTCTTCTCCAATGAATCAGGTTCCAGAACACGAACTTCATTTTGAATGTTATCCTTTAAAGTGCCTATGAAGATATCAATCCCGTGTTCCTCTGGAATATTAGTTACCCTTATATTCAATTTTTGGAAGTCCTCAATGTGCTGCCCCACTAAACCTTTTTTTTGAGATTTATCAATTGGCTAAAGAAGGTGTTGCTCTTTGTATCCTCATAATGTGCTATCATTTCCTTCGTAAAAATTGACCAAGTGACAATTTTTTTACGGGAGCAAAGCCATCGATACCATACAAATGTATTTTGTTCTAAATGTGATTGCAATGCGTACCTTTTGTGTGTTTTGCACATTATGGAGGTCAAAATATTTCTCCATACGTAGTATCCATGTTCACAGGATCCTTTCCATCAAACTTCCTCATATCCATTTTTTAGAACATGGTGGTTCTTCCCGCCAACATTAGAGTTTATGAAATCACGTTAACATTTATTTTGTTCTCATCATGAGGTTCTTCTACTATCTTTTCACCATTAGGAAACCTTTCTTGTATCAACTTTGTCAAATCTTCGATGTTTGATTTTAGATCATCCATCTTAGCTTATGTGACTTCAATTCCATCCATCTTAGCTTCCACGCCATCCATCTTAGCTTCCACGCCTTTCTTCAAACCGTCCATCTTCACTTCCACGCCATCCATATTAGCTTCCATGCCTTTCTTCAAACCGTCCATCTTCACTTCCATGCCTTTCTTCAAAAATTCCATTTCATTTTTTGTTGCTCTTTGCGAGAGTGAAATTTGTTGCGCTTGCTCTTGTAATTTTGATAGATCATGTTGCAATTCTTCATCTTCATGAGTCATGGTAGAGCCTTTTGAAGGCTTAATGGGTGTTGAATTATTTTTATGCACCATTTTAGAATCCAATATTGATACCTATTCTACAATATTCCCTTGGAATCAATTCAACTTGATTCTTCAAACAAGACTTATGCAATTCGGAAAAAAAATACACACCTTTTACTTGCTTTGAGGAGCTCGATATTGAAATTGAATTATCTCTGTAATTGAAAATCTTCAATATCTGAAATTCAGCCCTGTAGTAGCCCTTTGAAGCTTCTTTCAAATGCCACAGGTCTGATCTAATTTGGATTCCCCAAGACAAAGTTGTGTCCAATCTCCCACAATGACCTAATTTTGGACTGGTTCAGTAGAGAAAAATTGTAGGACTTGCCACGTGTCACTGTTTCGTCCTTTCTCTCTGAAATTGATAGCCAAGAAACTATAGTCCATGTAATTGCAACCACTTTTTACGACACTCAAAACCACTATCCAGAGAGAGAGTTATTGAAATTTTCCCACGATCACCTCCTTGAGATGAAATTCAGGAGCTTGAAAAAGCACTACCTTCCACAGATCATATCTCCAAAAATATTGTGAACCAACCTCTGACATTTTTTTAAGAATCTCCTCAGGATTTTAGCTTCGCACCATATGAAGTTCAGAGTCTTAACCTTCGTAGAAAAAATTTATAGCGAAAATTCCAGGATGACCTGTTTAGGAGCTTGAACAAAGACCTAACTTCCACAGATGATATATCCGAAAATATTGCGAACCAAGCTCTGAAATTTTTAGACAATATTACTCAGGATTTCAGCTTCGCACCCTAAAAATTTCAGCTTCTAAAACTTCGTAGAACAAAATTTATAGCGAACATGTCACGATGACCTATTTGGAGCAGCAAAACCCTAGAATCCAAAACTCTCATACCAAATGTTGTGTAACCAACTCCAAAAATAGAAGAAAAAAGATATCAACGTCTTAGAAATAAGCCACTTCGAGGGGGCAACCTCCAATAAATTACATAAATGAACAATTCTTGGATGATACAATTTACAAAACCTCCTTTCTATATATAAGAGTCCATGGGGCCATAATGTGATCCTAGTGGGCCACAATGTAATCCTAGCCGACCTAAAAATAATAATTTAAGGGCACAATAATAACAAAATGGGGGTTATAGGGGTACAATAATAATAATAAGGACTATACTATAAATATAGGGGACCCCAACATCTTATTTTTTGTTTACTTTTCTAATTTTTTGTTTGCATGGAACAAATCTAACATGCGCTGTATTAGTTTACTCCCTACAATGCTTGTGTTTGTGCTTTTTTGTTTTACTCCGGAGAGCCAATAAATTCTTGTGTTTTTCCTTACACTAGATTTGTTTTTATTTTTGTTTCTGTGCTATATATGTATACATTGTAGCAAAAATATATAACTGAAAAACACAAGGGAATTTTCGGGTAATTCTTGTGTCTGTGCTAGAAACAAATGTAGCACAAGTTAGATTTTTTGTTACCTTGCAATGTTTTTATTTGTGCTGGAAACTAATCTATCATGCACTAGGTTTTCTTTAATGTAAAATGTTTGTGATTCTACTACAAACAATTCTAGCATGTGCTAGATTTGTTTTACCTCGCAATGTCTCTTTTTGTGCTAAAAACAAATCTAACACATGCTACATTTGTTTCACTATAAAATGCTTGTGTTTGTGCTAGAAACAAATCTAGCATGCACTAGATTTGTGTTAACTTGCAATTCATGTGTTTCTACTAGAAGGAAATATAACACCTGTTAGATTTCTTTACTTTGTAATGTTGGTGTTTGTGTTGAAACAAACCTAACACATGTTAGATTTGTTTTACCCTGCAATGTCTTTTTGTGCTAGAAACAAATCGAGCACATGCTAGATTTGTCTCTAGGCCTACAATGCTTTTGATTTTACTAGAAATAAAACCAACACACGCTATATTTATTTTTCCCTACAATGCTTGTGTTTTTTATTTTGGTTTACCCTACAATACTTGTTTTATTGTTAGAGACATATGTAGCGGTTGCTAGATTTGTTTAAGCCTGAAATATTTGTTTTTGTGCTAGAAACAAATCCAGCAGATGCTAGATTTATTTTACCATGCAATGTTTTTTTCTGATAAAAAACAAATATATCATGTTTTAGCTTTATTTTAACGTGCAATTCTTGTGATTATGCCACAAACAAACTAATGCCACTAAACTACCAAAGGGAAGGCTAAAAGAATTATGTCTATTACAAAGTAAAACTTTCTCCCTTTATCACACCTTTTTTTAGGGTGGTTCACAGACACTGAGTGGCCACTACATCCATGGGAAAATCCAGGTAGATCAACCCATTGGGATCTACCTGTAGACCAAACTAGCAAGGCCTAACCCAAGGGCGTCAAGGAGATTTCACCCCATGACCCCCTAATAGGCGAGGTACGTAGAAACAGGAACTCAACCAACTGAGTTATCCCTTGTGGCTCCTCTATCACACCTAAGACTCACTCCATCAACGTACATGTTCAACAACCCTTAATCTGTTGTGCCCTTGAGATACCTCAACATGTGCTTGGCATCAATGCAATGCCTTCTAGTCACCTCAACCATAAACTGTTTGAATGTGAAGAAAATGTTTGCTCGTGTGTTCACCAAATACATCAATGACCTTATGACTTGCTTCTAAAAAGTGGCGTCCACTCGCTCACGTCTAGTAGTGTGCATCTTCCTCTAGTTTGTGACTAGAGGCATGGTCATGGTCCTGCAATCTTGCATGTGGAATCTCTTGCATGTACCTTCACTGTCCCAAGATTATCTCCTCATCACCCTGCCATACCTCCAATCAAAAGAATTAGTGTATAAGCCCTGTATACTTCATCTCAATGTCTTCTACAATATCTCTTCTAGTCACGAATGAGATCCTCGTCCATTGTCAATATAAAATTATCACCATATAACACAAGAATGAGAGGTTGGCTCTCAAACACAATATATTAAAAGTTAGAGTCAACTTCACTCTTGGGGAAGCCCAATCTAAGAAGGTAGTTATCTATCTAGGCATACGATGCCTACTTGAGCCCATAAAGAGCTCCCTTTAGCTTGCAAACATGGACATATTTGTTGAAAGTCTCAGATCCCTTAGGTTGCTCAACATAAATCTCTTCCTCAACAACTCCATTAAGGAAGGATGTCTTAACGTCCACTTGGTGGATCTTCCACCTCATCTGCACCACAATTTCCAGAATAGTCTTGATGGACAAATATTGGGCCACTAGTGCGAACTTCTCACTATAGTTTATCCCTTCGACCTGAGAGAAAACTTTGGCCACAAATCTAGCCTTACATTTCTCTACACTCCCATCAACTTTGTGCTTGATCTTGTATACCAAACATGATCCCACAACTGATTTGTCAAGTGGTCTTGGCACAATATCCCAGATGTCACTCAGTGTGATAAAGGGATACTCCTCCAATGATGGCATTTTTGCATGCTTATTGAGAAGTTGCCTTCTTATAGCAAGAAGGCTTTGATTCTATCACCTTAGTCATAAGTGCCATGTACCCCGTATATCTTTGTGGTTGTTTACTTTGTCTGAATGTGGAGTTGAGGGCTCCAACTCTCTCCTGAGCCTCCCTGATCAACTAATCTGGCCACCACGCTCGTCCTCTCCCTACATTGGGAATCAATAGTTGAGTGGGCCCCTCTAGCTCTACTTTCTCCTCTTGTTCCTATGCTTTCTCCTCATATACATGCCAATTGGCCTGCCCAATAACTGACTATGATGAAGTTTGAAGATTTAGCTCAACCTTCTGCTTGGGATATTGCTCTTTGTCCTCCTTTGTCGCACCCTACTCATGCTCCAAGGATTCCTAAGAGCCCTTACTTCCTCAAATTTCACATAATGCCTAATCATTGTCTTCCTCAGTGTTGGAATATACACCCTGTATGAATTAGATATCTCGTTGTAGCCCACGAAAATTCCCTTATTTATTGTGGGCTCCATCTTCTTCCAATTATCTAAAGGCACATGGTAGTAAATAAGGTTGCCAAAGATCTGGAAGTGACACACGTCAAGCTTCTTGCCCGTGAAAGCCTCTCTAGCGTGACTCTTCTCAACACCTTTTGTGGGATCCTATTCTGCAAATAGACTACAATGTCGCATGCCTCTCCCCAAAGCAACATAGGTAGCCCCTGGTCATGCAACATAGCCCTATTTGCTCCAAGGATGATCTGGTTCTTGCACTCAACCACCTCATTATGTTTAGGGTTATGAGGTGTGGTGATCTCTGTCCTGATACCCTCCTTGGCACACAAGTCTCTAAAGGAATTGGAGATGTACTGCCCACCATTTTTTGACCTTAGGGCCTTGATCCTCCTACGAATCTGGTTCTCCACTAAGGCTTTGAACTCCACAAACTTTGAGAAGACTTCATCTTGTTGATTTTTCCAAATTTCCTTAATTGATAATTACTTCCAATGATTCTTAAATCAAATCATTTTATACCACATTCATCATTAAGTAGTTTTAGATGAAAATCATCAACAATAAAACAATAATGATAGGAGAGATAGCCAAACATAAGAGACATAAAATTTATCCTAGGACAAAACCAACAACCTTTTCTTAGAGAAATTTATCCAATTCAACAAGGAATACAATCTGAATTCAATAAACTCAAACTAACGAATAACCAAATTCAAGTCAACCCTAGTCAAATTTCCTTCAATTTTCCTCATAAATTTAGTTTTTTGTGCCCCAAAAATTTCGGTCTTCCTCAGAGAAACAAGTCAGCCTTAGATTTTTACCATTCCTCAAATTCTTCCTTTTAGAGCCTCGGATTTGTCCTTCAAATAGCCTCAAAAGATTTCATTTTTTTTATTTGAATTATGCCCAATGGAGAAGGTCAATGGCCATTATATAATGAGAAGGCTTTGATTTTCACCTCTTTGAAAGATGACTTGAAATACAATTTATATTTGTCATTTTCTTTTATTTTGGAGGGCTAAAAATGGTTATGAAGGCCAACCATAGCTACAAAAATTCAAGACACCTTTCTTCATGAAAAAGATCCAATTCTTTCTCGAGGGGTCGTTAATGAAGGTGACATAATATCTCTATCCCATTAGGGGTGGAGAGAAAAATGGTTCAAATAATTTCAAATGTACCAGCTCCAAGATGCTCTTGGCCTTGTTCTCTTTGTTGGGAAAGGATGTATTGGCATACTTGCTAAGTGTGTAGCCCTTGCACACATTATGTTGTTCTACGTTGTACTCTGGAAGCCCTATGGCAATCTCCCTCAAAATAATTAGCGCTCCATGGTGTAGGTGACCCATATGCCTATGCCAGAGCTCCACAAGGTCACATATATGCACATTGATCTCTTTGTTGCTAAAGGTCCCGATTGTCACAAACTGTAACATGTAGAAGTTCATCACCCTAGCTCCATTAAAAATACTTTCTCCATAATCGAAAGGCTTGAGAAAGGCCTTTCCTCTGCTAAAGATAACCCCATAAAATTTTCTCCCAATCATATGACAGGATGCTCCACTATCAATATACCACATATTGCTAGCCACTGAGCTTTCCATGAAAGCTATGAGCAAAAACTCCCTCTCAAACTAAGAAGTAAACTCCTCCACCTCTACTGATGTTACCACATGATCCTTCCTGGATCCCTTCTTCATCTTTGGACACTTGGGGGAGTAATGCCCAAACTGATGACAAGAGAATAATTTTGTTGAGATCTTTGAATCTTTCTTCTTCTTGCCTCCTAAACGGAACTCAAACCCTCCTATATTTTTCTTACTCTTGGCATTGCACCTTTTGCCAATTAGGGAAAAATTTTCCTCTTACTCAGCATTTGCATGAGACCCAGATTTGGCTTTCTTATGAATCTCCTCTTGTATGCAATCACTCTATAGCCTCTCCCATCCTAGTAGGTTTTCTCTGCCACTAAAATCATCAATATATTTTCCCATGATTTCAAAAAACCCAACAATCCAAAACTAACAAGGTCTTTGTCTAATACTATCTCCCCAACCCTATCTGACTTATCCTTCACTTGGGTGAATATAATTAGGTAATAGATCACGGACTTAGACTTAGTCACCTTGATATTTTTTAATTTATCTTTGAGTGCTAGATTCTTGGCTTCACTCGTACCCTGGTACAACCCTAACATAGTTTTCCACATATGCTAAGTTGTATTCTTCCCGAAAAGGTGAGGTATGATGTGATCCTTGAATCCTTCAGGGATTATTCTTCTAACCTTTTTGTCCTTCTTATTATTTTAGTCTAGTTGTTGAGGATCTACTGGTGCGGCTAGTGGACTCTCTACAAAATCCCAAACTCCCCACTCCTCCAAAACTACATTGGCCCTCTCCTTCCAAGAATAGACATTTGAGGCCCCGTCAAGGTGATCCTCAAATATTAGCTCCAAATACGCCATCTTTCTTGTTTGATCTTCTCAAAAACCCTTGCGCAAATCCCACTAGCAGAAAACCCTAGCACGGATTTTCCCTATGTCACACAACAAGAAACCCTAGCGCAATCCTGAAGTGAATTATGTCCCCTTTCTTGCATCTTTCACCTAATCCTGAGGAAAATAACACACTTTCTAGTCTTCAATCACAGACCCAGTCTAATACCATGTTAGCTTTCTAATACCCAACTACTAATTTAATAAAAAATCTGCAATAAAGAGTCTGGAAACTAAAGTCCAAACACTTTTACTAAATACATTGAGTGTTTTGAAAAATAATAGCAACAGAAAATAAATTCACAAAAGCACAACCAATCGATAAAAAAAATACACAAGAAATTACCCAGGAAACCCCAACTAGGGAAAACATGCCAACTTGTGTTTTATTAATTTTCTTAGCAAAAATCTGAAATACTTATTACAAATCAAAGGGGAAACATTCCCTTCAATTTTTTGTCCCTCAACACATTGATCTGTGCACTTATAAACAACTCGGCCTCCTTGCATTCACAGTTGTATGGACTCGTACAAGCTAATTTGGCCCTCTTGTGCAAGCTAACTTGGCTCTGGAAGAGACGTACATTGGCTAAAGGAATTTTTTGAGGCTATTTGACCTCTCTTTTTGCCCTAGTGCATTGATCTAATAAACCCCTCTCTGTAGAGTTGAACACACAAGTCATTTAGTGCATAATGAGCCAAGTTTGTGCCCTTTCTCTCCTTATAAAGTCAACTTGGCCTTCCATCTTCCACAAATGATTGTGATTAAATCTCAATGGATGGTTGAGATCACTTTACTTTTTGACTATAGGAAAAATAGAATTTTTCTATGTCAAAATTAAGATACAGTAAAATTGCGCCTTAGCTTCACTTGTGGGTCCCTCTACCAAATTTAATGCACTTCTAAATTTAGCAGAACCCTTCCTTCTCTAACTCCATCTAACATATATGACATGCACTTTTGGATTGATGTGTCACCTAGAAAATATCCTTCCCCTTAGGGTTGGAAGCACCTAATAGACTATTTCCATAGCCATCCCAAAGATAACTGTGGTAAATTGTTAACAAATCATCAGTTAGAAAGACATTTGAAAATGAGACTTGTGTGAAATACTTGTGTCCCTCTGCCATTAGATGTGGTCCACTATGATAACTTATGATTTCTTTACCTAATGATGTTGATCATAGTTGATCGTAAGGGTGTGTCTTGGATGTTTAATCTTAGGTACATTGGATATGCCTTGGGATGGCTTGACACTTCTCCAACCCCTGGAAGAAGGCATCTAGCCCAACATAAGATCACTTATCACCTTACAACCTAATCTTTCCCCACGGATATAAGTATTTTCTACTAACACTTGAGGAAGCCTCACATTGATGTCTAACACCTTCCAAACTTCTATCCATTGAAAAAATAAGCACAAAAACTAGGGTATTGTTGAGATTGATGTACCCCAAAGGGCCCAAGATGCCCCTAAGTTGGAATTGCTTGCATCTTCTTGATTACCGTTTCCTTGTTCCAACGGCCTGATGATGATGATGAATTCAAATTATTTTCACAGATAGTACACTCTTTGATGATGATGTCATGCCCTAAGCTTGTAACATCACGATTTCATGCCTTAGATTGATGATGTGGGGCTTCCAAATGATGGCATAAGGATAAGAAGTTGTGGCTTGGAGATGAATCCTTTCATATTGATAAGATGACTTTGAGTGAGGAGTAATCTTGGAACCTTATTAGTACATTTCTTGATGGAGATACTCAATTTATGAGGTCGAAGTCATGTTTGAGCTCTTTTTTCCCACATGTGTGGAGGAAAAGGAGCAATTTCATTAAGTTTTATCATTATGAAAGCTATCTTATAGATCGGCTTGTAACCTATTGACCTTGTGGACATTTAAAGTCATTTTTTGGTGTTTTTACTTGTAAATTAACCCAAACTGACTAGGTTACCCTCCTATAGATAGAGGGGAGTCAAATCGAGTGAATCATTATCATACACACTCAAATATTTCTCTTAAAAAGAGTGTGCACTAGTTTCTATTCTTTCTCTTGACTGCAATGGTTTATTAGGGTATTGAATTATCTTGGGGAATATGTTTTGCATGGAGAGACTTTCTTGGATTTATAAAGTAATGATTTGGATAAATGGTGTAATTTTAATGCTATTTTATTCCATTTTTTTGTAATTATTGGAATTAGCATTTACCTTGTGCCATATTAATAAAATTTGTATCTTTTAATAACTCTTATTTCTTCATATGTGAGCAAGTATCCATCAAGGGAAATAGATTGCATCCCTTGACCTTAAATATCTTTAAATTGAAAGTATCTAGTGTTTGGCAGAGAGCTAGTTTCTCTCACACATCTCTATCCAAGGTCCTATTCCTTTAACCCCATCCTCTTGACTACATATGCCCAATTGATTGATGGCATTAGTCCTAATGCATCGATCAAAATAAAATTTTCCACCTTTTTTAATTTTATGGTAAACATGGGTTACGTTTTGGCAAAGTTGGCATTTATAGATTTATTTTACCTATATGTCACTGCCCTAAATTTGACAATTCATCTATTAATTTTGAAAAGGAAAAATACATCATATTATGCATTTTTTAATTTTAGGGGTAACATCTAGGATTTGTTTGTTGCTTAGCACATTTTCCACTGTTAGATACCTCGTGCTGACCTTCCTCTTGTCTACCCCTCAATAGACTTGATGTTTTGTCAATAATACCCTTAGTTGGCTATTTTAAAGTTATTTTTGCAATTTATGTATGCTCTAAGAAGTGTATTATCCTGAAAACCTCATTTGTAACTGCAATCAGTAAATTCATGGTGGCTAGAGGGAAAACTAACTTGAAAATCTATAGAACTTACATCAACCTTCTAGGCTTAAGCTGATAGTTTCCGTTGATCCATCATCTCTCTCTCTCACTATGAACCTTACCTTCCCAGCATGTCTAAATTAACAAGCTCCTTAAGGCTTAAAAATCCTTAGTCATCTAACCTCCGAGTTGTTTTGGAGAAGCCTCCCTTATGGAGATAGTATCCAACCACAAAATAGCAGGGGAAAACCACTATGGTGATAGTGATGGTTGATCTCATTATTTCCCTAGACCTAGAGTGCCTACTGAGGCTTTTCACTAGGCTGCTAGATTTTACGATAACAGGAACCAACCCTCAGCCCAAACAAAACCATATCTAGATATCTCTCTAAACCACCAGCTTGATGAAATGTGCTAGTCATTGAACCTCCAAATTTTCAAAGAGGGAAAATATAGCGGTTAACAGGCCCTAAGTATTAAAAAATAAACATCACATTGTATAACACTTTTTGGATCCATGAATCTGACCAATTCAAAATCAAAAAACAGTATAGTGATCCTGAAATAGCACAAGATTACCTATACAGCAACATTAGCAACTATACCTTCATATTGTCTTCTTGTGGTTTCAATGGACAGTAGGTTAATTAATTGATCATTGTTTGCAAAATACACATCACCAATTACACATTTTTAAGTATATTTATAAAATACTTATTTTTTAAAGGTGTGTCCTTTAAACTCAAGAGAAAAATTACAACAAGCCTGAAGGCTTGACAACAGCCCTGAAGAGGTTATACACCACAAGCAACCCACTTGAATGGGAAAGACAACCCTGAAGGTGTGAACCAATGATCACAAGCACATCCATTTGGCTAAGCTACCATGACAGGCGAGTACTATTGTTAAATTTGGAAAATAGGGCCAAAATCCACCTTTGACATCTCATATGATGGAGATGATATTTTTATTGGATTCCTCTTTCAGATAGGTGCAAAATCAATATAAATATTGTCAAATTTGGGTAAGTAAAAGTAAGTTTTTAGAATTTATTCTTTCTCATGATCATCAAGGTCGGCCCTATCTCCATGTTAGCTCAATAGGTTCAAAGACATGTCCCTTAGTCCTCTTCCAATCTATATAAATAGGGGTGCCTCCACTCTCATTTGTACTCATCTTTCGAACAACTCTTTGGAGAGAAAAGGTCTATGTTTTGCCACAAGAGAGGAAGGTCGATTTGTGCCACACTCTCAAGGAAGCTAGCTCATTGGGTTTCTATTTAGGCTGCATCAAGGTGAGGTGTTATATGCATATACATTAGGGCAGTTATGGATCCTATTTCAGAGGACCAAAGCCTAGGTTGCAGGCCGAGACGTTGTGCTTAAGGACTGTGGAGAAGTGGGATTGTTTTGTTGTTCTGTGAGGGTTGATGGAAGCCTAGGTGAGGCTGTTGCAGAGGACTGTTGGGTACTGTAATGGATAGTTGTAGGCTACAAGACTAGCCACTCCTTTCAGGGCTGTGTAGAGGTATTGACGGTCTGATTCACAAGCCTATGTTGGGAGCATCTTACCATACCTAGGCCGTAGCATATGAAAGTCGTTAGATAATTTTCTAAGGGTTATTATAGCAGCACAAGCTCTAATCTGGCCATGACCTATAAGTAGTAGAATTAGCCCTTCTTTAGAATGTTTCTATCCCTTGTTCATTTCTCTGATCAGATTGAATAGAGGTCCTATAAGGACTGTGTTTTTTCCATCCTCATCATTAGTTTAGAAGGCTTCATATATTCTCAGATCCATGAGTGCAGACATGATTTAGATATGGTATTGTTCATCATATTGAGAGTCAATATCTCCTTATGTGTAATATCTCTCACTCATTCTCTGCTGAACATTTGATCCATAATAATAAGAATAATTGATCAAGGGTTATCCCCTTCTTAGGGTTTTTCCCTGGCTTGTGCCATATCCATGTGTCCTCCTATCTTTTCTTGTTTTTTGCATCCTTTTTCTATGTTCTTTCTTCAGTTACTGTCATGATGATTATGCCTTATGTGTTTTCTAAAGGAAATCTGAACTAATATAGATCTCTGAAGTAATTTTCCTTGCAAAGAACATGTTAACATGAAAAATTAACATGGAATTAGAGCTAGGTCAAGGACAAGTCCAACTAGGAGGATAAGAATAAGCAACCTGAACACTCTATATTTTTTCCACTTCTGAAATTTGTCTTGTGCTATGGACCTAGAGATAAAATCATAAATTTATTTATGGCACATCCCTCTTTGAAAGAAAATTCACATAGGGTATAATGTCTAGAAGAGCTAATCTGAGTTCAATAAGTAGCCAATAAATCTGACTTGGGCACATCTGAAAGGAATCTAGGTCTCATTATGGATCATACAGAGATTTCTTTTTTGATTAGCAACTGTGGCAATTTGGGGTCATTGTTTGTCTTGTGCAGAAAATGGTGTTAAATTATGGAGAAGATCGAGTCTCATTCATACTCACATATTTGCAACAAAGATATCTGGATATAGGGTCTATATTTTTGCTCAGAATTTTTGGATCCATTGATCCAATCTCTTGTCATCCAATTGCAATCAAAATGAAACAATTCCATACCTCTCATAGGTCCAATATTTCTCTGTTGATTGGACAACTTTCAAGCCTACAGATCCCTGGACGATTGTCTTATCTAAACCTTTTTCTAAATAAATTTAAGACTAAAATTAATGATCTGAAATGTTGCAAGACTGTAGTCCGTTCACGAAGTCCGCATGACTCTAAGAAGATAACTTGCTCCAAGATTGTTTGTTGAAGGAGTTATTTGATCTTGTCTTCTTTCACAAATTTGAAGACATGGACTTGTTCCTAAGCATTTTTGGATCCTCTATTGATACACACATAAGACATTAATGATGTTCTTATGATATATATAAGCCTACATGTATTTTCCAAAGTGGTTTTTCTTTGGGTTTTATTTGTCAAAAATTTCATTGGCATTCACCGACCTATGGTTGATTGAAGACAGGATAGCCCAATCTATAGCATAAATCAAACATATGTTATGTTATCTTCCAAGGTGATGCTTGTGCCTCAGACTGAGTTTAATATACGTATAAGAATTCTTACCTAGCATGTTGAATTGTCCACTCTCAAGGCATCCTCAAGTGGCACTCATTTGGCATCTATTCTATTAGTGATCAAGGCTCCCTATAAGTGAAAATATGTATCAAAATATGAAGATGTTGAAGAATTTAGGTCACCTTTATTGTTATAGACCTGAGGTATCTTATTTGGAAAGTTTCAACTTAATATACATGATGGTATTGCAGATTCCAGGTGTTCTTTTGTTAAATAATATTCCACAGCTATACTCCAAGGTACTTCCTATGATAACATCCATGATGTTCTTTGATCCCTGTAATAAAAGCCCTCAACTGTGAGCCATTATCAAGCAGATTTTATATGAAGTCCTAACCTTGCACATTGATCAGTCATCATTGGAATTTTCGTTTATATAAGTAGTATGATTAAGTGATATTGCCTCTTGTTCTCACATATTTTTCATCTTGAAGCAAACGAGATTCACATTATGAACAAAGGGATAATCTTAGCAAAGAAAAATCCTGAGTATCTATGGCATCATGGTTGTATATTTTAATCATACTCAATGTTAGAACTAAGTATGTCCTCCTCGATCAGAATTTTATTCCTCATCTTCTATAAATTTTGTTGTTACTAGGTTATGCTACTTAAATTATACTTTAGGAAGTCAAAGACCCGAATGATATTTGTTGGAAAAATCAGTTTCATTCCATTAGGTGCCTGATAACCTTTTGAGAAATGAAAATTTTCTATAGCTAAAGGGGTCGTAGTCATTTTGACATCTAAATGGTTTCCTATCCTTAAGTACCAGGAATCTAAGGTACCTTGTGTTGAAAAGCGTAACTAGGTCGGTCTTCAGGCTGATTATGTAATTAAGTGTCATACATGCTCCAAGACCTCACTGGAAGTCTATCTCATAATTTCCCTCAATCAATGATGAAAGACAAGCTGTAATATTGAAGAAAAATCACTTTATGTCGGCCTATTCACAATGAGCAAGTCGGCCTATTACTCAGCTAGATGGTCGGCCTAAAAGAGCTTACACAATCATGTATATATACCAAAGTTGTAGATCATTTCGAAGCAAGTGTTTTCGGTCAACACACAAGAACAAATTTGCAAATAAATCTGAAATGAATGCATTCAACCCAAGAGCAAATACTCAGTAGATATAATAAAGGAATTGCAGATAAGTCTACGTCTAAACCAAAACAAAGACAATAAAGGATTTTGGAAATCACAACAGTATCTGCGGACACCACAGTAGAGACTGTAAGTTAAGTGTGGATACTACAATAGAGACAACATATATATAATATAGCAATGATATCACAACATTGTCAGTGCAAATATATATATAGAAAGATGGTATGAAATGTACAGCAAGTAAAAGAAGACATTACATTGAAAATAAGAGAAGGACACTGTACGGATGATGAATTCTAAAGTGTAAAGTAAGGAAGTGATTTACCTTCACATAATAAAAGTGCTACTTCTGCCTAAAATTTTTGTCCTGTGCATTTTGAAAATTTAATTGATGAAAGATTAACTAAGAGAAGACAAGCTCACTAGTAATTATCAAGAAGAGAATTTGTATTAACCTTAAGCCCTCAAATTCTAAACATGGTTTCAGATCTATTTCTATAGTCAAATGTAGTTCATAGATGGACAATCTATTTGTTTTTTAGATGGATTAACACAGTGTGGATACCTCTCATTGTTCAGATAAAAATCTCAGAGATACAATGAGATTATTACAATAAGAGTATTAAAGACACTTGGAAGGAGGACTACTCTACAAGTGCTCGAATTTAGAGATCATACCAAATGGTCTGATATAATGAAAAGGATTTCAGTGATAAAGCTTAACCACAATACCACAATTTTAAGGTTTCAGTGATGTAACTTCAAGTAATAAATTACAGTGACATGGATAGATGTCATCATAACAATCAGCTATTATAGAAGTGAACCCACATTGAAATGACCACAAAATTCCGGTGATATCCCTCAGTAACAAAATGGTTGGTTGGATCATATTACAGAGATGCAGATTCGATATGACAACAGTGAAGAGATTAAATGATAAGAATGATGACTCAACAAAAGTCTCAGTGCTCTCCCTCAATAACATCTCATAATATCCCAGTGACATTCTCGGCATGACTAAATAGACAAGACTTCGGTCATTATTTCTATCACAGTAATAGAAATATGATCCTATCATAATTCATAGTGGTCACAGCCTTGGAAGAATATAGTCTGAAATTTCAGCTACATGAATGAATGACATATGATCTCTAGTCTGGAACAGTCCAAGAAGATCATTCAAGGAAGAACAAGGTGAAGATCTCCTCTTCACTTGCCAAGTAAGTACTTTTCATTTTCTTTGTAATTTTGGTTAAATGAGTTCGATTTGCAAGGAGATAGATAATGTGGTTGTATTACCAAAGATCCTTGCATGAAATAAGGAGGATAATCATGGTCCTTGTAGATGATTTAATTCATAGATAAGGGTCTCCTTTGAATTCATGTAAAGGAACTCTTAAGGTTCTCTCACATGAAAAATATTTGAGACACAAAAGAAGCTAAAAGAAGAATTATGAAAAGTACAAAAAATTTCATGTCACCGAAATAAATGGAAAGAGGGACTAAGAGATCATCAAGACAAGTCTCTCTCAATATAAAACTTGTATAGCTCCCAGATTCTACTTAACAATTGATGTGATGTGACATCATGAAATTATAAGAAACAAGAACTCATATGATCATGAGGGTAAAATAAATCATGGGATAAGTAAGTGATCTCAGAATGAAAGTATTTGTAATGCTGTGAAAAGGATTCATTTCCATTTAATTAAGTGTGAAAAATGTTTTTCATGTCTTGCAAATTAAACAAAGTGTTTTTGGTAACTGTTTTTGAGTTTATGTGTGAGGGAAGGTTAATTAAAATTACAGTTTAACATCTTAAATCCGAAATAAACAGCAGCATAAGTTCACCATAATAGCACAGCAAGATGATGAGGTAGTTCACCCCTCCTAGGTTACATCTACCAGGTCCAAGGCTCCCAATGGGCATGTCCTTGCTCTATTACGTTGCTAAAATTGGTATTATATTAATAAAATGGCCTAGACAGGTAAAACCAGCTATGAAAATGAATTCAGAAGGTAGAAATAAGCTAAGAATGAGTTTTATTTCACCTCAAACAATGAAGTGTAGCCCAATGCAGCTCCATTTCCCTCTTGGCCCTCGTGGCTCTCCAAGCTTCCATAAAGAAAAAATGGCTGAAAAACACCTCTGTTGGCTTTGCAACCTATCCCAATGGCTCCAAAATTCTCAAAATACTCAAAATTGACCTAAATTTCTTCCAAATTGGTCCAATATTGGAGAAGTTATGATTAAAAGAAGATTTTTCCCAATGTCAAGTAAAAATCCCACCAAAAATGGATTAACTAGAGTTAACCCCACCAAAAATGGGTAAAAATATGAATTTGGTAGAACTGGTGCCCACCTTGGTGGAACCACTAATAGTTATAATAAATGTTAGGATAGTTGCAGTCACATGCGCATTTAGTGCCCATGAGTTTGGTGGCAATAAATATTATGGTTGCAATTAAATGTTACGGTAGGGAGTGGTCACATGACCCTCCTGTCGCAATCGTCGGAATAAACCACGGCTTTAACGGTTTTACCAACCGTTACCTCAAACTCCAACTTTGCAGACATGTGACCAGAGTTAATGTTAATGGTCTAACCATTTGGCTATTAATTTTGATGTTATCGCACCCCCGATCTTATGGTGAGGTCACATGAGATGGGGGATAGCCCTTTAAACCTCCACCCATTTATTATAACAACTTCAAATATACTATGTCTCCTATGGCTATTAAGAACCACCGTGCAACCCAATGGTAAGGTGTGGGCACGCTAGACCGCAGGGCACGGGTTCAATCCCCCGGACCTCCAAATAATTTTAACATACACCATTCACATGCAGCCTGGGGCCACGTGGTGGCCTCCAGGCTTGCCACATGGCACCTTTTAATTGGCCATGCAAATCCAAAGTCAAACCACTGTTCATACAACACTTGCCACTTTTCAATCCTTCATTCATCCCTGTGGAATATTCTAGGGAATATTTTGAGGAATATTCTTGGAATATTCCAAGGAATATTATTTCTTTCGAATAATTCCAAAGTCAAGTTAACCTTGGTCAAACTAAATTTTTGAAGGATACTAAAAAATTCAAACTTGCATAAATTTCACATACGACATCGAATTTGAGTGCCATTCATGGTGCCAGAATCATAGCGACAAGGCCTATCCAGTCTTCAGTTTTCAACCAATTCTATGCAATTCCAATTTTTGAACATTTTTTCAACTTAGGACATTATCACTTGATCACACCTCCCAAATGGGAAGCTTTTGGATCCCAAAAGCTCTCTGATTTACAAAAATTGAAGATGAGGAGTCTGATTCTCGACTCTTCCAACCTTGAACTACTGGAGTCTTCCTAACTTCATCAAATTCAGCTTCTCATAAAAAGATAAATTCTTCCTTGAATCCGTTGACCAACCATTGCTAACATTTCTTGACTCATGATGCAAATTTTTGAAATTTTCTGAACAATGCCTGAAATTTTCAGAATACATACTGCTCCTACAATGGTCTAACTTCAAAGGAAACTAAAATTGAGATTCACCTTGCCAACTTTCCTCGTGGAGAATTTTTGCCAAATGAACCATGTACTTGCGTCGAATCTAGACCAAGTTTTCTCGCCATACCAACCTGCAATTCTGAAACCAGAAATGACCTATGCTGAACTTTGTGCCCTCTTTTCTTGCATGCTTTACCCTCTCTTGGTTCTTGCACCACCTTGCACTAAAACTTTGTTCTCTAAACCAATCGACACCAAAGGCATTTTCTGCAACATCTTATCATCAACCAGAGATGACTTGCTTTCAGGCTGAAACATATCATCATTTACATCAGCAATAACATGAAAAGGAGAATGTACAAAATCTTTTTGCTTAATCATCAACAAAGTTAAATTTTGACTTACATTGACAAGCCTTTTCAACTGCCCCACATTGAATAAAGGAGATTATAGCTTCTTCCGATGTGCTCTCACAATAAACTCTTTACCATCCTTGAACAAATCATACTTTTTCTCATGGTGATGGAAGATCGCTTTCCTATCATAAAAATATGGACTACCCAACACCACACCTGTAATGTCAAGCGATACCACATCCAGTTCAACCAAGTCAACATAATGAGTTGTTATGGCGAAGCACAACATGCACTTCCTTGAGACTTGTAAATTAGCATCCTTGCAAATCCATCCAAGTGGATATGGCTTTGGATGAGGTATGGTCTTAAGTTTCAGCTTCTTGACTAACTCTTTTGAGATGAGATTAGCTTGTGACCCACTGTCAAATAGTGTGTCTATATTTGTGTGTTTTGAGATTATCCTTATATGAAATAGCTCTATCCTCCTCTTTTCATTTTGAGCTTCTATGTGACAGTTTATCATGCTAGAACTAGGATTTGTTTCATTTACAACCTCTTTCCCCTTTATGTTCCTTAGTACCATGGCTATGCTTTTAGTTTCATCACCTTATTAGACCCTAAGTCTTGTTCAACAGTTGTAATAGATTTACCCTTTTCTTTGGTTTTATCTTTGTTTTTAAATTTCTCTAATTTCAGCTCTGGATAAAGTTTCCAACAATGGTCCTCATCGTGGCTTGTTTTGGAACAGTTTTTACAAAATAAATTTCCTTTTTCTTTCCTAGAGTTTGCATTTCTTTTCCTCCCTTTTCCTTTAAATTCATTATCCATATTCCCATCAAAAGATTGTTTCCCTCTAGCCTCTAAATGCGTAGGTTGTACACAAACTTCATCTGGACTAGTAGGATTGAACATAAGGATATTATGAATAAGATAAGTGTGTAAACCACCTATATATTTCACCAAGGTATCTTGACTATGCAAATCAATTCCAAGTAGTAAAGCCCTTCTTCTAAACTCTTGAGTGTAATCTTGAACACTTTGTCCTTTAAGTTATCTAAAACATTGCCAATTCATGATAGCCTTTTGTAAATGAGCTAATGGATAAAATTGCTTCCTAATTGTGGAAATAAATTCAGCGCATGATAAAGTGATCTTATAATGTTCTTTAATTTCATCCTTGGTCTTGGCCTCCCACCATACCAATGCTGCTCCTTCCATTCTTAACGAGGCTAACTGAATCTTGGTGTCATCTTCATGAAGGTTTTGTATCCTCAAGTAAACTCACAATTCTCTTATCCAATTTTCAAGTTTCTCTGCATTGACTTCTGTAATATTCCTAATTAGCCCAAGCTAATAGGAATATTTCATTTTCTTTTAATTTTATTTATTGATGGATAAAATGTAAAGGAGGACATGAAAAACTCCTAAAACATAAAAATAAATCAATGCCCAATGTGAACAGAGAAAAATCAGGGCTTTCTTAATAAACGCCACTTGTGTGTGAACAATATTCAGCCACTTGACTGGATCAACATGACCAAATCACTAAGCAAAGGAGATACATTGAACCACTTTGACGACCTAGCGTAGTTGTAGAAGGTGGATCCCATGTGAAAGGAGTTAATTCATTTGAAGTGGTTTAGGTTTTTTCACATCCTCATCTTATAAAAGGAAGAAGAAGGCTCAAGTAAAAAGGGTTGTTGATGATAATTCAATTTTTAGATTGCTTGAGCAACTCAAAACCTCTTGGCTGCTGAGCTAAGAGAGAGGAATTTCCTATTTAGGAATTCCTCCTCCTTCCTTGAGGGTCTCTTGGAGGAGATTGTGTTGCATTGGTCCATTATTTGGCATTGTCCAAGCTTCACCTCCCTTGACAGTGTAAATCCTTATTAGGGCTTCACTGTTTAGAGAGTTGTAGCAAGTGGAATCAGATCTATTCAGATCTGAATATTTCTATTGCATATTCTCAGTGGGAAGTCATCTAAATCATTGGCAAGAGTGAAAATGCCGTTTTGAGCTTCAGATTCTTATCTTGGCATGAGGCCAAAGTGTGCATCACTTCATCTGCATAGTTAGCTTCAGAAACTGCGTTATTTTGTAAGCAGAGTGGCAGTGTTTATTTGCTAGTAGTTTGGAGGAGAGATCTCTGGTGAAAGAGCTACTTTCCTTCACTAAGGTGATCCATGGATTGGCCAACCAATCCATGTCCTATTTCAGATCTGATATACTATGTGATATATTCTTCAGAAATTTCTGAATTTTACTGCAGATCCATGGTGTAGATCTCAGATCTATTCAGTGTCCTTCATTATCAGCTGAGATCCCCAAGGGGAATGTACTTAAAAGTCATATTTTCATATAGATCCCATTTATATCTATCATTTTGTACTCTGATCTGTGATAGATCTGAAACTTAATGAAACACTACTTTATATTTCTGAAAATTACGCTGTTTGGTTCATCCTCTACTTCTTGTGTCATAAAGCCTAGTTTTGAGACCTTTTCTTCAAGTATAGATCTGTATTTTCTAATGTAAGATCTTTAAATCACATTCTCAGATTTTCATACTGTTATCTCTACATAAAATCACCAAACCCTTTATAAAATATGCTCTTTATGCTTCAAAAAATTTCTGCATACTCCAAGTCATGGGAAATCAGGAATTTTAAGCCTAGTCGGGAATGGAGGATTTGTTTAACATAGAAAAACACATTTTTTTTTGCTAAAATTTGGAATTTGAATCCATATTAACCTAATATAACATATCCCAGAGCCATGACCCTTATTTGTATGCATATTTCTGAATACAGTCATTTTAGGGCATGAAAAGCTGCTTTTCCTCAACTTTTTTAGAATAAAAGATGAGTAAAGGTTTCTGCAGTACTTGGAATTTGTTTCTGAGTTTTTTTAAACACATTTTATGATATTTCAAGAACACATTCCTGAAAATTCATTTTTCAGGCATGTCTTGCTGAGCAATCCATTTTGGGAACATTACAGTGGTATCAGAGCATGATCTCTGTCACAGCCTGTGAGATCAATATATTAGAGAAGTGAAGAGAAGGAATAGATATCAGAATTATGGAGATGATGATATTTCTCTCATCAGTGTTTAGATCTAAGAATGGCCTCTCCAAAGAGGTAAATCAGAAGAGAGAAGAAGATGCACCGAGACTCCTAGAGGGTTTCGAGAAGAAGAAAGTTGCAGTGAGACCTATAGAAGGTTTCAATAAGGAGAGGAAGACCCAAGCATTTCCTACCCTCACAAAAAAGATGCATTGTACATAAGAAACAAGAGCATGGCTCCACCACTTGGAAGAATGACAGAAGAGGAGATCTTTGTGCTCCTTTTCCAGACCTTGAAGGGTATTGAAGAAGATCTCAAGAAGATTGAGAGGGTGGAGACTTTTACCAGCGCTGGCACAACCTTGGAAGAGAAGCCTTCATGTTTAGTAATGAAGGAAGACTACATATTTGCAGAAGAATCTCTTGCTTCTACATCACACCGAGGTATGATTAAAAATTCATCTATTGTCATTTCAGCACATTGTATGAAGAGATCTACATCTTTGCATGCTGCTGATTTGGAGAAATAGAGTTGCATTGTGCTGTGCAAAGGCAGTGAGGAAGAAGAGAGGAACCATTCCTCATTGGAGCATTCACATGGAAGATTCATTCATGAAGCAATAGAGGGTGGAATGATGGATGGTAGACATCTTGAAGTGAGAAACTCTTTCTCCCTTCTAGATGACCCTTTCTCAATGAGCACACCCCTACTCAAAGAGAAACTTCTACTTGCAGAAAATACAAGGCCCCTTTGGCTTTGCGGGGCTATGCATGAGGAGAAGACATCATGGAAATAATTCATTGGAGGTGCACTTCAGCACATCATGGAGTGAAAAGTTCTTCAACATTTTAAGGAGGATCTTCCCTTCTCACAGGAACAAAGAGTAGATGGAGGACATCTTCGGATGGATAACATATCTCATGACTGTGTTGGAAATTTCTTGAGCCATGCACATCATGATGGGAGGTTTTTTCCTAAAACCTATTTGGGTCCTCATAGGGTCAAATTGATCCTCGAGAAGATTGCATTTGAAGGTCCCATGAAATGCAGGAATTTGATTTGGGATGATGGTAGCCCTCATGGGAGGAGTACCATGATGAAGGGTGGAAGGAGACATCCCCAATTGGTTGAGTGGATGTGGATGGAGAGCAACAATCTGGAGAGCTACTTGCAGATCTATGACACTGGACAGCGGGAGGTTTGGCTGCATTGGTTGCTCTTGAAAGAGTTTGGTCATCACTCTCTTTCCAAGGGTATGTGGCAGAATACTTGCATCATGGGGCAGCAAAGAGTATGGGAACATTGTGTTGGCATAATATTCTTCATGTCAAGCACCATGTTGTCACTACATGATTTGGATGATGGAAGTATGAGGAGGTAGCAAAAGGTTTTGTTGCCTAGGATGTTCTTGAGAGAGCAAGGGCAACTTTTCTCTCACATTTTTCATGATGTTGTAGGAGGAGAAGATTGCACTATCATAGTGAAAAAGGGTTACTCATTGGCCTTAGATGTTCAAGAAGGACTTTCTTCATGGGAAGGACTTCTCATATGTAACAGCATTATGGGAGATGCCTTTGACATTCTGCATGTCAAATATTTGAGCTATGTGTTGATGGGAGCCTATTTGCATAGGCCAAAAACGTTGTCACTTTGGAGCTGGGATTTATTGATGGAGTATTCCCAGGATCACTTCTCATTCGATGCACTTGGTGATAAAAGAGGAGGTGAAGAATATGAAGTGGTAGATGGAGACATATATTACTGTGGTGTGCTTTTCTTGACTTGGGTTTCCAAGCATGAGGAGAAGGACTTTCATGTAGCACTTGGTTCATTCCCCTTCATGACAATGTTCCAAACTATTATGGAGGGTTCATTCATGAGTCCATGTATCTTCTTGCTTCCAACATATGGTGAGAGATTTTTCTTTCATCCTCTCACCATCTTTTGGCAGTGCATCGTTCCACAAGAGGGCAAGCTATTCATTGAGCTCCATGATCTTCATTGGGCCAAATTATATGATGGAAAAAACCATCTCTTATGTGGCCTTGGGCAAAGATGTTTTTCTTACATGTATGTTCATTTGATTCATATGATTAACCATGTAAGAAGAAACAATTTGCCATGTATTCTTCTAAAGTACCAATATGTAAAACTATGCTGTAAAGACTTGGGGAACTGATGGTACTCTCTTACATCACATAGGACCTTTAGTATTTCCTTCATGATGGTGATAATCATGTTCTCAATTGCTGATCTTGCTTTTATCTTGATGGGAGACATGATGTTGAGTGAAGCACATGGTTTGGACGTGTCCTTTTGGGAAGTATTTTCCCACATTTTCTGCAGTGCATGTTCTAATGGGAACATGGGAAGAGTTGTGGCCACCATGAGAAAACACTTGTTTCTCTTGGAGGTGAGCCATGTGTGTGATGGGATACCTTATGATGATACTCTTCTATCCATCACATATGAAACATTTTGGGCTAATTGGTTTTACAACGTTGGAGGGAGGATCTTTGCAGATCTACTCTTCATGATGCCACTTGAGGGAAATAACCTTGCAGCCCAAGATCATTTTTCACTCTACACTTATCTTAAGTGGAGAGGAGGACAACATGGGGTAGGTTATCTTGTCTACCATATGCATATTTTCAGTCCACCTATTTTGCGGGAGCTCAAGGTGGAGGAACATTTTCAGGAGTTGCCATGTTGGGAGGTGACTCATTTTGTGTGGATGATTCCTTGGGAATGGAGGATCCACATGGGAATGTTGTTTCCCAATACATTTCAGATTCCATGCCTCAAGGGAGCCTCTAGGCAGCACCTTATTTCCTTCTTGAGTACTCTACTTATTCATGATGATAGTTATTCAGCTAATTTACATGCTTGGGAGAGTCAATATGGAGATTCATTTTGACACAACATCTCATTATTTGGAGGAGATCATCATATGTGGATGCTACAGTAGGAGGAGGGGACATCCTTCAGTTCTATCCTTGCAGTTGCTTGAAGACAAGAAACATTTGGGAGGCGAGGACTGTATGTTCCTAATTATCCCAAGCTAATAGGAATATTTCATTTTGTTTTAATTTTATTTATTGATGAATAAAATGTAAAGGAGGACATGAAAAACTCCTAAAACATAAAAATAAATCAATTCCCAATGTGAACAAAGACAAATTAGGGATTTATTAATAAAATCCACTTGTGTTTGAACATGATTGAGCCACTTGACTGGCTCAACAAGACCAAATCACTAAGCAAACCAGATACATTGAACCAATTTGAAGACCCAGCGTAGTTGTAGAAGGAGGATCCCATGTGAAAGGGGTTAATTCATTTGAGGTGGTTTAGGGTTTTTCACATCCTCATATTAAAAAAGGAAGGAGAAGGCTCAAGTAAAAAGGGTTGTTGATGATAATTCTATTTTGATATTTCTTGAGCAACTCAAACCCTCTTGGCTGCTTATCTAAGACAGAGTAATTTCCTGTTTAGGAATTCCTCCTCCTTGCTTGAGGGCCTCTTGGAGGAGATTGTGCTCCATTGGTAAACTATCCGGAATTGGCCAAGCTTCAACTCCCTTGATAGTGTAAATCCTGATTAGGGCTTCACTGTTTCAAGAGTTGCAGCAAGTGGAATCAGATCTATTCATATATGAAGAGTTCTATTGCATATTCTTAGTGGGAAGTCATCTAAATCATTGGCAGGAGTGCAATAGCTATTTTGAGCTTCATATTATTATCTTGTCATAAGGCAAAAGTGTGCATCACTTCATCTGTGTAGTTATCTTCAGAAACTATGTTATTTTGCAGGCAGAGTGGCAGTGTTTATTTGCTAGCAGTTTGGAGGAGAGATCTCCGATGAAAGGGCTCCTTTCCTTCACTGAGGTGATCTGTGGATTGGCCAACCAATCCATTTCCTATTTTATATCTGATATAATGTGTGATATATTCTTCAAAAATTCCTGAATTTTACTGCAGATCCATGGTGTAGATCTTAGATCTATTCAGTGTCCTTCATTATCAGTTGAGATCCCCAAGGGGAATGTACTTAAAAGTTATATTTTCATATATATCCCATTTAGATCTATCCATTTGTAATTTTATCTGTTATATATCTGAAAATTATGAAACAATGCTTCAGATTTCTGAAAATTAAGTTGTCTAGCTCATCCTCTACTTCTTGTGTCATAAAGCTTTCTTTTGAGACCTTTTCTTCAAGTATAGATCTGTATTTTCTAATGTAAGATCTTTAAATCATATTATTAGATTTTAATACTATTATTTCTACATAAACTCACCAAACCCTTTAGAAAATACGTTATCTATGCTTCAACAAATTTTGCATACTCCAAGTCATGGGAAATCAACAATTTTAAGCCTAGTCGGGAATGGAGGATCTATTTAACATAGAAAAATGCATTTTTTTTCTTCTGAAATTAGGCATGTGAAACCCTCTTTACCTAATATAACATATCCTAGAGCCATCAACCTTAATTTTATGCATATTTCTGAATACAGTCATTTTAGGGCATGAAAAGCTGCTTTTCCTCACCTTTTTTAGAATAAAAGCTGAGTAAAGGTTGCTGCAGTACTTGGAATTGGTTTTTGATTGTTTTTAAACATATTATATGATATATGAAGGACACATCCCTAAAAAATGAATTTTTCAAGCATGTCTTGTTGAGAAATCCATTTTGGGAACATTACAACTGCACCATTAAACATAGGCAACTCAAATTTGACATCAAGATTTAAAAATGGAATTTTACCAGTAGTTTTATAATTGTGAGATTGATTCACTGAAGTTGAGGATGACGATGTAGAGGAAAAGGATGAAGATGGGGATGGTGGATCACCATTTCCTCCATGTCCTTTCTTTGACTTGTCATCACTTTTCTTTCCTCCTGAAGAACCCTTTCCTTCTTTCTGGATTTTAGAACCTTCTCCAACAAGCCTATCATTCCTTTCTTGGTAGAGTATCCCCACTATCTTCATCATATCCAAGAAATCCTTTCGGAAGACCCGTTCCACTTCTTTGGGATCCATATCTTCAGGAGCTTCTCCTTCTCTTGAAGACATGCTTGAAGCTGCTTCTATGGCTTTTGTAGGTGGCTCTTTGACCCTTCTCGGTTGTGGATTACTTTTCACACTAACCAAGTGTCCTTCACGTCTCTTGAGTTTAAGCCTAGTAATCATTAAAACTTGCAAACAGTCAACTATATCTTTGCAAAAAACAAATGCTGAGTTAAACTATAGCTTCTAAGGCTCTAATACTGAGCTCTGATACCATCTAATTTGAAAATAAAATTTATTTTAATGCTTTGCAAAGTATTAATTTCCATTTAATTAAGTGTTCAAAGTGTTTTTCATGTCTTGCAAATTAAACAAAGTGTTTTTGGTAACTATTTTTGAGTTAATGTGTGAGGGAAGGTTAATTGAAATTACAATTTAACATCTTAAATCTGAAATATGCAGCAGCATAAATTCACCATAACAGCACAGCAACAAGATGAGGCAGTTCACCCCTCCTGGGCTACATCTGCTAGGTCCAAGGCTCCCAATGGGCATGTCCTTGCTCTATTAAGTCGAACAAATTGGTATTATAGTGATAAAAAGGCCTCAAAAAGAAAAACCAGCTGTGAAAATGAATTTAGAAGGTAGAAATAAGCTAAGAATGACTTTTATTTCACCTAAGACATTGAAGTGAAGCCCAATGCTGCTTCATTTCCCTCATGGAACTTATGGCTCTCCAAGCTTCCCTGAAGGAAACATGGCTGAAAAACACCTCTATTGGCTCTGCAACCTATACCAATGCTTATAGAATGCCCATAATACCCAAAATTGACCAAAATGTTGTCCAAATTTCTCCAATATTGGAGAAATTATGATTAAAACAAAATTCTTCCCAATGTCAAGTAAAAATCCCACCAAAAATGGATTAACTGGAGTTAACCCTACTAAAAGTGGCCAAAAATCAGAATTTGGTTGAATCAGTGCCAAACTTGGTGGAACCACTAATAGTTATAATAAATGTTAGGGCAGTTGCAGTCACATGCACATTTAGCGCCCACGATTTTGGTGACAATAAATATTATGGTTGCAATTAAATGTTACGACGGGGAGTGGTCACACGAACCTCCTGTTGCAACCATCGGAATAAACCATGGTTTTAACAGTTTTACCAACCGTTACCTCAAACTCCAACTCCGCGGACATGTGACCAGAGTTAATGTTAACGATCTAACCATTTTTTTATTAATTTTGAAGTTGCCACATCCCCGGTCTTATGGTGAGGTCACATTGGATGGGGCTAGCCCTTTAAACCTTCACCCATTTATTATAACAACTTCAAATATATCATGGCTCCTATGGCTATTAAGAACCACCGCGCAACCCAATGGTAAGTTGTGGGTGCGCTAAACCGCAGGTCGTGGGTTCAATCCCCCGTACCTCCAATTAATTTTAACATACGCCATTCACATGCGGTTTGGGGCCATGTGGTGGCCTCCGGGCTTGCCATGTTGCACCCTTTAATTGGCCACACAAATCCAAAGTCAAACCACTATTCATCCAGCACTTTCCACTTGTCAATCCTTCATTCGCCCCTATAGAATATTCCAGGGAATATTCTCAGAATATTCCAAGGAATATTTTTTTTTAATAATTCCAAAGTCAAGTCAACCTTGGTCAAACTAAATTTTTGAAGGATACTGAAAACTTCCAACCTGCATAACTTTCACATACAATGTCAGATTTGAGTGTCGTTCATGGTGCCAGAATCGCAGCGATAAGGCCTATCTGGTCATTCAGGTTTCAACCAATTCTAAAAAAATCCAAATTTTGAGCATTTTTTCAACTTAGGACATGATCACCTGATCAGTAAGTTACCTCACTCATGAACCTAGGGTTTTTATGGAAGAAGACAAGTTGAAGGCAATAGTTTTGTAAACATTTGTAGAAAAGGAAGAACATGATTTAAAGAAAAAAAATATAAGTAAGAAGAAGCGAGGGATCTACACTGCAATTGAGATCTTCCTCTTCTTTAAGAGATTTATGTTGGTTATATGATAGAAAGCAATGTAACATCCTGATCAAAGCATGGTAGGAGCTCCTTGTGAATTAGCTTTGGGGAAAACCTCTTTGATAAACATTACTAATGTAAAGTAGTCATCAAAAGAAAGGGTCGCCATGGAAACATATTTCTAGGATGTAATGACATATTGATGAAGTAAGCCAAAGGAATAAAAGCTCTTAATTCTTGGAAGATTGCTACAGGATGACTCAAAGATAAAAGGTATGAGGTATGTATATATTTACATGCTGAAATTAGATGTTGTGAAGTCATACGGTTGTGGGTAATGGAATTTTGTATGATCTATGGAGGATTATCTCTCAATGCATGGAAAAATTAAACCAACATAATATGTCCTCATAGAATATGAGGTAGATGTATATGAACGAGGAACTGGAAAAATGTGCAAGTTCTTAGGAATGGAGAATGCGCAGAATGGAAGAGATCATGAAATGAAACCTTGTCAAGAGGTAGTTATCATCCATAGACTAAGAATTTGTGACTAAAATATCTCCTGGGAAGTTCTGTAGACTCTGATAGAAGTCTGGTAAAGGTGAAGACCCTTGGCAAAAAAATATCACTAGGAGATGTGTCAATCAGTCTGAAGGATTTCGATGCCTATAGGAAGATGTCATGATGAAAGATCATCACTGAGATAACTTTAATTAATATGAATAAGTTTATCTGGATGAATTTGTGCAGGGTTGCTAATCATGAGAAAGGATGTATGATCATTGGAAATTATTCAAAGGAAAGCAGCATGGCTTAACAATGGACCAGATAAAGGAAGTCTGATGAATCACTCTTTGATAGCTAACATGACTCAGGATGGAAGTGATTGATGATTTGTACACTATGAAGCTAAAATTTGGAGATTCCTCAATATCGAAATCCATGACATTGAGGAGAGGAATTCTTCATGAGAAGCTGGGTGTCTCACCATTGCTGTTAGAGGTCCTTGGTTAAGAGGGAGTCTAATGGTAAGTTTCTTACTTGGAAGAAACTTGGTAATTCCTAAGGATGAGCTCAGGTACATTTCTTATATAGGAATCAGTACATTTCCTTGTTGAATAAGGTCCTCCCTAGTTGAGAGGGAGAGATAGACACATCATTCTGGTCTTGGGAAGACAGAATGGAGGATTGGGTAATCATTTGGCATTCGATACTCTTTGAGAATGTGATAGGGAATTCATGATAAGAGAATTCAGGGACCGATATTCTTTAAGGGCTAGCTACCCAAGAGAATAATATTCCAAGAAGGTCATAGTTTGGGAACACTTGGGTGGAGTATGTACCTTGGAGAGACAATGACGAAGGTGTCTATAAGTTATGTGTCTCACCATCATTGTAGCCCATTTTCTTGTTGAGAGATGGGGCTGTTAGTCAAGGCCTTGCACTAGGACAATGTTGGTTGATATGATTCTATACAAATGTGATTACCAATCTGATTCTTTTTATGAGATTCTTCATTTTGAAAGTAACCATGTACCTGTAAGAATACATCCCTAGTTAAGAGGGAGTGTTGAAAAGTGTAACTAGGTTGGACTTCATGTTTCCTATGTAATTAAGTGTCATACGTGCTCCAAAACCTCGCTGAAAGTCTAGCTCATAATTTCCCTCAATCAAGATAAATGATAAGCTGTATTATTGAAGAAAACTCACTTTATGTCAGCCTATTCACAATGAGAAATTTGGCCTATTACTCAGCTAGATGGTCGACCTAAAAGAGCTGACACAATCATGTATATATACCAAAGCTGCAGATCATTTGGAAGCAAGTGTTTTCAGTCAACACACAAGAACAGAGTTGCCGATAAATCTGAAATGAATGCGGTCAACCTAAGATAAAATACTCAACAGAGATAATAAAGGAATTGCAGATAATTCTGCGTCTAAACCACAATAAAGACAATAAAGGATTTCGGACATCACAACAGTAATTGCAGACACCACACTAGAGATCGTAAGTTAAGTGCAGATACTACAACAGAGAAAGCATATATATAAGATAGTAATGATATCACAACAGTGGCAGTGAAAATATATATATATATATACAAAGATGGTATGAAATGTACAACAAGCAAAAGACGAGATTACGGTGCAGATAAGAGAAGGACATAGTACCGATGATGAATTATGAAGTGTACAGTAAGAAATTCATTTACCTTCCCACAGTAAAAGTATTACTTTTTCCTAGCATTTGTGTCCTGTGCATTTTGATAATTGACTTGATGAAATATTAATTAAGAGAAGACAAGCTCACAAGTAATTATCAAGAAGAGAATTTGTATTAACCTTAAGCCCTTAACATTCTCAACACCTTGTTGGAAGATACAGATGCTTGCATAAGTGATCTTGAATTAAGTATCCTGATGATTCAAGGTTAGATGGGCAATGGAAGGAATGCCTCAGGGAAAGCAGTATTTCTAATCTCTCTCTCCTCCAAAGGGTAGACACCTTGACATGACAATATACAGTGTTTAATAATCCTCATATCTATCAATGTAATAGACTGTTAAAAGTCAAGGTGGAAGAACTTACCATTAAAACTTAAAGATATATCCTAGTGCTGGTTGTAACAACATCTGATCTTTCTGATATAAATAGTATTATCTATCCCAATTCTGACAAGAAATAGAGGAAGGGTCATGAATTTATTTGATATAGTAACTCTATTTATTTTTCATATAACAGTTGATTTTATACTTCCACTGACTTGGGAATTCGAGGGAAGAGAATAAAATTTAGAAGATCGTCTTTGTAAAAAATCGACTTTTTTCATACTTATAGCCAAAATCATCTGCAAGCTAATTTGAAAGTTAAATTACCATCTAAAAGAAGGTCTCAGAGGGAGCTATAGTTTATTCCAAGGAAGTCATCTATATCAAAGGACATTGACTCATGACATCTAATTATAATAGTCTAATGACTCCCAAGATAAATTGACTGACTTTGGTGCATGTACCAAAGGATGAATATATGGCTTCATATAGCTTGATGGATATGCTTCGTATCAACATACCTTTTCCCACGATTAGAAGTAGATATAAATGTTTATTAATAAAATCTGTCAGATGTTGATCCTCCCTTTCTTCATCATTATTTGAGTGAGAAAAACTATTTTATCTTGATAAGATCAAGATCACCTTTCTTCTGTAAGATGCTATAAGTCATGGAAAAACCCTACTATCAGGGTCTCGATTGTTTATTGAGCTCTGTAAGACTAGTTAGAAGAAGTAAAACAATTATCATGATATTCGAAAGGCAAGGATGTCAAATTACCTCTATAGTTTCTGTTGAAAATTAATAAGTCCATAGAAATGTGTGGATTCATCTATGCACTTCTGGATGGAGCTATAAAGCTCTTATTGTCTATCCAAATATCATCACCAAGATCTATACTTGTTTTCTAGGCAACAACTTGGCATTGTTCCTTCTATGAAGGTATATGTGGTTAAGATTGAACATTGAGCTCTGGGAGCTCCTCGGGGCTTGGGGTACTTATTGAGCTATAAGCGACCATAGCATGAGTGGTTCACCTTCCCCTAGAGGTGTGTTGTGTACAGTGTGATTGTTTCACCTTCCCCTACATTTGCGGACACATGTATGTAAGGTGAGTAGTTCACCTTCCCTACTGTTGATGACATATGGATAGGATGAGTGGTTCACCTTCTATAATGGCATATGAGCAGGATGAGTGGTTCACCTTCTCCTGCGGGTACCCTAGTGAAATATGCATATAGGAATCTATTGAAATGTCAGTGGGACATGGTTCATCCTTTCCCCACATTTAGGATGCTTATTCTATTGAGAATTTGGAGGGCTAGTGATTAATTCAAATTCTCTTCTTGATAATTACTTGTGAGGTTACCTGAGCTACTTATGTATTTCCTTCATTATCTTATTTAATCTTTCATCAAGTTAATTATCTGAATACAAAAGAAAGAAGAATTACGCTCCTAGAGCGAGGGAAAATCCTCTCTCTCTTAGAGAGGAAAACCCACGAGAAATTCTTCTTATAGATTTTCAGATGACAAGTGCCATGACCAAGAATTAGACCCTTGACCTATATATGCATCCAATACCTTGACCTTAATTCTTTGATGTCCTTCAATGCTGATCCTTCTTCTCTTCACCAAGTTGCACTGTTCTACACCAACACTTAATTTGAAACTCCAGTTACTTGAGATGTATACAAGTTGTAGTTAGGAAAGTAAATCACAGATTTACTTTCCTACTTTCTATCACTTTCTCACTGCTCCTTCTCTTTGGAATATCTACAAGATATTCCCAGACCACTGTTCCAATTTTTTCATGAACTGGAAATGAATACCAATGTTACCTTTGATCAACTCTTTCACTTCTAGACAATCTGCAAACCTTTCTCAATTTTGATCTAGAATTTAACATAGGAACATTTCCCTTGAACATTGCATGTATTTAGACCTTATACGTTGTAACCATTTTAGGATTATAGGCAAAAGCTTTGATGAATAGTCAGATATAGTCCGTAGTTCTGTTCTAGGAGACCGCAACCCTTTAGTACACTAAGATACCACAAGGATGCATGTATCCTACACAGTCTTGAAGCTCATCAAAAATCCACACTGAACCTCATCCAAAAAATCTGCACTTATTTTTCAGAGATGATTGAAATTTCTTTTCTTCAAATGACTGTAGAACAGGTGTATATATGGAGACAATTTTACTATCTTTAGACTGACCTTCCATTTAGCTTATAGGTCGACTTATCTAAAAGTTCGAAGGCCAAATTTAATACATCATTTTAGCTTATCCTAGAATGTTGTTTGAGGGCTGAATTAAGCCATTCATTCACGAATTCTTTGGCAAGGTCTTGGAGAATTTATTTAGACTAGATCCTTCATATATAAGGCACTTAATTACATTTATACCTAGAAGACAAAACCCTAGTAGACATCAAGAAGAAGTCTATTAAACTAAAATAAAATCTTTCTCATGAAACTCATGAAGCATGTATAAAAAATATAGATTTTATTATCTTTGTCTTCTTCTTTAAAAAAATACATAATCACATAGTCAATATGAAGGCCGATCTTAGTTACACTTTTCAACACTCCTTCTTAACTAGGGAGGTATTCATACAAGTACATGGTCACTTTCAAACTAAAGAATCTCATAAGAATAATTGGATTGGTAATCGCATCTGTATAGCATCATATCAACTAGCATTGTCCTAGTGTAAGGCCTTGACTAATAGCCCCATCTCTCAACGAGACAATGGGATACAATGTTGGTGAGACACATGACTTATAGACACCATAGTCATTGTCTCTCCAAGGTACATACTCCACCTAGGTGTTCCCATAGTATAACCTTCTTGGACTATCCTTCTCTTGGGTAGCCAACCCTCAAAGAATATCAATCCTTGACTACTCCTATCTTGGATGCCCTATCTCATTCTCAAAGAGTATCGAATGCTAGATGATTACCCAATCCTCCATTTTTTCTTCCAAGTGAAGACCATAATGATGAGTCTATCCATTCTCTCCACATGGCCTTCACCAAGACTTACGGTTGTTAGTCCTAGTCTAGTGCATGACACATGCATTAGAGAATCACATGCATCACTCTCTCTTAACTCATGAAGGAAATACTTCAATTTTAGCTCCCATTGGCCTCTTGGGATATTTATACCTTGGAAGACAAAGGAGTGTTGGGATTTTCATATGTTCACACACAGGGACTAGTTGTCGCTGCTAAATGAATTGTTAGAGGGTTGCAAGATGATGCTTACGAAAAATTCTCTGAAACTGACAAATCATGATAGCCTCACATATGTTTCTCTTCAATGGTTAATTCACATTAGATGACATAGTTTAAACATTACAGTGCCTCATATTTTATATTTAGATCTCTCCTATGCTTAAAATAATCTTAAAGGCATAAAGAAAATTGAGTGGGCCTGTGGCTACTGCTATGCATGAACATCGTAACCTAGCTGCTCCATTCAGCTGCCATGGCCTCAGGAGGGGGATCCGAACCCCTCCCTCTTCCATTGAAGGTGAGTGCTTTCAAGAACTTGGTGGCATCAAGATGCAAACGCCCTCCAACAACATTGCAATAGAATTTTTTCAAAAGAAAGGACATCATCCCTTTGGTGGCTCTTCTGGAAGAAGAAACATGTAGATCTACCCTGAATCTTGCAGAACGAGGCCTTAAGGGCAGTTTACGGGCCTTTGGCCATCTTTTAAAGCATTGGAAGACTGGGTAAAGAGAAATTGGATCCCATTAATTGAAGAAGGCATCCAGATTTATTTTGTCGACAAAGGCCTTTTTGCGTTTGTGTTTGAAGTGCAGAGGATAAAAGCCTCATATTCAGGAATGGCCCATACTTCATGGGCATCCAAAGTTATTTTTTCGACAAAGGCCTTTTTTTGTTTGTGTTTGAAGTGCAGAGGATAGAAGCCTCATATTCAGGAATGGCCCATACTTCATGGGGCCACAAGGCTTATACTTAAACAAGTGGTCGCCTCACTTTGACCGCTCCTAAGACGTGCCCTCAGCCATTCCAGTTTGGGTGTGTCTCCCTCACCTCCCACTGCATTGATGGAACTAGAATTCCCTTCAAATTATTGGCAATACCCTCAAAAAATATATTGATCAAGCTATTAGAAAAGATCAGTACTCCTATTCCCACTTTTGCATCGAGGTAGACCTACAAAAAGGGCTTCTGGAAGAAATCAATGTAACAGTTGCTGGATGGTACCATATTCAAGAGCTGGACTATGAACAGCTCCCTTTCAAATGTAGACATTGTCAGGGTTCTGGACACTTCACAAGATATTGTAATAAAAAGGCCAAGGAGCAGAACGAGAAATCAAAGGGTGAGCAATGGAATTTGGTCCAGAAAGCAGCCCTCTCAAAAGAAAATGGGAAAGGAATCATAAAGGGGAACATCAATATAGTTTAGGGAAATGAAGAGAGGAGTTCTATTCCCATCTCAGATGAGGTCCCAATCCCTAATTATAAGAAAATCACTCCTGCAGACCCTCCAGAAACAACCCCTAACAACATGGAATAGAATGCATCCCCTTACTTTCATAAAGATGGCGAAGAAAAAATCCCACTTGGAGCCTCCCAAGGCAGCCCCTTAAACCCTTCAGATGCAAAAATTGCAAAGAATAAGTTGGAAGACAACTCCTACTCCTCAGAGGATGAGACCTTTGAGAGACCTTCGAAAAGAACCGGAAGGAAATCACATAAAGAATTCATGGAAGAGGAGGCAGAAAGGCTAAAAATGCAAGGAATCCAACCCACAATAGAAATGTCTATTAGGAGAAACACCAAAGAAAGGCCTCCCAAGGGAGGACTCTCTAACCCCTCCCCCAGTAAATAACGCATCTAGTCTCTTAGAACTACAAAGGCTTGGGGAACCACCCAAAAATTGAAGCCGCCAAAGATCTCTTGAAAGTAGACCCCCCATACATCCTCATGCTCCAAAAGACTAAAATCAAAGGGCCTGCCCTTCTTGAAATTAGTAAGTCAAAGTGGAAGAAAAATGCAGGAAAATTAGTAAGCTCGAGGGGATCCTCAGGAGGATTAGCTAATCTATGGTCCGACGAACACTTCCAACTACTCAACACCTATGAGACCTAGCATTGGATCTTCACTAAGCTAAAGCATCTCACAAGTAATTTGAACTTTTCCTTATTCAATATTTATGTCCCTATACTTCATTCTGAAAAAAGAGAGTGTTGGAACTCTCTCTCTGACTTCCTATAGCTTCACTCCCCTAATAATATCATTATGGATGGAGATCTAAACATAGTCCTGAAACCAAGAGAAAAGAGGGGAGGTAACAACAATAGAGATCAAATTTTGTCTATGGTGGGAGAGCTAATGCAGCAGCGGGCTCTCCTCGATTTTAACCCGGTGAGAGGCCTCTATACGTGGACCAACAATAGAATGAGGGATGACCACATTTATTCCCGACTGGATAGATTCCTAGTCCAAGGCACTGTGCTGATGGAAAATTTTTTAATCTCAACTAAAATCCTCCCCAAACTCACCTAGGATCACAAGCCCATTCAACTACTTGTCAAAGTTGAAGAAGACCTGGTCCCAATCCCCTTCTGGTTCATCCCTCTCTGTATTGAAAGAGAAGGATTCTTTGAAACCGTTAGAGAAGCCTAGGTCAAACCAATCAACGGGTCTCCAAGATATGTGTGGGAGAAAAAACTAAAAGCCACAAAGAAGGCCTTGAATGAGTGGATAAGAAAACCCATCGAAACTCCAACTAGTTAGAGAATAGAAATAGTTCCATTATTGGAAACCCTGCAGCTAGAAATGGAAGGAATAAACATCACTTCTAAGGTGCTAAACAAAAAACAAAGAGGTGCATGCCCAAAGCTCCTCCCACTGCTCCTTCCGTATGTAAGAAGAATACTGGAGAATCAAATCCCGCAGCATGTGGCTCAAGGCTAGGGATCGAAACACCTCCTTCTTTCACCATTAATACAGAACTTTCCTCTCCCACAATCACATCATTGAAATCACAACAGCAGAGGGACATATTTGTAAAGGGTATGACAAAATCAAATCAACAGCAGAGAGTCACTTCAAAAATCTATACAACCCTGGGATTGATGGCAGCGAAGAAGATACAATTGAACTTCTCTCAAACATCTCCCATCTTGTTATATTAGAATACAACCACGCCCTCACAAAACCCTTTTCAGAAGAAGAAATTATCAAGGTCATCTGGGAAATGGAACCAGACAAGGCCCCTGGCCCTGATGGCTTCTCGATTCATTTCTACAATGTTTGTTGGGACATTCTCAAAACTGACTTGATGAAAATGATAAAAGGCTTTCTTTTCAACATAAAGGTAGGGGGAGGCATCAAATCAACCTTTATGGCCATAATCCCAAAAGAATTCAATCCTAAAACCTTTGGCAAATTCAGACCCATCTCTCTTTGTAATGCCTCCTAAAAAATCCTTGCCAAACTACTAGAAAATAGAATTAAACCTTTGCTGGGGAAAGTAATCTGCAGCTCCCAAGGGGGGTTTGTCAAAGGCAGGCACATCATGGATAATGTAATTCAAGTGCAAGAAGCCATTCACTTCAGCAAGTAGCAAAAAGAGAAGGGATGTTGATCAAAATAGATATGGCTAATGTCCTTTGATAGGGTCAACCTCTCCTTCCTATGCAAAGTCCTCCTATCCTTTGGATTTTCCCCTCAGTTTGTCAACCTCGTAAAATCCTGTGTTGAAAAGCCCTGACTGCACCGCTTTTCAATGGGTGCCCTGCATCTTATTTTCAAGCTTAGAGAGGTTTGAGGCAAGGCTTCCCCCTCTCCCTATTCTTATACATTCTGATGGCAAACACTCTTAGCGGGAAGCTAATAGTGGAGATGAACGTTGGGGTTCTACCCGCCATAAGAATTTCAAATGGCCTAAATCCTATAAACCATGCCCTATTTGCAAATGATTCTCTTCTACTTGGAGGTGCCTTAATAAGAATTGCAAAAGCCTTCAACTCTTTCCTTAAAAGCTACTGCAGACCCTCTGCAGCTCTAATTAATGACAGAAAAATCTCAGTGTATGGATGGAATGTCAATCAGCACAAACTCAATCACATTTCCCATCACCTTGGTTTCGATGGTTTTGCCGAGTGGGAAAAAATTAATTATCTCAGTCTACCTCTTACAACTGGTGTCAACAAAAGATCTCCGTGGGCATGAATTTTCAGCAAAATTAAATCCAAAATTACCTCCTAGGGAGGACACTGGCTCACCAAGGGAGGGAAATTGATTCTCATCAAAATGGTGTTGTTTGCTCTCCCCATCTATCAAGCATCCTTCCTTCTGCCTCCAAAAAACATCATGGAACAAATCTCCAAGCTCTTGCGCAAATTCCTTTGGCAGGGAGGAAAATGAAATCATCACAAATTTCATCTGGAAAATTGGGAGATGGTGAAGCGACCTATTGATGACGGAGGTCTACATATCCGCAATCCCTCCCTCACCAACCATGCTCTAGGCTATAAAATCCATTGGAAAATGTATGCCGAACCAAATCATCCAGTCAGCGAAACTCTTAGAGTCAAGTATGCACTTGGAGCACCACTAATATTTATGTTGGCAAAAAACACAGTTCTAGGAACACAAGTATGGAACCTCTACCGCAAAAGCATAAATTTCTTCAAAGAAAACTTATATCGTATTCGAGGAAATGTAAAGAAAATAAAACTCTAGGATGATCGGATTATGGGCCACGCCCCTCTCAGCACCCATGATGATATCAGTGATCTGCATGGATGGTTGATCAACGCTGGCATCCACAGTTTAGCAGACATCTCCACCTGGGACAGAAACGACAATTGGAAACCATGGGAACTTCCCATAGTGCTGGAGCAACTGGGTCACTAGCAGTCAACTCTAAAAAATTTGCTAATTGACTATGCACCTGTGCATAAGGATTCTCTAGACAGATGGGGCTGGGGTAAATCCAATATATACACAACAACTTCAAGATACATTGCTCTACAAGCGCAAACAAACATAAATCAGTCTCCCAAGTTATGGAAGCAGGTATGGGATCCATCTAGACTCCACAAAGTGAACTTCTTCTTATGGAATCTTATGCATAACAAGGTGCTGATAGGTGAGAACTTGGCAGAAACAAACTTTTCTGGTCCACATAGATGTATGCTATGCAGAAATTCCAGTGAGACTTCGACACACCTATTCATTGACTGCCCATTTACAAAAGAGGTTTGGGACATCACTCTCCATGGTCTACAGGCAACTATTCCACAACACATATTAGTCGGTAAGCTCTTTTCCACCTGGTTCTAGTGCTACCCCCACAGCATCCCCAGAAAATCACTTTGGTACCGAGTCTGGCTCTCCATTCCCAAACATGTTTATTGGAAAATATGGCTAACCCGAAACGAGCAGACTTCAATGATACTCCCCATCCTCCAGCAAAGGTAGCAGAAAAAGACAAATCTCTCCTCCTTGAATTAGTGCTAAAACAATCTCACAAAGCAGACACTTCACTCATCCTCAAAGAAAAGAACTGGATGGAAGCCCTCGCCCCTCAAGGTAGGAAAAAACCTTTGGTCTCTCCCTTCACCAACCCAAGATGGCAATTAAGAGAACCAGATGACATTTTTCAGGAATGGTGGAGGAAGAAAAGCAAAACAACAATATTTTTCGATGGCACATCCAAGGGAAACCCAAGGGCAGTAGGCACAGGTGTTGTTATCTACTCTCCAGATGGATTAAGAAGAGATAGTTTATGTTAGGGACTTGGGAAACGTACAAATAACCAGGCAAAAATCCTAGGCCTTTTAAAATCCTGCCACATTGCTCAAGATAGAGGCATCAAAGTTTTCCAAGCCTTCGGAGATTCAGAAATCCTTATCAAAAAGCTCAACTCGGAGGACCAGTTTAACAATGCTGTCCTCAACAAGTCATTGTGAAGATTAAAGATCATGTTGCTCGAATTCACCTCCTACCAATTCTTCCATATCCTCAGAATCTCAAAGAGAAAAGTGGATTCCATGGCAAACAAATGATGCCTTCTTCCAATGGGAGAAATTAGTATAAATGAGGAAAGCCCTCTCCAAACATGAATTCCTTGACTCGATAATTAAATTGTAAGAGGAAGAGGACTAGCTACCATGTAATGCTATGTAATGTTGGTTGATTCGTCCTCAGCCCAACCAAATCCTTCCAATAAATAAAACATACCCATTCTAGTTAAATAATAATAATAATAATAATCTTAAAGGCATTGGCAAGTGGTCTCTCAAAACCTCTCCTGGAACTATCATGGGCTTAAACAAGCAGAGATATTGGTTTTGGGCTCCAGCAAAATATGGTGTTTAAATCACCAACATGGACATTGGGCTCACTCTTGAGGATGATAGGAAATTCTTTGCCAAAAATTCATATTCACTTGGTTAGATATTTGGTATGGGGACAATGATGATTTTCCTTTTGTGGAGGAATCTTGATAAGAATTATATAATTAATAAATTATAAGAAATGTAAAAATGACATTGTGAACATTTATTTAAGTCATTGACCCAAGGGACACATTCAAAGTGAACTAAACTTACTAGAACTTGTTTGGAATTGTGGCCAAATGACAAGCCCATATATGCGTATGAACCCATGATATGTATGCTTGGACTAGACAAATTTCATCAATTGTTCATACAACAAATCAAACATGGATCATAAATCATTTAGTAGACAAAATATAAAACGAGTGGACACTATTAGGAGGGATCCCTGGGCCTTTGGGCTTAGGGTTACAATTTGGTTCATTCCCTTGCATGTTTTTCCACGCAAACATAAATTAATCATAACATGTTTTAACTTTTATTGATGGATGTTATGTGCACTGTGGGAAAAATAAAGATTTGAAGCATATTGTTTGGGGTTGTGGCTTTCGCAAACCTATTGGGAATATCATCTACTATGATTTCTTTATTTTTTTCTCTTTCCCTCTACAATAGAGGGTAGCTTTTCTTGGTGATTATGATTTTGTGTAGATTTTTATCAACCTTTTTGGTAATTTCTTAGATTACCCACTCCCTCCAATGTTTGGAACTAAGTTGTGTGGTTTTCATTCAAATTCAGTGAATTTGGAAAAAAATATTGATGGTACAAAAAAATATGATAAAATCCCTCTTATGTTCAGCAAAGAGAATTAAGCAAATTTTGTTAGAACTTCCTAAAAATGGGTTAGAATTTAATATGTTGTTCAAAAAGATATTGACGTGTGTGTGTGTCTATGTTTATTTTCTCAGAGCTTGACAAAAAATAAATGACCCTCATTTTTCTCATCATGTAGAGACTTGAGAATTAGGTATGTTGCTCATCTCCCTTCCTTATTCTCTTGATTTGTATAGAATCGATGCGAATTAAGATTGGGAAACATCCTCCTCTCTTGCTTGTACTAGCAAGAGTCTCCTCTGATAATGTGCAATCCCAAACCCGTTCATCTACCCACAAGAAGACGTCACATGTAACTAGGTTTTATTCTATCGTCACCAAGGCTTCTATAAATGCACTTTAACAGTAACAGAAGGTGAGCCCACTCCTAATGGCCTTTCGAAGCCTATGCCAATTAGGCAAAGAAATACCAACACTTATTTTAAAGACTTTATGCTTAAATTTGACATGAGCAACTTTTCTTCTAGTGTTGCACCATGGACCCCATCCTCACCCACTTCCACAATCACCTATGTGGAAAATGCGACTTTAGTCCCTAATGTGGTTCTGGAGGTCGAATGTTTTATGCAAAAGATTGAAAATTTCAAGGCCCATGACATGATCTGAAAATTTATTTCATTGTGGCCTTTGCTGGCATAGCTATAGGCATGAATTGATTTGTCACGTAGTCCATTTCTCTTTAAATCTAGGGTCATTCATCCAACTGCAAAAGGTTTATTCATCCTTGATTGAGTCCAATTCTTGCGAGAACTGGCTAAAAGTGGTTACATGTGGCCCATGGTTTGTGGAAATTGCAAGCTTCTCCATGTAGACATGAAGCCCCAATTTCAATCCAATCGTTAAATCATTAAAAATGATTCAACTTTAAGTTCAATGGTCAAATCTACATTTGGAATCATGAAAGCTCAAGTCCTTGAACTCCATTAGTTATGTTTTGGATGAATATTTCTATCTTAGTGACGCCATTGGATCTAAACCTCCTACTAACTTTGCCCACTTATGTATTGGGGCAAAGGGTTGCCAAATAAAATAGTTTTGAGGTATAGTTACCACCACTACTCCCAGGTTCTGGACTATCAGCACATCAAATTATGTGCAAACTGAAGTTCAAACAAATGCATATGCATAACTACAACATGATTAACTCAGAAAAACTGCAAACACAATAATCTCTCTATTCTTTGACAGAGAATCAGGGCAGTTTCAATTGAAAGTGTTTTCCTGTGGGGGTTTAACAGAGTTTAATTTTTCATTTAGGACAGGGAAACACGCGAGTTTCCCACCTCTGTTAGAGTGCCCATTTCAAATTTTCCATTACACAACACCCTAAAACCTCATGTACCAAAAACAAAAAAAAACTCTCTAACAACTTGAAGTGTCGATCAAACTATATATTGACCATTATAAAACTTTCAAGGAGGACTAATGGTGACCCAAAACATAGGCATCGTGGCGAAGAGGGTTTTATACGATAGTCAATCAAGTGCAATTGCGAAACAAAGATCAAGATTTTGAATCCCATCTAGTGATTTGAGAGAGCATTCAAATTTGAAACTACATTATCCTACCTACCCCGCTGAAAATTCTTGCAAAGCTCTTGTCGTCGATTCATTGAAAATTAGGTTCACTACTTTTAGAAGAATTGGAAAATGAGAAAATTTCATTCCAAAATCGGTAGCATAGGCATATGAAGATTTAGAATGTATGCAACGTGAATGTAACGTGAGCTCTCTTTGCTTTGTGGTTGCAGCTATTTAAATGCTTCAAACCTATATATATTATACACAAGTTCCTTTTCAGTATCAGTGATGGTTTCTTTGCCTTTGTGGGCACTTTCTTTGGACACAAAGTGTTTCAGTTGGATGACAAAAGCGTGATTTGAATTCAATTTTGGTAGAATTTTTGGTTTTATAGATGGCCTTTTAACATTTAATGCGAAAAAGTTACTATTGTTTTCATCGATTGGTTTTAAATTGTAAATGTTTTTTAACATTTCCTTTATTGATTGTTTTAAATTGTAAATTCTTTTTAACATTTTGTTATGGGAAGGAAAATTTATCATTGCTTTCACCTATTTTAAATTGTAAATGTTTTTTAACATTTTGTTATGGGAGGGAAAATTTTAACATTTTGTTACGGGAGGGAAAAATTATTATTGCTTTCAGTTTTCTTCTATATTTCAATGACGAAGATGTTATTATGCCAATTGTATTTGGTATTATTATAAAATAATAATAATAATAATAATAATAATAAATATTTTTTTTAGTGTGAAAAATATTTGGCTTATATAATGTGCCAGTTCAAATGTTGTAGCATTTAAAAATATTACCAAATCCACTACTGAAAGCAACACACATCATAAATAGAAAGGTATTCTACCAGCCATGTGAAATCATGTGTCATGACCAATATGCAGAAGCAGCACACATCAGGCATCAGCATAAGTCAGAGAAATATGTACACCCATGTAAAACAACAAATAAAAAAGATACAGTGGATGAAAAACATATT
Organism: Pinus albicaulis; assembly: GCA_034641835.2. Taxonomy (NCBI): domain Eukaryota; kingdom Viridiplantae; phylum Streptophyta; class Pinopsida; order Pinales; family Pinaceae; genus Pinus; species Pinus albicaulis. The sequence goes on from CM076579.1 coordinate 1,271,746,920, forward strand.
AAAAGTTGTCTCCATCCCCGACCCCTATGTGTCACAAAGGCCAACAAAAAATCCCAGATCATTTACACAACACAAAAACAGAAAATAAAATAAAAGGACTGTAAATAGGTGTAAGTCAAGATAGTACCAAAGTCATAGTTCCAAAAGCCATAAGGTTATCTAGCCAGAGAAAGTAGTGTGTGATAGACATATTTTTACAATATCATAGAAAGAATAGTAAGCTAACAAGCACGGATCTTCACAATTACTATAAGTGTTTTATAGTCACTTCCCATGGGCGATACTTACAAGCACTCAACTTGGGGCAGGTCGAAGATAAATCTTTGCACACTTTTACTAACCCCAATGTTGCGGGCACCTCAACACAGTCCCTTTCTGCAGGATTTGATAAAGGTTGAGTGTTTGGGAATCTTTTTTTCCCTATCTTCACAGATTTGCATTAACGTTGAGCGTCGTCATTCCTCCATCCTTCGCCAATTTGTGCTGGACTTGACCACATACATTTATGGCACATCTCATTGAATACCTGGCATCATTGGATGCGGACATCACTAGACAAGAGGCTATTCTAGAGGCCTTTCAATCAGCGGTGGATGTTAGAAAGGAGGGGACAGCTGGAACACATGCGATACGTTGGGGGTGGAGGACCCTGGGATCTCATTCACGATACAACCCTTGCACAAAACATTGCTGTCAAGAGTAGATACCAATTTCACATCACACGGGCACTCAAGATAAAACTCATCATCCTTCCACTGTGACCAAATTGTTGAGCTTTGGCTATGATGTCATGTGGAATAGGGTGGCAAGCCTTCGTAAGAGGGCGTTGATTAGGCAGTGGCACTTTGACCGAGAGAGCAATAGGGATATACAGAATTGGGTAAACACTGAGTGGTGTCGCATTCTGGGATATCTACCTAAGGTGTGCCAATTACTGAATGACTGGTATAGTTTTCACTACCTGACTATGGAGGATGTTGCACGTATTCTAAAAATACCATGGGTACGTGGCAAATGCTTCCTATCATTACATACCTAGTATATTGGTTTTATTCCAACGTCGAAGGTTCCACGCAATCATCTAGTATGGGTTAAACTAATGGTAGCCCAAGCTGCCAAACCCATGATCTACAAATAAATGCTCTTCTCAACTCAAAACTTCATAAAGCCTTAGCATGATGCTACCTTAACCTCAGCAATATTTTTTCATCTCAGAGTCTAAGGTCTACAACCCCACTTTAACATTTTATTTTTGACTTTATAAAACTAGATTCATTACCCAATCAATAAATTCTATGGGCGTAAGCATTTTCATTTTCAAAACATTATGGTTTTAAAACCATAACCAAAGCTCACATAAATATTCAATCTTTAGATTAAAGTCCAAAGTATCATGCACATGGCTTTTACCAATCATCATACATTTCGATTTTGACAACATTTTACAAAGGTTAAACTTACCAATCCTTGTGCTTTGAAACCCTTTTCAATATTGTAATTGAAACACCATTTAAAGTCCTTTACAAGTCTTAACTTAGACATTGAAACTCATTTAATCTTCCACGTAGCTTTGAACGCGAATATCATTGGGTCTCTTTCCCCTTAGATCGAATGCAAATCGCGTTCCTTTTATCACACAACCTTAACATGCAAAATTTGAGCGATATAAGCAGTTTTTGAATGATGACATGCCCAAAATGTATTGGATCACGTTCTAATTTGAAAAACCACTTCTCAGTACAAGAACCACACAATACTAGTGGTATACTCACAAAACCGCTTTTTTGTCAAATCTGGTACTGGACTGAATTTAATGCGGAATTCTTTCTGAAATGTCAAATTAATTGCTCCATTTACAAACCCGTTTCCTCCACTTCAATACTGTGAATCAATTTTGCTACTATCGATTCAAACAATGGGCCTTTAACCAAATAGACTTCGATCCCAGCTAATCAGAGTTCTTATTTAACTGATATTGCTTCAATAACACAACTTCCATCACAATCGATGTCGCCTTAGCAAATAGAGTTCAACACCAATTAAATTCTGTTGCAATTGATCTCAATCGAATAGGGTTTTGATTCCAGCTATGGGATCGATGCAGACTTCAACATATTCATCAATCAATTGCTGATAATGATTGCGCACTTCAAAATCCCTTTGAATTTTCTGTGTAGTGCCTAACGCTAGAATTGGTATTGATTTTTTCAAATCAAACCAACCCAATTTAATTCAAATAAAAAATGTTTCAATACAAGACTAACACATCTAAGATCTGAAACAAACATCGCTTGTATTTCTCATTTACAAGGATAAACCACATTGACTTTATGGAAATATTCTCACAAAACAAATACGCTAGTAATTCATCAACCAGAATTTAATTCAAATGCTTCTCTATTGTTTATATTTTAACAAAACATGCATCGATTCAGTCGAATTTAACAAAAGGAACCAGGTTCAATCCCTACATACTTTTATGCAGAATTTAATATGCCATGCCTTCATCCTCATGGTTCCAAAACCTCTTCATTCATCTGCTGTTCCAAGCTTACCTCATAGTTCCATGTTCGATGCACCTTCAACACTAAACAAATCATCAAATGCATTAAGACTGTTGCACAAATTTTACCAAGCCCTTGTTTTATGATCATTGATGTGATTCAACAAAATGCATAAGAAACGATTATCCACAGTTTTATATACAGAACTAGATCATCTGTTGTCACTTATAACAACTCAATCAGCCGGAATAATCAACCATATTCTAGCAATGAATAAAACCCATAATTACACAAAATATTTCATTTATTTCTCAGATTCACAGCAATAACCCACAAAGCCATATAGATGCACAAATTATATAATTCCACATTGTTTTTGGTATTTTTCATAAAATATTTACAAACAAAATACATTATAATTGAGTACCATCCAACTTCTTCTATGAGGCCCAGCTATTGGTTTTTGAACCATTAGCTCTGCCTCCATCCAAACTCTCGTTCCTCTCCCTCTTTTTTCTAATTGCCCAAAAGCTTACAACTTATATAAGAAAGGATTTATGAACTAGATTATTTCAAATCCCAAAATATCTAATTATCTCCTAGATTACCTTTTCAACTCCTCTCTTCACTCAACAGAATCTTAAATTAGATTTCTGTTCAATCTCTCAAATCTATTATAACTAAATAATATAACTACATGGCTTGATCTCCACGCAGGGAGGATCACTTGCCACATTTCTCTTTTCAAGCTCAAAATTTGACAACAATAATTACATATATACAATTAATTAATTAAAATTCAACTTAAGCACTTGTCTTCTAATTCTTAATCAACCACAACATGTGATCAACCCATCACATTGCTGGCTGTTCTAGATGCCCCTGCATTAGAATCCCTAAGTTGAAAAATTTCATGGACTCTTGTTCATGAGTCACTCAACTACTGCTACTGTAGACTTCATCAAATTTCACCTTCAAATTGATTGTCTGTTCTCTTTCAAATGCTAATGCATTTGTTGCCTTCTCTCTTTCTCCTGGATGCTAAATTCTGTGTTGTAAATGTCATTTTTCTCTACTATCATAATCATATTTTCTCCATAATGTTCGGATGCTGATATCCTGCATAAAAAAATTCTCAAACAAAATAAATTGTTGCTCCCAAATCTGCTACTATCTTGCCATTACCTCAATAAAATTGAGTTTCAACCTTGTGTATTTCTTCCTGCCTTGTGTCTGACTTATCGTCTTTGAAATTTCCAACATCCACTTATCAAATGACTTAAGTAGCATTCTCTCAATATTAAAGGAAAATTGTTTCTTGTTTGCTACAAGTAACCTTTCAACCTCATACTGTCCATCAGCTACAAATAATTTAGATATTGAACTAGGTTCAAATACTTCCATATCTACATAAAATATAACTAATTTGTTCATCTCGATTTTTAATTGCCAACTTAAGATAAAATCTTAACATTCAAACCTTCTTTGAATTAAAAACAAGACATGTCTGTGGACTGTACTTTTACATCCCCTGCAACCTTCTTTCTCTTCTGCAATGATTTGCCTAAGAGCTATGCCAACTCTCCTTCTTTCATCCTGAACTTTTAAATAAATCAGCTGCTTACTATTACCTGTTTGTTCCCATAAGGAAAATTGGCTTTCTGCATCTTCATAATTTACATATTCCTTTATGTTTTCATAAACAAACATATCCCCAAAGGCAGTTTGTCCTTCATCCTGGAAAACACATTCAACAATTAAGAATTCAAAATCAAGAAATGCATTACATTTTCCAGCAATTCCACTCCATAATTTCTCTGAATTGACATCTTCTTGATGTATATATGACATATCAAAATTGTCATATTTTCCTTCATATTGTCTTGTCTTGAACAATTATGCTTTGTCTTCACTCTGCTCTGAATGCTGTCTAACTTCATAATTTTGTTTTTTTTTCTTCTCTTTAGGCTTTCTTCCTTTCACACTTCTCCTCATTCTTCCTTCTTCTCCCTTACAAATTTGTAAGTCACTAAATTGTCTTTTCCATGCCTCTTCTTTTTCAATCAAAATCTGCCAATCTCTCATCCTCTTTGTTTCTGGACATGAAACAAAATCATACACAATAGAGTTTTCATCTCCTAATATAGTTTCTTTTAAAATAAAAATTATTGATAACATCATAAATATCAATTTCCATTGAAACCCTTTACTACTCACTGTAGATGCATCACTCATGAATGTATCCTTACCTTCATCTTCTGAGATTCCTTGTTTCTCACCAGTTTGTAGATTACATTTACCTTCATTCTTTTTGCAATTTAGACAAGTAAGACTATCTTCAAATTTCTTTTGTGCTTCAACCTTTGCCAATTGATTCTTATGTTCTGTACTGTCTTCTTTTCCTCTCTTCTTCATAGCCTATTCTAGACTGGCTATATCTCCTTAGACTGAATTCTTCTTATAAATCTCTATTATACCATCTTCCATAGTATAATCTTTAGCAAAATCCTTTGACATTAATATTCCATTATGTTCTTTCAAGAAAATTTCTTTCCCATTAGCTATCAACACAAGTCCATAATGTTTGAGTAAAAATGAAAGAAATAATTCCATTAGCTCAAATGGCTTCATACTTTGGTTTTTTCTGTCATAAGGTTATCTTCATACCTTTCTTCAACTTCTTCTTTTGCAATCTGCAATCTCCTTTTGTCTTCAGACTGTTTGTCATTTCTTTGCCAGATCTCACTAGTTTCAACACCTCCAGCTTCCATGGTAGCTGTCAACATTTGCCTTTCTCTATTATCCTTGAACACATGTTCAATCATGAGCTGTTCCATGACAATCACTTCTTCCAACATCTTCATTTCTTCAGTAACCTGCCTAAACGCATCTTGTAAAGATTGTTCATCACTTACATACATACAAAAATCATCAGTTTCAAAAATACTAGGCTCTTCTTTCTTTGATGTCTCAATCATCACATCTCTCTGCTGATCCAAACTTGTCCAACAATTCAGAAAGTCATCAATGATTCATTTCTCAGCAAGGAGGTCTTCTTGCTCAACTCTATAATAGTCACCTTCCATTTCTAACTCAATTGTTTTGAGTTCCTCTCTTAATTTGAGATACATTCTTCTGTTTGTCTGGTTTTGCAATAGCTTCCACTTTATCTTCTTTTTCCCCATAGTCCAACCATAACTTTGGTCCTTCATACTCTTCTCAAGCAACACTATTATTGCACTAACACTTGCTTTCAATTCTGCAATTTCCTTGTCAAACACTTCTTGACTCAATCCCTTACCTTTGCCATTTTCCTTGGCACCTTTCTTTCTTCTATTGTGGCTTCTCTCTGACCCCTGCTATAACTGTCAATAGTCATTTTCTTCTCCATCTCTATGAGCTCCTCACTCATTATGAGCTACACTAAGCCTCTGCAATAGAAAGTCCTCCTTACTGTCACTTACCTCACCAATCCCCTCTCTGGATTTGGTATTTTGGTAAGCTCTGGTTCTCTAACTCATGAACCTCTTGAGCATTCTTCTTATGCTCTTTCTGGGCTTACATCCTCTGCTCACCTTCTCTTTGAGAACACTGCAGCTATTCTCCTTGTCCAACTTTTAGCTGGAATACTTAGGTTCATTGCCACCAACACAATTCTTCTCTCTCTTTACACAACATTCTACTTTGTGTTGCTACTATTACTTACAAAAACAATTCAAATGAAACCAAAATCAGAATATGGCTCATACCTGATAAATCTCCAAATGATTGATCTCTTTGAGCTTCCATTGGTTTGGACCATACACATGTAGCTTTTCTTTCCACTGTCTGAACTTCAATTCTTCTTGTCAACTGAATTTCCTTTTTTGCTGAATACATTTAGTATCTTTGCTGCAACTTCTTCATTATTTCTTTGTCACAACTTCTTTAGCTGAAACTTCTGTTGATGCATTCATCACATATCATTAAAATTCTGCAAAGTTTTTTTTACCTGATCCTGTCTTCCTCAAGTCTTTCCACAATCTGTCTTTGCTGAAGTTTTCCTGTTCTGCAATACTTTAGAATTCCATTTTGCATACAATATCTTGTATCCTGTGCTTCCTCTGTATTGGATTCATCAAAATGCCAGTCATAAACATGCTATGAACAAAATACAATTTTGTTAATCAATTCCACAGAGCATTAGTCTAGCTCTGTTACCCCCTGATGGCAGCCTAAGATGCCAAACCCATGATCTGCAAATAAATGCTCTTCTCAACCCAAAACTTCATAAAGCCTCGGCATGAAGCTACCTTAACCTCAACAATCTTTTCTCATCTCATAGTATAGGGTCTACAACCCCACTTTAACATTTTATTTTGGACTTTATAAAATTAGATTCATTACCCAATCAATAAATTGTATGGGCGGAAGCATTTTCATTTTCAAAACATTATGGTTTTAAAACCATAACCAAAGCTCACATAAATATTCAATCTTTGGATTCAAGTCCAAAGTATCATGCACATGGCTTTTACCAATCCTCATGCATTTCGATTTTGACAACCTTTTACAAAGGTTAAACTTACCAATCCTCATGCTTTGCAACCCTTTTCAATATTGTAATTGAAACGTCATTTGAAGTCCTTTATAAGTATTAACTTACACATTAAAATTCATTAAATTTTCCACGTAGCTTTGAAGGTGAATATCATTGGGTCTCTTTCCCCTTAGATCGAACACAAATCGCGTTTCTTTTATCACAGAACCTTAACACGCAAAAGTTTAGCGATATAAGCAGTTTTTGAATGATGACGTGTCCAAAATGTATTGGATCGCGTTTTATTTTGAAAAACCACTTCTCAGTACAAGAGCCACGCGATACCAGTGGTATACTCACAAAACCGCTTTTTTGTCAAATTTGGTATTGGACTGAGTTTAATGCGCAATTCTTTCTGCAATGTGAAATTAATTGCTCCCTTTACAAACCCGTTTCCTCCACTTCAGTACTGTGAATCGAATTTGCCACTATCGATTTAGACAATGGGCCTTTAACCAAACAGACTTTGATCCCAACTAATCAGAGTTCTTCTTTAACTGATATTGCTTCAATAAGACAGCTTCCATCACAATCGATGTCGCCTTAGCAAATAGAGTTCAACGCCAATTCAATTCTGTTGCAATCGATCTCAATCGAATAGGGTTTCGATTCCAACTATAGGATTGATGCAGACTTCAATGTATTCAACAATCAATTGTTGATAATGATTGCGCCCTTCGAATTCCCTTTGAATTTTCTGTGTAGTGCCTAACGCCAGAATTGGTATTGATTTTTGCAAATCAAACCAACCCAATTTAATTCAAATAAAAAATGTTTCAATACAAGACTAACACGTCTATGATCTGAAACAAACATCGCTTGTATTTCTCATTTACAAGGATAAACCACGTTGACTTTATGGAAATATACTCACAAAACAAATACGCTGGTAATTCATCAACCAGAATTTAATTCAAATGCTTCTCTACTGTTTATATTTTAACAGAACATGCATCGATTCAGTCGAATTTAACAAAAGGAACCAGGTTCAATCCGTACATACTTTTATGCAGAATTTAATATGCCGTGCCTTCATCCTCATGGTTCCAAAACCTCTTCAGTCATCTGTTGTTCCAAACTTACCTCACAGTTCCATGTTCGATGCACCTTCAACACTAAACGAATCATCAAATGCATTAAGACTGCTTCACAAATTTTACCAAGCCCTTGTTTTATGATCGCTGATGTGATTCAACAAAATGCACAAGAAAATATTATCTGTAGTTTTATATACAGAACTAGATCATCTGTTGTCACTTATAACAACTCAATCAACGGTAATAATCAACCATATTCCCACCGTGAATAAAACCCATAATTGCACAAAATGTTTCATTTATTTCTCAGATTCACAGCAAACCCACAAAGCCACATAGATGCACAAATTATATAATTCCACACTGTTTTTGGTATTTTTCATAAAATATTTACAAATAAAATACATTATAATTGAGTACCATCCAACTTCCTCTATGAGGCTCAGCGACTGGTTTTTGAACCATTAGCTTTGCCTCCATCCAAACTCTCGTTCCTTTCGCCTTTTTTTCTAATTGCCCAAAAGCTTACAACTTATATAAGAAAGGATTTATGAACTAGATTAGTTCAAATCCCAAAATATCTAACTATCCCCTAGATTACTTCTTCAACTCCTCTCTTCACTCAACAGAATCTTAAATTAGATTTCTGTTCAATCTCTCAAATCTATTATAACTAGATAATCTAACTACATGGCTTGATCTCCACACAAGGAGGATCACTTGCCACATTTCCCTTTTCAAACTTAGAATTTGACAACAATAATTACATATATACAATTAATTAATTAAAATTCAACTAAAGCACTTGTCTTCTAATTCTTAATTAGCCACAACATGCAATCAACCCATCACATTGCTGGATGTTCTAGATGCTCCTGCATCATAAACTCTTGGTATTTCCACTGGAATTCTGGACTCTGAAGGTCCTTTCTGCCATTGGGGATTCCATTGGCAGATTTGTATACATGCATCCTAGGGGACTTTAATGTCTGATAAATGGGTTGCATGGATTCTAGTTGAGCTGGGGTTTGTTGGTGGTCTTCCTACTCAGATTGTTCTGTCACAGGACTATGCAATTCACTGCCAGCGGGTTGACTATTGGAGCATCTTCTTCCGATACCTACTGTATCACAACATAGGCCACCTGGTTCGAAATTGTTGGAGGCGTCACTCCAGGAGGTGATCATACAAGACTAGTGATGTTTCGATGGCAAATATTGCTACTAAGACTGCATCACCATCTATGACGGGCAAAAAATTAGGTATGGAACAATATCACACAACCCCCCCTCCTACTAATTTCCTTTATATGTCTTTAGATTCTACATTATATCCATTTTCACTAGTGCCACATAACCCGAAGGTTTCGACCATTCCACTTCCCCCACTCTGTCGATCAGTGTACATTGGGAACCTCGTGCGTCTAGCTAGACACCCTCATCCATCATTTAACACTCGTGCACCACACACCCCTTGTGAATCAACTGCTCCTATAATCCCATCCCATATTGTTTTCCCTCTCCTAGATGACCCGATTGAGGACATTGGATTGTTCTCGTCCTCAGAATCTCCCCCTCCGGCCACCTATAGGCAATCACATCTTGGGGTAAAATCCCCATCGGATCCTGCCCTTGCTACTTCACCCCACAACTAATTTTACAGTGACATTGAGTTTCTATTATAGAACCCCTCGCTGGTTTTATCTGAGATTTCAATCAAACAATGCGATGAGAGCACGACTCCTTTTCGGATTAGCCCTACCTCAAGATTGAATGTCACAACACGCTGCAAGGGGGGCCATCGGGGGGAGGGGGGAGAAATAAACCTATTCGAGACATTACATCATTGGGGAACCCTGGAATCTACAAGGTTCCAATTTCTACTACATTCAACCGAGTACCTAGAGCACTGTTCCCCGAGAAAGGTGGCTCGTGATGAATTGCATTTCATTCAATATCTGTGGCTTGGTAAACCACTATAAATATCTCTCTATTAGGAATTTTTTAGATTGTGCAATACCTTTGTGGTCTTGTACTAGGAGACCATGACCTCTTCTGATAAGGTGTATACCTATTTTTGGAATATTTATCCAAGGTGGGACATGGTGGCGTTGGATTCCCAGGGTCTATCCAGGGGCGTGGTGGCTATGTGAAATCCCATGTTGGCTAGTTTTCATGCATATTATTTCTTTGGTGGAATAATAATCTCTGGCCACATCCGGGGTTACAAGGAGTGTATACATTTTATAAATTTATATGCACCTTACTCAGATCAAATTGTTTTCTGGAAGAGAATGGAAGACAATGATATACTCAAAATAGGCTCTCTTATTACTGCAGGGGATTTTAATACCACACTTTCCTCGAATAAAAATTGGGGGAAGCGATGCAGGATGGAACCTATATCTACATATCTTACAAACCTTTTCATGGAGGATAATTTGTGGGACATACAACCCCACAAGTTATCCCCGACATGGTACAATGGAAGGACCGGTGATGCATACATTGGCAAGAGGCTTGATAGATTTATTTTACATGAGCAATTATTGGAAAGCCTAGGGAAGGTGCACTCAAGGGTTCTAGATACTGCAATATCAGACCATCACCCCATTATTCTTAGCTGGTGTGAGGTCAATTTTCCGCATATTTTTCCTTTCAAATTCAACCAGATTTGGCTTGAACATCCAAAATTTTCAAAAATTGGTCACTGAACATTGGGAGGCCACAGAGGAACGAATATTTTACACTCCCATGACTTGGATGGGACTTGTACTTAAATGGCTGAAGGTTAAGGTAAATATTTGGGAGAGGTAAAAGAATAAATGCCTCATTACTGAATTTACTTCTATAAATACTAAAATCAAAGATATGCTACATACTCTGGATTTATTGGATGACAATGTGATGCTTTGGAGGCATCTAAAGGAATTGGAGGATCGTAAGGGGAAGATTTTACTATACACGAATAGACACGGCGTTTGAAGAGTAGGGTGATATGGCTTTAGGCTGGCAACAAAAATATGAAATACTTCCATAACATCAGCAACCTTTGACGAGAGTGAAATAGTATATGCAAGATCATTAATGATACTGGTGAGGAGTTTCAATCCATGGAGGAGATAAAACTTGAGGCTGTCAAACATTTCCAAATTTTTTTTAAAGCTCTGGAAGGTGATCATGTGGATGATCAATTATGGTTGAACCATGATTAGCCCACCATGTTTGATGAGGGTCGGAATGAAGCACTATCAAGGGAGGTCTTCGAGGAAGAACTGTTTCTATTCTAATGACCTTTGCTCATGACAAAAGCCCAGGTCAAGATGGATGGACCATAGAATTTTACTTGACATTTTTTCAACTGATGGGAAGAGATATTACTCAAATGGTGGAGGAGTCCCAGTTACATGGCCACATCATAGGTTCTATAAATTCTACGTTTATTGCCTTAATTCCTAAGGGACCAGCTCCAAAAAAATTTAATGATTTTTGACCCATATCTTTATGCAACATTCTATATAAGATCATATCAAAGGTCATCATTGTGAAAATTAAGAAGTGTCTCTCTACTCATATCCCAAAGGAATAGTTTGAGTTTTTACACAACAAGCTTATTCATGATGTTGTGGCCATCTCATAATAATTTTTGCACACTATTCACACACAGAACATAAAATCTATTCCGATGAAGGTTGAATTATCAAAGGCATATGATTATGTGGATTGGGAATACCTCTGCATCATCCTGACTAAAATTGGCATGTCACAGAGGAATGTGGAATGGATTATGAATTTTGTTAACTCTGCCTATTTTGTTGTCATCATAAATGGATTACCCTCAAGTTTCTTCAAGGCGGGGTAGGTGCTCAAACAGGGGTCCTAACTATCCCCACTACTATTTATATTAGTCATGGATGGACTTGGCCATAAGATTTCGCAGGCTACTAGTGAGGGAAACTTTGTGGGAGTTTGGGTTTGTAGGTCGGTGTATGTTTCACATAACTTTTTCATGGAAGACATCATGGTCTTCAGGCAGGCTATTCTCTCACAATGGGCACACATGTTTATCATATTTTCTCGATTTGGTAATGCTACTAGTTTGATGGAAAATAAATTAAAGTCCCTAATATTACATTCGGACTTCGTAGATGAAAATGCTTCTCAAATTGCAAATATGTTTCAATACCCCACAAAGAATATCAAGGAGGGTCTCGCCATTTGGGTTTTTGGATGAAACCATCGGGATACAGGGCAACATACTTGAGAGGGTTATCAGACAAATATAGGCAGAACTAGTTAAACTGATTTTAAATCAAATAAATTAAGTTAATTAATTACAACTCAAAATAAACTCAATGAGGACCCCTAAAAAGTAGGAGACACTCTGCATGCCTCTAGTTTGACCCTCAACTTGAATTAATTGAACTAACTAAGTCATTCTAACTTATTTAACTCATAAAAACCATCATGTGATGTGGAATTACAATTTTCTTCTAATTTAATTCAAGGGAAATTAAAATTAAAATCTTTCTTAGATTTCGTGTTGTCGTTTTCAAGACTTAGTATGAAGGTGATGTGTAAGTATGTCCCTATATATATAATAATAATATGTGAGTTACATTAAAAAAAAAAATGAATATGTTATGCATGTTTAGTTAACTGTCCATATGAGGTAATATAATTTCATGTAAAGTAATTAGAAGTAAAAAAAATGTGTGAGAAATATGTTTAAACCTTATAAATTTTAAAATTACTTCAACATGCCATCGATTAGGGGGAGAGCTGATGAAAGGGCATCGGTGGGATTTCTGTCATGCTCAGAGAATTTATGAGAAAGGACATTGGGTGGCCGGATGTCGAACCTCGCACATTCTCCCTCACACATAAGGTGGAAAGACGTGTTATTATAATTAAAATGAGGCGTTGGCATCGAACATATGCAACGCCTTCAAGGTTTTATGCAAAGACACAATTCTTGCCTGTATACATTGAAAATACACTTCCAAAAACCTCCAAGGCGATAACAAAGGTGACTTACTAGGCCATAAACTTAGGTGAAAATGACATCACCTCTCACTCTCTAAGCATTTGTTGTGGGCATGTTCAATTTGTTTTCTTCATGCATACCCTTATCCCTAGTTTCATATACTAGTTCATAATTCTATGGAAGTTTTTTTATGAGATGGCATCATGTGTCAGTAATGGAACCTCCCGGGGTAGTATGAGAGGCAAGAAACGTTTATCTCAGTGGGTTATCTGCGTATTGTCGAACTCTCTCTATCTATTATGGAATTTTTCTTTTGTTGATGTGAATGCATTTTGGGATTGAGCATTGGATTTTGGTTTGTATCTCTTGCATGGGGGATTTTTCTCAATATTTGGTATCTTTGATGAACCATTTCCCCACCATGATATGGTATATTTTGGGGAAGAAAAACTTCGAATTGGTAATGTTTCCTATCTCAAGAAGTTTTTGTGACCTGTGGGATAATGTTGATGGCTTGTTTCATCGAGTCTAGGTTAATGAAGTGAGGAAAAAATTCATTTCTAGGATTTATGATTATTTTCCTATTGTATTTTGGTGTTTCACTTCTACAATACTTAACCTTCCTCATATTTTTTGGGACCCTACGTTAGGTCGTCTTCTTGTACGTAGTCTCTAGTCAGGACTAGGTCCTGGGTGGTAGTGGTCTTGGCATTTGAGTACTGGTTTATATTTTACCTTTGTGGTTTGCAGGATAACCTTGTGGTGCGACCCTCCTTGAGCATAGAAAACACATCATGAGGAGGTCATGGTTAGAGTCTAGGTAGTGGCTAACTACCTCTATAATAAGGGATTCTAAATATAAAGGGGATAAATTTCCATTTAGTAAATGAAATTCCAAAGCTAAAGATGCTAGAAATATAATTTTCTACTAAAATAAATACATAAAAGTTTGCACCCTCCAAACCTAGAGGCATTGACATTTTTCACCCTGGTTTCTACCCTTGGGAAAGGCTTGAAATCTAAACATTTATGCTTTGTCAATAAATTGGACGATATCCCTAAGGATCCTTTCCTAAGGTCTCCTCTTATTCAGACATGGCTCTCATTTTTATCAGAAGAGGTTTGATAAGTGGATCATTGAGATTTGGTTCTTACCCAAATCAATGGCCATTTGGGTTTAAAATGTCATAATGAAAGGTAATCTCACCCACTACTTCTATGATTGAGAGTTTTGTGGATTTATATGTGAAACAAAGGAGGATAGGGAACTAATACCCATAAATGGGCCTACTTCTTTAGCACCAAAGTAATGTATCTAAATAGATGGACTTCTGACTTCAACTTGAAGCTATTTTTCCATTCTATTATTTTTTTAGGTCCATTTACCACACTTAACTCTCCATTACTGGAAAGAAGATCCACTTCAGAGTACTCACAATACTTTTAGGAGTTGAAAATACAATTTTGGACCCAAAGATAATGTTCAGTGGCACTAAGATGTACATTGAGGTTGATTTATAGGAAGGACTACCAAATCTAATCCTCTATAATTGGAAACATATTCAAATATAAGATTACGAACCATTTCCTTTGATGTGTAAAACCTAGCACAAGTGCAAACACTTTGCAAAGAATTACTAGAAAAATATCCCACAGACTTAAATAACCTCCTAACAAGGAAGATCAAAGGAAAGTGGTACATATCAAACTTGCACCTACCAAGTATGAAGTGTTACCTATGATAGCTCCCCTTATCTAGATGTTGGATTATGGTGATCCCAAGTAGATAACCTTCTTTATGTGTGCTTTAGATATGTAACTTTATTATGGTAGGACTAGCATACCTAGGTAAACCTTTGATATTCTTTTGGTTTTGTATTGCAATTGCACATGATGATAACTAAAAAAACCATGGGGAAATACTATACATGAGGAGTAGTGTAAGAATTTTAGGTACTCGTAACACTTATCTTAGCCACATTACTAGATACTCTTCCCAAAATATATTTGATATCTCCTGTAGTTCTTAATTAAAAGGATCCATCAAACCCTATATTAATTTCACATTTGTCTTCTCTATTCTAAATGTACAACTACCTTAATAAGGGTGATGCTAAAAACTGAGACCAAAATTATAGGAAAGACCGGTGGTCAAATCCTTCTCTTACTTTATTGTCATTTTCCCATACCTAACCAATGACGGCACAAGAACACCTATTTCTATAAAAACACCTATAACTTCTCTTACTTTATTTTCATTTTCCTATACGTAACCAATGAGAACACAAGAACACCTATTTCTATAAAAGCACCTATAATACTTTTGTGGGTTTCACTAATATCCCTTTAGTTAGTGTGTGCACAGTAGCCTAGATCCTAAAGTGATTCCCCTACAATGATAATCCACTAATCGTATTTTTTCTTAAAAACCTATGCATGGATAGATGTCCCATTTATGGCCGAGTTCCACTAAAATGGTTCCCCCTACCTACCTAGTAACTTCATTATATTTATTTCATGAAAATACTACCCTACAACCCACCAAATTTATATCATATCCTTGAATTCAACAACAATTTGTTGTTCAAGATATAGCTAAGTTGGAACAAACTTAGCTCTAGAGCTTCGGATATTTTTCCACCTCTAATGTTTATAAAACAATAGATATAAAATTTCTAAAGCATGTGGGAGCCCTTTAAGTATCACCTTTCCTATATTGACTTCGTCTTAAACATCATGGAAAATGTCCATAGATGTGTTATCCTTATTAAACCAAACATTTAATTAAAAACAATCGTTCATACAATAACATTACTACTTCCCTTTTAACCACATAAAACTTATTTTTAAGTTACCGTAATTCATCTTTAATATCATATAATTAGATTAAAAATATAACCAAAATCCTCTCAAGTAATAGTTTATGAAATAGAAATTCAACAATTTTATATAATTAATAATTTAAATAAATGTCTTAGATCTAACCTGATTAATAATTATTTATAATTAACAATAACACTTATTTACCTAAAGAAAAAGACTTACACATTTTATTTAATGGAATTTGAGTGGCCTTAGAAAAACACACGTATTTCACTTCAAAATGTCAAAAATTTTCAAATATCAAAAGTTTTAATTTCCCTCGTTCATTTCAGTTCATTTCAGTCCGGTTGCATGGTTTTTCTAGGGAAAGAGGAAGGATGCGGCCATACTGTCATAGGTTTGGACGAAGGATGCATGAT
The DNA here is from genome assembly GCA_034641835.2 of Pinus albicaulis. Classification (NCBI taxonomy): domain Eukaryota; kingdom Viridiplantae; phylum Streptophyta; class Pinopsida; order Pinales; family Pinaceae; genus Pinus; species Pinus albicaulis. Next base: position 1,271,763,268 of record CM076579.1, read on the forward strand.
TTCAATAAATTTCTGATGTTGCAGGTTTCTCAGTTAGAGGACTTGTTTTGACTTCTGAAGGTGTCGGTGTTGAAGGTGTTAAGATATTAGTTTATGGACGAGAAAGAGCTACAAAAAATGTCCAAGGATATTACAAACTTGATCACGTATTACTTTTAGTCATGACATGGTAGATTGACAATTATTTCATTAATATTTTAAGCATTGCTTTTGCAATTATTTAGTATGACGATGGAAGTAGTTCACGGCACATCACAAAGATTCTTTAATCTTTAGTTTTAAGAGACTCTGTAATTAGATTTCAATCTAGGAGAAGAATTAATCATCATGTGAGTTGTGTTTATATGTAATATCCCAAATGGTTTTTAGCCCTTAGGGTTTCTACTCTGGCTAGGGTTTTCAATAATTCAACCACAGAAAATGTTTATGCATTCATATAACAGTGGGTAGCAGTCTATGTAATGCACAATTGTAAAGATCTTCGACAATATTACAATCATCAATAAACTAGGACATCTAATGAACAGTAGATCCAACAAATGATACTATTCTATATTGTTAATATTAATATGTTCTACAGTAAATCATAAAAAAATTCATCGATTCTCCTCACAAATCCACGAGTATTCTTTGAATGCAATACCAAAATGCCATAATCCAATCCTATTATTGTAACTGTTTACTAGACTGATGTCCAACTATGGGTTAACTCTTCTGTTACCCTTGATCTGAATTTCTGCCTGGGATTACCGTTGCGCTGACCCAATTTCACGCCTGTGAGTAATTCTGGTATGATGGTGTTCACCTTTATCGCTGTGAGTATGTGTTAGGGCACCATAGGGTATGATTTCTGCTCAGTCATAAATCACACATCTAATCTAATGTAGACTTGGAGGATGCTGTGACAATTTCTGCTACAACAGACTACAACTACTATCAGTCTGAGTTATGTAATTATTGTTACAACTCTTCCATCAGTACAACTGGGATATGGATCCACTAGAAAAAACACTGTAATTCAATCTTGTTTCACACCTCTGAACGATCATGGACTAGGCCCGCAGATGGACACCCTTGGCATAGGGGTTTCTACCCTCACTTGAATGTCAACAGTTTCTTCCCTGGTAATTTCCACTTGCAGAGACCAAGATACTTGGTAACAGTGTTGATCAGGACTTTACTCTGGCTGTATAGATGCTGGAAGGGTTTCGGCTTCTTAATATAACTACGCTGTCTAGAATACTCTTTGTTGCCTTTGTGAGAACTTCAGTTATCCACAAACACCGTAGGGAAGATGTCTATTGCTTGAAACAGAGAAGGATGACTCAAATATTACCCATAGAAAACTCAACCTTGCTAGCTAGATAGATCTAAGTGCTTCAGGAGGGTTTTTTGTACCCCAAACTGACTTCAGGCCAAAAAAGGCTTATGCTCAGATCATACTCTTCTTAGAGAGCCAATCCTCCAAATCAGTCCAGAGATGCTCCAATTGTTGTGTTGTTCCAGAACAGGGAAAATGGTTGTCTAGGTAGCATCGGAGCATAGAAATTTACAGGGTACGTTCCTTAGATCAAGAACCAAAGGTCACCGCTCACAAATAGATCAAAAATCAGTACACCAGTATAATCACGTGGTTAAAAACCCTCAAGGAGGGAAACAGTCCATGGCCTAAGCCAACGCAGTGACTTTAGGCAATTTATTAATATAAAAATAAAATTTACGTATGTTTCTCTCATAAACAGTTACCGGCAAAATGACCCTCCATGCTCTTTAAATAGAGATCATGGACCAATCAGGTGGTAAGCCATGGATCATGTGTCGTTAATACTGAGGAGAGAGATAACCATCAGATCGCTACAAATCGTGACCGTCGGATTATAAGTTACAAATGTACATGGTAAAGAAACACACTTTACCTGACTCTACACTAGACTAAGTTATTCTTAACTATTTCCTATGTGTTGGAATATCCTAACATCCCCCCTTAAGAACAACTTGGGATACGATTGAAGGATTTACAAAAGTGACACAAAAGGAGCCTATTTCCATGTGTTGAAATATCCTAACATACCCCCTTAAGAACAACTTGGGATAGGATTGAAGGATTTATAAAAGTGACACAATAGGAGAAGGAAGGAGGCATTAGAGCCTATACTCCCTTAATGACAACTTTCCTAGAACTCCAAGCATGGATCAAAGTTTGGTAAACTTTTCTTCTGTGAGAGTGCATGTTGTAGGTTAGCTCTGATACATTTGGTTGAAGTTTGGTGATTTATTTCCTTCTACAGAAAGAATCTTCTCTGATACCTCAGATCCCAATTTCCTCTGGTCCAATGATTTATTTCCTTCTACAGAAAGAATCTACTCAATATTACCCACATTATTGGGCGATGGCCCATCCCAAGCCCTCCATCTCTCTTCACAAATTCAAAATAAATATTGACAAGCGCAACGAGGCACTCAAGAGGCTGCATGTTTAGGATTCCATGGAGGTAGAAAAATCCAAGGCATGGGTGATAATGGCTACACCAATGAAGATGACAAGTGCCTTTTCAACCCCAAAATCAACGAAGAAAATAAGCAAAAAAGAGAGAAGAAATGAGTTGACTTCCATACGAAAATCAAATGTCCTAAGACCATAGGAGGTCACCAGCCAGATGCTCTGGCATAGATGGATTGTGCTGATCCAGTTGTACCTAAAAATTCCAAAAACCCTAAAAAATACTTCGGATTGGCATGGAATCCAGGCTTCCGAGTGTCCCAAAGCAAGGAAATTGGATGCAGAGGAAATTGACATGGAATAAGACTAGCAGGATTAAGGCTCCATGCCAGAGGATACGCTTCTAAAGGCTACTAAACCCACTCAAGGCTTCGTGCCAGAGGAGAAGCTTCCATAGGCTACTAAACCCACTCAAAAGGTAGCTAACTGCATTTCATTTTTATTGTTTAACTATATATTTATTAGTTAATAATAAGAGTCACTGCAAAAAACATGCCCATGAGGGACTTCCATTGGTTTAGGTGCCAAGTATGAATGACAAATCTAGATAATGTTTTCTTGGTAAGGATTTGATTTCTAATGCGATTTAGACCATAGGACTAATCTTTATCTTTTAATGTGAGTTAGATCGTATGCAATACTCTGTAACCATGCTTGTTTGCAGTCCAAAGGTTCTAACAAAGTTATAAATAACTGATTTTCAAGTATTATAATGATTAATAAATAATATAATGAATGCAAAAGCCACTGATTTTCACTATGTACTCATTGCGAGAGATCTTGGTGTTTATTATCATGAATAATCATGCGAGGTCTCAAAAACATTTACGTTGTAAGCACGGAGAAAATTTAGTAACAGATGATAAACACATCAACATTGCAGACCTTTCTACTTGGCCAAAATAGATGATACCATAGATAACACAAAAAAAAAAATCACAATGGGAATCTCTATGATGATTCCGAACAATTTCAGCAAGCATACACTGCAAATAACAAATTAGTGAGAAAAAATATACTCAAGTATCACTCGATGCAAAATGTTTGGAACTGGACAATCTCTACAATAGAACTAGTGAGTCAAATGCAGCTCATGTCCAAAGAGTTGTAACAATTAAAGAATAAAGGTCTTTTTTGTGGACCTAGATTCTTTCCTCTTCATGAATGATGTATCCCGCATCTACATGGCTCACTTACTTCTATTCTGCATGCATGTCTTGATGTAGCATAGACCAAAAACATGTTTCCTATGAACACATCATTGCACGATAACTGTGCTGACCATTTATCAAAGAAAGCTTTGTTGACAGGGATCTAAGTTCTTTTTAAATATCTTGTCGATTATTTTAGAGGATAGCATACTGTCATCAGCCCTCAAGAATGCACCAACGAGAGCACTGTAACTCACAATGCTTGGCTAGTACCTTTAAATGTTTATTCTAAATAATGCAAATCAGTGACTATTAATTTTCCCATGAATTCAAAATTACAGAAATCGGTCTCTAAAACAAGAACTCTCATTTTTGGAGGCCTCAACTCAATGCATTTTACCTCCTTAGACTCATTTTCAGAAGCCTCAACTCAATAAATTTTACCTCAGAAATTATCTTATCATTTTGTTGTGTTTTCTGCTGCACCCTCTTTGAAATTTTAAATAGTTGATAAAGTATTATTCGAATAATGATTGATCTGCAAAAAACCCACATTGAGGAAGTCTCTATTCTAGGAAAGCACAATAAATTATAATATGCATCTAACATGAACTTATACCCAGATATAATATCTTTTATTGAACTTATACCCGGATAGAATATCACCTCGTCCAACACAAACTTGTAGTTGTTTACAATATCTTCTCCATCCGCAGTCTCTGGGACCTACTCTTGGTGTCCACCCAGCTGGTTCATCATCACTTACATTTCAAAGTGAACTGCATAGCATGGTGTTTTGGTTATAAACTTACTTATGCAACTATCATTGAACATCCCCTTAAATGCTCATCCAAGTCAAGAAAGAACTTGTTTATTCACCCAAATATTATCTAAAAGATTGGATATGGGTTAACTCCCCATTCATGAAGCCATCTGGGTAATTAGTTGTTATGCTTGTTGGTTCATTAGGAGAGTAACATGGATACAGGTTGTGTCATCCAAATTTATTTTCTTCAAAATTGTCAGTTTCTTAGGTTTTTTTTTTCATATCACAAAGGTTGGTGATTTCTATCTCTACTTTTCCTGTTATGAATGTAGAAAGTTGTTGTCTGCTATCCTTATTTACAACTATTTAGCACCAGGTTGAACACCAAGATACTTGGCTGGATAAATATTTTTCAACACTTGTGATCATTGGGAAAGCTTTGAGGTTCAATTATTTACTTCTACTTAAATACTCACATTAACTGGTTTTGGATACCATTGAAAATTAACATAATCTTTTCTTTCTTTCAACTTTTTTTCAAGAAACATTGACACTGCAACTTAAATTGAAAGGTTTCATAATTTTCAATAGCAGGGGTTAGTAGGGGTGGGGTTCATAGCAAAGTGTATGGGCATTGTAGTGTAAAATGTTAGGTACTGGAGATGGCATGACGTTTCTTCCTCCAACATCTCCCTTCAAATATGAGTTACTTAATAAAGAGTTGTTTATCACCTCGTTCAACACAAACTTGTAGCTAATTACAATATCCTCTCCATCCACAGTCTCTGGGACCCATTCTTGGTGGCCAGTCTACTGGTTCACCATTACATACATTTCAAAGTGAACTGCACAACATGGTATTGTGGCTGTAAACTTACTTGATGTTTGTTCCCCCAACATCTCCCTTAAAATATGAGCTACCCAATAAAGAGTTGTTTATCACCTAGTTCAACACAAACTTGTAGCTGATTACAATATATTCTCCATCCACAGTCTCTGGGACCCTTTCTTGGTGGCCACTCTACTGGATCATCATCAATTCCATTTCAAAGTGAACTTCACAGCATGGTATTGTGGTTGTAAACTTACACAACTATCATTGTACATCCCCTTAAATGTTAATCCAAGTCAATAAATCACTTGTTTAGTCACCCAAAACTTTATCTAAAAGATTGGATATGGTTCAAGGATCCCCAGATGTTTCTGGCAAATTTCAGGGATTTTCTGGTCATATTTTTGGGATGTTTGGGTAGTTTTTAGGGAGAATCCAAGTGTATATCTTCATTTTTTACAATCATGGACATTGATTATTGGACTATATGATTATTTTTCCTATCCATTATTTTTGTATTGCACTAAATTTAAATCTATTGACAAGTTGCAGCTCAAATATGGGTTTTGTATGATGGGTTTCAATTTGGGTTTCTGGTGATTTAAATATTTTATTTGCAGTCACAAAATTATAACAATCATAGCCTCCATGTCAAAAAAACAGGGAATACAACATTTGAAATGGCTGACCCTTGTGGCGATTTCTATTGTTCTCTCTTTTTTCTGGTCATCTCAGCTTTTACATATTGTTCATAGGTTTCTAGGAGTCATTCATGTCTAGTGCCTCAACCATGCCAATATCAAACATTGTGAAACCAATTAAATAGTAATGACTTGGATTGGGTACTAAATGTTTGAATGAATTCCTATTATATCACCTTCTTAATCTTAAATATGAACCTAATCTCCTTATAGAAACAAAGTATATTATAATGGTTTGCAACACAACTATAAATTTTTTCAAAAGGGGAATTCCTTTTACATTTATCATAATCATCATTAACAAGAAATGAGGAAGAAAAATTGCCATAGATATAGTTCTCTATTTGATAGACCCTTCACAGACCTTATTGAAAATTGAAAATAGTTACACTTATGTTTCCTAGGACTAAATTGAATTTTGCTCATGTCTATGGGAAAATAATGGAATGTCACTTAGCCCTTTTTAAATTGCTCGAGATTTTTCGGAATTGTCAAGTGCAGGGGCTATGCATAATATTCTAAAGTATAGCTTGTTATGCTTAGAAGCTTGAAGAAAATGTGTGTATGTGTATAATTTTTGTCCCTTAAAAATATCGGGGATGCGCTCTGTGTGTGTCGCCATCCCCGCCATTGCCCTGTCTCGAAAACCAATGAACCATAGTTTTATAGATATATTTAATTTTTTAATAAAATATACATAATTAGTTACTATCTGTAAGAATCAGATAATGCCTTTCAAAATTCAAATTCTTATTCTCTAAATATTGATGTTGAAAGTTTACTTCTTCGTTATAAAAGAATTGATGACATCAACTACCTTTTAAGGCCTTATCCTCGAATATTTCACCTTTCGAGGTAAACTCTGAAAGAGCTGACTTTAAAAGAACAACTCTTTGTTAAATAAATATTGATCAGGACTTCCAACGATGGCACAAAACGTAAATAAGAAATTTTAAGACGTTATTTTTAAATTATTGTCCTTTCAGTCCAAGCCAATCCCTTACTTGATTGACACTTCAAATATATGAACATATATAATAGAACATACATTATGTATGGGGTCATAAGGTTAAGGTATCACATCAATTAGTTGACATGGGATCATACTAGTGTCCTTTTAAAATATTTCCTTTTCACTCAGGGCCAATCCCTTTCCCTTAGATTTGAAGATTGTTCAGGATTTAAAATATATGATTTATATGGTACAACAATACTATGTAACAGTTCAAAAGGTTGAAGCATCATATCAATTATTTGAGTTGGCTTCATACTTGTGTTTTCTTGTCGATTAGAATGTTTAACATTTTTTTATATTTAGCAACTATATAGGTGTTCCAAGAATCATGAACTCTTATGAATTGAGGCTTCCACTGGTTCAAGGAAAAACGAGTATTTCCAAAATATTAGGATTTTTTAATAGGTCTTGGGTAATGTGCATCGAGGCTATGGTTCATGATACCAAAATCATAAAACTGGAGGCAAAGTAGGAAACACCAATGGAACAAGAATTGGGGATGAGAGGGTTTTAATATAAGAAATGATACTGAACCATACCATTGCAGTCCGAATACATATACGCATATTTTTATGAAAAGCTATGATCTGAATATGGGGAAAGACACACATATACTGATGTTTGTTACTTTACATTAAGTTTTACCTACATTTCAAAAAAGATTTGTCTTGGGCCTTTTAATTTTTCCCAAAGGTCACATTGATCATTGGCACAATAAGTAAAACATTTCTCTTGTTTCCATTGTAAATAAAATTTAACAAATACTTTTGTATACTGAGGCTAATTGGTGTCTATGAGAAAGTTCATAGAAAACAACATGCTTATCCTACTATGTCCATGACATAACATAGATTATGAAAATTAAAAGTGTTAAAGACATATTTGTCAATTGATATACTAATATCTAGACAACTAACCAAGGATGGTTGAATCTCTCAGCAACTTAAAAATATCAGGTTATAAATCCATCACTTCTGCTATCATTGTTTCTGTGTAGCCATGCCTCACATACTTGATTTTTGGGCAGTTTTCTTGTGTGAGCCTTGTGATGCTATATTAGGATAGGATGCATTCTGTCATAAAATAGGAATCAATGACTGAATTCTCAATGGAGGGATGTGGGGGAAATTTCATTCTCCTAGCTGCATTTTTGGGCCTCTTCATCTGAATGAGTTGGTATTTGATTGGGGTATAGGGTGTCTTGATATTCATCAAGAGGCACATGGCTCCCATTTCTTATTGTTTGAACCATCTTTAGTTGGAGGGCATGAGCTAGTGTTGAGATGCTGGTAGTCTTAACTCCTATCCATGAAGCCATCTGGGTAACCAGTTGTTATGCTTGTTGGTTCATTATTAGAGTAACCTATCTAAAGGTTGTGTGATCCAAATTTATATGCATAAAAATTGTCATATTCTTAATTTTTTTTCATATCTTAAAGGCTGGTGATTTCTATCTCTGCTTTGCTATTATGAGTGTAGAAATTTGTTGTATACTATCCTTATTTACAACTATTGAATTGGAACAAGGTACAATACCAAGATATTTGGCCATATAAACATTTTTCAGCACTTGTGATCAATGGGCAAAATTTGAGGTTCAATCGCTTACTTCTACTTAATTAGTCCCATTAACTGGTTTTGGATACCATTGAAAATTAATATAATTTTTTCTTTCTTTCAACTCTTTTTAAAGAAACATTGACACTGAAACTTAAATTGAAAATTATTCAAGGGTAGGGGTTAGTACGGGTGGAGTTCATAGAAAAGTGTATGGCCATTGTAGTGAAAAATGTTAGGTATTGAAGATGGCATCAGGCTCAGGAATGGCTGCTAAGGCAAGGAGGGTTTCTCTTGAGAGAAACATGGTGAGGAAAATTTGTGAATGGCAGTGACATTTTTATCCAATCAATGTTGAAGATGTAATTGTTTCGATCATTTTCGTGTGTAGGTGGTACCAAATAATGATCTAGTTGTCTTCTTTGTGGTTGTACAATTTCTCATACAAAAACAGATCATGAATATGCAAATTTTAAAGCCGAGTATATTGTTATTTAAGCATTTTAATTGATTCTTGAACAATACTTCAAGGCAAGGACCTTACTGATGCATGAAGTCTTTGACAAGTGCTAAGTATTCACAACTGAATGTCCAACAAATATCACCAAGGAAAGGTTGATCCTCTCATCATGCCACAAGAAAAAAATATTGAATACACATTTTCTTAAGCTTGGACTTGAAACAATGAATAGATATTGGATTGATATGATGATAGAAATTCAGATCAGAAATATAGGTTTCAGATCTCCTTGACATACCTTGGATAGATGTTATAGATCTCGGACCAATATGATAGACTTAGAAAAACACCACAGATTTGGATCTATGCTACAGAATTTGATCAACTGTTACAGGACTTCAGTCTAGTCATCACTGAACTTGGATCAGGCCACATATGCACTCAGATATGTTCGAAAAAATTCGCTCAAGCCATATAAGAACTCAGATATGTTGTCACAAGGTCACAAGACATAGAAGAAACATGTTGTCACAAGGTCTCAAGTGCTCCAAAGAATAAAGCCACTTAAGCATGGAGTTGAGGTCTAGCAAATCAAGAGAAAGCTACCTCCAGATGTGCATGTCTATCATGGACCAACCAAGGGTTCATGCATACACCATGTACATCATATCGCATGGTCCCGAACTCCATAGGTCAAATTTCCTCCTCCAAGTGTCTAGTGCTCCTTCTAGGTGGGTACTTTTCCTAACCAAGAAAGTGTGTTGTCTCTTTAGATGGTTTTCCCATTTTGGGTTTCCATGGTAAATCTTGTGTAAATTGTGAATATGCCACTGTTTTCTTTCCTTTTTTCTTAAAAAATTTCTTTCTCTTCTCCTCTTGCATAGGATTACAAGTCCCTGGAAAAAAACATGAAAGAGAACCTATAGAAGATCCTGCCAAAAATCTGAGTAGAATGGGTATTTTCTATTTGATTTTAATAATGGCATGAACCAAAAATGTACTTCATCGGACTCATGAGTCAATATCACTAAACAATTAAAAAAAAAACTTAACACTTACTTGCTAGTCAACATTCAGGCTATCTAGTAACAAGTTCTTGCAAGTGAAATTTACTGCTAATGAGTTAGACTCACAGGAAGCAAGTTCAGCTCACACACATGTTAAAACAACTCATTTTATTTGTTGTGCAAAGTTTTAGACAATTCCAAATTAAGCAAGTGAGCTTCATTACTATGGTCAGGAATACGCTTGCTACTATTGTCTGTATTGGTGGATGCATTCTCAATGCATGAAATTTTTTTTTGCAAGGAAACTAAACAACCAAGCAGAAGCCGACACCTAATCCAGCTTACTCTAATCAGCTTCTGAGCCATGAAAAGTTGGTAATTTGTTTTGTTCCATGTAATAATCTGATCCAACTTACTCTAATCAAGCTCTGATCCATGCAAAGTAGATAATTTTCTTTGTTCCATAGAATTGACAAAGAAAGCACATTACTGTAGACTTTGTTCCAAAATCATTTCCTTAGGCATACACTAGGTGTAGACTTTGATATTCCTAGATACAAAGTGAAAAAATAGGTGTTAAGCTTACAATTGAAGTGTTGTATTACCAATGTGATCAAAAATTTTAAAAAGAAATTATATTTACATAAAGCAACGAACAAAAGCTTATTTTAGAGATCAACTGCAAAAAATTTTGTTCATTGTTTGAGAAGAATCAATGTCAGGACATTAGAGGAAGATCTAGAATATCAAATCTATGAAATTTGTGCCACCCTTGTAATAAATCAACTAGTATGAATTCATTGGGAGACGTAAACCCTCCTTTCATAATATATCAGTAATCATGTCGCGTTCTCTGTATATGTGGAGGAAATCCAGTTGGTCAAAACCACATGAAATTTACCTAACAAGATGAAAAATAGGCATTAGATTAATATTTATGAGTGGAGAATCATCCATCATACTTCTTATAATCAAAGATAAATTTCCCATCATGGGCAACAAATGAATGTTCCTACAGCTAGCAAATTTCAAGAGATAAAATAGAGATAAACATTCAATGATTTATTGAATTTAGGTTGGATTATGTACATATGTAGTTAATTATCTTTTATTTGGTTTGTTTATTTATTAATTTATATTTTTTGGACACCTAATCTGTTAGGGTTGGTGTGGAGGAACATGAACCATCACTTTGACTCAATCCCAAGGGACCTTTGAAGGATAATCCAAATGTCACATGTAATCATCTTTATATGTATATATGGTTAATATTATGCAATATCATGTTTATCCTAAACATATCTTACATTCTCGTGAGCTAATAGTGGTATTGGAGCCATGACTTTGTAGCAGGGCCATTTCCTTGAGCATCATATAGATCCTATCAGATATGCCTTGTTAGGTCTAGCATTCCATGTTGATCACTCTCCATTGCATTACCTCATAGTGGTAACATTTTTTTACAGTTCTAACATTCCCTTACCTCTATTTGTAACCATTTATCTATGTGTGTGTAGTTTTGAATTACCTATCTCTATGGTATCCAAGCCTATGCACTCTACAACATGTGTCAACTTTGTCATTCTACAACGAGTAGATTTTCTCCTTGTCTCTTCTCTGCCTGAAATGATATTACTCCTCCACCACTTCAATTGTAACCTTAAAACCCAAATTTTTCCTTCATACCTAGGAATCTCAAAGTTTACACCTAGTGTATGCCTGAGGAAAATATTATGGAACAAAGTCTACCCTAATGTACTTTTTTTGTTAGTTCTATGAAACAAAGAAAATGACCTGCTTTGCATGGCTCATAAGCTCATTAGAGTAAACTGGATCATAATTTTCTTTGTTCCATACAATTGAAAAAGAAAGTACATTAGTCCTCCTCACCTTCCAACAATCCATTAGTGTAATTAAGTAAATAAGCTTACTAACCAAGGGCAAAAGTGGAGAATTCATAGTCCAAATGGGATTTAAAATGTAGAAGTGTTACCAAGCTCAACAAGAGAGGTTAATAAATGACCCTATTAGGTTGTTTCAACCTCTAAGGGGGTGAAAAGTCCATGGTACATCCATCAAATGGAAGGTGTCATGTGAAATGATGATGGAACAGAGTGGGGGCAAAGGGAATGCTCCAAGCCACATGCTATGGCACTAGGGAAGCTATTATGAAGGAAGCCCACACATTGGGTATATGGATGTAATACGCAGATTTATCATACAAACAATTTTAAGTCTAGTTTAGACATCCAAACAAAGACATTAGTAGACTCTTTAGGACATATTGAAATACTGTTGAAACTTTGAGACTCATAGAGAAAAAAAACAAAATAGTTCCCTATTTCCTTTTTATGGTGGTTGTAAGGTGGCATTAGTGCCTCCCAAAGAAAATGGGTATATGGGGTCAGAAAATACTCTTGAGAGGAAAAATTCAATGGGACAATGATGGTGGTAACACTCCAACTTGTAGGTTTACTCAAACCTTTTCCTTTTGTACTATACTTCAGAAATTCATCAAGTGGGAGATCACAAGTGAAGACAATCTCCAGGATTATGGATTTTGTATTGATCATGGACAAGTTATTCTTTCATTCAACCAAATGTAAAGAGACATATAGTCATGTAAAATAATCAATGGAAAATACCAATAAATAGAAATTGTGTTAGCTGATTTACCATCCCATAATCACCATCAAGGCCAATGGAAAAACATAAAGGCAATGAAAAATAGATATAAGAATGTATATCATTCTTCTATAGTGTATTCAATGTTATGATGTGAAATGATAAGAAATTCCCTGAATAGGTTCATCAAACTTTAATGATCTCAAACAAGTATGATGGAAAACAATGAAAAACTATAAACATGAAATACAAGTGACAAGGTTATGGTATTGGAACAAATATGGTTTTCAGAGAAAAGGAAGTTTGAGACCATGTCCAGAAAAAAAAATAGGGGATGAACTCAAGGAGATTTTAAATAGGAAAGCATGAAAATGGTTATGCTAACCTACACGTCGACTTTATTGGTGGCGAGGTGAGTGTAATATTCCTAATTAATAGAAATCTAATTAGAATATTAAAGTTTTCCAATTTTGCTTTTCTAAAGTTCAGTGGGAGAATGAAGGGGTGAATGGACCCATAAACCAAACATTTAGAATAAAACCACTTTCTTCGATTTAAAGTGGACAAAGTAACTCATGTGGGTCCAAGAGGCCAAGTGGAAAATGTAGCTTATGTGGAGCACAAGGGGCTAAGTGGACAACGCAACTCATGTGGACCCAAGGGATTATTAGGGTTTCAAGTATTGTTAGTTTTTCACAAAAGTAAAAAGGGGATGACGAAAAACATAGATATTATTCATTCACTCATCAAGTTTCTTCTTGTTATTTTGACTAGAGCACACTTGAGCTGTTTAGCCAAGTCTGCAATGTTGTTCAACACATGGGTGTCTCCAAGTGGAGATCCAAACCTCATCCTTGGGGGACTTGGAGTGCCCAATCAGGAGAGGTGTTCCACCCTTTGGTGAGGGATTGAAGCACCAGTAGTAGTAGGAGTGCATAGTCCCTTCAAGACTACGTAAAGGCAATGGAGAGTGTAGTCTCTGTAGGACTAGATAGAGGCAGCAAAGACTACACAATGATTGCGCAATACTATGGAGAGGAAGTGTCGAAAGTGTGGGAGAGAAGAGGAGTTCAACCAGAGGATTTGGAGGGGAGGTTCGCCACCTCTTACCAGGGATTTTGGTAGCATTTTCAAGACATCTACCAATAGGTCCGGCTAGGATTTCTAATTTCCCAGCTATTGGGTGAGCCAATCCCAAGAGGGCCAATTTTGCGAAGTCAAAACCAGGACTGACCCTTTCTGGATTTCTTGAGTAGATTCCATGGTTAAAATCCCAAAATTTTATGAGCCGTAGAGTAGCTCATTTACACAACCCCTACTCAACCAGTAGCTAGAGGTGCTAGGGGGAAAAGTTTCAGATTTTGAATGTTGGAATTGCAGGAAACCTTTTTTGGGTTTTTCTGGGTTTTGGGAAAGGATCACCTTCCCAAATTCCTAGAAATTTTCGAGCACGGGAGCTAGGCCAACTAGTAGCCTAAATTCAACCAACAATAGCATTTCTAAGCAGAGCAACATAGTCATTGAGCCATGCAGAATACTTTCTAGCAAGAGATTTTGTTTGGGTTTAAGCTATCCTCCAACTTGCCTTGAGCAGGACCAGTTGCAATATTTTTAGCACCTCATGCGTACTCTTTCCTATCATATTAATAAAATGGCTCAGTAATGATTGTGGGTCCAAATTCTGTGTTTTAATGGTGTTTTCCTTATTTCTATAATTTTAGTTGGTCATTTCTTGTATTACTATCATTTTCCCATTTGGGATATTATAGTATCAGAGCATAATCTTGGCTCGGCTTGTGGGAAACCCTCATTCTATGACAAGATGAGAAGAAAGGTTAAAATCAGATGCCATGGTAGTAACCTTGAATGAGGTGATTAGGGTTCAACAAATGATCATTAATTCAGGGAAGAAACAGATTCATGCAACAATTGTGAATCAAGACATTATTGCAGCTAATGTGGAGTTATTTGGCGGGCGTACCAATCATTGGGAAATGACACTCAAGTGACCCTCTCCTTTTAGGAGTTCCACGAAAGACAAGCACAGATCAGGGGCAATTCAGTGGAATAATGTAGGGATGGTGAGATGGATTAAGGAAGAAGATGAAAGAGTAGTTGAAGGGGCCATAGCTGGCAAGGAGACAACTAAGCATACAATCGATGGTGAGACACCATCAATTGTTGAGGTATCCATTAATGTGGTATCTGGGGTTGTGACTAAGTTCTTTGATGATATAAATGCATCACATGTTGATGAGGTGTCGTGAGACAACTCCATTGTTGTTGAGGAGCCGATAGGTACAGAGGCCTCTAGGTCTATGACAAAATTGTCTAATGCTAATCACATGCAATTGACTAGTTAGCATGTCTTGCGTGTTGGAGTGTCTATGGAGGAGGGTGTGTAGCCATCCTTTGGGCTAGCCCTTTATGAGGTGCTAGGAGACATAGAGGTATTGGACAATGGTCACAGACAATAGTGCCATCAACTTCAAGCTGAAATTCTAGCTTTTAAAGGGAAGGCCGCATTAGTACGAGAGGCTATATTGTTGTAGAACATAGAATTGGAGGGCATAAGAGTGGTTTGTGTCGAGTAAGTGGCCAAGTTGGCCCACATTGGGGAATGGTTGGATTCCTTAATGGTACAACTATAGAGAACAAGGGAGTGTCAAAGCAGCCCCCTTCGGGCATACATATATGGGGCTAGCAACACTATTGGGTCACCTCTTCCAATTGGAAAGAGAGAGACTAAGACACCTAGTCAGATCTCATATGTTGACTAGGATGGTGAGATGAGGTGACATGAGTTGGTAGGGTGCAACACTCGCAGGATGGAGGGATTTTTCTATGTGTGGGGATTCTTTCATTCGATTCATCTATCGAGGTTGGATGGAGAGAGGTACTGAGCTGGTACCCCATGGAGTATGCTAGGCAGCTTGATACATCCATGGCCACATTTCAGCGGAGTCCATGGATTACTAGAGGGACACAAGGGCCAGATTACTGTTGGGATCCAGGTGGGATTTCCCATCTTATCATAGAGTTGGTAGGTGATGGTATTTGTTGTGCAATGGGTTTGATGTTTGGGCACACACACATTTTTAGATCTCTATTAGAGTCGTAGACATCCCTAGTGACAAGATGGTTCAACATGAGGGTACACCCTTTTCAAGAATTATCTTAGCATATCGACCATGCGTGGAGTCGCAGGGTGATTAGCCTACTTTGGCAGGAGTTGGTTGGAGGAGGTGGCATCGAAAAGCCACTAGATATGGAACTACACAAAGACAATGCTCTCTCATGGATATATGGGACACTTGAGCTATGGAGGATAGGAGTAGTGATGTCATTGTAATTGGCATGTGAGAATTTGGGTTGCTCCAATCCTTTAGAGTATATGGGGAGATGTATCCCACCTCATGCGGGGGTTACTAACAAAGTGGTGGATATTTTGGCCATGAAGGATACTATATGTTACAAGGTGGCATGGTAGTAGGCACTGATACGTAGGACTACACCAAGTCATGTCATAGGGTCCAATGTTATGCAGAGGGATGCAGATTGATTCGTACAAACCCGATGTTAGAAAATAACATCCAGGGGTGTGCAGGGCTATGCAACAAGGAGTAGTGGCTTGTAGAGGAGCTTGGAGATGCACAGGGGTTTGTTGTAATATGTCAGACCGTGTTGTGGAGTAGGAGTGCCTCTCATCATGTTGGGTACATGTGGGGAGCGACAAGTGCAGTGACACATGAGGGATACATGATGGTACAGGATGGTATAGCTATAGCCGATGGTATATGGTGGTGTACAGGGGCAGGTTGCAGAATACAGTGGTATGATGAGTAGTGCAGAGCCACTTGGTGGTATGCAGCGACCCATGATATGCCACAACATGCACTTCGAGTGTTGCCTGCAAGGGGAATTATGGGCAGGCGCATTATGTGTACCCTGGGATGCAGCTCACCTAGGATTGATGAGGATATTTTTGAGCATCTGGAGACACCATGTTTAATAGAGACATGGCTACGAGGGTGTTATCGGTAGATCCGAGGGAGAGGGAGTGTCGTCTGGAGGATTACTCTTGAGCATTTAGGTACACTCTTGATCACACCCTTTGGGACATACCCACCCCTAATCCTCCAGTGTGGATTTTGGACATGAATTGTTTGGTTGTGGCCCCTTGACACCCTTCAATCAGGCAACAGGGCATGGGAGGCTCACCCTAAGCAGTCATATGAGGTACCATGTGTCATGATATAGAAGGATACTCTCCAATTGAGACACTTGGTAGGTGCACGAGTTCAGGTATATCGGCTTAGGGATGGTGTGGTTGATTTCTAAGGTTGCATATGTTCCACCCCTAGGCTCACATTTGAGGGATGGTGGATGGTAGATTTCATCTAAAGGAGGGTACCCACAGTCCGAGCAGTGTCCAGCTGTATCATCAGGAATTTGGACAACATAATTTACAACAACTTCTGGTAGGAGTAGGGTAGGTATGCATGCGTCGGACAAACTCTTTATACTTGGATTCCATCTAGGGGATACATACAGGGGTTAGAGTTGAGGTTCAGATGGGTTCTAGCAGGTAGCAACATTATGTAGTGACATCCTGAGAGGAGTTGGATTTGGCAGATCCTAGTATGGTTGGGGGATCTAGGGAGCTAGTGGGTAGGTGGATCACTCCACTTTGTGATGAGCAGGAATAGAGTAGACAATGATCCATTCCACTTTTGGTTTGACACATGGGGGAGCACTGAGATTTTCACTACATGGTGAGGTAGACTTATCATGTTGTTGCTCAGGGTCATGATTGATAGTGGATGGGTAGATATTAGCATCATGGTGATGCTCGAGCAGGATGAGCTTGGCCTACACATATTTTTTTCCACAAGGCCCCAGGAGAAATGGATATGGTTTGCACCTGATTGGGGGTATCTCACAGTCGAAGTGGTGCAACATCAGCATGGTGGCACTTGTTAGCCACCTATAAATTTTTGTCAAGCAAACAGGTGGCTAAATTTGTTTCTGCGCCTTCAAGAGATACATTTCCCCTTAAAATCTCTCATTCTTGAAGCCTCTATGTGTCTTTTTCCTTTGGAAATATCTTCACTACTGTTTCCATAAAAAAGCCTCACTTTTTTTGAAAGGATTTGCTCAGAAAAAGCCTCCATCTGCCCCTTTTTTCCCTTCTCAAAATCTCCCTAAAACCCCCCAAAATCCCTTCCTAAGTCTTCCAAACCATCAAATTCCCCTTTTTAAACCATGTGAATCCCTTCATTTGGTGAAAAAACCCCTTTATTCCCCTACCAGAACCACTGTTTAGCCTTAAAAAACGTTGTTTTTAAGCAAAAAACCCACTTTTTACCATATATTAGGCTAAGCCCCTTTCGTCCCAGCCCCCAGCCCCTTCTCCGCATATAACCGAAGCCGAGACCAAGCGCTAAGCCACATAGCGCTAATCGTAATCAGGAGTTGGTGGTGAATGCTTTTCCTTTGTTAAATATAAATCTCCAATGCGATTGCCTTTTGTTCTATTGGTCGCAGATGTAATATCCACTGTCGATCTGTAAAGATATAATGGTCTGTGCTAATCTCACATCGTTCCCATAACAGCTTCCATTTCCCCCCCTGATTGAACATTGACCGTTGATCTCCTCTTGAGATCCAACAGCTAGCGCAAAATCGCATCACGCCGATCCAATGAATCCACCTTTATTTTTCCCCGATTGGCCAATCTCTGATTCAATCCTAGCCATTGAATCCACAAGAACCAACGGCTAGGATTCAATCAAACAATGCCCCTATGCCCTCCATCAGTTCCCCCTCTGAACAATCTCCACTGTTGATCTTCTGCCAATCCAACGGTCCACATGTAATCGCAAGTTCAAAACCATCGGAGTTTAGGCCCCTGCCTTGCTCCGGTGCGATTAGATCTCTACCATTGATCTCCTAAGATCCAACAGCTCCTATTCTTCTGGCCCATTCACCTGGTAATCTACCTTCACATTCTCTTTTTAGATCTCAGCCGTCCATCCCTTGAATCCAACAGTCAGGATTTGTTCCGCCCGTCTATTATAATATTTCCCCCTTTGGAACATTAACGCTCCTCCTTTTATCCCGACTGTCCATTATCAGATCTAACGACCCACATTTAATCCATCGTTGGCTATTCCCCACCATACCGACCGTGCAACTTTCCATATTGCGCACTATCCTGCACCATCGGATCTCTCTGCCTTTCATCCAGTGGTCACCATTACGTTTCGCATTTTTTCTGCGCCCAAGGTTAACACTCTAAAAAAATGCGAAGTGGGCAGTTTTGGGAGGGACACATGTTGGGCGGCAAGCATTATCGCATTTTTTTGGGAAAATTTCAAAACCACTCTATTGCAGCATGAAAATAGTTGTTTTCTCCTAAAAACCGCTTCCCCTCTTCTGCCTCCGACAATGCTTCATGAAGATCCTAACCGTTGATCTGTATAGATCTATGGTCCTCATTCCATCACATTTTTCATTCATATTTTGTTCATCGAACCTCCAAAGGACTTCATCGGAGGATCTCACCCATTGATCTCCTCTTGAGATCTAATGGTCCGCACTCAATCACCCTCCCCCCATTCTGGTCCCACCATTCAAAGCTCCATTTCATTTTATTTTCATTGATTTCCTGTGTAATTCGCCCAAAGGGTAAAGATTTATGTTTTAACATTAAAGTAATTTAATTTCTCCTAACCTCTAAATCCACTCCATCAGTGAATCTCCACCGTCGATCACCACTACCTGATCTGATTGGACAGTCCAGAACCATCTTTCCACCAGACCACCATCAGATCATTGTTTCACCATTATTTTGTAGTTTTCACCATTTTCTTCACCACAACCACTTTTTTCACTACTACGCTGCCATCTCCACAAGCCTCCACAGCATCCACCTCCACTCCCATGGATTTTCCTTAACATTTTTTTGTGTTTTGCAGGGTTACAGACGGTGAAAACTGTTATGGCTCACAGTCAATGTCATAGTGACACAGAGCGCAATGAAAGCTTATTCCAAGCCAGAGATTGTAGAAAAACACCTAGGAAGGGTTTTGAACAGAATATTTCATTAAAATACTAGTGTTTAACTCTGCAAAACCTCCAGTGCCATTAAAAATCCATTTCCACAGACAGAGATAGTCAAAGAAGTGGCAAAGAGTATCAGTGAAGGTTTCAAGTGATTTGAAGCCTATTATTGAACATTTAGAACATTAACCCAATTTTAAAAGGAAAACATACAGATTGAATACCTTATGAAAGATACAGGAGGCTTAATAAGGCCTACAAGCAGAGAAACAATCCTTGTCAGTGCTTCACATCATCAGAAGTTTCTTTCCCATGAAAGGATGAGTTCCCATAATATTTTATTCTCCATCAACATTCCTGAGGAGATCACTACCCCGAAAGTATTCCTAAGATTTCCATAGCATTTGTTACACAGTATGGCAGACCTACAAATTGTTTAACTGCCTTACTCTGTTACTTGTACAGAGTACTACAGAGTACACACAGCTAGAAAGTACATCATAAAGACATACTTGGATTTAATATCAGCCTGTCGAAGACTACTCTTTCATCCAAAGAGTACTGAGAGTCAATGCAGTGATATTAAATCAGAATGGGCCTCAAGCTCTCTTTTTCCTCTATTTTAATGTTCCATTTAAAATTCCATCTACCTCCTCTGCCTCCCTTTCAGCTATAAAACTCTTGAAAATGCATTGTAAAGGTTGTTGTTGGATAATCGCGGATTGTAAGCTGTTTCTTTGAGATAGAGTTCTATGTATCAGTTGTAAAATAGGCTGAGGAGTTGATTTCAAACTAAATATCAAGCTGTTGGATGATGTTGTATATGACTGGTGTTTCTCTTTAATACGACAAGCAATTTCTTTGGATCCTGATTTAAAGCAACGGTGATGTGTTATATCTTTGTCTCTATTTTCCTTCTGTAATTCATCATATTTAATTTCTCTAATAAGAATCAGTAATCTAGCTTAGGATATACTCTTGCATGGTACCCTAATGCCCCTTCTCTTCTTATCTTTGATGTTTTCTACCAATTGTGAAATCTGAGAATTTGTTCAAGATAATTCAACATGTATAGTAGTTGGTTATCACTACTTACTGATGTGTGAATTTATGAATCTATTCTTAGATGTTCTTGTCTTGTTTCAGATGAAATAATTGGGATACTGGGAGAGTAGAACTGATTCTGTTTCAATAGGATCCTTTTCTAACAGTTAATATTTTCTAAGTTCCCTCAATTTTAATGTCAAAGCATTGAAAGTTCAAAGTCTTTCTCTGATCTCAGGCTTCACCTTTGTGTTAAATATTGTTTCTTATTGTCTAAAGAGCTAGCCTTCTTAGGAGTTTGATCATAGGTGTTTAAGGCATGCCCTGTCCCTAGATTTTCTTAATAAGTTGTTACCTTGGAGGTTTCCTTGTAGTTCAGCTTCGTTCCTTATCATTCCACCCCATACTATCATCTTTAAAAGATCCTCTGTTTTAGATGACTAGCCCATTTGAAAGCCTTGGATATGGAATAGTAAGTAAACCCTTTTGAGTTTCCTCTGAATTGTCTCCCATAGCCAAAAAACTTCTTTTCTCACTCTTTGTCTTATATTGAACCCTTCTTTCATGTTTCCCAACAACCAAACAAACAAAACAAAACAACAACCCTTGTGCCTTACAACTAGCCTAAGACCTTAAATTTTAACTCCAAAGATACATATTTCTTTGCCTTTTACAGAGAGATCCCTCTCTGGACATAGGAGGGCTATATCCTGAGGTCCGAAAGTGGTTTGATGTTGTCTTGTATTTTGGTATTTCCAAACTTGCCAAAACACAGGAACCCCAACATAATGGCGACTCAATTGGGGAAAACATTTTGAGTGCCCTTAATTGCTATATCTGGTAGTGTGTCCCATTGTCGTCTCCAAACATAATGGCGACTCTGCCGGGGAGCTTTGAGTGAAACACTCCTTGAAATATTACTAAAGACTCAAAGAAGACCATAATAGCCTGAATTTGGTAGCTAATCAATGTGGTGGATAGTAAACCTTCTTGAAACATTCTAAACCTTCCACCTGGAGACTCCATAGTTCCTTAATGATTACAAGACTGCACTGGTGATCAGTAGGCTTGCTGATTATCTTGGTTTCACAAGACTCCAATGGGGGACCAGCTTTCATTAAAACATCAACCATATTAGAAGAAACACATATGATTAAGCTTTCTTGTTTGAGGACAAACATATTGGCTTCAATAACCATCCATACTTGACCTTATCCTAATAGAAACCCATCTAAAATATTTGAAAATCTAGAGAACGTTCTTAGGAAATATCCCACCCCTAGAAAGTCAACTATTATCAGACCCATTTATAGAGCTAACTATGCACCTGAAAACTTTACATCTCTATCAGACATTCATTTTGACTTAGACTTACCAAGTGATCTACCAAGAACTAAGTCATTCAGTGCTATAGACCAGATAGGCCTAGAGCCTCCAAGTTCACCATCTCATAGTGGTCAACAAATTAGGGACAGAGAGACCCCTCCATCCACACCTCCTGATATTCATTTTATTCATAACTTGGGCCTCTATCACCCTAAATCAGCTCGACAATTTGTTGCTGGTCCTAGCATTTCTGTCATCCATATACCTGTTGCACAAACGAATCCTTTACCTCCTCAGAGCACCACCATGGCAACCTAGTATGCACCTCTAGTGTTACCATAGCCTTAAGCTCCACTACCCAATTATTATCAGTAAAAAATCCCTCATTTCACTGGGAAGGAATCCACCATAGCCCAACATCATGTGGACAGGATGGAAGATGCCTTTGACTACATGGAAATTGAAGATGAAACTATCAAAATGAGAATCTTTACCTAGAGTTTGGGAGGGGAGGTGAAGAAGTGGTTTAAAGGTTTATCTCCTAATACCATCCATGATCTTCCCTCAGTACATCAAACCTCTATAAACAAATGGGAAGTCAAGACCAACTCTCTCCAAATACTAGTAGAATATAAAAATCTCAAAAGAAATGTAGGAGAGAGTGTCCACGACTATTCTACAAGGTTTAACAGTGTTTACAATGCCCTTCCACCACATATGAAACCTCCCCAAGGAATGGACTTGGTGAAATACCCTGAAGCATTTGATGCTGACATGGCCTACCAGCTTAGGGAGAGAAATTACAACACATTGGAAGACATGCAAAAAGGAGCAGTGAGCGTAGAGGCAAAATTGATTGAAGAAAGAGCTAGAATGAGTTCTGAGAAAAAGGTAACATATAGAGATGACACATAAACTTCCACATCTGATCCCAAGTATGACAGTCTAGCCAAAAACGTGGAAAGGCTAGAGAAAATGATGGAGAAAATGGTTATCACAGTCAGTAATCAGAACAAAAACCAAAATCATAACCAGAAACATAATTTTAGGAGAAAAAATCCCCATAATAGACAAAGAGGCTCTGATCAACAAGTCATACCCGCATTTCCAGAGAATTTCCTTGATGAAGATGAGGGGATAATAGAAGAGTCCGAGGGAACCACTATAAACATGGTAGAATTAGAAAACCAAATTCACACCTCTTCCAAAGAAGACAATCAGTCCTCATACTCACACTGGGAGGAGGGAGGGTTAGAATCTGAGGATTATAGGTTTAGATTTGAAAATGCCATCATGAAGGTCAGGGAGTAGTATGAACTTAGGAGAAAAAAGAGCATAGACACTTCCAAACCAAAGGCTTCTGAGGTTACCATTAAGAAAAGACCTGAGAAAACCCCTAAGGTAACTGTTGAAAGTAACAAATCAACAGCTGAGAGTTCTGGGAAGAACAAAGAGAAGGACAGCCAAAATACTGACAAACAAATTCAAGAAACTAGTTGTTAGCCAGCTATAAAATTTGTTATACCAAATGCTGGCTAAAAACTCTTTGGAGCCTTCAAGGAACAAATTTTATGACTAAAAAGTGTTGGCTCTTGAAGACTTTTGAAGGCTTCTTGCCTCTGTCCTCAATCTTCACTACTGTGCCTATTCCCCATTCAGAATCCTACTGATTCCCAAGAAAGAATACTGCTGCAAGACCCTTTTCCTCCATTTTCCCTTTTCCAAAACTAACCTTAGTTTTTATCCCTCCATTTCCCATGAAAATCCCTCATTTTCATATTTTTCCCTTTCCCTCTTTGCCTTATCGGAACCCCTCTAACCCTTTGAAAATCATTCAAAAACCATAAAAATCACATTTTTTATGGTGTGGACTTAAGCCCCCTTGGGCTAAGTCTTAAGCCCCTTCCTCCATAAACCCCGGTCATATTTTCCTCCATACACCCAAAGGTCCCGCAGTCGGGCACCAAGCCGCTTCGTAAATAATATTTTAAAACCTTGGTTTATATTAAAAAAAAATCGATAGTTTTTATTATTTTATAAAATTTTCCGTCAGTTCCAATTTTAAATCATTCCGCACCGTCGATCTGATTTGAAGATCGGACGGCGTGGAGTCCATCAGCCCAGTGGTCCCTGCCAACCACTCACCATTCCAAAATCCGCGCGGTATTCATCGTACCGCCTTTGGGCGAGGGCAGTTTCTCTCGATTGGCAGCGATTCCATATGTTGGCCGACGCGTGTCCTGCGCGCTATTCATAAAACCACCGTCCATCACGCATTAAAGTTTGGACATGGACCCCACATGATATTGATGCGCGCTATCCGATTTGAGGCTGCCCATTAGATGGCTATCACTCACCGGAGGTGCCCGACAGTTAACCAAGCTACGACATGGCCATTCAAGCATCTCCGCTATCAATCTGATCTGCAGATCGATGACCCATAATTCATCGCCCTGATTCCTCCGCTTTGACTTTTCACCTCCACTCCTAACCATCAATCTCTGCGCAATCAACGACTTCGATTCAAATTTCTTCCTCGCCTTCCCTTTGAATTCCTCTGATCGATCTCGACCGTTGGATGATGCCATCCAAATGCCATGCTCCCTCCACGTACCGTCTGAAGCAGTTAGCCCATACGCGCAAGATTTTATAATAATTTTTTTTATTTTGTAGGGTTCAGAGGTTATTTCGCCAAAGGCAGAGGGTGACAATCCTCCCGCCTTCGATTCATAAAAAAAAAGCCTTTGCAGGGTTTGAAATTCACGTTTCATCAGTGTTTCATGAGGCATTGATGCCATATCACCCCTACACAGCCCTGCACACCAGCAAAACACCATAAATAAAACACAGTCGAAGAGTATCAGTGTCGAAGACCGGAAACACACCACAATAGAATATTACAGACAGATCTGTGGGGGATTATGGCTAAGAAAGATTATCAAAAGCGTAATCCCTAACTAAAACATAGTTAAAGGAAAAATCATACGTGTCTAGCAGATAGAAAGGCTTCCACCACCACATCTGAGGAAAATTGATTCCTCTCAGCCACCATAGTGCCACCTGTGCCTCAAAGCATTCAAAAAGAGGTTGGAGTTATTGATCCAAATCAGATATTTGCCTCAGCAAAGCCACACAGTGAGTTCTGCAAATAAACTAATGACAAAATATATGCAGAGTTACTCCAACATGACACAGAGCCTCAGAAGTCAACAAAATCTCCCACCGAGCTTAAATCTTAAATGTAGAACATTAATACAGAAAAACACTTGTAAACCTCTTCATTGAGCCCCCAAAGGCCAAGAAGCCATTTATGTATGTATTAATTAGTTTTTGAGATCTTTTATTAGATCTCACCTCCTCATTCTTCTATATATACTTCTGAAGAAGATGAGTGAGGATTTGGTTGGTTCGTTGTTGGTTGATCACTAGTTGTAATATTGAAACTCTCTGAAATAATACATAGTCTCTTGAAGTTGAAGAAGAAATTGAAGTCTTGGAAGCCATGATGATATTTTTGCATGCTTGTTACTGTGAAGGCTCTATCATTGGATCCATGAGCTTGGCGGTCGGTGAAGTATTCTGAACTGTTTAATTTTTTCCCCTATTTTCATTATGTTCCATAATTTCTTACTATAGTAGGTTGAAATTTTTAGGCTAAGAAATGACTCCTGGAAGCACCTTAGACCTGTTCATCCTTCACTATTTTGTGTTTTCTTCTGCTGAAGAATTTTAAAGTCTTTAATCTCTCTCTTTAGTCTTCATGCTTGTTTATTTCCTTAATAGTTCGAATAGTTGGTTTCAGCATGATTTATGGTTTTCCCTGCTTGTCTGTTACCACTTAAAAACTGTTATTGAAGTCTCCCTTTGAATTTTCTTGTTTATAGTGAATCAAGGAGGTCTGTTCCAATCTTGCCCTTTGTCCTTGCTTAAACAGCTGCCTTGAAGGTCTTTATAGTTGTAAACATAGATGTGTTAGGTGTTCCCTCCTCTATGACCGCAATTATTAGTGAATCTTTTATGTTTTCTAAGTCATTTGAAATAAAATATTTGAGGAAATAGGGTGTTCCCCGAATCCTAGATTTCATTTTAAAAGTTGTTTTGAAATCATTATTTGCTTAAAGCTGTGATTTGTAGAATTCATGGTTAGCCCTATCTACCAAATAGCTCTTTATTGTTCAATTTGTGCTTTCAAATTCCCTTTGTTTGATAATTAAACTTCTCTTTCCAAATCATTGATGTCCATCTCATTCCAAAACCAAAGGATCCTGCGGCCAAGTTAGATTTTCCCTCTGATATCCCATATCCATTTATGAGTATGTTACGACCTCTTCTTGACTCCATTGCCCAATGAACCAGATGTTTCTCCATTCTATATATCTTTCCTATACCTTTCATGTTCTGCTGTGTCAACCCAACCAAACAAACAAACAAACACCTGCATTTAATAACTAGTCTAAAATCCATTTTCCAAGCACACAAGATAAACCTTTGCAAAACAGACATTTGAGAGATCCCTCTCTGAGAACAAGAGGACTAGATCCTGGAACTCTAAATATTGGTTCTGATGTTGCCTTGTCTTTTGATTTGCCAAACTATCAAAACGACACCAACATAATGGAAATAACGATGGGACCTACTGAGAATATAATGGTTTGAAAAATTTTCTTCAAACTTTTTAGGCCCATTATAACATAAGTAACCTTCTTCAAGCACTACGAAGCAATGGTAATCATGATAGGACTTAACTGAATCAATGACAAGCTAAGTAACCCTTTGGATTCTCATTAAACCTTATCAAACCTTGAAAAAAGAAGTTACCAAGCCATAAGAGTGAACTCTGTATGTTTTGACACCCTAGCTAAGTGTTAAGTCAGATTTAGGACACTCTCATAACCTATAAGATCAAGAAACTTAGAAAAAACCCAAAACATTTTAGTTTGGCTTCATAATAAACATGGTGGTGGAACCATAAAACATTTTACCTTTAAAAAAGCTAAAAATTTTCCACTTGGTGAATCCATTGGCCTCCAGTAGGCCTATTTCTTCATTAGTCCTTGTAAGCTCTCCTGGGAATGCATTGAGAAAACACAATCATGCTGTTGGTGGATAGCAAGACTTCAAAATCTTCCACCTGGAGACTCTACAATTCCAAAAGACCTAATGACTCCTCTGGTAGAAGACTCTGAACTGGTTAAATAGATGCAGTGACCTCTTTCTTGATTTATAAAATGATTCCAAAGATACAATGAAGGTATGCCCCAATGAGCAGGGAGCATATCCTTGGATTCCCACACAAAATGCCTGAAGTATATTGGTTAGAAAACTTACCTACCTTTCAGGGTGAAAATGTTGATAACCCCTTGCTACATCTCATTAAGTTTCATATAAATGTGTGGAAGTTCAAGGTTCAATGCCACGAGGACTGCATAATGAAAATGTTCATGGAAACATTAGAAGGAAAAGCTAGGAATTGGTATGAATGGTTAGAAACCAAAATTTTTTTTCTTTAAAAAACATGCACCAAGTATTTACAAGAATTATAAAGGAAACTCTCCATCCTTGTCATGGGATTGTTGTGATCAATCTCATAATATCATACAGTACCTGTTAGATATTGATGTGGATTTGGTTAATATGTAGCCTAAAGATCTGTTAACAGCCATTCAAGAATTTCATATGCATCCTAGCTATAATAAGAACATGGATGAAACAAATGAGGAAGAAAAAAGTCAAGAGACCTCAGATATTCCTCAAGATATTCATGAAAACTCAGGTGTTGATCCGTCATCCCTTACAGCTGAGGCTCAGGAAGACATCCAACCTCAAAATCAGTCTTCACAGGAGACAAAGAACTACTGTACTCATGTTCAAAGCAACATAGAAACATCCTCCCCTTTGATAGAGAAAGAGATAGATCAAACTATTTATAAAGAGTCAGTCTCTGAAACTTTTTGCAAAACAAACACTCTGGCCCATTCACATAGGGAACTTTGTTGTACATATTTAGAAATTTCTCTTGTGGATCAGAATGAAGAAGGACCTACTGATATCCCAATATATTTGACTGATGAAAATGTTTATTCTAATAAATTTTCAAACTTCAATCAGTCTTATGATGATGATGATTTCCAAGAAAAAACTAATCATGCAGGGCAACCAACATTTGATTGGTGTTATGAGCTTCACCATCATCAGATTGAAAGCCACAATCATCCTTTTCGATCCATCATAAAAATATTTCACTTTATTGGGAATCAGCAGCTTGTCAACTCAGAAGGTGAAGAGAAGAGTAATGAAGAAATTTTTGAGCAAGGGGAAACCATTGAATACACCCCCACTCAAGAATATAATAACCTCTTCACAGAGTTTAGCCCATTGAATCCAAGCATACCAGGGCTACAAGAGGACAACACTTCCAAATATTATGAGTCCTCTAGTTTAGATGATGATGAAGAAAAGGGAGAGAAACAGATAGAAGAATATCCTACTGTGGATATACCCTCTTTTCAAGAAGAAACTTCTCCTATAATTGATATTAATCTGCCATTTAAAGAACCTGAATTTATATCAGAAGAAAACATAAATTTAGAGAAAGAAGATATTTCACTGTTTGCTATTATGCAAGTT
This sequence comes from Pinus albicaulis, assembly GCA_034641835.2. NCBI lineage: Eukaryota > Viridiplantae > Streptophyta > Pinopsida > Pinales > Pinaceae > Pinus > Pinus albicaulis. The sequence goes on from CM076579.1 coordinate 1,271,791,944, forward strand.
AAGGATGATGATGCTTCCAAACAACTTTCTGAAGGTATTCTCCTCAAAGCTGAAGTCTTGGAAGCATACAATCTACCAGACATGGAGGGCCAAAACGAAGAGAATATTCATATTTTCTTTGTTCATCCTATGGAAGAGTGTGTGGAAATCCCAACTGGCTCAAATTATCAAGTTGTGATCCTTTGTAAGAGCCAAAGACATGAAAAAGTGTCACCTTCTGTGATAGCCTTGATATTGAAGGTTAATCTTCAATATGTTCTATGGATACCTCTGACAAGCAGCCAGAGTTTCTACTTCTTCTTGACATTACTCAGTTGGCTGCATTGGCATTTTTGTATCATATGATAAATGTAAATACTCCATGTTTAGAATAGGTTAGGAAGGAATGTAAATAAAGCTCATTTTTGAGCATGTAGTTATTTTTTGTTTTCTTCTTTGAAGAAAAATCAAAGAATAAAAAATACAAAAATAAAGAAAGAAAGAAAAGAGGGAAAATTGTGAAAACAAGAAAGGTATAGCCCCATACCAAAAAGAGAAACAAATTCTGAAAGTGTGCAAGCTTAAATGCCACTCCTAAATAACACACTTCTAGTTAGTGAAACAACGTAAACTTGACTAAATATCTTTAAATTTTCTGCTGATAGGAAAGTGAATTCGATTTGCAAAACTTTTTAATATTGGCTTATCAATAGATAGTTTAGGATAGAAATTAAAGGTTCAAACATGTTCAAAATCTGAACCTAAGTTTCCAAAAAGAGATGACTCAAATTTATTTTACATTTTGAGTCGAAAAATATGTAAATCTGGTTCTAACATGCTCAAAATCTGAAGAAAAGAGTAAGGAAGAAGTAGTTCAAATAAGGGTCAAATCAAAGCTGTAAAAGGATAAAGGAAGTGCTTTGAATTTTCAGATCTTAAGCCTTCATCATTTTGATTTAATTTTCTGCAAATAATAATCTATGTGAAGCTTGTTTTTATGCCATAGATCAGCAACAAGTTAGACTGTTCAATCCTGACTTGTATGCTTTTTAAATTTATGCTTTAGAAATTAGAGAATATAAATCTGTTAGACTGTTTAATCCTAACAGATTAGTAGATTAGGTAGAGAAGCATATGGGCTCAGCTGCTTAATTTGAGTCCATGGAGAAATAAGAAGTAGAACTAGATTAGATTTCCTTCTTTCAAAAGAATAAATGTTGTGAAAAGAGTTTGCCAATCCAAGTGCACTTTAATGAAGAAAAATGTTAGATATGTAGGATTGGGTAGGTAGAAAGCCTGTTGATGAAGATCCATTATTTCTATGACTGCTAATATGTTTCAAAGAAAGATCATCCCAACAAAGGAAGGGTAGCCCAATGGATCAGGCACAGGTCAGCCTCCTAGAGAATGCAAGTCTGAGATTCTTGATGCCCTCAAGAAGGCATCATCCCCAAGTGGAGCCACTGTTAGCTAGCTATAAAATTTGTTATACCAAATGCTAGCTAAAAACTCTTTGGAGCCTTCAAGGAACAAATTTTATGACTAAAAAGTGTTGGCTCTTGATGACTTTTGAAGGCCTCCTGCCTCTGTCCTCAATCGTCACTACTGTGCCTATTACCCATTCAAAATCCTGTTGATTCCCAAGAAAGAATACTACTACAAGACCCTTTTCCCTCATTTTCCCTTTTCCAAAACTAACCTCAGTTTTTATCCCTCCATTTCCCATGAAAATCCCTCATTTTCATATTTTTCCCTTTTCCCCTTCTTCAGAATCCCCTTGAAAAGGTTGAAAACTCCTTCTTTACCTTATCAGAACCCCTCTAACCCTTTGAAAATCATTCAAAAACCATAAAAATCACATTTTTATGGTGTGGACTTAAACCCCCTCGGGCTAAGTCTTAATCCCCTTCCTCCATAAACCCCAGTCGTATTATCCTCCATACACCCAAAGATCCTGCAGTCGGGTGCCAAGCCACTTCGTAAATAATATTTTAAAACCTTGGTTTATATTAAAAAAAAATAGACGGTTTTTATTATTTTATAAAATTTTCTGTCGGTTCCAATTTTAAATCGTTCTGCACTGTCGATCTGATCTGAAGATCAGACAGCGTGGAGTCCATCAGCTCAGTGGTCCCCGCCAACCACTCACCATTCCAAAAATCGCGTGGTATTCATCGCACCACCTTTGGGCGAGGGCGGTTTTCTCCCGATCGACAGCGATTCCATACACTGGCCGACGCGTGTCCTGCGCACTGTTCATAAAACCACCATCCATCATGCATTAAAGTTCAGACGTGGACCCCGCGCTATATTGATGCGCGCCATCCGATTTGAGGCCGCCCATCCGATGGCTATCGCTCACCGGAGATGCCTGACAGTTAACCAGGCTATGACACGGTCATTCAAGCATCTCTTCCATCGATCTAATCTGTAGATCGATGACCCATAATTCACCGCCCTGATTCCTCCGCTTTAAATTTTCGCCTCCGCTCCTAACCGTCGATCTCTGCGCGATCGACGGCTCTGATTCAAATTCCTTCTCTGCCTTCCCTTTGAATTCCTCTGATCGATCTCAACTGTTGGATGATGCCATCCAACGGCCACGCTCCCTCCACATACCTTCTGAAGCAGTTAGCCCATACGTGAAGGATTTTATAATAATTTTTTGTATTTTGCACAGTTCAGAGGTTATTTCGCCATGGTTGAAGAAAATTTAAAGGCAGAGGGTGACGATCCTCCCACCTTCGATTCATCAAACAAAAGCCTTTTCAATGTTTGAAATTCATGTTTCATTAGTGTTTCATGAGGCATTGATGCCATATCACCCCTGCACAGCCCTGCACACCAGCAAAACACCATAAATCAAACATAGTCGAAGAGTATCAGTGTCGAAGACCGGAAACACACCACAACAGAATATTAGAGACAGATCTGTGGGGGATTACAGCTAAGAAGATTATCAAAAGCCTAATCCCCGACTAAAACATAGTTAAAGGAAAAATCATACGTTTCTATCAGACAGAAAGGCCTCCACTGCCACATCTGAGGAAAATTGATTCCTCCAGCCACCATAGTGCCACCTGTGCCTCAAAGCATTCAAACAGAGGCTGGAGTTATTGATCCAAATCAGATATTTGCCTCAGTGCAGCCACACAGTGAGTTCTGGAAATAAAATAATGACAAAATATCTGCAGAGTTACTCCAACATGACACAGAGCCTCAGAAGTCAACAAAAGCCCCCACCGAGCTTAAATCTTAAATGTAGAACATTAATACAAACAAACACTTGTAAACCTATTCATTGAGCCCCAAAAGGCCAAGAAGCCATTTAAGTCTATATTAATTAGTTTCTGAGATATTTTATCAGATCTCACCTCCTCATTCTTCTATATATACTTCTGAAGAAGATGAGTGAGGGGTTGGTTGGTTGGTTGGTTGGTTGTTGATTGATCACTAGTTGTAATATTGAAACTCTTTGAAATAATACATAGTCTCTTGAAGTTGAAGAAGAAATTGAAGTCTTGGAAGCCCTGATGATGTTGTTGCATGCTTGTTACTGTGAAGGCTCTATCATTGGATCCATGAGCTTGGCGGTCGGTGAAGTATTCTGAACTGTTTAATTTTTTCCCCTGTTTTCATTATGTTCCATAATTTCTTACTACAGTAGGTTGAAATTTTTAGGCTAAGAAATGACTCCTGGAAGCACCTTAGACCTTTTCATCCTTCATTATTTTGTGTTTTCTTCTGCTGAAGTATTTTAGAGTCTTTAATCTCTCTCTTTAGTCTTCATGCTCATTTATTTCCTTAATAGTTCGAATAGTTGGTTTCAGCATGATTTATGGTTTTCCCTGCTTGTCTGCTACCACTTAAAAATTGTTATTGAAGTCTCCCTTTCAAGTTTCTTGTTTACAGTGAATCTATGAGGTCTGTTCCGATCTTTCCCTTTGTCCTTGCTTAAACATTTGCCTTTAAGGTCTTTATAGTTGTAAACATAGATGTGTTAGGTGTTCCCTCTTCTATGACCGCAATTATCAGTGAATCTTTTATGTTTTCTAAGTCATTTGAAATAAAATCTTTGAGGAAATAGGGTGTTCCCCGAATCTTAGATTTCATTTTAAAAGTTGTTTTGAAATCATTATTTGCTTAAAGCTGTGATTTGTAGAATTCATGGTTAGCCTTGTCTACCAAATATCTCTTTATTGTTCAAGTTTTGCTTTCAAATTCCCTTTGTTTGAGAATTAAACTTCTCTTCCCAAATCATTGATGTCCATCTCATTCCAAAACCAAAGGATCCTATGGCCAAGTAAGATTTTCCCTCTAATATCCCATATCCATTGATGAGTGTGTTACGACCTCTTCTTGACTCCATTGCCCAATGAACCAGATGTTTCTCCATTCTATATATCTTTCCCAGACCTTTCATGTTCTGCTGTGTCAACCTAACCAAACAAACAAACAAACACCTGCAATTAATAACTAGTCTAAAATCCATTTTCCAAGCACACAAGATAGACCTTTGCAAAAGAAGCATTTGAGAGATCCCTCTTTGAGAACAGGAGGACTAGATCCTGGAACTCTAAAGATTGGTTCTGATGTTGCCTTGTATTTTTATTTGCCAAACTATAAAAACACGGGACACCAACACTAGTAGCACTAGTATTGCAGCTAATGCTCCTGATAAAATAGCTTCAAACATTGTGCATCGTGAGAATCAACAATATGACTCTACCAATAGAATTGTGGCCAATAAAACAGAGTTGAGTCTTACAAAGAGTCAATCTCCTTTCAATTTGAAGAGTGATATTGCTAAAATTAAAATTTTTGTCCCACTGTCTGAGCTGGCCACTCAGGATGTATATAAAGGCCAAATTTTGAAAGCTCTAAATCTAGGAGAGAACAGTGACACTGTCAATTTAAGTGATGATCGACTAGTCGTTCTGTTTGGTCCAAAAATAGAAGAGAACTTTCAGAAAGGGGTATTACTGCCTTTTTATATCAGCCTCAATATCCATAACAAAATCCTTCACAACACAATGCATGACTCTGGGGCTTCACACAATATAATGCTTAAGGTAATTATGGAGAAGCTAGGCTTAGAGATAACCGACCCTATAAGGATTTATATTCATTTGACTCTAGCAGAGTGAAGTGCCTTGGCCTAATCAAAGATCTATGTGTGAATCTGACTCAAATCCCAACCAAATGCATGGTTATGGATGTTGTAGTAGAAGATGTGCCACCTGAGTATGGCATGTTGTTGTCAAGTTCATGGGGTGCCAAGCTGCAAGGTACAATACAGAGGGATGGGTCATATGCCACAATCCATGTATTTAGCCATCTTAGGATACTATATAGAGAAGCACAAATGAAGTTTATGGTTAGCAGCCCCAAAAAACCTGAAAACTCACCTCTGTACTCTGTCCATACAGATCTGGACTATTTTATCCTTTTCAATGATGAATCCATAAATGAGCTAGAGCTAGAAGAACGAGATGAAAACAATAGAGTAGAGCCCACAGATCTTAACATAATGGCCACTCTAGATATAGAGGGAAACAAGAGAGAAACATTAGAAGAGTGCACTGAATTAGAAACTCAGAGTGAACAAAACCAAGACTGCAAACTATAGATTTCTCACCACTCTGAACTCCATTCACATCATGAAGAACAAGACATTCCACAGCACGGTCCAGACCCCATTATACAACATAATGGTGAACTAAAAATTAAATTTGAAAATGATGATAAGCCTGAAAACAATCCCTTATAAATAATGAATTTTGATGGGTTTTTCACTAGGAAGAATGAAGGGGCTGGAATGTGGTTACACAATACTGAGAGGGAATATGCTGAGAGTCATGCCTTCAAGCTATATTTTAAGTGCACAAACAACATCGCAGAGTATGAGGCTCTCATCCTAGGATTGAATCTATTGAAACAACTAGGAGCCCAAAGGATATCTGTACATGGAGACTCTGAGTTAGTCATCAAACAAGTGAACGGAGAGTACACTGCAAAGCATCCTAGATTGAGGGCATACAAAATTGATGCCATGGATTTACTGAAAACCTTTGTAGAATACGAACTTTTGTTTGTTCCTAGGAATCAGAACATCATTGTGAATGGATTAGCTTGCATTGCTAGTTCATATCAGAAATCACCTAGTGACATATAGATCATCATTCAAACCAAATATATGCCCGCAGTGCTACATAATGAGAAATATTGGCAGGTATTTGAGGGCGACAAGCAGATAGAGGATTTCCTGATTGGCAGGAATGAGTTTGAATTCTCTGATTCAAACTCTAAATCCGATGAAAACTGCCCGAGTGAAGAGCCCCCCAATGAAGAAAAATCACCCCATAATGTAGAAATAAAAATGTTAGCTAAAGAACTTGGAACTCAAACTGTAGAATACAAGAACGCGGAAAAAGAAGAAATAGAGGTGCTACATTCCAAAGACAAAAACATACCTAGAGAACTAGCACCTTTACAAGACCTTTTTTATTTTAACGACGTAGCAAAGAAACCCACTATAGAACACACAGAGTCTGACGTCGAGGAATGCAACATAGGCACCGAGGATGAGCCTAAAATGATTAACTTAGCTAAGTCCTTTCCAACAGACATGAAAAAGGAATACATTGACTTATTTAAAGAGTTTGTTGATGTGTTTTCCTGGAGCTATGAGGACTTAAAAGCCTACAATACCAAAATCATCCAGCACAAGATCCCTTTGAAAGAAAACCAAAAGCCCTTTAGGCAAAAACTGCGCAGAATCAACTCGAAGCAACTGCCTTTGGTAGAAAAGGAAGTCAAGAAAATGTATGAGGCAGGAATCATAGTGCCAGTGAGGTTTTCCGATTCGGTCTCCAACCCTGTAGCTATGAGGAAAAACATAGGTGAGATCAGACTGTGCGTCGATTTTAGAAACCTTAACAGAGCTTCACTTAAGGACAATTACCCCTTACCCAAAATGGAACACATCCTATAGAGGGTAGTTGGCTCAAAAAGGATCTCCTTGTTAGATGGTTTTTGAGGTTATAACCAAGTGTTAGTACTCCCAGAAGATCAACTTAAGACAGATTTCACCACTCCATGTGGCACTTTAATGTACGTAAAAATGCCTTTTGGACTATTGAACGCTAGTGCAACCTTCCAACGAGCTATGGACATAGCCTTTTTAGAGGAAATATGTCACTTCATCGTAATCGCAGAGACCTGTGATTTATTTCAGGGATGAAGAGCATCTTAACACCATAAAAAGAAGAGTATTCAAGAAATGTAGAAGGTTTTGTATCTTTAAATCCCAGCGTTGTATTTGAGCCAATAAGGTAAGTTTCTTGGCCATATTATATTAGAGGGGATTAGTAGTTTGAAAGTTGAGAATACGCAAATTACCCACCCGAGAAACATAAAAGAATTGTAGTCCTTTATTGGGAAAATCAACTTCTTAAGGAGGTTTATTCCCAACTTAGCAGAGCTCCTCAGAGATATGAAAAACATGCTAAAAAAGGGAGTAGGAGTCAAATGGACTATAGAAGCCAAAAAATATTTTGAATTAGTCAAACATTCACTCACCCCGGCACCAGTCCTAATCAACCCAAAATTTTCAAAATATTTCCTTATTTTCTCCTTCACATCAGAGCATACTGTGGTTGATGTCTTGCTGCAGAAAAACCCAGAAGGCCAAGAGCAGCCCATTTCTCTCTTTAGCAAAGAATTGAGGGATGCACCCTTGAAATATAATATAATGGAAAAACAGGCCTATGCTTTGGTAAAGGCCTTAAAATACTTCAAGGTGTATATTCTACATTCTCACATCATTGCCTATGTGCTTAACATAGTGGTAAAATATATTTTGTCCCAAGATCTATATGGAAAGAGGGGCAAATGTATTGTTGTAATATTAGAGTATGACCTGGAAATAAAAACCACAAAACTTATCAAAGGTCAAGGCTTAGCTCAACTTATGGCTAAATCTAACTTGGAAGCCCTTGACATAAACATGGTATATGCCTTGGATGAACATGAGGGACTGTCTGATCCTACTGTTGAAGAAAAATTTCAAAACTCTCCTTGGTATTTTTACATCCTGTATGTGCTTAAAAATCTTAATGCTTCTCCTGATTTATCAAAGACTAAGGCAAGGTTCCTAAAATTGAAGGATAGAAACTATTGCATTTTAAATGAATGTTTATACTGGAAAAATAAAAATGGTTTGCTGCTTAAATGCCTGCTTGAAGCTGAAGCAGAGAGGATTAAACACGAGTTCCATACAGGAGAGTGTGGGGGCCACCTAAACTGGAAAGCCACTGCTAAAAAAAATACTCAGAGTTGGCTACTACTGGCATACCCTTTTCAATGATATCCATAAAATGATAGTTGCCTGCCATAAGTGCCAGATTTTTGAAGGCAAAAGAAAGCTCCTCCATTTACCATTACAACCTATAACTGTTGAAGCTCCCTTTCAACAGTGGGGCCTAGATTTCATAGGGGAGATTCATCCTGCTTCCTCTGCACAACACAAATGGATTCTCACAACCACAAAATATTTCAAAAAGGGGATAGAGGCCATCCTTTCTAGGAATTCCACAGATTCTATTATCATTAAATTCCTTGAAGACCACATCCGCTCTAGGTTTGGCTGCCCTAGAAAGATAATCAATGATAATGCTGCTTCTTTTGGATCCAAGAAGATGATTGGTTTTTTTCACAGGTACCAGATTGCACTTGATCATTTTACTGCTTATTACCCACAGGGAAATGGGCTAGCTGAATCATCAAATAAAATCATGGTGACCATCATCAAAAAGCTTCTTGAAGAGAACAAAAAATCATGGCATAACAAGTTAGTGCATGCTTTATGGGCTGATAGGTTAACAACAAAGAAAACCATTGTGATGTCTCCATATCAGCTTGTTTATGGAACAGAGGCAGTGTTTCCTACTAGCCTACGGGTACCAGTGATTAAACGAGTCCAAGAAATATAGACAGAAGAGGACAACATGGTAAGGAGGATTAATCAAACTATCCATCTCCAGTAGACAAGAGAAGAAGTTTACAATAGAGCTCTAAAAGTGTAAGAAAACATAAAGAAGTTATTTGATAAGAGAAAAAATATTGTGACTTCAAAATTGGAGATAAGGTACTTAAGTGGGACTCTAGGAGAGAGGACAAATGAAAGCATGGAAAATTTGATAGTTTGTGGTAGGGTCCTTACATCACCCAATCCACCATTGGTCCAAATGCCTTTTTTCTGCAAGAGCTAGATGGTACAGATCTGTTTGGGGGTCCTGCTAATGGTAGGATGCCCAAGCATTACTACTGTTGATTTCCAATTTAATTTTTTCATTTCCATTGTAAATACCATTACAGTGTTTTGTTTTAAAGAAAAAGAGAAAAATGTTTCAAAAAAGAGAGAAAGAGAGGTTCGGACATGCTCAAAACATGAGCCTCTAAAGTTCCAAAAAGAATGGCTCCAACAAGCTTAAAACCTGAGCCAAAAAGAGTGAGAGGTTGGTTCTAGTATGCTCAAAACCTAAACCAGCAAATAAAGGATAAGAATTAGCTCTAACAAGCCCAAAATGAGAGCTAAAATGAAGAAGAAAGTGACTCCAACAAGCTCAAAATTTGCATCACAAAGAAGAGAAGGATTCTTCAAAGTTTCACAATTTCAAGCCTTCAAAATTTTGTTTTCAAGTTCCTTCAAAGTTTAGTTCATATGCTGCTATCTTTATGCCTTGGATCCATAGCAAACCTGACTGTCTAATCCTAGTTTGACTGTTTTTCAATTTCTTTTGTAGAGTGTAGAGAATGAAATCTTCTAGACACTTTAATCCTAACGGATATTAGTTTAGGTAGAGAAGCTATGAGGCCAAATGTTTAATCTATTCTCATGGAGGTATAAGGGTAGAATTAGATTAGTTTGTTTTCTACTTTGAATAAAAAAATGATGAAGAAGGTCTGCAAATTTAAATGCACCTTGAAGAAACAATGTTAGGACTGTAGGATGGGTAGGTAGGTTGTTTGGGAAATTTTTTATGTTGATATGATGTTTTCATGAGTTGTGGTAGCTGATTAAAGAAAGAAATATGTGTCAAGTAATAGGCATCTGGCCTACTCCCAAAGGTTATTTTCTGAATTCTTGACACCCTTAGGAATATGCCATCCCCATGTGGAGCCACTGTTAGCCACCTATAAATTTTTGTTAAGCAAACAGGTGACTAAATTTGTTTCTGAGCCTTCAAGAGATAAATTTCCCTTGAAAATATCACATTCTTGAAGCCTTTATGTATCTTTTTCCTTTGGAAAGATCTTCACTGCTGTTTCCATCAAAAAGCCTCACTGTTTGTGAAAGAATTTTCTCAGAAAAAGCCTCCATCTACCCCTTTTACCCCTGCAAAAATCCCCATTTTAACCCCTTCTTTCCCTTCTCAAAATCTCCATAAAACCCCCCAAAATCCCTTCCTAATTCTTCTAAACCATCAAATTCCCCTTTTTAAACCATGCGAATCCCTTCATTTGGTGAAAAAATCCCTTTATTCCCTTACCGGAACCACTGTTTAGCCTTAAAAAACGTTGTTTTTAGGCCAAAAACCCACTTTTTACCATATATTAGGCTAAGCCCCTTTTGGCCCAGCCCCTAGCCCCTTCTCCGCATATAACCAACACTGAGACCAAGTGCTAAGCTACATAGCGCTAATCACAATCGGGAGTTGGTGGTGAATGCTTTTCCTTTGTTAAATATAAATCTCCGATGTGATTGCCTTTTCTTCTATTGGCCACGGTTGTAATATCCGCCATCGATCTGTAAAGATCTAACGGTCCACGCTAATCTCATGTTGTGCCCATAACATCTTCCATCCCCCCCCCTGATTGAACATTGATCTTTGATCTCCTCCTGAGATCCAACGTCTGGTGCAAAATCGCATCGCGCCGATCCAATGAATCCACCTTTCCTTTTCCCTGATTGGCCAATCTCCGATTCAATCCTAGCCGTTGAATCCACAAGAACCAATAGCCAGGATTCGATCACACACCATCCCTGTGCCCTCCATCAGTTCTCCCTCTGACCAATCTCAACCATTGATCTTCTGTCGATCCAATATTTCCCTATTTGGAACATTAGCACTCCTCCTTTAATCCTGACTGTCCATTATCAGATCTGATGCCCCACATTTAATCCATTGTTGGCTATTCCCCACCATACCAACCGTGCACCTTTCCATATCGCACACTATCCTGCACTGTCGGATCTCTCCACCTTTCATCCAGCGGCCACCATTGCGTTTCACATTTTTTCTGTGCCCGAAGGTTAACACTCTAAAAAAATGCGAAATTGGCAGTTTTGGGAGGGACACGTGTCGGGCAGCAATCGTTATCACATTTTTTTTTTGGAAAAAATTCAAAACCACTCTATTGCAACGTGAAAAGAGTTTTTTTCTCCTAAAAACCACTTCCCCTCTTCTGCCTTCGACAACGCTTCACAAAGATCCCGACCGTTGATTTGCATAGATCTACGGTCCACGTTCCATCGCATTTTTCATTCATATTTTGTTCATTAGACCTCCAAAGGACTTCATCGGAGGATCTCAACCGTTGATCTCCTCTTGAGATCTAACGGTCCACACTTAATCACCCTCCACCCATGCCAGTCCCACCATTCAAAGCCCCATTTCATTTTATTTTCATTGATTTCCTGTGTATTTTTCCCAAAGGGTAAAACTTTATTTTTTAACATTAAAGTAATTTCATTTCGCCTAACCTCTAAAGCCACTCCATCAGTGAATCTCCACCATTGATCACCACTACCTGATCTGATCGGACGGTCCAGAACCATCTTTCCACCAGACCACCATTAGATCATTGTTGCACCATTATTTCACAGTTTTCATTGTTTTCTTCACTACAAACACTGTTTTCACTACTGCGCAACCATCTCCACAAGCCTCCACAACATCCACCTCCACTCCCATGGATTTTCCTTAACATGTTTTTGTGTTTTGCAGGGTTACAGACGACAAAAACCGTTATGGCTCACAGTCACTGTCATAGTGACACAAAGTGCAATGAAAGCTTATTCTGAGCCAAAGGTTTCAGAAAAACATAGGGAATGTTTTTTAATGGAATATTTCATTAAAATACCAGTGTTTAACTCTACAAAACCTCCAACGCCATTAAAAATCCATTTCCACAGACAGAGACGGTCAAAGAAGCAGCAAAGAGTATCAATGACGGTTTAAAGTGATTTGAAGCCTATTATTGAAGATTTAGAACATTAATCCAGTGTTAAAAGGAAAACGTATATATTGAAGACCTTATGAAAGAGACAAGAGTATTAATAAGGCCTACAAGCGCAGAAACAATCCTTGTCATTGTTTCACATCAGCAGAAGTTTCTCTCCCGTGAAAGGAGGAGTTCCCATAATACTTTATTCTCCATCAACATTCCTGAGGAGATCAATACCCCAACAGTAGTCCTAAGACTGCCACAGCATCTTTTACATAGTATGGCAGGCCTACAAATCGTTTAACTGCCTTACTTGTCCCAGAGTACTACAGAGTACACATAGCCAGAAAGTACATCATAGAGACATACCTGGAGTTAATATCAGCTTGTCGAAGACCACTCTTTCATCCAAAGAGTACTGAGAGTGAATGCAGTGATATTAAATAGAATGGACCTCAATCTCTCTTCTTCCTCTATTTTAATGTTCCATTTAAAGTTCCATCTACCTCCTCTGCCTCCCTTTCATCTATAAAACTCTTGAAAATGCATTGTAAAGGTTGTTGTTTGGATAACTGTGGATTGTAAGTTGTTTCTTTGAGATAGAGTTCTGTGTATCAGTTGTAAAATAGGCTGAGGAGATGATTTCGGACTCAATATAAGGCTATTGGACGATGTTGTATATGACTAGTGCTGCTCTTTAATATGACAAGAAATTTCTTTGGATCCTGATTTAAAGCAGCGGTGATGTGTTCCATCTTTGTCTCTGTTTTCCTTCTGTAATTCATCATATTTCATTTCTCTAATAAGAATTAGTAATATGGCTTAGGATATACCCTTTCATGGTACCCTAATTCCCCTGCTCTTCTTATCTTCAATGTTTTCTACCAATTGTGCAATCTGAGAACTTGTTCAAGATAATTTAACCAGTGTAGTATTTGGTTATCACTGCTTACTGATGTGTGAATTTATGAATCTATTCTTAGATGTTCTTGTCTTGTTTTAGCTGAAATAATTTGGATACCTGGAGAATAGAAATGATTCTGTCTCACTAGGGTCCTTTTCTAACAGTTAAGCTTTTCTAAGTTCCCTTAAGTTTAATGTCAAAGCATTGAAAGTTCAAAGTCTTTCTCTAATCTCATGCTTCACCTTTGTGTTAAATCTTGAGTTTTTCTTATTGTCTGAAGAGCTATCCATCTTAGGAGTTTGATCATAGGTGTTTAAGGCATGCCCTGTCCCTATATTTGCTTCCTAAGTGGTCACCTTGGAGGTTTCCTTGTCATTCACCCTCATTCCTTATCATTACACCCCATACTATCATCTTTAAAAGATCCTCTATTTTAGATGAATAGCCCATTTGAAAGCCTTGGATATGGAATAGAAAGTAAACCCTTTTGTGACTCCATTTCCCAATGAACTTGAGTTTCCTCTGAACTGTCTCCCATAGCCAAAAAACTTCTTTTCTCACTCTTTGTCTTATATTGAACACTTCTTTCATGTTTCCCAACAACCAAACAAACAAAACAAAACAACAACCCTTGTGCCTTACAACTAGCCTAAGACCTTAAATTTGAACTCCAAAGATACATATTTCCTTACCTTTTATAGAGATACCCCTCTCTGGACCTAGGAGGGCTAGATCCTGAGGTCCCAAAGTGGTTTTATGTTGTCTTGTCTTTTGGTATTTCCAAACTTGCCAAAACACAGGAACCCCAATGTAATGGCGACTCCACTAGGGAAAAAATTCTGAGTGCCCTTAATTTCTATATCTGTTAGTGTGTCCCATTGTCGTCTCCAAACATAATGGAGACTCTGCTGGGGATATTTGAGAAAAACACTCCTTGAAACATTACTAAAAACTCAAAGAAGAGCATAATAGCCTGAGTTTGGTAGCTAATCACTGTGGTGGACAGTAAACCTTCTTGAAACATTCTAAACCTTCCACCTGGCGACTCCATAGTTCCTTAATGATTAAAAGATTCCATTGGTGATCAGTAGGCCTGCTAATTATCTTGGTTTCACAAGACTCCACTAGGAGACTAGCTTTCATTACAACATTAGCCATATTAGAAGAAACACATAGGATTAAGCTTTCTTGTTTGAAGACAAACATACTAGCTTCAAGAACCATCCATACTAGAGTTTATCCGAATCCAAACCCACCTAAAATAGTTGAAAATCTAGAGAACATTCTTAGGAAATCTCCCACCCCTTGAAAGTCAACTATTATCAGACCCATTTATAGAGCTAACTCTGCACCTGAAAAATTTACAGCTCTATGAGAAATTTTTTTTGACTTAGACTTACCAAGTGATCTACCAAGAACTAATTCATTTAGTCCTCTAGACCAGACAGGCCTCAAGCCTCCAAGTTCACCATATAATAGTGGTCAAAAAATTAGGGACAGAGAGACCCCTCCATCTGCACCTCCCGATATTCATTTTATTCATAACTTGGGCCTCTATCACCCTAAATCAGCTCGACAATTTTTTGTTGGTCCTAGCATTTCTGTCATCGATATACCTGCTGCACAAACCAATCCTTTATCTCCTTAGAACACCACCATGGTAGCTTGGTATGCACCTCTACTGTTACCATAGCCTTTAGCTCCACTACCCAATGATTATCAGTAAAAAATCCCTCATTTCATTGGGAAGGAATCCACCACGGCCCAACATCATGTGGATAGGATGGAAGATGCCTTTGACTGCATGGAAATTGAAGATCAAACTATAAAAATGAGGATCCTTTCCCAGAGTTTGGGAGGGGAGGTGAAGAAGTGGTTTAAAGTTTTACTTCCTAATACCATCCATGATCTTCCCTCATTACATCAAACCTTTATAAACAAATTGGAAGTCAAGACCAACCCTCTCCAAATACTAGCTGAATAAAAGAATCTCAAAAGAAATGTAGGAGAGAGTGTCCACGACTATTCTAGAAGGTTTAACAGTGTTTAAAACGACCTTCCGCCACATATAAAACCTCCCCAAGGAATGGCCTTGGTGAAATACCCTGAAGTATTTGATGTTGACATGGCCTACCAGCTTAGGGAGAGAGATTACAACACATTGGAAGACATCCAAAAAGGAGCAGTGAGCGTAGAGGCAAACCTGATTGAAAAAAGAGCTAGAATGAGGTCTAAGAAAAATGAAACATATAGGGATGACGCATCAGCTTCCACATTTGATCCCAAGTATGACAGTCTAGCCAAAAACTTGGAAAGGCTAGAGAAAATGATGGAGAAAATGGTTGTCATAGTCAATAATCAGAACAAAATCCAAAATCATAACCAGAACCAGAATTTTAGGAGAAATAATCACCCAAATAGGAAAAGAGACTCTGATCAACAAGTCATACCCCCATTTCAAAATAATTTCCTTGATGAAGATGAGGGGATAATATAAGAGTCCGAGGGAACCACGATAAACATGGTAGAAGTAGACAACCAAATTCACACCTATTCCATAGAAGACAATTAGTCCTCATACTCACACTCGGAGGAGGGAGGGTTAGAATATGAGGATTATAGGTTTGGATTTGAAAATGCCATCGTGCAGTTCAGGGAGTAGTATGAAATCAGGAGAAAAAAGAGCTTAGACACTTCCAAACCAAAGGCTTCTGAGGTTACTATTAAGAAAAGACTTGAGAAAACTCCTAAGGTAACTACTGAAAGTAACAAATCAACAGCTGAGAGTTCTAGGAAGAAAAAAGAGAAGGACAACCAAAATACTGACAAACAAAGTGAAGAAACTAGCATCACTAGCATTGCAGCTAATGCTCCTAATAAAACAGCTTCAAACATTGTACATAGTGAGAATCAACAATTTGACTCTGCCAATATAATTGTGGCCAATAAAATAGAGTTGAGTCTTACAAAGATTCAGTCTCCTTTCAATTTGGAGAGTGAGATTGCTAAAATTAAAATTTCTGTCCCACTCTCTGAGATGGCCACTCAGGATGTATATAAAGGCCAAATTTTGAAAGCTCTAAATCTAGGAGAAAACAGTGACATTGTAAATTTAAGTGATGATCAACCAGCCCTTCTGTTTGGTCCAAATATAGAAGGGAAGTTTCAGGAAGGGGTATTACCGCCTTTTTATATCAGCCTCAATATCCATGATGAAATCCTTCACAATGCAATGCATGACTCTGGGGCATCACACAATCTAATGCCTAAGGTAATTATGGAGAAGTTAGTCTTAGAGATAACCCGACCCTATGAGGATTTATATTCATTTGACTCTAGCAGAGTGAAGTGCCTTGGCCTAATCAAAGATCTATGTGTGAATCTGACTCAAATCATAGCCAAATGCATGGTTATGGATGTTGTAGTGGAAGATGTGCCACCTAAGTATGGCATGCTGTTTTCAAGGTCATGGGGTGCCAAGATACAAGGTACAATGCAGATGGATGGGTCATATGCAAAAATCCCTGTCTTTAGCCAACTTAGGAGACTATATAAAGAAGCACAAATGAAGTTTATGGTTAGCAGCCCCAAAAAACCTGAAAACTCACCTCTGTACTCTATCCATACAGATGTGGACTCTTTTATCCTTTTCAACGATGAATCCATAGATGAGCCAGAGCTAGAAGACCGAGATGAAAACAATAGAGTTGAGCCCACAGATATTAACATAATTGCCACTCTAGATATAGAGGGAAATGAGAGAGAAACATTAGAAGAGTGCACTAAATTAGAAACTCAGAGTGAACAAAACCAAGACTGCAAAATGCAGATTTATCACCACTCTAAACTCCATGCACATCATGAAGAACAAGACATTCCACACCACGGTGCAGACCCCATTATACAACATAATGGTGAACCTAGCATTAAAGTTGAAAACGATGATAAACCTAAAAAAAATCCCTTATGGAGAATGAATTTCGATGGATCTTGCACTAGGAAGAATGCAGGGGCTGGAGTGTGGTTACACAATACTGAGAGGGACTATGCTGAGATTCATGCTTTCAGGCTAGATTTTAAGTGCACAAACAACATCGCAGAGTACGAGACTCTCATCCTAGGATTGAATCTATTGAAAAAACTAGGAGCCCAAAGGATAGCTTTACATGGAGACTCTGAGTTAGTCATCAAACAAGTGAATGGAGAGTACACTGCAAAGCATCCTAGATTGAGGGCATATAAAAATGATGCCATGGATTTACTGAAAACCTTTGTAGAATACGAACTTGTGTTTGTTCCTAGGAGTCAGAACATGATTGCGAATGGATTAGCTTGCATTTCTATTTAATATCAGAAATCACCTAGTGACAAACAAATCATCATTCAAACCAAATATAGGCCTGCAGTGCTAGATAATGAGAAATATTGGTAGGTCTCTGAGGGCGACAAGCAGATAGAGAATTTCCTGATTGGAAGGAATGAGTTTGAATTCTCTGATTCAGAATCTAAATCCGATGAAAATTGCCTGAGTGAAGAACCCCCCGATGAAGAAAAATCACCCCATAATGTAGAAATAAACATGTTAGCTAAAGAACTTGGAACTCAAACTGTAGAATACAAGAATGCAGAAAAAGAAGAAATAGAGGTGCTACATTCCAAAGACAAGAACATACCTAGAGGACTAGCACCTTTAGAGGACCTTTTCGATTTTAACGACATAGCAAAGAAAACCACTATAGAACACACAGAGTCTGACGTCGATGAATGCAACATAGGCACCGAGGATAAGCCTAAAATGATTAAATTAGCTAATTCCTTGCCAACAGACATGAAAAATAAATACATTGACTTAATTAAAGAGTTTGTTGATGTGTCTTCCTGGAGCTATGAGGACTTAAAAGCCTACGATACCAAAAGCCCTTTAGGAAAAAACTGCACATAATCAACCCGAAGCAACTACCTTTTGTAGAAAATGAAATCAAGAAAATGTATGAGGTAGGAATCATAGTGCTAGTGAGGTTTTCCAATTGGCTCTCCAACCTTGTAGCTGTGAGGAAAAATATAAGTTAGATTAGACTGTGCATCAATTTTAGAAACCTTAACAGAGCTTCACTTAAGGACAATTACCCCTTACCCAAGATGGAACACATCCTATAGAGGGTAGTTGGCTAAAAAAGGATCTCCTTGTTAGATGGTTTTTCAGGTTATAACCAAGTGTTAGTACTCCTAGAAGATCAACCTAAGACAACTTTCACCACTCCATGGGGAACTTTTATGTACATAAAAATTCCTTTTGGACTAATGAACGTTGGTGAAACCTTCCAATGAGCTATGGACATAGCTTTTTCAGAGGAAATAGGTCACTTCATCGTAATCTACCTTAACGACATAACCGTTTATTTGAAAAGAGATGAAGAGCATCTTAAACATCTAAGAAGAGTATTCAAGAAATGTAGAAGTTTTGGTCTATCTCTAAATCCCAAGAAAACTATATTCGGGCTTCAAGAAGGTAAGCTTCTTAGACATATTATATCAGAGAAGGGGATTAAAATAGACCCAAAAAGAGTTGATGGAATACTACAGATTACCCACCCAAGAAACATAAAAGAATTGCAGTCCTTTATTGGGAAAATCAACTTCTTAAGGAGGTTTATTCCCAACTTAGCAGAGCTCCTCAGAGATATAACAAACATGCTGACAAAGGGAGTAGGATTCAAATGGACTGTAGAAGCCAAAAAATATTTTGAATTAGTCAAACATTCACTCACCCGGGCACCTGTCCTAATCAACCCAAATCTTTCAAAATATTTCCTTATTTTCTCCTTCGCATCAGAGTAGATTGTGGCTACTGTCTTGCTACAGAAAAACCCAGAAGGCCAAAAGTAGCCCATTTCTTTCTTTATCAAGGCATTGAGGAATGCACCCTTGAAATATAATATAATGGAAAAACAGGCCTATGCCTTGGTAAAGGCCTTAAAAGACTTCAGGGTGTATATTGTGCATTCTCACAGCATTGCCTATGTGCCTAACATAGTGGTAAAAGATATTTTGTCCCAAGATCTAGATGGAAAGAGGGGAAAATGGATTGCTGTAATATTAGAGTATGACCTGGATATAAAACCCACAAAACTTATCAAAGGTCAGGGCTTTGCTCAACTTATGGCTGAATCTAACTTGCAAGCCCTTGACATAAACATGGTATATGCCTTGGATGAACATGAGGGATTGCCTGATCCTACTGTTGAAGAAAAATTTCAAAAATATCCTTGGAATTCTGATATCCTGTATGTGCTTAAAAATCTTAATGCTCCTCCTGATTTATCAAAGACTAAGGCAAGGTTCCTAAATTTAAAGGCTAGAAACTATTGCATTTTAAATGAATGTTTATGCTAGAAAAATGCAAATGGTTTTCCTCTTAAATGCCTACCTAGAGTTGAAGCAGAGAGGATTAAACATGAGTTCCATGCAAGAGAGTGTGGGGGGCACCTAAACTGGAAAGCCACTGCTAAAAAGATACTCAGAGCCGGCTAATACTAGCCTACCCTTTTCAATGATATCCATTAAATGATAGTTGCCTGCCATAAGTGCCAATCTTTTGAAGGAAAAAGAAAGCTCCTCCCTTTACCATTACAACCTATAATTGTTGAAGCTCCCTTTCAACAGTGGGGCCTAGATTTCATAGGGGAGATTCATCCTGCTTCCTCTGCCCAACACAAATGGATTCTCACAGCCACAGACTATTTCACAAAGTGGATAGAGGCAATCCCTTCTAGGAATGCCATAGATTCTGTTATCATTAAAATCCTTGAAGACCACATCCTCTCTAGGTTTGGCTGCCCTAGAAAGGTAATAACTGATAATGGTGCTACTTTTGAATCTAAGAAGATGATTGATTTTTGTCACAGGTACTAGATTGCACTTGGTCATTCTACTGCTTATTACCCACAAGGAAATGGGCTAGCTGAATCATCAAATAAAAGCTTAGTGACCATCATCAAAAAGCTGCTCGAAGAGAACAAAAAATCACGGCATAACAAGTTAGTGCATGATTTATGGGTTGATAGGTTAACAACAAATAAATCCATTGGGATGTCTCCATATCAGCTTGTTTATGGAATAGAGGCAGTGTTTCCTACCAGCCTAGGGGTACCAGTGATTAAACTAGTCCAAGAAATACATACAGAAGAGGACAACATGGTAAGGAGGATTAATAAAACTATTCATCTCCAACAGACAAAAGAAGAAGTCTACAACAGAGCTCTAAAAGTGCAAGAAAACATAAAGAAGTTATTTGATAAGAGGAAAAAAGCTTTAGAATTCAAAATTGGAGATAAGGTACTTAAGTGGGACTCTAGGAGAGAGGACAAAGGAAAGCATGGAAAATTTGAAAGTTTGTGGCAGGGTCCTTACATCATCCAATCCACCATTGGTCCAAATGCCTTTTTTCTGCGAGAGCTAGATGGTACAGATCTATTTGGGGGTCCTGTCAATGGAAGGATGCTTAGGCATTACTACTATTGATTTCGAGTTTAAAGTTTTCATTTCCATTGTAAATACCATTGCAGTGTTTTGTTTTAAAGAAAAAGAGAAAAATGTTTAAAAAAAAGAGAGAAGGAGAGGTTCAAACATGCTCAAAACATGAACCTCTGAATTTCCAAAAAGAATGGCTCAAACAAGATTAAAACATGAGAAAAAAATAGTAAGAGGCTGGTTCTAGTATGCTCAAAACCTGAACCAACAAAGAAAGGAGAAGCGTTAGCTCTAACAAGCCCAAAACCAGAGCTGAAATGAAGAAGAAAGTGACTCCAACAAGCTCAAAACTTGAGTCACAAAGAAAAGAAGGATACTTCAAAGTTTCACAATTTCAAGCCTTCAAAATTTTGTTTTCAAGTTCCTGCAAAGTTCGGTTCATATGCATCTGTCTTTATGCCATGGATCCACAACAAAATAGATTGTCTAATCCTGGTTTGACTCTTTTTGAATTTCTGTTGTAGAATGTAGAGAATGAAATCTGCTAGATAGTTTAATCCTAGCAGATATTAGTTTAGGTAGAGAAGCTATGAGGCCAACTATTTAATCTGGTCTCATGGAGATATGAAGGTAGAATCAGATTAGTTTCTTTTCTTCTTTCAATAAAAAAATGATGAAGAAGGTCTGCAAATTTAAATGCACCTTGAAGAAAAAATGTGAGGACTGTAGGATGGGTAGGTAGATTTTTTGGAAAATGTTTTCTGTTGATATGATGTCTTCATGAGTTGTGGCAGCTGATTAAAGAAAGAAATATGTGTCAAGTACCAGGCATCTAGCCTACTCCCAAAGATTATTTTTTGAATTCTTCACACCTTCAGGAAGATGCCATCCCCATGTGGAGCCACTGTTAGCGACCTATAAATTTTTGTCAAGCAAATAGGTGGCTAAATTTGTTTCTGAGCCTTCAAGAGATAAATTTCCCCTAAAAATCTCTCATTCTTGAAGCCTCTATGTGTCTTTTTCCTTTGGAAAGATCTTCACCTTTGTTTCCATCAAAAAGCCTCACTGTTTGTGAAATAATTTGCTCAGAAAAAACCTCCATCTACCCCTTTTACCCCTGCAAAAATCCTAATTTTAACCCGTTTTTTCCGTTCTCAAAATATCCATAAAACCCCCCAAAATCCCTTCCTAAGTCCTCTAAACAATCAAATTCCCCTTTTCAAACCATGTGAATCCCTTAGTTTGGTGAAAAAATCCCTTATTCCCTTACTGGAACCACTATTTAGCCTTAAAAAACATTGTTTTTAGGCCAAAAACCCACTTTTTACCATATAATAGGCTAAGCCCCTTTCAGCCCAACCCCCAGCCCCTTCTCTGCATATAACCGGTGCCGATACCAAGTGCTAAACCACATAGCACTAATCACAATCGAGGGTTGGTGGTGAACGCTTTTCCTTTGTTAAATATAAATCTCCGGTGCGATTTCCTTTTGTTCTATTGGCCGCGGATGTAATATCCACCGTTGATATGTAAAGATATAACGGTCTGCGCTAATCTCACACTGTGCCCATAACATCTTCCATTGCCCCCCCCAATTGAACATTAACCATTGATCTCCTCCTGAGATCCAACAGCTGGTGCAAAATCGCATTGCATTGATCCAATGAATCCACCTTTCTTTTTCCCTAAATGGCCAATCTCTGATTCAATCCTTCCTGTTGAATCCATAAGAACCAATGGCCAGGATTCAATCACACACTGCCCCTGTGCTCTCCATCAGTTCCCCCTCTGAATAATCTCCATCATTGATCTTCTGCCGATCCAACGGTCCACATGTAATCGCAAGTTCAAAACCATCGGAGTTTCGACCCCTCCCTTGCTCCGGTGTGATTAGATCTCTACCGTTGATCTCCTGAGATCCAACGGCTCCTATTCTTCCTACCCATTCACCTGCTCCTCTGCCTTCACATTCTCCTTTTAGATCTCAGTCGTCCATCCCTTGGATCCAACGGTCAGGATTTGTTCCGCCCCTCTATTATAATATTTCCCCCTTTGGAACATTAGCACTCCTCCTTTAATCTTGACCATCCATTATCAGATCTAATGGCCCACATTTAATCTATCGTTGGCTATTCCCCACCATATCGACCATGCACCTTTCCATATTGCACACTATCCCACATCGTCGGATATCTCCACCTTTCATCCAGTGGCCACTATTGTGTTTCACACTTTTTCTGCGCTCGAAGGTTAACACTCTTAAAAAATGTGAAATAGGCGGTTTTGGGAGGGACACGTGTCGGGCGGCAAGCATTATCACGTTTTTTTGGGAAAATTTCAAAACCACTTCATTGCAGCGCGAAAACAGTTTTTTTCTCCTAAAAACCACTTCCCCTCTTCTTCCTCTAACAACACTTCACGAAGATCTCGACCGTTGATCTATATAGATCTATGGTCCTCGTTGCATCGCATTTTTCATTCATATTTTGTTCATCAGACCTCCAGAGGACTTCATTGGAGGATCTCAGCCATTGATCTCTTCCTGAGATCTAACGGTCCACACTCAATCACCTTCCGCCCATGCTGGTCCCACCATTCAAAGCCCCATTTCATTTGATTTTCATTGATTTCTTGTGTTTTTCGCCCAAAGGTTAAAAATTTATGTTTTAACATTAAAGTAATTTCATTTTGCCTAACCTCTAAAGCCACTCCATCAGTGAATCTCCACCGTCGATCACCACTACCTGATCTGAACGGACGGTCTGGAACCATCTTTCCACCAGACCACCACCATATCATTGTTTCACCATTCTTTCACAATTTCACCATTTTCTTTGTTACAACCATTGTTTTCACTACTGCACTGCCATCTCCACAAGCCTCCATAGCATCCACCTCCACTCCCATGGATTTTTCGTAACATGTTTTTGTGTTTTGCAAGGTTATAGATGGTGAAAACCGCTATGGCTCACAGTCACTGTCATAGTGACACAGAGCACAATGAAAGCTCATTCCGAGCCAGAGATTGCAGAGAAACACCTGGGAAGGTTTTTGAATGGAATATTTCATTAAAAGACTAGTGTTTAACTCTGAAAAACCTCCAGCACCATTAAAACTACATCTCCATAGACAGAGACAGTTAAAGAAGCGGCAAAGAGTATTAGTGAAGGTTTAAAGTGATTTGAAGCCTATTGTTGAATATTTAGAACATTAATCCAGTGTTAAAAGGAAAAAGTACATATTGAAGACCTTATGAAATATACATGAGGCTTAATAAGGCCTACAAGCACAGAAACAATCCTTGTCAGTGTTTCACATCAATAGAAGTTTTTTTCCCATGAAAGGACGAGTTCCCATAATATTTTTATTCTCCATCAACATTCTTAAGGAGATCACTACCTTGACAGTAGTCCTAAGACTGCCAGAGCATTTGTTACATAGTATGGCAAGCCTAAAAATCATTTCACTGCCTTACTTATCCCAAAGTACTACAGAGTACACACAGCCAGAAAGTACATCATAGAGACATACCTAGAGTTAGTATCAGTCTGTCGAAGACTAATCTTTCAACCAAAGAGTACTGATAGTGAATGTAGTGATATTAAAGTAGAATGGGCCTCGAGCTCTCTTCTTCCTCTATTTTAATGTTCCATTTAAAGTTCCATCTACCTCCTCTTCCTCCCTTTCAGCTATAAAACTCCTGAAAATGCATTGTAAAGGTTGTTGTTTGGATAATCGTGGATTGTAAGTTGTTTCTTTGAGATAGAGTTCTATGTATCCATTGCAAAATAGGCTGAGGAGATGATTTCAGACTGAATATCAAGTTGTTGGACGATGTTGTATATGACTGGTGTTGCTCTTTAATATGACAAGCAATTTCTTTGGATTCTGATTTAAAGCAGCGGTGATGTGTTCTATCTTTGTCTCTGTTTTCCTTCTTTAATTCATCATATTTCGTTTCTCTGATAAGAATCAGTAATCTGGCTTAGGATATACCCTTGCATGTTTCCCTAATGCCCCTACTCTTTTTATCTTCGATTTTTTCTACCAATTGTGCAATCTGAGAACTTGTTCAAGATAATTTAACCAGTATAGTAGTTGGTTATCACTGCTTACTGAAGTGTGAATTTATGAATCTATTGTTAGATTTTCTTGTCTTGTTTTAGCTGAAATAATTGGGGTATTGGGAGAATAGAACTGATTCTGTCTCATTAGGGTCCTTTTCTAACAGTTAAGCTTTTCTAAGTTTCCTTAAGTTGAATGTCAAATCATTGAAAGTTTAAAGTCTTTCTCTGATCTTAGGCTTCACCTTTGTGTTAAATCTTGAGTGTTTCTTATTGTCTGAGGAGCTAGCCTTCTTAGGAGTTTGATCATAGGTGTTTAAGGCATGCCCTATCCCTAGATTTGATTCCTAAGTGGTCACCTTGGAGGTTTCCTTGTCATTCACCTTCGTTCCTTATCATTCCACCCCATACTATCATCTTTAAAAGATCCTCTGTTTGAGATGACTAGCCCATTTGAAAGCCTTGGGTATGGAATAGCAAGTAAACCCTTTTGTGACTCCATTTCCCAATGAACTTGAGTTTCCTCTGAATTGTCTCCCATAGCCAAAAAAATTCTTTGCTCACTCTTTGTCTTATATTGAACCCTTCTTTCATGTTTCCCAACAACCAAACAAACAAAACAAAACAACAACCCTTGTTCCTTACAACTAGCCTAAGACCTTAAATTGGAACTCCAAAGATACATATTTCTTTTCCCTTTACAGATAGATCCCTCTCTGGACCCAAGAGGGCTAGATTCTGAGGTCCCAAAGTGGTTTGATGTTGTCTTGTCTTTTGGCATTTCCAAACTTGCCAAAACACAGGAACCCCAACAACAACTTTACAAGACTAGTAGGGGACTCGAGCATTACTACTCTACACAACTCAAAAACCTTTAGGGGTGAGCTGCATACTAGATGGGGGGATCATGTAGATCTTCCATTGAGCTTTAACGAGTCACTGATGGAGTGGGGGACTTCATTAGTATGGCAAGTTGGTCAGCAGGAGGATAATAGAAGGCGCTCACGTGAGCGAGACACTACCTCTGTAGGGATTAGGTGGTATCATTGGGGGTTTACTCTTGGAGTGCACAGGATGGACTACTTGGATGGTGAGTGGAGCAGGTGGAGCTTTATATTGGATATGATGGCTTGGGAACCTAACATTGAGGGATCCCTTCATATTAGAGCGATGCAGAGGACAGGGAAGATCCAGTGGCACGTCTGGTACCCAGGAACATTTTGCAATTATAGTGGGGGGAGCGTCAACTAGAGATGAGGCTTGTTCATGTGATTCTTGAGGATGAGCAACGTTTTGGTGAGGAGGATTGTAATATTCCTAATTAGCGGGCAACTAATTAGAACATTAAATTTTTCCAATTTCGCTTTTCTAAAGTTCAGTGGGAGAAGAAAGGGGTGAAGGGACCCATAAACCCAACATTTAGAATAAAACCACTTTCTTAGAGTTAAAGTGGACAATGCAGCTCATGTGGGTCCAAGAGGCCAAGTGGACAATGCAGCTCATGTGGAACCAAGGGGTTATTAGCGTCTCAAGGATTGTTAGGGTTTCAAAAGAATAAAAAGGGGATTATGGCAACCATAGAAATCATTCATTCATTCAAAAAATTTCTTCTTGTAATTTTGACTAGAGCAGGCTTGAGCTGTTTAGCCAATTTTGCAGTGTTGTTCTTTGAGTGGAGATCCCAACCTCATCCTCGGGGGATTTTGAGTGCTCTCTCAGGAGAGGATTTCCACCCTTTGGTAAGGGATTGAAACACCAAAAACAATAGGAGTGTGTAGTCCATTTAGGACTACACAAAGGCAAAAAAGAGCGTAGTCCCTTTAGGATTGCATAGAGGCAACAAAGACTACCTATTGATTGCGCAGTACAATGGAGAGGAAGTGGCGACAGTGTGGGAGAGAAGAGGAGTTCAGTCAGAGGATTTGGAGGGGAGGCTAGCCACCTCTTACCAGGAATTTTGGTAGCACTTTGGGGACATCTACCAACAATGTTAGCCAGGATTTGAAATTTCCCAGCAGTTGGGTGAGCTAAGCCTAAGAGGGCCAATTTTCCAAAGTCAAAACTAGGATGAAACCTTTATGGGTTTTTCTGGGTTTCTTGAGTAGAGTCCGTGGTTAAAATCCCAAAATTTTCTGAGCAGCGAATCAAATCATTTACACAACCCTTACTCAACCAGCAGCTAGAGGCACTAGGGGAAAACGGGTCAGATTTTGAAGGCTAGAATTAGAGGGAACCTTTTCTGGGTTTCTCTAGGTTTTGGGCAAGGATCACCTTCCCAAATTCCTAGAATTTTCTGAGCACGAGAACTAGGCCAAATCGAAACCTGAAGTTAGCTAGCAGAAGCATTTCTGGCAGAACAACGTATTCATTGAGCCATGCAGAGTAGTTTCCAATAGGATTTTATGTTTGGGTTTGAGTTGTCATTCATCTTGCTTTGAGTAGGCCCAGGTGCAATATTTTCAGCACCTCGCCCAAGTACAATCTTTTCAGCACCTCATTTGTACACTTTCCCAACATATTAATAAAATGGCTCAACATTGATTGTGGCTAAGAGACACCTTCATCAAAGAGCCTAGGAGACACCTTCATCAAATGATAAAATGATAACATGCTTTGAGCATCTTTTAAGTTGACAATAGAGTGCACTCATGGCAACATTAATTGAGAATTCTTCAAGCCTTTGTTGAAACAATAATCACTCTTGAAGCATAGTTGAAGACCAACACTTCAAGACTTGTTTTGTTGAAGTAGTCATCCTTGGATTATAGATGAAGACCAACACTTAAAGACTTGTTTTGTTGGATCAGTTGTCCTTGGAGCATAGTTGAAGATCAACACTTGAAGACATGTTTTGTTGGCACAACCATAAAATTTTGCTAAAGAAAACCTGAAGTTTTTCTAGAGGTAGATTTCAGAGCACTTTGTAGACCTATCTTGGATACATTTTTTAGAAGTATTTGAAGATTTTGATGGAGGCTTGAAGCATTATTGAAGTCACCTTAAGGTATTGAAGAAAACTTAGAGGGTTGGATCCCTTGAGGATTGGAGTCATCATACAAGGTTGGAGCCTTGTGAGAAGCTAGGTTGGAGCCTGGATTAATATGTGAGGATTGGGGTCCTCATACAAGGTTGGACCCTTGTGAGAGACCAGGTTGGAGCTTGGATTTGTAGTTGAATATTAGATTTTATATTTTACTCCAACAAGATCTTATAATAAAATTTTCCCATTTTGGTGTGTTGGGAGCGTTTATGTTTTATGGGCGTTTGCTAAAAAATATTTGTGTTGGGTTTATTGCATGATTTTGTTATCACTGTTAATTTTTCCATTAGGAATATTACACCTTGAGAGTCTTGATCAACATATCAAGTCAAATTTGAAACAAAAGTAAAGTAATTCTTGCATATCAAAGCACGTTATTTAAAGCACACATGAAGAGCCTAGGAAACACCTTCAATGAATGATAAAATGATAACATACTTTGAGCATATTTTGAGTTGACAGTAGAGTGCATTCATGATGACACTAATTGAGCATTATTCAAGCCTTTGTTGAAACAACAGTCACTCTTGAAGCATAGTTGAAGACCAACACTTGAAGAGTTTTTTTGTTGAAGCAATCACTGTTGGAGTATAGTTGAAGACCAACACTTCAAGACATGTTTTGTTGGTGCAACCATAAAAGTTTTACTAAAGAAAACATGAATTTTTTGTAGAGGTAGATTGGAGAGCACTTTGCAGACCTATCTTGGATACATTTTTTAGAAGTATTTTAATTTTTTGATGGAGGCTTGAAGCAATATTGAAGTCACCTTAAGGGATTGAAGCAAACTGAGAGGGTTGGATCCTTAGAGGATTGGAGTCGTCATACAAGGTTGGACCATGGATTTGTAGTTGAATATTAGAGTACTCATTCAGGATTGAAGCCTTGAAGGAGTTAAAGACTTTGTTGTACAAGTTGGAGCTTGGGTTTTTAGAGTCCTCAAATTCATTAATAAAATCATTTTCTTGTTGCACATCTTGTTTTTTGGTTTAACTGGTGATTTTAACTGTCATAATATACAAACTCTAAAGAAATATTGATTGAACACCCCTCTCAATATTTCCAACACTAGCACACCTTACGTTTTTTTCACCTTGTAATATTTTTATTGACATGCTAGAAGGAACTTTCACAATGCGATGTTATTGTTGGTAATCTGGTTGTTTATGATAGAAGGAAATCTAACATGTTTAAGTGTTCCTTTACTTTGGAATGTTCTTACTAGCAATGTGTTTGTGTTTGTGTTAAAATGAAATACAACATGCACTCGATTTCTTTTGGCATGCAATGTTGTTGTTGGTAGTATGCTTGCATTTGTGCTACATGTAAATCTAACATTCATTAAATTTCATTCACCTTGCAATGTTGTTATTGGAAATATGCTTGTGTTTGGGCTAGAAACTATGCTAGATTTATTTTTCTCTGCAATATTGTTGCTGTCTATCTGGTTGTTTATGATAGAAGGAAATCTAGCACATGTTAGATTTCCTTCGCCTTGGCAACGTTTTTGGAAATGTGCTTGTGTTTGGGCTAGAAGTTGCGCTAGACTTATTTTTCTCTGCAATATAAAGGGGCAATGTGCCTAGCACCAGTCTTAGCTATGCTAGACTTCACGAAAACCTTCATTGTGGAAGGTGATGCCTTAGGAAATGGAATTGATGTTGTTTTAATGCAATAAGGAAGACCCGTTGCTTTTGAAAGTCGTCCAATAAACGAAAGATATTTACATAAAATTATTTATCAGAAGGAAATGTTAGCAATAGTGCATGCACTAAAGAAATGGAGAACTTTCCTAATGGGAAGACACTTCAAGGTAAAAACTGATCATGATAGTCGTAAACACTTTTTGGAACAAAACTATCTTCAGAAGAGCAGCAAAAATGGGTCACAAAGATATTGGGTTATGAATTTGAAATAACCTATAAAAAAGGGAAGATAAATGATGTTGTAGATGCACTCTCAAGAAAGAATGAAGAGGTGGAAGCATTGCTTTGTGCCATTACTATTATCCAACTAGATAGGATAACCGAAGAAAGAGATGAATGGAAGAAGGACAAAGAAGTGTGGACACTCATTCGAAAGTTGCAGCAAGATCCAAGTACATCTGATACATTTAGTTGGAAAAATGATTCCTTATGGTACAAATATCACTTATATCTTTGTAAGAATTCCCACCTAAAACAAAATATTCTCTTGGAATTGTACACTTCTCCTTTAGGAGGACACTTAGGATTTTTAAAAACTTACCATAGGGTGAAGAAAGAATTTTTTTGGGATGGCCTTAAATCTGATATTCAAAAAATTGTGGTAGAAAGTTTTGTTTTCGAGCAGAATAAAGTTGAGACAATTAAGACCCTAGGTCTTCTACAACCTTTATCCATTCCAAGTCAACGTTGGGAGGAGATTTCAATGGATTTTATCACAGGTTTTCCTAAGTCTGAAGGAAAGAGTGTCATCATGGTGGTAGCTGATAGACTTACCAAGTATGTACACTTTTGTCCATTATATCATCCATTTAAAGCAAGTACAGTTGCTACTACATTTATGGAAACAATTCAAAAGCTACATGGAAACCCAAGGGTTATTGTGAGCAACAGAGATCCCATTTTTACTGGAAATTTTTGGATGGAGTTATTTTCTTTTTTGGGTACTTAATTAGCTCATAGATAATCTTATCATCCTCAATCCGACGGTCAAAATGAGATAGTAAATAAATGTTTGGAAGGATATCTTCGTTGTTTTTTATCTGATAAACAAACACAATGGGTCAAGTGGTTACCTCTCGTTGAATGGTGGTATAACACTTCCTTCCATAGTGCAGCAAAAATGACCCCATTTATGGCACTTTATGGATATCATCCACCATCCATCACATCATCTTTAAGGGAAAATTCGAAGGTTCAAGCAGTGGAAGATCACATCGAGCATCAGCAAGAAGTTCTCCAACTCTTAAAGGATAACCTGAATTTGGCACAAAATTGAATGAAACAACAAGCAGATCAACATTGCAGTGAGAGAAGTTTTGATGTAGGAGATTGGGTATTTTTACGGCTACAACCATATAAACAAATGTCCCTCAAGCAAGCTAAGAAGGATAATAAATTATCGCCAAAGTACCATGGTCCTTACAAGGTGTTGCAAAAGATTGGTACTATGGCATACAAATTGGAGCTTCCTGCTTCTTCGCGAGTACATCCAGTTTTCCATGTTTCATGCTTAAAGAAGGTTATAGGTGAAAATCTTCTAGTTCAAACAATATTTCCAGAACTTGATGAGGAAGGAAAATCATATTGGAACCTGAAGCGGTCACAGAAACAAGCACTCGACAACTACGGAATCGATCAATTTCAGAGTATCTCATCAAGTGGAAGAACTTACCCACTGAAGATTCTACATGGGAGGATGAGAATTTTATACAGAAGCACCCAGAGCTACTCAAGCATTGAGGACAACACTTTTTTGAAGGAGAGGGGCATGTTAGGTCCAAATATTACTGGTATAGTCCCTTATTGTTGTAAACCTCTTATTATTATTATTGTACTCTTGCAACTATCATATTGTTATTATTGTGCCCTTAAATTATTATTGTTAGGTCAGCTAGGATTACATTGTGACCCCATGGACTCCTATATATAGAAAGGAGGTTTTCTAATTTGAATCATCCAAGTATTTTTCATTCATGTAATGTATTGGAGGTTGCCCCCTCGAAGTGGATTATTTCTAAGGCATTGATATCTCTTTTCTTCTGTTTTTGGAGTTGGTTTCACAACAAAAAAAAATTAATTTGAAGACAAAGGAAAATATATTTTTGTATTATTATTCATGTAAGAATATTTAAAAAATATTTCACAATGGTTAAAATATAAATTTGTCTCTAATTATGAAGAAATTTCAATACTAGTTGTTGCCATTATTAGATTCTCATATGAAGTTGAAAAATAGGGATGATAACTTTGGGAAACTAGGTCAAAAATCCATATTTCATTGCTCATATTAGGATGATGATATTTTTGTTAGACTCCTCTTTCAGAGAGGTGCAATATTGATCTAAAGATCATATTTCTTGGATGAGAAAAAAATATATTTTGAATTTATTTTCCACATGTGTGTGAATTGTCAAGGTCCACCAGAATTGTAATGTAAGCTCACAAGCCCCAAAATATGTGTCAAAAACCCTCATTGATGGATATAAGTTGGAGAGAGATGATCCTCATTTAATCATCATCTCATCACACACATTATTTTTCATCTGATTGGTTCGTATAGCCTTGAAGAGGCTTCTCTCTCTCCCATGTGTGAATATGAAGCTGGAGAAATTTCAGTCTATTCTTAGGGCTTTATGGAAATCGTTGAATTTGGGTCAACCCTTAAGCTTTGTCTTAGATTTTATTGCAGAAATTCTGATTTTTGGAGGCCATATTGGAGGGCACAAAGATTGAGGAAGGATTTTGACTTTGACCATAGCCCTTCGACCACAGCGTTGGCCACTAATAACTTCAGATTTGATTAGTTTTTTTTACTTGCATTGACTATTTTGGGAGCTGTCTTTGGAGGTGTGTGTGACACTAAAGAAGTTTGAGTTTGTATATGTTTGAATGAACCTCTTGGAGGTTGGAAGAGCTGTTTTGGCCAACAAAATTATTTGCTGGCTATGGCATCCTATTGATTGTTGTAAAAAACATTTCTCTCTACATTTGCTGGAAAAGAAGAATTACAAATGTTTATATATTATTTTGGCTTGTCTTCTATTTATTTATTATTATGTTCTATCAAAATTACGTTCATGTTTATGTGTTCACTAATTTGAATTGGGCCTACAAGAAATATTGAAGTAAGCTACATTAAACATAGAAGATACCATGGTTATGTAATTAACATGGTATATGAGCTTAGTTGAAGACAAAACCCAAGCTAGTGTGAAAAGAAATCACCAAAGAAGTTGTATTATCAAGAACCAATGGGCCCTCCTCAACCTACAAAGGTTTCGAGTTTGATGATAAGCTGATATATAAGTCTAATTATCATGTCTGAAAGACGTCTTTGTATTTGGTATTGGAATATCAAGATGTCATGGATTATGTGTAGGGGAAATAAATGGGCCTCCATCAAATGCATGAGCTACCACAAAAACAATGTATAGAAAAGGTGAAAAGGTGAAGATGTTTATCAGTGATTCTATACATAAGCGTTGGACTATATAAATAACTTATTAAATGACTAAAAAGCATACATTTAATTATCAATCCAGGGACGTCAGTTTATTCCAAGGAAAATAGCACCGTCTGTGTCAATACACCAACCAGAAGTAATTTCTAGGAAAATAAATTGTTGGTGAAGTAAAATGATGGAAATAAAACACTCACGTAGAAAGAAAAGAATCCACAAGATTGAAATCACACTTCAATTGATCTGTTAGCTCACCACACAATAAATACCTATCTGTTGTCTCTATTAACATACGTGTAATAACACATATTCTATAGAAATTGAAGTAGATATATTCTCAGCTGAACAACAACAATAATAATATAACGATGCATAAACTGAAATAAAATTACATACACACACAACTATTGTAATCACTGCAATCCCTGCTAATAAGGAGGGCCCTTCCTCCCTAGCAGGGCACAGGTAGAGAAGGAACGTTATCTAAAACTAAATGGAATTACACATGTAACAGCAATAATAATATGGTCTCTATTAATATAAACACAATTACAGAGGTAAAATAACATTATTATTTGCTAACCTCTCGACCTATGGGGCTGAGAGATATATAGTGGTTACATGAGAAAATCCAGGAAAAGATCAGCCATGAGAATCCTATGATTCTCATTCTGATCGAAAAAGAAATCATGTATTTATAACCACTCCCTAATAAATTTTTGATTAGAAATTAAGAGATTACAATCATAACTTCCCTCAGGTTGTTATCCCAAAAGGACAATGTTAACAACTCCTACAACTATCATAACAAAACAAAGATGTAGTGCAACCACCAAGGAATAGATCAACAACAATATAGACAAGAGAGGTCAATGGTACAACTGTATCAGTAGTTCACCAATGATTCTATAATAGGAAAGTGTAATAGCGAATTGTTGGCGCGTTTGTAAAAGCACGGCATAACAACATCGCTTTTCTATAACAACACCATCTGAACTCCTCCTGTGAACTCCGTGTCTAGGATATTTGAAATCTGAAGGGAAAAAAAAAAGACCATCAACCTTTCTCCAAACATTCACCATAAATTAGTCATAAAAAGGTATAATAGATCATAATAATTGGTGAATTGGAAAAATAATGAAAGCAAGGTGAAACAACACAAGTCAGGGTAAAAAGGTAGGAAAAAGGGTAAAGATAATCCCATAGGTTATGGTTATGAAGCAAAATAAGTGAGATAAGTGTAGGAAAAATGTGCAAAATCGGCACCCAAAATCTCCCCCCAACTGAAATACTTTCATGTCCTCATGAAAACTCATCTCTCATGGGAATATATTTGGTGCAGGTTAGTGAGGTCATAAGCACCAGCTGTGTCCTTGTCTGCAGACCTATATCCTTGATTGGCAATCAACTGTAGTACCCAGGATTCAAACTCATATTGACTTAATTCATAATTGGTCTAGTGATCCCCAATGGGTAACCAGATCAAAGGAAACTTGAACTTTAATCTCAAACACAAAGCACCAAGGGATTGTAAAATCTGTGCATAGGTTGGTACATGTGTAACAACCACCATGAAATTATGGAATGAGAATGGATCTCCCTTCAATCGCTCAACACTGTTGGCTTTCGTACATTTTAGACACCCTATCAAAGATCGACTCTTCATTATTGTGAATTGATTGAGGCAGGAACCCACAATTCTTCTTCTATAGGTGTCAGTTGGTTCTGTAATCCCAGGGGTACTTAATATTCTCCTAAATTCTTGTCTCATCTCAGCAGCCCGTCCTGGTTCTACCCAAACCCAGAATGTTGTCTTCTCCTCATTAGTCTCCATAGATTTAATGGCCAGATACCATTCAATCTGATTTCTCATGAAGGATACGAAAGCACTTAATTGAAGATCTCCCATGTAAGAGAATACTGTCAGAATAATCTGCATAATCAAATGTTCACAAATAATTTTGTGTAAAAAAAATTGACATAGCAAACTTTTCTCATCAAAATTTGAGGCACAGAAAACATCCAGAAATATACTGGTGGAGGAACATAAATAAGGCTTGTCTCCATGATGGATTACATTTGAAAGAAGAAGTAACATTCCCATAGAAAATTAGGATATGATGGAGAAGGTTTCCTACAACCCAACAAGTGGAGGGAGATATCATGAAGTCTTTATTTATCTATGGTGAGGTCTCGAATCTGATCCTATAACAGCAACAAAAAGTCTTCTTGTTTCTTTAGAGATTCTTTCTTCTTGTGGTCCTCCCACTTTTTCTTCAATTATGCTTCCATCCATCTTTCATGTAAAGTGTCTGTTTCTCTTTGATGTTCCTTTAGCAAAATCATCCCATCCCGAAGGGAGATTGCTTCTTGCTTCCATTTTTGTAACTCAGAAATTAATAGGAGTTTCTTAGAGTTCCATCCCAATATGGGACTTGGAATTCTCCTAGATTCAACATCTTAATCAGCAATAGGTGTACCAGCCTCTGCTTCATGGGGTTGTTCCACCTCTACTGTTGGTTCTTGTGTAACAACAACCTCTTCTCCATTCGGTGGGTTCTTCTATGTCGGCCCCCTTTTTTTAACCTAGATTTATCTCTGCGTCCACTGTTGTTTCTTCCACAATAGGCATGGCTTCCGTAGGTTCTTGTGGGTCGGTGTTTAGGTCAATTATTACAGGATGCTCTGCTTTAACTGTTGGTTCTTGTGTAAAAACAATATCATCAGTAGGTTCTTGTGTGGCAGCATCTTGCTATTTTGTTTCTACTTCCATTGGGATGATATTTTCTCCATGAGAAATATATCTCGCTATTGTTAAGTTCTGAAAATAGTTCATGCATACTGACATTAGAATTTCTCTTCCCTCGGATAATTTATGTTTCAATTCCTCATTTTATTTTCTTAATTTTTCAATTTCTAAACACAAGGCATTGGTTTCGTCCCTACTTGATGAGGAAGGTTGTGCTTCTTCTTCTATAACTTCTACTTCTATCTACTTCTTGACCGTAGGAAAGGGTTCTATAGGTATTCTGACTTTCACTCTCTACTTTGGTATTTTGTCCCAAATTGGTTTATCAATAGGCTTCTTCTCAATTCTAACTTCAGCAGGCCGAGTCTGGGTCTCCTCCTCTGTCTGACCTTCTCCTGAGGTCGTAGTTTTTTTCCCTCGGCTTGTCCTTGGTCTTTTCCTCTTGAATTCTTCCCAAGTATTACGTTGCTGACCCAGGGAATCCAGCACAGTGAGTTTAATAATTCTGTGATTAGTGACGCATGCCTCCGGATGTGCTGCTATTTTTACTGTTGCTTCCATATGCTTGATGTTTCCAAGAAAATAGAATGGGAGATTAATTCTTTGCTGATGCTGAATGTGGTTAAGTAGAGGAAAGTGATAGTTGAATACTATCATAGACCTCCCTTCACAAGTAATATATTTGATCAAACCAGGGCAACATCTTCCCAAGGGTGAGGAAGTGAAAATCTATCAATTCCTCTTCCTTTTTTCTCTAGATTCTCTTCCCCTACTAGGAAATCCTCTTTCAAGGAGGGGCCATTGATTTTTCTATTAAACCACCTCTCCCCTTCAACTGGTAATGAGGTTACCCTAGAAATAACCTCCTCGGTCACCTCCATTTTCATACCTCTTACTTGGGTTTGATTATTTTTCAAGTTTTGAGAAAATTTAATTGCTACGGCCTCATCCGAGCCTTCAAGGTTCTGGAAAAACTCAACTCATCTAGCCTCTCTAAATATATGGTAAGATTCAGGGAACTTCTACTGAGCATCCATAAAATCCGGCTCATGCCTGACCATTGCTCCACCCATTTCTACTGTTCATTTCTAAATTTTCTTCTTAGTGTCTGGTAACATTGCAATATTACTGAGTTTCTGAGTTCACTTCTTTGTTGATCAATCTTGATGTAACATCACTGTGTCTCTGAACTAGCTTCTGCTCGACATCTCTGATTATCCCAGTTGATGAGTCTAAAAATGAGGATGCAAGGTTTTGGAAGGATTATCCCAGTGACGACTTTCACAAATTTACCAAATTGTACCCTACACAAATACTCATAAATGGCTTATTATAGAAAGTGATGGGATTTCGTACACACATTCTTTTCCAACCCAATTTGGTCATCATTAGAAATTCTGTTATTGATTAAGTGCATGCGAATTTAATAGATATTTAATATTGTAGCCTTTTTGCAATGATTTCTAGTCATTTCAAGTCATATCCCTCCCCCACATTAATTGTGATAGCCACCCACGGCCATCACGGGAGCGTCACTTCTTTGCCAATTTAATCACCGAATTATTAATGAAAATCATTTACCTTTTTAACAAAATACTTGAGGTAACATTGGAAGAATACTTGAGTTGGCGGCGTCCTATGTGCAACGCTTGTGTTGTTGTGTGTAGCCAACATAGTTATTGTTGTTTATGGAATGAACTTCAAAGAACAATATTCGTGGCTATCGGGTGTCACATATGTAACAGCCAAGACAACTTTTCAATTATTCTTAGAAAAATAATGATCAAAAGAAATTGGTGTAGAAAAATAAATTACATGAATACCATCATCCTATGACATGAATCAAGGTGGGAAGATGATATTACAGGAAGAAAAACATGGGTGTAACAACGGCCACAGAAGTGGTTTTCAACTATTACTAGCTGTCTAACTAGGCCCCAAAGAGGAGTTTTCACATTTATATTTATTTCTGTTTTTCTTTTATTTATTTTTTAAAAAGGTGTAACAACTTCCAGAAAGGTAGTTTTTAGCTATTTCACTTATTGGAATTTCAACTTTTAGGGCTGAAGAGGAGAATGGTCCCCTGCTGTTGTAATATGAAGATCATAGTCGGAAACAATGTTGAAAAATGATTCCTTCGAAGCGCGTTGATGATATAACTTTAGACGATGCCCATTAACTAGTAACGACATCTTAGCACTGTCAATAGTAACCAATTGTATAGTCCCATTTTC
Source organism: Pinus albicaulis (assembly GCA_034641835.2). Lineage (NCBI taxonomy): Eukaryota > Viridiplantae > Streptophyta > Pinopsida > Pinales > Pinaceae > Pinus > Pinus albicaulis. Next base: position 1,271,829,781 of record CM076579.1, read on the forward strand.
AAAGACAGTATCCACGTCATAAGGACCTAGCCATCTAGTGAAAAGCTTGCCTTTGAAGTCTTTGAACCTTGAATCGTACAAAAGAGCCCACTATCCTTTCTGGAAATTTTTCTTCTTAATAAACCTATCATGCCATTTGGCTCTTTGTTGCTAGATGATTTCTGCCTGTTGAATGGTACCTAATCGTTTATGTTCAAACTCTTCGAGCTGGTTCAATCTTTGATTCTATGCTATAATCAAATCCAGATCAACCTGCAATGTTGTTCTTGATGTCTCTATTTCAAACTCTATGGGGAATAAGGGATTCTTACCATACAATAGTTCATATGGTGAGAAGCTTGTAGTATTCTTCCATGTTGTCCTGTAAGCCCAAAGTACCTCTAGAAGTTTCTTAGCCTAGTTTCTTCGGTGGCTGACTATTGTCTTTGTCAAAATCCCTTGAATGGATTTATTGGTGCTTTCTGCTTGCCCATTTTCTTATGGATGATAGGGTGTGGTAATTCTATGATGGATTCCATACTTCTCAATCAACTTCCCGATCGAATGAGATGTGAACTGAAGACCCCCATCTGTCATTGTCTCTCTGGGTATCTCGAAGTGCACAAAAATGTCTTGAAACAGGAATTCTGAAACAACCTGCTCTGTTGCTCTAGTTAGTTCCCTTTCTTTGACCCATTTTGTGACATAATTGGTGCAGACCAATATATATTCTCTTTGCTGTGATGAAGGATTGGTTGGCCCCACAAAATCTAGGGCCCATTTCTCAAATGGTTCTATTACTATTTGAGGATGTAACAACATCTCATTTGATTTTAGATGTTGTCCCATCCTTTGGCAACTATCACATCCTTTCACAAACTTCTTGACATCCTAGAATATAGTTGGATAGTAGTACCCTGTTGAGAGTAATTTATGTCCTTTCCTCTTGTCATTGAAGTGTCCTCCACAAGGTTCCTCATGAAAAGCCTTTAGGATCTCAAATACCTCATATTCTCTAACGCATTGCCTAATCTAAAAATCTTGCCCAGTGTGATAGAGATTACCTTCTATCCAGGAGTAGGTAGCAGTCTGTTGTATAATCCTCCTTCTTTCTCTGGACAACAATTAATGTGGGAATTTTTCTTCAGTAAGGTAATTGGCTATATCTTCATACCATGGTGAGTGAGTATAAATGGAAAAAATATACTCATCTGAAAAAGAATTCTTAGAAGCAGTGCAATCATCACTTATAGTTAATATAGAAAGAAAATCAACAACTACATTGTCTTTTCCAAGTTTATCTAAAATACTAATGTAAAATTCTTGTAACAACAATAACCATCAAGTAACACAACCATTAGTAATAGGTTTGATCATTAAAAATCGAATTGTAGCATGGTTAGTGTGTAAAAATACTTGGAACCCGGTGATGTAGTGTCTAAATTTGTTGATAGCATGCAGTACTGCTAGAAATTATTTCTTACTAACAGTGTAGTTAAGTTCTATAGGAGTTAATTTCCTGGTGATGTAATAAATGGCATAAGGCTTCTTATCCTCCAGCTTCCCCAAAACAACACCCACAGCCATGTCAAATGCATCTGTAGCAATATGAAACAGAAATTTCCAGTTTGGTCCTCATAAAATAGGTGTTGTTGTTACACAGTTTTGCAACTTTAAAAATTCTTTCTCACACTTTTTTGTCCATACAAATTATATATCTTTCATCAGTAATGAAAATAAATGAGATGTAATATTTGAGAAATTTTCTATAAAACTCCTATAGTATCCTGCATGTCCAAAAAAAATACTTTCCTCTTTCGGAGTCTTAGGGGTCAGGATTTTCATGATTACCTCTATTTTTGGAGGATCTACCTCGATTCCATCTGCTGAAATGAAATGTCCCAGTATAATTCCCTCAGTCATCATCATGTGGCATTTTTCCGTGCTTAGAGCAACATTAGTTTGTTCACGACATTCCAACACTTTTTCAAAGTTAGCTAATGTTGCCTCAAAGACAACCCCGTAGGGTGTAAAATCATCCATAAAAATTTAAAAGACAATCATTCAAAAGATCATAAAAAATGCTAATATTTCCCTTTGAAAGGTTGATGGCACATTCTAGAGACCAAAGGGAAGGACTCTGTATGCAAAGGTACTCCATGGAAAAGTAAAGGTTGTTTTGTCTTGATCTTCTAGATCAATCTGAATTTGATTATAACCACTAAACTCATCTAGAAATGAAAATAATTTTTTTCCAGAGAGAGTGTCCAAGACTTGATTAATAAATGGTAAGGGAAAATTGTTGTTTTGAGTGGCCTTGTTAAGTTCTCTGTAGTCAACACAGGCCCTCCATTTCCCATTCTTCTTCGGAACTATGACAAGTGGAGACACCCACTGACTGATAGAAATTGGGTAGATGAAATTATTATTAAGGAGGTTTTGAAATTCTTCTTTTACTATCTCCTTAAGTGCAAGTTTCATTCAGCACTAAGGTTGTCTAACAGGTTTGCAATCTTCTGTAAGTTAAATGCAGTGAGTGCATAGGGTAGGATGGATTCCTTTCATATCGGTATAGTCCTATGTAAATACCTTTTTGTATTTCTATAACAACTGTATCAACAATCTATTTTTTTTCAGAAGTCAGGTTAGGATTGATGTTTAAACATTTTCCACGTTCGATTTCAACAAGACTGCTGATAGTAAGTGGAGTTTTTTTCAAATGTTCAATAATTTCATCATCTTCCTCACCTCCTTCTTCGAAATCTCTAATGGAGGAAATAGGGAATGGATTAATGAAAAAACCATTAATAATGTCATCCTCTGTTTCATCCTTAAAGTATTGTGCTTTTCCGAGCATGAGAAGAGGTAGGGAAATATTAGATTCAGGTTCAAATTCATCCCACCAGGGACTATTCAAATCCATATGAGGTTTCACTGGGGAATAAAGATTCAGGTTCTGAGTGGCCTGTCTGTCTAAGATCACCATAGATCTGGACCTAAATTTGATATATGCATCTACTGTGGCTAACCACGGTCTTCCCAGAATTAGAGGATGACCCACCAAATTGGATTTTGTTTGTAAGATAACAAAGTTAGCCAGATAGTTCCAAGAGGCCATAGTGATAACCATGTCTTTAATCATCCTTCAGGCTTAACACGGGACCTATATTCTAGTTCAAGAACTGTAGGTGTGGGTCTAAGTCCATGAATTCCTAAATATATGAAGAGGTCTTTAGCCATAACATTAATAGCCACCCCTAGATGAATCAAGGTATGGTTATGTGATGATTGTCAATATGGACAGTTACTGTGGGGTTCCTTGGATCATTATACTTAGTCAAAAAAGGCTGATCAATCATAAGATCGGACAATTTTCTCAAGACATGGATAGTAGCAAGGTCCTTAGGTTTCCTTCTAGGTTTTTTGACACATAGATCCCTCACTATTTTGGCATAGATAGGCACTTCTTTAAGAGCTTGTAACAACGAAATCCGCACATATAAATTTTTCAGCTCCTTAAGGAATTCGGATTCAGATTGTGAGGTCAACCCAATTTTAGTTAAACTTTGAGGATATGGGGGATTTTGAATGCTAACAGCTGGGTCAGCTACCATAGATGTACCAGCCTTACTGGAATTAGATGTTATAGAAACAACAAACTTCCCCAACCTGGCTATTATAGGTGTAACAACAGGTGCTGTAGCAGTTGTTACATGTGTAACAATTGCTTCAGAATCATCCATATTCTTCTTGTGTAATTCACTTTCTTTGATAATAATGGGTGTATTTTCAGGTCTAATTAATTTCCTTGATCGAAGATGAACCTCATTAAGTCCAATAGGAGTGATAAGGTAAGTTTGGAGGGTAACTGGAGCATCCATGCTCTGAGCCGCCTTATTATTTGAATTGGGGTTAGGTTGCACAAGTAATTGGGGTCGAATAGAAGCTCTAGGATTTTGAATAGAACGTAGTTGTAACTGCTACTATTGCATTGGTATCAGACGGGGAACCGGACCTCGACCATTTCCCCTCCAGTTCTGTCCCCAACGATTGGGTTTTCATGGAGGATATTGCATTAGTGGAGGAGATGACCACTGGTTCCATGGTGAAGGAAATTATGTTAACGAAGGAGTCGGATACTGCCATGGATATTGTTGACTGTTATAAATACTATTCCAAGGACGAAAGGAAGAAAAATATGAAGGCATACTTGTAGGTCGTGGCTGCCATGGTCTCTTTGATCTGACAAAATAGGAAGATTCAACATCCTCACTCGATTCTTGGAGTACTGCTTTAAGTCTAGGAAGCTCTGAACACTAATTTGTAGAGTGCACCAACTCACAAATGTTGCACAGGCTGACACTATTCAGTTCGCATTCTCTTTCCAAAATTTTCTTTTTCCATCGGGGGAAGAACATTTCCAAGGCTACTTTAGATTATTCTTGTGCCTTATTGAGTTGTACCATAGTGATATGGGTAGAGAGAGTGCTAAGAATATCGGTTTTAAAATCCTCAAATAAGTTTCCGATCTTTGCTCTAGTTACCCCTCCACTTGTGAACTTCTGTATCCTGAGCGAAGGGTCCTCAAATGAAACTTTCTGTTTGACCAATCCTCTTGATCTATGTAGGCAAAGCTTCATTATCTTATCAAATGTTTCTTGCGATATGTCTCCTTTCCATATTATGTTCAGATGTTGCAGACAATATTCTCTTAAACCTCTTAAGAATATTGGTTTTAGAATCTCCAAACCTAAGTTACTGAAATTAGACCTCTGTAAATTGTAATGGAATCACTCCAGGTAATCTTCCAGGCTTTCCTCCTCCTTTTGTGCAATTTTGAAAATTTGGTCCTTCAAATCCCTAGTTCGGTAGTAGTCCTGATACTTAAAGAGAAAGGCTTCTCTCATATCATTCCATGTTCAAATTGTGCTAGCACCCAATCTCATAAACCACCTTAATGTTTCTCCCTTCAGAGTAGCAGGGAATAATTTCAGCTTCTAGGCATCTGAAATATAGTCGTAGCCTCTACACAGCACATCAAACTCAAACAAAAAGGTATTAGGATCCTCAATAACCATCCCTTGAAAGGATGGTAGGGATGATAAATGGATATTCTTCATAGGGGCCTTGTCCCGTGTTACTACTATTTGGAATTCAAAAGTAACAGAGCTATATATTTTTACATTCTCGTCCCCCATGGTTGATTCTTCTTGATAGGATGAAATAGCCTTAGAGTGTACTGAAGATTGACAAATAGAAGGATCATGCTACTCTAGGATCAATTTAACAGTGCTACCAACATCTAACTGATGGTCAATTGATTGTTGCTCCTCAGGTTGCTGATGATCTCCACTGGTATCTCCGTGTCCTTCAATTCTCATATCCTGCTCAATAATTCTACACTTCTGTTTTGAATTTGGAGTTTTGATATCAAGAGTGGATATGTTGTTGGTGAGGTCCATCCACTAAAGATACCGACAATCCAGGCCTTGATATAGTAGCTTGTTTCTGTGGTCCTTTCTTCCTATTATCTTTGTATGACGTGGACTATTCCTTCTCTTCCCTTGGATTAGATCTCCAAAGAATGTTTTCCTTCCCAAATATGCACTCTTTTTTTCCTTCTTACAATTAGTATTTCTTGTAGTTAGTAGAGTGTGGGGTGTTTGTAGATGTTGGTGTTGTCCTACTAGCACTCATGGGCACTATTCTTATCTATTCATCCTATAAGTGCTTCATTTTCTACAGTAGTCAGCCTGCTCAAGATTGTTAGAGCGATGCGCAGGTTCTTACCTCTCGTATTACCACCCAACCATTGTATAGCTGAAGTCACCCTAAAAATAAAAACCCAAAATTAAATTCCTAAGTGTCCTACAAGACATTAGTGAGCCCTCTAAAGCCTGTTAGAGTGCTACGCAGGTTCTTACCTCTTGTATTACTACTTGGAAAAATTTTTGTTGGAGACACTCTACAAAAACACACGGAAACTGCACTTCTTAGAAACATCTATGATTGATTGGATCGTCACTGCCATCCCCGGCAACGACACAAAAAATTTGGAATATATAAATCACTTATTAAATGACTGAACAATACACATTTAATTATAAATCTAGGGACGTCTATTTATTCCAATGACAATAGCAGTGTTTGTGCCAATACACCAACCAGAAGTAATTTCTAAGAAAAGAAATTTTTACTGAAGGAAAATGCTGGAAATAAATTAATCATGTAAAAATAAAATAATCCATAAGATTGAAATCACACTTCAATTGATCTGTTAGCTTTCCACATAATAAATACCTAGCTGGTGTCTCTATTAACATATGTGTAACAACACATAAACTATATAAATCGAAGAAGATATATTCTCAGTTGAACAACAGAAGCAACACTCTAACAATGCATAAACTTAAATAAAATTACATACAAACATTTCTATTGTAATCATTGCAATCGATGGTAAGTAGGAGGGCCCTTCCTCCCTAGCAGGGCGCAGGTAGAGAAGGAACTTTAACTAAAACTAAATGGAACCACACATGTAACAACAATAAAAATATGGTCTGTATTAATCTGAACACAATTACAGAGGTAAAATAACGTTGTTCTTTGCTAACCTCTAGATATCTGGGGCGATATATAGTGGTTACATCAAAAAATCCAAGAAGAGATCAGTGATGAGAATATATCGATTCTCATGCTGATTGAAATAGAACTCATACATTTATAACCACTACCTAATAAAGTTCTCATTAGAATTTAAAATATTACAATTGGAATTAACCTTAGGATGTTATCCAAAAAATACAATGTTAAAAACTCCTACAGCTATCTTAACAAAACATAGCTATAGTGCAACTGCTAAGGAATGGATCAGCAACAATATAGACAAGAGAAATCAATGGTACAACTGTATTAGCAGTTTGCCAACGATTCTATAACAGTAGAGTGTAACAGTGAATTACTGGCAGTTCTGTAACAACACGATATCACAACATCACTTTGTTGTAACAACACCATCCGAACTCCTCCTGTGAACTCTGTGTCTGAGATATTTGACATCTGAAAGGGAAACAAAAAGACCACTGACCTTTCTCCAAACATTCACCATCAATTATAAAGAGGTATAATAGATCATAATAATTGGGGAATTGGAAAAATAACGAAAGCAAGGTGAAACAACACAAGTCAGGGTAAAAAGGTAGGAAAAAGGGTAAAGATAATCCCATAGGTTATGGTTATGAAGCAAAATATGGGAGATAAGTGTAGGAAAAATGTGCAAAACCGGCGCCCAACAATAAGAACTTGGTTTCTTATATCTCTGAGCTGGGCACATCTAAAGAGATGTATGGTAGATTTGATAGCATGTTCAAGGATATCAATGCTAATCCAATTCTCATTTTCAAGAACAAGTTGAAGAATATCAAGAAGGGCAAATAAGAATCCATTCAATTATATTTTATGAGGCTCACAGAAATAAGGAATTATCTCTTAGCTATTGTAGAAGAAGTAGATGACCGAGTTCTCATTCTCATTGTTTTTAGAGGACTCCCTAGACACTAGTATGTATTTAATACTACGATTCTTAATAACAATGTCATTCCTAATTTCGATGATTTTTTGACGAGATGCACTCAAGAGGAAATCGGGATTATGGAGAGATACCATCCCTCAAATGGGAATGGAGGTGACCCTACTACCTTCACCGCTCATGCAAATAAGAGGAACAATGGTGGTCCAAGAAATCATAACCATTGAAGAGTGGGTACCAGAGGAATAAAAGGAAGACATTACACTTGTAACAATTTTGGTCACTATGCAAGAGAGTGCCCGAATAGAAGGGACTCTCCCAGAGATAAAGACAAAAACAACTACAAGGGGAATGGAAATCAAAGGAACAACAACTTCGAAGGAAATATGATGGCTCCCTCTGATCGAAGTGGAAATGGGAAACATTTAAAGAGGTCAAGGAATTCTAGATATGATGAATTTAATGTTGTTGATAGGAAAAATGAATAGATTCTTATATCTTCCCTCACTACTTCATATCCTTTCGATACGATGGATAATTGTTTTATTGATAGTGGTGGCTCAAGGAACTTCACTGGATACAAGGAAGCCCTCTCTAATACGATTGAAAAGGATATTAATCTAGAAATTATCCTTGGAGGCAATACCACCTATCTCTTCAAAGGGATAGGGACTGTGGCACTTCATCTAAATCAAGGTCAAGTCATTCAATTATGAGATGTGTTTGATGTACCCAACTTAAAGAAGAATCTATTTTCTATCTCGGCAATGGAATACAAAGGATTCAGGGTGGCATTCATCGATGGAAAGGTGGGAAGAGGAAATTCAATGAAGCGTTCACTCTCAGTTTTAGAGTTGATATATTCTATAAGGTTAGAGGAAGTTTGGTGGGGGCCATAACATTGACACAACCCTTCAATCCGATCTACGACACCATAGGTTTTAACTCCGCCATCTCAAAGAACTTCCTGAAGCAAGGAAGGTGGTGAAGGGGATGCCCTATTTTGAAGATGATAATGAAGGTTTATGTCAACATTGTGCTAAAGGAAACCATGCAAGGAGACCATTCCCCTTAAGTTTCATAAATACATCTGATATTTTTAAATTGATACATTCTGATCTATCTGGTATGGTGCTTGTAACATCCTTGAGAGGATGCTTATATTATATCACCTTTATAGATGACTTCTCCCACAAGACTTGGATATATTTCTTGAAGAGTAAGGATGAATAATTCAAGTGGTTTTGTACCTTCAAGGTCTTGGTTGAAAATAAAATAGGGAAGAATATCAAAATTTTGAGGACCAATAATGGGATCAAGTATGAGTCAAATGAATTCAATGTCTATTGCAGGCAAGCTAGCATTAAGAGGGAGGCCACCACTATGCACACTCCTGACCGAAATGGTGTTTCTAAAATGAATAATAGAACAATTTCGGAATATTCCCATGCCATGCTTTAAGACCAAGGTATTCTAACGTTTCGATGGGGAGAAGCTACCATCACCATTGTGTATGTCAAAAATCTATGCCCACATTCCGCATTGGACTCCAAAAATCCCAAATAATTATTCTCTTGTAAGAAGCCCGATGTATCTCATTTTAAATTTTTTGGAAGTCCCGTATATTTTCATGTGCCGAAAGAAAAGAGGAGCAAGCTAGATTCTTCTAGGAAGAATAGAATGCTTGTGGGCTACAATGAAACCTCAAAGGCATATAGAATCTATGTTCTTGGTAAAAGAGAAGTGGAGATATGCCATGATGTCACCTCCGATGAATATTCTACCCTCAGGAAGGTTAGAAATATTCCTATCTTAAAGGAAGACAAAGAAGAAGAAGAAGAAGTTGGAAGGAAGGAAGAACCAAAGGTTGAACTCATGCCCGATGTTGAAGGTATGACGGATCCTATATATCGACCCTATTCAAATAAAATAAGATCTTCATGGCTAAGGGACACTCTTGAAGATGTCATGAAACACTAAGAGGAGAAGTCCCTCTAGCGGATGTTTTTGAGGAACCTCTTATAAACATAGCCCAGACATCCATTTGTAGTGGAGGTCTCTAGAGGAGGTTGGCGAGTGGAGTTTTTTGCGGATGTTTTTTTTGTGGTGTGTTTCTCATAATAAACGACACCAATGCGTTTTACGCAAAACACATTCGTGCATACTAAAAATTGGCACACCGAGACACCATGCTATCCATATAAACCCGCTTGGTGCTTGTAAGTACTTGAGCACACCGGTTTTCTACGTATAAAGAGGCCCAGTGTGTCTCTGTAATCTAGTGCACCATAATGATGTGTGGTGTGCCATTGATAATACCGCCTAGTGCATCTTAAAAACCTGCAGACCAAAATAGGGTTAAATAAAAACAATTATTGGTCATAAGAACATCATTTTTACTTCTTCAGTGCTCGAGACTTCTCAGGCACTGGCGTGAGTTTGTCTTGTGTGAAGTGCCCTGCCATCATGCACACATTGCTGCCATCTATTTTCCACTATGTGGAGTTTGAATTTTCGAAAACGGTGGGCAAATTTGGTTTCTTCATTTCCTCAGCAAATATGCCTCCTCGACACGTAAATGTATAGGTAATCTACTTGTTTCTCAATAAATAAACCTTTTAGTGGATTTAATTTTTAAAATAACATAAAATTAATCATTAAAAAAAAAAAATTATGCATGGTGCATTCGAGACATTTGGCTCGCACAATTCACGGTGTTACTTGTAAATTTATAGGCTGCACCGTAGACAGTGTTAACGAAACCGCATCAGGTTTTGGTGTGGTACCAAAAAAATGTGCACTGTAACTAATTTAAAAAATAAAAAGGTGGTACGGTCTTTTAAACGACTACAAGGCTCACTATGTAATAGTGTTGGGAGGGTGGTGCGTTTACCAAACTAATTGCCCTAGGGCGGATAGTTAGGTCAATGCACCACTTGCCTCATAGCATTACATAGTCAATGGTGCAGTTTTTTATAGGACCACACCACTGACCATGTACTATTTTTGGACAGTGCGTTGACCAAACTATCTGCCCTAGTGCAAATAGTTAGGCCAGCGCACCTCCCTCCCAACAACAGTACATGGTCACCGATGCAGTTGTTTACAGGACTGCACCATTGAACATGTACTATTTTTGTGTGGTGAATTCACCAAAATATCTGCCCTAGGTCTGATAGTTTTGTCAATGAACCACAAAAAAAATTCCCTTCATTGACAGTGCGCAAACATTTTCCATGCGCCTTCGCAAGGCATGATAACCGTAAAAAATTACTGCAGGTTTCAAGTAACTATTTGTTTTTTAAGGCACTAATTTTTTCTTACAAATATATATATATATATATATATATATATATTAAATAAATTTCTCATGTAATAAAAAAAATATATTTAATATGTGAATCATTTAGTGTTGTCAACAGAGAGAATAAAGTGAACAAGAAGAACATATGGATGAGAGTGATAACATGATTAATCTTTGGGAGGCACGAGAGTGGAGAGAATTTTCTACTCTCGCCTTTTTACGAAAGCCACCCAGTTGCTCCTAAGGAAGGTAGGCCTCCTCAAGTTCTACAAGGAGGCTACATCCCTGAAGGGCCATAGTGGGTTATTCTAAAAACTGATCCTTAGGTGGGATGCACACGAATAAGATTTCTAGGTGAGTTTTGGCCAGTGGTTTGCATCCACTGAGGAGGACATATATTTTATTACTGGCCTATATAGGAGAGGGAAGGAGTTGCCCCAGTTCCAAGATGTCCCGGTTAGCTATGTAGCACGGAGTGATTTGGCATACTCCCAGAGATACATTAGGGACAATATGTTTTCTCCTACAAATTTTTAGGTGTCCGATGGTCAGTTACGTATTACTTAATTTGGTGCAAAGCAGGTGAGGTGCCTCTCACTACTACTGATGACCATTGCACACTATACCAGTTATGGGAAATGCATTAGTTTCACGATTTTATTTTATCTAGATTATTTATTCCAGGCGCCATGACTTGTCAGTTAGTTTGTGATTTTTTTGCATCAGTTTTTTACATCATTATATAGATGTTGTTCTCAGGAACATGAGAGTTTGACCTTCCCTTTTTATTTAGAGTTATTTTTATTGTTTTTTGAGAGGTTTCTAGAGATGATTCCAACTTTTGTTTGGTAGCCTTGTAGGCCGATGCTGCATGAAAAAATGCAGATGTGGGGCTAGATGATGCCCAAGAGGGGCTAGTCTGACTTTCCCGCCAGGATATCTCCTGATGCACTGTAGTTGCTAGCCAGTGCTAATGCTCACTCATTCATTCTAGTGCCATGTTCGTACACTGGTTTGGATTGATGAGAGTGTACTAACATCCTTTTCACACAAGATGAAGCACTGAAAGTGAGAGGTAATATTAGTGTTTCCTTTAAATTAATATAGTTTCATTTTATTATCTTAATTAATTAATTAGAATTATCATATCTATTCTAACACATTATTCAACATTTTTTATTAAATTATTTAATGAAATTGTCTAAATATTGTTGTGTACTATATATTTTTTAGATATTGGGACATTCGTTGGGGACATGATTCCACCCCCATCGAATGATCCAGGTGTAGACGTTGACAAGGAGATGAAAAAGGCAGAGGATTTGGGTGATAGACCTGATCCTGATAGGGCACACATACCCGCGGGGGTTTGCCATAGGCCAGCCACCTGATTTAGGATGGAGTTGGGTGACCAACTCTATTGACTCCTAGTTGATGAGGGATTCTGTCTAACTTCAATAAGAGAGATTTAGGTTGATCGTAGGCTCACAAAACTCTGGAGAGGCATGCCTCGCGATATGAAGACCCTCATGCATCATACCGTTGGAGCTTCCAGAGCATTGGCGTGGGCTAGGAGGGGTAGGTGTCGTGGAGATGCATGAATAAGAAGCTCATTTGATGATCATGATCATGAGGGGAGTGATCATCATTCTAGTACTCCACCTCCTCCTCCTTGTCCTCGTGTCGTAGATCATGAGTAGCCGCATCTAGTCTTTATCGTACGGGGAATATTTTGAAATCGCATATCGCGTGAGACACCTAGTGCGAAGACGCCTTGATCTTGGTGTCGATGGGTCCATACGAGAGGCGGGGTCCATATGATCAAGGCGCACCATCCACTAACCGGTACCGCACCATCGACGATTCATCGGCCAGGCGGTTCTTGGCTTGAGCCACACCATGTTGGCTTCCAGGCTTCAACTTGTACTAGTATTGATGTGGTACCCCCAAGTATTTGACATTATGTAGTTACATTACAATTGTACATATTTTTTACATTATATATATATATATATTATATATATATATATATATATATATATATATATATATATATATGGTCCATGTATTTTACGTTCATGTTGATGTACTTAATTTACATGTTGGTGTTCATCATGATGTGTATATTGTGCTTGCAGATAGATGTGTATGTGATAGCAGTTATTTGACATGAGATGTCGATTTGATTTTTGTGTTGTGATGATGTTATACAATTCTTGTGTTTTGTTAAATGACAATGATCATGATTATTAGATGATGTTAGCAAATTTTAATGTGTATTTTAGTCGAATATGATGTTTGTATGATTGTTATCATAATCGTGATGTTTATTTTTAAGATTAAATCATGATATTTATTAAATATTATATCATGATTGTAAATAAAATTGTAAAATTGTAATTGTAATTTTAATTGTAATTGTATGTAAAATATTTGTAAAATTGTAATTGTAATTGTATGTAATTGTATTATGAAATTGTAATTGTAATTGTAATTTTAATTCTAATTCTAATTCTAATTGTATGTAAAATATTTATAAAATTGTAATTGTAATTGTAATTGTATGTAAAATATCTGTAAAATTTTAATTGTAATTGTATCTAAAATATCTGTAAAATCGTAATTGTATTGTGAAATTTTAAAAGTGTAATTGTATATATTGCCATCATTCAATTTTATTAAAATTTTTAAATTTGTAAAATTGTAAAATTTTAAATTAATTATCAATTTTGAACTATAACTACCATAAGTAAAATGTATACCGTAAATATTGTTAAATTTCCATAATTGTAAATTTGTAAATTTATATGAATATAAATAATTGTAAAATATTAAATCTAGAATAATATGAATTTTTGTGACATAATAAAGTTAAGAAAATAATGGAAATAAATTCATGTTTAGAATTATCATTATTTTAGTATGATCTTACATACCAAAAATAATAGTATACATTTGAAGATATCATTCACAAATATTTAAAGCAATCAAGTAGTTGTATTATTTTAGGGATTGGCATTGTACAAAAAAACAACTTGGTACAATGTGCCATTGTTTTTGCGATCAACATAATTGCAAATTATCAAGTGAAATTATTTTAACATTAACACAATGCAAACCAATTAATTCAAAATACATATTATAATGTTTCGAAAAAAAGAGTCTTAGTTATAATGTTAATTCCTCTTCTTTATAAAAACTCATATTAAAATGTATAAATGATGAAATAACACATGTACCATATTATCTCGGTTCTCATGATCGCCCTCATTATCTTCTAGCTTGCTTGGCATGATAACAATATTGTTCTAAAAAATATGTTTTGATCTAGGGTCATGTCTCAATACGAACCACTAATCCCTATCCAACACATCTAGGTAAAAAACACCTGGTTTCAATGTTTCAGGAAAATATAGGGCTCCTTATCTTCATATCACATCTTTCTAGAGTTGTGTTGAAGCCCCAGAATTCCATGGTAACAACATGGGGGATAACCAGCCTGTTTGGATGTGAAAGTAGCTCCTTTTCCGTTTGGTATAGTGGCTCTAACTAGGGATAATGGGACCAGTTTCGCAGAAAATAAATTTATATGATGATGATGGGTTTGATACAAGGTGAAATGGAAACTCAATTTAAACTAATGGAGAAATAACCTATCTATGTAACAAACACATACATCTATGTAATGCAATTATCTAACTTAATCTATGCCTGTGAATAGTTTAACTTATGCGATCTACAAATATATATGAAAGCAAAAGATAATAAAGATCATTCAATTTCTTAAAAGAGATGAAATTGTTTAAAGTTAATTATTTTGACTAAATAGTTAGGTAAAATAATTGTGAAACTATATCGCATATATTGATTGGTTATATATTCAATAATGAATTATAACTGAAACATCATGTAATAGTGCTATAATGAAAAGCTACAATCTAGATCTCATACATAATACAATACAAATAATATTATTTCCAAACTATAAACAAAACTCAATCATAAAGATAATAGTACTAGATATGAAAGGTTATACTCATAAATTGACAACGTTGATATTTTGTCCTTTTCAACCAAAAACACTCTAAGAGTACTATAATGTAATTTCAGTAGAATATGCTTTGGGATTAAAGAAAATAAAGACCTTGTTACATATATTTCATCAAAACCATTACAAAAGCACATAAATGAAAACTTATGCAAAGTTTTTGTGATAAAATTTTGGACCCCTCTCTAAGGACATGAGAGAGGTTTAAATAATATCACATAAGTATCAAAAATAGAATATTACAAAAAAATCTGAGGAGGCCTCAAACAACCTTCCTCAGAATACTGGAAATAAAATAAAAACTAAAAACTAAAAAGAAAGATAATGATGTGCTTGATCAGGTTCAACGATATTTTTCCATTGAGATTTTTAGTTCACAGATATCTAACATTGGTTTCACTAGGGATGGATGGCACACTTTGGATCATAGATGTCCTATGAATACGACATCAGAGAGAGGTGGCAGCATATTTTGAGTAGAATTGGTTAGACAACGTAAAGCCATATGCTGACTATATGGTTTTGTTAGAAACTACCAATAGGATTCATGGTCAAGCTTAGATAGCTTATTAGTTCCTTAAATTTTATTCTTCGTGGTTTCTGTCCATTGTCCCTCGAATTGTTTGATATTTGGTAACACTGTAGGCTTGCATTATTTAATCAGATTCATATTATAAATATTTTCATTTACAACTTCAATTACTTTTGTTGCTATATCATTTTCTCTAGTTGTTTCCCTTTCTCGTTGCTTCAATTGCATATTCCAACATGTAAACAAAATATCTCTGTGGGATTCTTTAATATTCAAAAAATCAACTTTTATTCCTTGCACGGATTTTTGTTAGAAGATAAAATCTGAGATATTATTATCAACATCTTCATATTCCAATCTCTGATCAACCATTTTTCTGACTAATGAATCACTTGTTTCACAATACAGTTTAATCATTGAGATTCTTTGACAAAATATCTCTTGTTATTTTGACAATTCAGTATTTAACTCAAGTGTTTCTTTGATGATTTCTTCTATCTGATGCTAATTTATTAGTTTATCTACCTCACTTTGTATTAAATAAATCTTTGTATCCTTTTCTGTAATGTTTGCATGGTGTTGTAACTTCATCTACTCAAAGTATTTTTGAAATTGTAGCATCTACAGCTCTGTATGTTTGTTGACATTCTACCTTTCCTGTTCAACTTTTTTTCTTAAACATTCGAATTTGGGTATCTTTGTCCTTAATTAGAAGACTAACCTCTGCATCTTTATCAACTTTAGTTTTTTTGTATGCTCTTATGAATATTGACACTCTTGTCAAATTTTATGACGTATCAATGAGGTTGTCTTTCTAGACAACCTCCATTGATTCTTATTATGGAGTGGCTACTGATATATCTATATTTTTATTATTTCTCTGTCTTCTTACCACTTCTTTGTGTTCAGAACTATAAAAAATATCTAAAGGAGGTATTTCTTCAATTCTTAAAACAACATGTGACGTTGGGTAGGACGAGATGATTTCAACATCTGCTTCTTTATTTAAAACTTGTAAGGTTTGTTTAGGAGTGTGAAAATCAGATGTTGCTTCCACTCGTATGTCTGTTGGTGGTATTTGGATATTTTCCTTGAACTACTCCCATTATTTATCCATGTCATCTATTATTATTGTCTGTGGCTGATCCTATGTAGAACTAATGTTCATTTGTTCTTTAGCCAACATTTATTTGGTTGTATCTTCATTATTTCTCTCTATAGTCTCTTCAAAACTTTCTTTACGATTTTCTTCTTAATTTTGAGATTGGTGATCAGAAATTTCTAACTCGTGAATGGATTTTTCAACTGCTTCTTAATCAGAATTGTGATCGGAATTCCATTCTAGACTGATACTGGGAGTGGGTTCTCTTAATTCCTCAATCTACAAAATATCTAATGGAATCCTTGTTAATATTTTGTTTCTGTAAATATGAAAATGATTTAAGTTGGACGGAGTCAATTTGATTGACGCAAAATTCAAGACTTGTGAGAAAGTCTTGGCCTTTTGAAATAGATCATCAAATTCATCCTTCTCATGTATGAACTGTCTAATTTTAACCAAATTAGTAAAGTCTTGAGAGACTTTGTTGGGATCATATTGTCTCCCTAGAATTATAGCTAGATTCAAACATGCAATATTCTGTAGTTCTTTGACTGCATGTCAAAAATCAAACAAAGTAAAAGAACCACATTGAACCAGAAAAGTTGGCTAGATATATTTCTTCGCTTCTTTTAGGGTTTTGGTAAGGCCTTCCCCTACTGTCTGGTATGCAATTTCTTATCCAGAAACTTATCTGAACATAATAAGGAAGAACATGGGGAGAAACAATACTCCCGAAATCCATGATATAGGTAAAATTTGATTCACCAAACCATCCTGCAACTGGAAAAATATCTATCTTTGCTTCTTCTGAAAGTCTGGGGGATTTTTTATCAAAAATAGTTTGATGAATAGGAAGCATGATATTTTGACAAATATTATAAAAATGGGGATGAAATTGAGATTCCCATAAAATTTTATGATACACATGGATAGGAGTAGGGTCTCTTAGAGTCCAGTTCCAACCCATATTAGGAGATTTTGTACAAAAATAGATGGCATCCATCACATAAGCACTCATAAAAAATGGAGGGATAACCTGAGTAGAAATAAATCTATACTCTCTATATTTTCTGATAGCCATAGAAAAATTGTCGGATAAAATGTTACGCCAATTCATAATCATGGAGTTGACAACCAAATAAATTAATGGAATGCATTCCATATAAAAATTTCTACTATTATGTTTCCCAAACAATCTACACATGGTAGCAGCTACATAACTATGTGGAGCTGATAGAGGTGCAATTGGGTACATAATAGTTTTCTCCCGTTTGAATTTGCTAGAGCCGAAAATCCAAGTATGCATGGAATATATTGGGTCTTCATTTTTTTTTGCTAACTTCTCGAGGAAATATTTATCATAAAATTTTTGAAGTTATGGCAGATGATACATTCTGCACAAATTGTATGCAGAAAATGACCCCATGACCTCTTGTATTGAATTATTGAATGTCCTGTCTAAGATATCCACATTGTCAATAATCCACTTCACCACATCTATATATGGCGTGATTTTATGTCTTGCAGCTATTTTGTGTAAGAAAAAGCAGGTTGCTTCAAAATAGGAAGCTTCAGATGAGACTTTAGAGTCTGTCATCACACTAGTTACTAGCACCTTTGAATTTTCATTTTCTAACAAATTATACATGGCTTCCTAGGACGAAGTTTTACAATATTTGTTGCATGCAGTATCACTAAAGAGAGGTTGCAATTCTGAATCCTCAGATGAAATAGACTCAATTGTATTTTTTCCTTTCTTCGTCATCCCTGAGTATTATTTTGTGAGATTGAACAATAGATAAATCAAAATGAACGTAAAGCAGAGATAATAGCAAAGGCTCAATTGAAAAAATCAATTCGATAAGGATGGGATTTTTATCTCAATCATGAGTAAAATAGATACAAATCTCCTTAATCATTTAAAAGAGTAATTTCATTTCATTTTCAGTAATTACACATTATTTCCTTTGTGTGATTTCTTTCAAGTCATGTCATAACATCGCATCGGAAACCCGAATGATATTTTGAAATGTTAAGATTTAACATGAATTTTGATGTTGCGATTGCGATAATTGCAATACCGCGAAATCGCAAGATCACAACTGGTAATGATAAGATTTCGCAATATCTCAATATCGTAGGATCACAATATATGTCATATCACATTATCACGAGATTCTCTATGTCACATTATCACAATATCATGAGATTAGAATTATGTTATTTCAAGAGTTATTTCTGTCTTTGCGATTTTCGACTCACGGTGTTATGCTTCGAGCATCTTTTTCCTTATGTGAAGTATAATTTAAGCTATTTCATGATTTTTTTTAGAAATATTTCAAGGCGTTTATAAAAAGTGCATCATATCAATTAATCTTTAAAAAGGGTTTTATTGATCGCTTTAACGCGGATTCCAACTAATGATTATTCATGTTACCTTTGGCTTCTCCGATTTATGATATTGTGAAAAGTGCTTGTCTAAAGTGACTTAATGCTTTAACACTTTTTAAAGACAAAAACTCTTTCTTTCTAGCTTTTTTTAAAAATTTAAGAGGGTCCCCATTTATTATTACAATATTAACTATTATAAAAATAAATGGGGGGGGTTGTTGAATAATACAACAAGTTGATACATATAAGCCTACTATCGTGATCTTCCTTTACATTATTCCGATCAAAGGTGTCCCACCACTTGCACCTAAAAGTAACACATTGGAAAGAAGAGAAATCCACTTCAATGATCTCTTGTATCTTTTCGACGTAACCTAATGTCCCTCGTACTAGGTTTTGATCACGGTGGCTAGCTCGAATAGATTGATTAAACACGACTTCCACTCCACATTCTTGCATCATGTGTCAATCATCAACATTTTATCTATGAAAATGGTGTCTATATTCCCACATAGATGGGAACAAATTAACTTATAAAAAATTTAAAAAATCATAGTGTCATGTGTCTTATAATAACCTAACTGTAAAATTTGAAATATAGATGTTACATTTCAAAGTTGCATTATTAAGATTGAAATGTACATAAATAGATTACTAACAAGTGGGTGCACCCAATCCCTATGTTTAGCGCACCCTCTTTAACATACGGGTAATGATTGGTTGCACCGTATTTCTATATAACTTGGTCAAAAACCCAACTTTTGGGGCATATAATTGGCATATTTTCTTTTAAATCATCGAGAAAGGGAAAAATTATATGATTCAACCATTTGAATTATTTCCTGTCACTATCCCATTTCATCCTCCTTTTTTCGTACAATGCAACCCACGGTTGTGTCACTTTAGAATTGTAACGAACGAATTTAATGATTGCTTTAATTTATGCATTCATTGATGAAATGAAACCAACAAATAGTACATATGAGATCAAAACATACATTATATTGATGTTTGACATGAATATTTACTTTGTGTAAATTTGAAAAAATATAATTTTCTTACTCTTTATCAAGTGCCTTTTTCATTTGTTTAGAGAGGCTCCCCTTCTCATTTTTCTTCATCCCTTTCATCATCCCAAATCACCACACCTAGTCTGTTGTCGACCTGCTTGATGTAATCACTATCGTAATAGAAAGACTCATACGATATGTATTCCTTTGCCATAGACCCCTCATGTTTTTACCTTTTTCCAACAAAACCTTTCAATTAATTCATGTACCTCTGTAAGAATAAAATCCAACAATAAGAAACCACCCCAACTAATTCAATTGCATCTACTAGATGACCATGCAAGTCCATGAAACTCGTCGGCAGTTCCTTCTCAAACATACAAACAATCTCAACTATCTATTAACACCAGTCTAGAATTCTAGCCACATAAATTTTCCTTGACATGATTCCATGTAAAAATGTAGATAATTTATATATGGCACATCCTAGTTCTTTGGGGAAGCCATGTTTCACACACCCATGCATGAAAAAAGGGTAATGACACTTCAAAGTTATAAATACATGGAATAATATACAAAATTATTTATGTTTTACGATCCCTGCATGGGATAAAATTTACTAATATAGAAAATAATAAAATTATTATTTTGACACTATACGTACTCCTAGAAGATTCAAATGGTCATATTATCTCAACCCTGACAAATGGTAATCCACGGTGAAGCGGTGCCATAGTGAAGACCCATATGAAGATGGCACCCTCAGAGCCATTATAAATTCCTTTGCCAAAGAAATATCATATTTTTTAAAATCCATGGGACATCACCTTCTTTGAAATACTCATTAGAGGGACCACCTACCTCTGATCTTGTACTTTCTAATTGTCTTAGCCAATGTTTATTTTTAGTTTTTGAAGTAATAAGATCTTTCCTAACAACTAATGTGTCACTTTTTTTCGATGATATGTACCTCCGTAAAAAAGATGAAACATTTTTAAATATATGCATGGGATCTAATAAGTGGGTAATCTTATGATGCTCCCAATATGGGAGGTTATAAGATAGATTTCCTTTTCATCCCTATGGGCGATTTCTCAAGATAGGTGATGAATATTTCTAGCTCATAAAACATAGACTCCCGATTTGAATCAAACATTTCTATGAACTCCTTCTCCTTCTCTCTCTTATATGCTCTAAGCCATTCAGCTAGTGTTGTTATTGGAGGACTTTGGCTTCTCTCTCCTTTATCATTGATGTTTCAGAGAAGGTGCACAACATTTACATCCATAATACCCTTTTCTTACAAGACCTGTGAAATTATTGTATACAATATGCATGGAACGTTAAAGAATATCATGAAGATCAGAATAATTACACTGAATTAAATAAGTAATATGCAAAAGAATATTGTTACGTATATAAAAAAAATTAATAAACATGTAATTTACCAGAAAAAGATCCTAAGCCTAGATAATCATTTTTCATGTAAGCACATATACCATACAACGTAAAACTCCTCTCTGCTGTGATGGGTCTTGATACATTGTATACATTTATCACATTCGATAATTCCTTCAATTCATCTACTAGTGGTTCTCAGTATACATCCATATTCTTCACTTGTACTCTACCAGGGACTATGAGAGCCAACATAATATGTTCATTCTTCATAGAAAACCATGGAGGGGTATTGTTATCGATCACTACTACTTGCAAAAAAAAGCAGTTGCAGTTCTGGAGGGAAAATGGGTTGGCGCCATCCATGGCTATGCTAAGTTGTAAACTTCGTACTTCAACCTTGAATTTGTTGGGATTCACATAACTCCCAACTTACTTCTGTGTGAAGCATGCCATCCCTGCAACATAGCTAATTCTTTGGAATGAAAGAGCCTTTGAATCCTTGGGATTATAGGCATGAGCCTCAATATATTAAAAGGAGGACCACATGATTTACCCTTATTTTTTATTTATGATAAATATCATACCCACATTTCGGACATATATATTTTTCTTCATATTCTCCTCTATATATAATAAAATTATTTGGACATACATGATATGGTATGTACTCAACACCCAATTTTCAACAATTTCTTTTCCTCTTCGCAGCTACCAGGCAAGACATTATAACTCAAAAGAAACTTATCTTTGAATAACTGGTAGTTGGTCATGGAAAATATTAAATTGACATTAATGTTGATATAATTATTAACGTTCATAAAATTCACCATTTTTAATGTTCATTTTGTGATTATAGTTCTCAAAATATAAGGAAGGACTTGATGGTAAATTACCTCAAAAATTCTGCGAAACATGCATTTGACAAGCCAAAATTTTCTTTCAAGTTGTATAGTAAGATCATTTTCCCCAACTAGGTAGCCTTTGAGTCACTGCCAGGTCCAAAGAGAGGGGTGGTGGAAGAAATTTTAAGGCTTTCAAAAAGGTATCAGCGATATGACCAGCATCCCCTACTTGATCATTGTTTTGGAATGAATCTAACAACATTGTCTCCATTGTAGTCGTATACCTTGATTAATCATTCATATCAACCTCTATTTTATTGCCCGCATTTCCAGCTTTTGAAGAAATACTATTGTTGTAGTCATTCCTAATTGGAGAATCTAGACGTAGAGGGACTTGAATAGGTGGTTGATTCAAGCATTCTTGGTATCGGTCATCTCTGAGTTTTTCTCTTAATTCAACCTTCTCTCAATTTGACATTGTCATGGGGTGTAATGAAAGATCGTAGGTATGTCGCTGATCATCACTAGAATCCTAATAATTACGAAAGATATATTTGAACATGATTAGTACAAAATCGATGCTATCAATTAGTAAACACGTCGACAATGCATGATTGATTTGTTTAACGTTTAGAATAATATGCCAAACAATTGTTATTACCATCATTGTCCCAGAATTGTATCTAGAATATGCAATGTTACAATTGGCAGGGTGAAGCGACTGTCCATTTTCATGTACCAAATGCTCCTTGTGGTATGCTGCTCCTCATAAGAGCTTCTGATGTTTTGGAGTTCTTTGAATATTTTGTGCATCTAAACATGATTCTAAATCTACATGAACTTGAAAATTTGTATACATTCACTTTATTAAATGGATTAACATGGATAAAAAAATAAAATCAATTGGATAATGAAAATATAAATAAAATATGAAGTAATTACATCTGGAGATGGATAGGGAGAATGTCGCGATGGAATTTGAGAAATATTATGGAACGAGTTGGATTTTGAATAATTTTCCATTTGATATAATTATGATATTTTCTCCCTGCATTTGAGAAAAATCAACAATAAATTTTGGTGTACATACCTAAAAGTAATTTTGGCGCCTTAAAAATGGACTTATTGTTATCGGTGCGACTGTACAGTTAACTGCATCAGTTCATATATACTTACTATGCACCAGTGTGGTTTTATTAACTAGTCCATCGATGCGATTAGTTAACAAAATCAAAAAATATCCAGAAACAAAAAAATTCCAACTTTATTTTTTTCAAGTGAAAAGAAATCAGTAAATTGAAAAATGAGTGGCAAATTATTTTTGGAAATCTAATTTCATAAAAAAAGTTCTTTAAATAGTAAAATTTACTCATTATTTCATTATTTTTGTAAAAAATTTCAGGGAGGGATTTGCACGAAAGACATATCTGGGGAAAGAGAGCATGAGAGCACTCTAGAGCAACAAAATAGTTTCGAACAATAGCACTATTCATAGAATCAGAATTTGAAACATTTGGTAATTCGCACAAAAAACTTGTAGTATAGTAAATTTTTTAAATTTTACTATAGCAAATGTTACTTTTACAGTTTCTATTAGATTTAATACATGCATAGTAAAAAATTTAAACTTTACTATGAATTTAAAAAAAATTAAAAAAATTCATTATTACATTAAACCCTTTCTTCTTCTTGTTTTTGTGACTAGGGTTTTAAATTTTAGATTTGAAGGGTTTGTATTTCTATATACATATACATATATGAACATGACATCTAACCCAAAGGACCAATATTAGAGTCAGATCCCAATCCATGTCAGCCCTTGCACGATTTAAAAAGAAAAATATTTTTTTAATCTGTGTACCCTATTTTAAATAGTACATTGGTGCGTTATTGTAGTATAGCACACCACAAGCGTACTAAAAAAAAACATTTTTTGATAAAATATTTTTTTTATTAATTTATGTCTGTGTTAATCAATGCACCGGTTAAAATATAACGAACCGGGTCCCATTATGGGCAAAGAGCATCGTATGATGTTTCTATAGTATTGGCGATGTGTTTATAAGAACCTACCCCACCGCCTTCGGTGCGTACTTTTTAAAAGGCACACCTTTTTTTTTTTTTACCTGAAAAGTATGCGATTTATTTATAAAATATATTAATGAATGGCATGGTACAGGTTTGATATTGATAAAGAAATGGAAGACAATAGTTCAAGTAACAAAAATCTTATAGCACATTGAGAAAAGAAAAAAAGGAAAGTTCCTTGTAAATTATTTACAAAAAATATTGTTTTCGAAGTATATGTAAGTTTAAAAAATATGTATTCTTTACTGTATATTATGAAAAGACACAAAATGATGAATCTCCATCATATTATTTCTAATATAAGGCCAGAAGAGCATAAAATATTAATGGAAAAATTACAGAAGGATGATTCAGGTGAATGAAAAATACTATCGATCCAATATGAGTTTCTTTTTTGAATTTTCATTAATAATATAATTAAAAATATTATATAACACGTTTCAGAAAATATATTAATTCACATATGTTTAATGCTCTACAGGGACCAACAACGAAGAAAAGTAATGTTGTTATAAAAAAGGAAAAAAGATAGAACATGCAAATAAAAATTGAATTGCTACTTAGCTCATCTGGAGTGGTGCTAGAGGTTAACAAAAGGGAGAAAAACTTTTACAGACCTTTGAGAAATCTAATGGAGCAAATGTGTAGACTTTCTTTATGCTTACAATGCAAAAGCTAATCCAATGATTCCAAGAACCAAATTTTATTTAAATTACACGATGAGTTTCAAGAGAATTTGTCAATGAGACATGTCATAATTTTAATAGCAAAAATGTACAACAACAAAAAATAAGGAATGAAAAATAAATATTGCTTTAAATCTTTTCCTCAAATTATATGTATATATTACTAGAAATAAATTATTTATAAATATCACTTTTGTTATATCTACTTTTCATATATATATATATATATAAGCTTTTTATTTTATTGTCTTGTTACATTTTCAGGAAGATTATGAAAATCTCAAAGAATGAATGAGCCGATATCAAAAATATGCCAATAGGAATGTACAAAAAGGTGTACAAGGAGATGGCTAAACAAATGGACATAATTAGATTGCACGAGGAGCCATTTTAAAAACAAAGTGCTTCAAATGTAATATGTAATAATTGAATTTTTTGATTACGTACAATAAATAAATAGTTTAGGATTATATATTAATTTTCAAGTATTTTCTTGCAGAATATAAAAGAAAATGGAACCCATTCAACACATAAAACATGACAAAAAGGAAGAAAAGGGTTGACATCTATGTTTGCAAGTAATTGTTACTTCCTTATAACAACTCAACCAGATTTAATTTTTGTATATTTTAAGTTTTTTTACAAAAATCATCATTGAATTTCTTCAAAAAGGTGCTAACATACAAAGAAGAACCATCAGAAGAATTTATTGACATTGGGTTAAACATGGGTTCTCAATATATGTTGGCATATCAGAAATTAATTGTGGAATTTGAAGCATTTATTGTGTTTTACTTAGTTCCGTCTATAATTAATAGAACATAATTTTTTTTATAAATCTATGATTCATTATGGGGTATAAAACTTGCAGGAAACAAAATATGGAATTGCACCAACAAATGAATTGTTGAAAGATGGCATGAATTCTGGTTTTGAACGAATGTGTATAGTTCATGAGTCAATTCTTGCTATGGTACATTTCTTTTTGATTTACGTTCATGTATATTATTTAATATTTCAATTTTTATTATTCTCACCAATATATATACCTTCATTACACTTTACTTTTATGATTGTAGATGGAACTTGAATAATAATAAAAAAATCAACATAGTGAAAAAAACATTCCTCCAAATAACCAAGTCGTGGAAGTAGCTCGAGCAGTGACAACAGTTCCAGTGAAGAATGATGATCACTATGTTTGGAAATCAAAGCAAGGAATTGCATTTTTTGAAATATTTTTCTATGAAACAAAACATTTTGTTTAGTGTAATGGACATAGTGTCCCAGTTGAAAGACAAATGGATACCAATAAATGTCTTGATTTGTATGAAAAAGACTGTCTTAGATATATATATATATATATATACACACACACACACACACCTTTTAATTTATTCTATTACCTTCTCCATTGTCACTGTGAAATGTTACACCACTGATTAAATATATGGATGATTAAATATTATAATGAAAAGGTGCAAAATATCATGATATGATATAGAAAATTAATCCAAAAATCACATTCAAATGCAATAATAAAAATTTAATTGATATGAAAAATGTTATAAGATCTGTCAACTTTTGTTGAAAAATGAATTTAAAAAAATCATAATAATTGCATTGTCACAGGTCGATGTTTCTAAAAAATACAAAATGAACATTGGTGTGTCTTAGTTACTATGCTCCAGTGCATTTGTATTATAATGTGCATCGGTGTGTTTCTATGACCTATGGGAACTGCACAAATACCAACACCAATTAGAACACCCAATGCACTTTATCGACCACTACCACCTGAGCGATCTGATAGGCGTTGGATTCATGGGTA
Organism: Pinus albicaulis; assembly: GCA_034641835.2. Lineage (NCBI taxonomy): Eukaryota > Viridiplantae > Streptophyta > Pinopsida > Pinales > Pinaceae > Pinus > Pinus albicaulis. The sequence continues at coordinate 1,271,856,523 of CM076579.1, forward strand.
CGATTTGCCTTTAACGTACCAGTGTTGTTTTATAACTTAGCAGCCTAGTTCGTTTTAGCATCTGGACAGACCGATGTGGTTTTACACCTTAATGGCCCAGTGCATGCACCTTCCATCGGCCTGGTGCATCTTGCTGGGTGACATGCACCAAAAATTTTCTAAATGCCCTGGGGCATTCGAAATTTGTTTTCCATCCTGGTTCTTGGTATGTTTACAGTACTGGTGCATACATGGTAAAACACACTAGTGCGTTCACACCTGATGTGTGCACCAACGAGAAAATCATCCGTAACAACCTTTGGCCACCCAGTGTTTTCTATTTGTGTTGAAATTCTGTTAGAAGCTCCGCTAAAACCTTCGTTATAGAAAATGGATGGTGTCGAAAATGTTTTTTTGAAAATTTTGGCCTATTTTATACCACTAAAAACCTCCTTTATAAGCTCCACTAGAGGGTATTTTCCCTGTAGTGAGACATATTTATCCTAGGAAACATTCAAGGAAAGTAAGAAGTTTAATAGGTACCAAGTGTACCTACCAGCCATGAGTACTATTGTACAATCTGAGCTTGGAACTTTTGAAGAAGCCGTAAAACATCAACCTTGGAAAGATGTTGTGCATGAGGAATATGAGCCTATTATGAAGAATGATGTCTGGCATGTGGTCCAAAGACTGAAGCTTAAATCTATTGTCACCTCGAAATGACGCTACAAGATCAAGCATGGAGTTGATGGAAGTGCAAAAACGTACAATGAAATATTTGTTTCTTGAGGCTTCTCTCAAAAGGGAGGCATAGATTATGATGATATATTTTCACCTGTTTCCTATTATACCACAATATGATCAACCATTTCCCTTGCTGCAATGCAAGGATGGATTCTCCATTAGATGGATGTGAAGACTAGATATTTACATCGTTCAATCAAGGAAGAGGTTTATGTGGAGAAACCTTTGGGGTTTGAAGTCCAACATAGAGACACATATGTATGCAGGTTGAAGAAAGCCCCATATGGGTTGAATCAAGCCCTGAGGGCTTGGTATGAGAGGATCAATAGCTACTTAACGAAGCTGGTATTCACTCAACGTGATGTTGATCCAAACCTTTATTTTAAGGTTGATAAAGAAAGGCGTCTCATTTTGGTTCTCTGTGTGGATGATATATTTCAGGACGCTGCTAACCCTCTCATTCATCAATGTAAGAGGGAGCTAGCCTCTGAGTTCGAGATGAAGTACCTAGGACTGATGCACTATTTCCTTGCACTGGACGTTTTGAAAAAGGTAGGTGATAGTTTCCTTTGTCAGAAAATATGTCATGAAACTGTTACAAAGATTTCGGATGTGGACTTCAGGTTCATGACTACTCCAATGGAAATTAACATTAATAAGTTGTGTGAACTACAAGAATAATACCCTCAAGCGGAGATTATAACGGATGTTTTTAGTGTTATAATATTGGCCAAAATTGTCAAAATAATATTTTCTACAACATCTATTTTCAATAACAGAGGTTTTGGCAGAGCTTCTAATGAAATTTCAACAAAAATAAAAAAAGTTGGGTGGTCAGAGGTTGTTACAGATGTTTTTCTCATCAGTGTGCATATCAGGTGTGAATGCACCAGTGTTTTTTACCATGTATGCATCGGTACTACAAACATACCAAACACCAAGATGAAAATAAATTTCAGATGCCCCATGGTGTTTAGAAATGTCCCGGTGTGTGTCACCCAGCATGACACACAGGGCTGATGGAAGGTGCATGCATCGGGCCGTTAAGGTGTAAAACCTGCCCGTCTGGCTAGGTGCTAAAATGCACCGGGTCATTAATTTATAAAAACACACTAAAGCATTAAAGGAGAACCATACCATTGCATGCAATGCCTATCAGACCACCTAGGTGGTAGTCGTCGATAAAGTCCACGGGGTGTTCTAACTGGTATTGGTATTTGTGTAATGCCCATAGGTCGTAGAAACACATCGATGCACATTATCATACAAATGTACCAATACGCAGTAACTAACATGCACCGGTGTTCATTTTGTATATTTTAGAAACATCGACCTGTGAAAGTGAAACTATTCTGATTTTTTGAAATTCATTATTCATCAAAAGTTGACACATCTTATAACAATATTCATCTCAATTAATTTTTTATTAGTGCATTTGAATGTGATGTTTGGATTAATTTTCTCTATCATATCATTAGATTTCCAATCTCTTCATCATAATATTTAATCATCAATATATTTAATCAACGGTGTAAATTTCACAATGAAAACGGAGAATGAAATAGAAGAAATCAAAACACATTTTATTATATATATATATATGAATAATAAATTATTTGTCATACAAAATGGGATAGTTATTGGTATCGCTTTATCTTTCAATTGGGACACTATTTCCATTACGTTAAAAAAAATGTCTGATTTCAGAGACAAAAATTTAAAAAGATACAACACCTTGCTTTGATATCCAAATATATTTATCATCATTCTTTGTTGGAATTACTATCACTACTCGAGCTACTTACATGACTTTGGTTATTTGGAGTAATGTTTTGTTCACTATGCTTATTGTTTTATTCTTCTTCAAGTTCCATCTGCAAGCATAAAAATAAAGTGTAATGAGTGTGTATACGTTGGTGAGAATAATGAAAATTGCAATATTAAATAATATACATCAATGCAAATCAAAAAGTAATTTACCATAGCAAGAATTGACTCGTGAAATATACACATTCTTTCAAAACCAAATTTCATGCCGTCTTTCCACAAATCATTTGTTGGCACAATTCCATACATTTTTTCCTGCAAGTTTTATACCCCATAACAAATCATAGATTGAATATAAAATACTTTTTGTTCTATTAATTATAGACAGAGCTAAGGAAAATAAGATATATGGTTACAAATTGCACAATAAATTTATGATATGACAACATATATTGACAATCCATATTTAACCCAATGTCAATCAATTCTTTTGATGGCTCTTCTTTTTATGTTAGCACCTATTTGAATACATTCAATGATGACTGTTGTAAAACAACTTAAAATATACAAAAAATAAATGCAGTTAAGTTTTTCTGAATAAGTAACAATTGCTCAAAAACATAGATATCAACCCTTTTCTTCCTTTTCATCCTATTTTATGTGCTAAATGGGTTCCATTTTCTTTTCTTTTCTTGAAGAAAATACTTGAAAATTAATATTTGATGCTAAACAATTTATTTATTGTACCTAATTGAAAAATTCAATGATTACATATTACATATTACATTTTAAGCACATTGGTGTTGAGATGGCTCCTCGTGCGATGCAATTATGTTCATTTCTTTGTCCATCTCCTTGTACACCATTTTGGACATTCCTACTGGCATACTCTTGATATCAGCTCATTCATCCTTTGAGATTTTCATAATCTTCCTGAAATGTAACATGAAAATAAACTATTTAATTTATATATTGATATATGGAAAGTAAATATAACAAAAGTGATATTTATAAATGATTTATTTCTAGTAATATATACATATAATTCTAGAAAAACATTTAAGGGAATACTGATTTTTCATTCCTTATTTTTTGTTGTTGTACGTTTTTTCTATTAAAAGTTTGACATGTCTCATTGACCAATTGTCTGGAAATGCATATTGTAGTTTAAATAAAATCCGATTCTTGGAATCATTGGATTGATTTTTGTTTTGTAAGTGGAAATAACATCTATACATTCACTCCAATAAATAAAAGTTTTGTAAAAGTTTATCCCACTTTCGTTAACATCCAACACCACTCCATATGAGCTAAGCAACAATTCATTTTCATTTGCATGTTATATTTTTTCTCTTTTATAAGAACATCATTCCTTTTCTTCATTGTTGGTCCATGTAGAACATTAAATATGTGTGAATTAATAGATTTTTTTTCAGTATATTATTAATGAAAATTCAAGAAAGAAATGCATATTGGATCAATAATATTTTTTCATTCACCTTATTCCTCCTTCTACAAATTTTCCATCAAGATTTTTCACTCTTCTCGTCTTATATTAGACATAATCTTATCGAGCTTCACCATTTTTTGGCTCTACATGATATACAGTAAAAAATACATATTAGTCAATCTTACATATAGTTCAAAAATAATAATCTTTCATTTTTTCCTTTTCTGAATGTGCTATTAGTATTTTTGTTACTTGAACTCTTGTGAGAAATTTCTTGATCAATATGAAACCTCTACCAGACCATTCATTAATATATTTTACAAATAAATCACACAATTTTCAGGTAAAAAAAAAAAAAGTTAAATTTTGATGGTGTGCCTTTTAAAAAAGTACGCACCGAAGGCCGTGCGGTAGGTTCTTATAAACGTATTGCCAATACATTAGAAACATAGTACAATTCTCTTTGTCAAAAAGGACACAAAATGCATGATATATTAACCGGCGCACTAATTAACACAAACATAAATCAATAAAACAATATTATCAAACAATTTTTTTCAGTATGGTCGTGGTGCGCTGTTTAAAACAGGGCACACTGATTAAAAAAATATTTTTTATAACAAGTTATGCAAGGGCTGAAATGGATTAGGATCTGACTCTGCAAGTGGTCCCATGGGTTAGATATCATATATATATATATATACAAACCCTATAAATCTAAAACAAAAACCTTAATTCTGAAGTCAAAAAATCAAGAAGAGGCAAGGGTTTAACATAAGCATGGATTTTTTTATTTTTATTTCTGAAAATGCATATTAAAATTTAAATTTTTGACTATGCATGTATTAATTCTAGCAGAAATTGTAAAAAAAACAATTATTATAGTAAAATTTATCAATTTCACTAGACTACATGGTTTTTGTGCGAATCACTAGATGTTTCAAATTTTGATTCTTAGGAATATTGTTGTTGTTCGAAATTTTTTTGCTACTCCACAACGCTCTCATGCTCTCTTGATCTAATTATGTCTCTCGTGCAAATCCCTCTGTGAAATTTTTTGCAAAAATAATGAAATAATGAATGGCCTTTACTAGTTAAATAACTTTTATGAAATTTGATTTGCAAAAATAATTTTTCGCCCATTTTTCAATTTACTGATTTTTTTCACTTTAAAAAATTATGTTGTGCTTATTTTATTTCTGATATTTGGTGTTTTTGTCAACTAAATGCACCAGTGTGCCAATTAATAAAACCACATTGGTGTGCAGTAACTAAAACACACTGGTGCAGTTAACTATACATTAGCACCAATAAAAATAAGTCCATTTTTAAGGCACTAAAATTACTTTTAGATATGTACACAAAAATATATTGTTTATTTTGCTCAAATGGAGAGAGAAAATATCATAATTATATGAAATGGACAATTCTTAAAAATCTAACTCGTTCCATAATATTTCTCAAAGGCCATCACGAAGTTCTCCCTATGCATCTAGAGACGTAATTACTTTAGATTTTATTTATATTTTCATTACCTAGTTGAATTTTTTTTTTTTTATCCATGTCAATCAGCTGAATAAAATCAACGTATAAAAATTTACAGGTTCATCCAGATTCAGAATGGAGTTCAGATGCACAAAATATTTAAACATCTCCAAAACGTCAGAAGTTCTTACCAAGAGAAGCTTACTACAAGTCGCATTTTGTAGATCAAAATTGACACCTGCTTCACCCTGTCAATTGTAACATTTCATATTCTAGCGACAATCCTAGGACAATGATGGTAATAATAATTGTTTGGTATATTAATGTAAATGTTAATTCAATTTCAAACCAATTAATCATGCATTATCGATGTGCTTACTAACTGATATCATCAATTTTGTACTAATAGTGTTCTAATATACTTTTTGAAATTATTAGTATTCTAGTGATGATGAGAAACCTATCTACCATTCTCTGTTGCACCCCAAAACAATGTGAAATAGATAGAAGGATAAATTAATAGAAAAACTCAGAGAGGAACGATACCAAGAATGGTTGAATCAACCACCTATTCAATTCCCACTACGTCGAGATTCACCATTTAGGAATTACTACAACAATAGTATTTCTTCAAAATCTAGAAATGGAGGCAATCAAATAAAGGTTGGTATGGATAATTACTTAAGAGAGACAAGTTGCATGGAGATAATGTTGTTATTTGCATTCTAGAATGATGATCAGCTAGGGGATGATGCTCATATCGTTGATGCCTTCTTGGAAATCCATAAATTTTCTCCAACCACCCCTCTTTTTGGACATGGAGGTCAATCAAAGTCTACCCAATTTGGGACAACGATGTAATTGTACAACTTGAAAGAAAAGTTTGGCTTGTCGAATGCATGTTTCTTGGAAATTTTGAGGTAATTTACCATCAAGTCCTCCCTTATACTTTGAGAAATATAATCACAAAATAAACATTAGAAATGGTAAATTTTATGAATTTTAATAATTATATCGGCATTAATGTACATTGAATATTTTCCATGACCAACTACAAGTCATTCAAAGATAAGGTTCTTCCATGTGATAATGTCTTGCCTAGTAGCTGTGAAGGGGAAAATTAATTGTTGAAAATGTTGGGTGTTGAGTACATATCATATCATGCATGTACAAATGATTGTATTATATATAGAGGAGAATATGCAAACAAAGAGATATGTCTGAAATGTGGGCATGACAGGTATGATAAATAACAAAATAAGGTTAAATCATGTGGTCCTCCTTTTAAGATATTGATGCACATGCCTATTATCCCAAGGATTCAAAGGCTCTTTCATTGCAAATAATTAGCTAAGTTGCACGGATGGCATGCCTCACACATAAGTGAGTTGGGAGTTCTGCGAATCGCAATAGATTAAATAGCCATGAAGCATGTAGATGATACATGGCCCGAAAAATTCAAGGATTAAGTACAAAGTATACAACTCAGCATAGCCATGGATGGCGTCAACCCATATTCCCTCCACCACACAAACTATTATGTTAGGCATTTAGTAGTGATCAATAACAATATTCCCCCATGGTTGTACGTGAAGAATGAACATCTTATGTTGGCTCTCATAGTCCTTAGTAGAAGAAAAGGGAAGAATATGGATGTCTACTTAAAACGAATGGTAGATGAATTGAAGGAATTATGGTATGGGATAAATGTATGTGATGTATCAAGACCCATCATAGCCGATAGGAGTTTTATGTTGTATGGCATATGTGCTTACACGACACATGATTATCTAGCCTTAGGAGTTTTCTCTTGTAAATTACATGTTTATTGATTTGTTTATATACATAACAATATCTTTTCTCATATTAGTCATTTAATTCATTGTAATTGTTCTCATCTTCATGATATTATTTAATGTGCCATGCATATTATATACAATAATTTTGAAAATCTTGTAACAAAAGGGTATTATGGATGTAAATCTTCTAGACCTTCTCTAAAAGCTAGATGGTCAAACTACATACTAAAGCTAGTGTATGACTGCTACATGGTATTCCTCCTAGAAGAACACGCTTGCATAAGAGCAACACACTCTTTCAATGGTAAACGAGAGAGAACACAAAGGCCTCCAATAACTACACCGGTTCAATGGCTTAGAGAATATGAGAGAGACAAGGAGAAGGAGTTCATAGAAATGTTTGATTCAAATGGGGAGCCTATATTCGATGATCCAGAATTCTTCGAGGCTTACGTTGATAAATTTCCCATTGGGATGAAAATGAAATATGTATTTTATATCCTACCATATTGGGAGCATCTTAAGATTACCCACTTATCAAATCCTATACATATATCTAAAAATGTTTCATCTTCTTTATTGAGGCACATATCATTGAAACAAAGTGACACATTGGTTGCTAGGAAAGATCTTATTACTTGAAAAAATAAAAAGAAACATTTTCCCAGACGATTAGAAATTACAAGATCAGAGGAAGTTTGTCCCTCTAATTTTTATTTCAAAGAAGGTGATTTCCCATGGATTTAAAAAAAAGATGATATTTCTTTGGAAAAAGGAATTTATAATGGGTGTGAGGGTGCCATCTTCATATGGGTCTTCACTATGGCACTCCTTCACCGTGGATGACCATTTTTTGGGGTTGAAATCACATGACCATTTCATTCTTCTAAGAGTAGGTATAATGTACAAGTCATGATTTTATTATTTTCTATATTAATAAATTTTATCCCATGCAGGGATCATAAGACATAACTAATTTTGTATATTATTACATGTTTTTATAAATTTTTAGTGTCATTATCCTTTGTTCATGTTTGTGTGTGTGAAACATGACTTGCCCTAAGAACTAGAATGTGCCATATATAAATTATCTTCATTTGTACGTTGGATCATATCAAAGGAGATTTATGTGGCAAGAATTCCACGGTGTTGTTTTGTATGTTTGAGAAGGAATTGCCGATGAGTTTCATGGACTTGCAGGTTCATCTTATAATCCACCTAGTAGATGAGGTTGAATCAGTTGGGGGCATTTCTTATCATTGGAAATTCTTCTTAAAGAGGTACATGAAGAAATTGAAAGCTTTTGTTCGACAAAGGGAAAAAACCTAGGGGTCTATGGTAGAGGGGTACATATCATATGAGTCTTTCTATTATGCTAGTGATTACATAAAGAAAATCGACAATAGACCATGTGCAATGATTTGGGACAATGAAAGGGATGAAAACAAAAGAGAAGGGGGGTTTCTCTAAACGAATAGAAAAGGTTCTTGATAAAGAGTAAGTGACTTATAACTTTTAAAATTTACACAAAGTAAATATTCATGTTGAACTTCAATATAATGTATATTTTGATTTCATATGTACTATATGTTGGTTTGGTTTCATCACCAAATGAAAAAATTGAAGAAATCAATAAAATCGTTCTTTACAATTACGAAGTGACACAACCGGGGGTCACATTATACAAACAAAATAGGTTCAAATGGGATAGTGATAGGAAATATTTCAGATGGTTGAATGTTATAAGTGTGCCTTATCTCGATCATTTAAAAGGAAATATGCCAATTATATGCCCCAATAGTTGGCTTGCTGACCAAGTTAGAGAGAAATACAGTGCAGCCGAACATTACCCACGTGCTGAAGAGGATGCGCTAAATGTAGGGATTGGGTGCAACCACTCGGTAATAATATGTTTATGTACATTTAAACTTAATAATGCACCTTTGAAATGTAACATCTATATTTCATATTTTAACAGTTGGGCTATTATAAGGCACATGACACTATTATTTTTTAACTTTTTTATAGGTGAATTTGTTCTCATATATGTGGGCATATGGATACCATTTTTGCACAATTTTTTTTGATGATGGACACATGAAACAATATAGCCATTGAACTAGCCACCGTGATCAAAACCTAGTACGAGGGATGTTAGGTTACATCGAAAGATAAAAGGGATGATTGAAGTGGAATTCTCTTCTTTCCAATGTGTTATTTTTAGGTGAAAATGGTGGGAAACCTTTGATCATAATAATTTAAAGGAAGAACATGATAGTAGGTAGATATTTATCAACTCTATAAATATTCTGGATGTTTCTAAGGAGCTCTATGTTTTCCCCAAACACTACAAAAAGGCATTTTTTACCCATATCTGTTGGATAGGGATTGGTGGTTTGTATTGAGACATGACTCTAGATCAATTTTTTTTTTTGAGAAAAATAGTGTTGTCATTCCAAACAATCTCAAAGATAATGAGGGTGATCATTATAACTGAGAGTGATATGGTACATACGTTATTTCATCATTTATACTTTTTAAGATGGGGTTTTATAAAGAAGATGACTTAACCTTATAACTAATAATTTTTTTTTTGAAACATTATAATATGTATTTTGAATTAATTGGTTTGCATTGTGTTAATGTTAAATTAATTTCACTTGATAATTTGCAATTATGTTGATCTTGAAAACAATAGCACGTTGTATCAAGTTCTTTTTTTATGTCAATTCCTAAAATAATACAACTCCTTGATTGCTTTAAATATTTGTGAACGATATCTTCAAAATATATATTATTATTTTTGGTATGTAATATCATAATAAAATAATGATAATTCTAAACATGAATTTATTTGCATTATTTTCTAAACTTTATTATGTTAAAAAAAATTCCATTGTTCTAGATCTATTATTTTACAATTATCTATGTTCATAAAAATTTACAATTTTACAATTTTACAGTTATGGTAATTTAACAATATTTATGGTATACATTTTACTTATTATAGTTATGGTTCAAAATTGACAATTAATTTAAAATTTTACAATTTTATGAATTTACAAATTTTAATAAAATTGAATGATGATAATACATATAATTACAATTTGACAATTTGACAATACAATTATAATTTTATAATTTTACAATTTTACATATAATTAAAATTACAATCACGATGCATACATTTACAATTACGTTTTTAGAATTTTAGAATTTTACAAATTTACAAATTTTACAATTTTAATAAAATTGAATCATGAAAATACATACAATTCAATTACCATTTTAAAATTTCATAATACAATTGCATACAATTAAAATTAAAATTACAATTTTACAATTTTACAATTTTACATACAATTAAAATTAAAATTTCAATCACAAACACGACATAATATTGCATAAATACCATGATTTAATATTAAAGATAAACATCACGATCATGATAACAATCATACAAACATCATATTCAACTAAAATACACATTCAAATTCACTAACATCATCTAATCATTGTGACCATGATCATCTAACAAAACACAAGCATTGTATAACATCATCACAACACAAACATCAAATATACATCTCATGTCAAATAGCTACTATCACATACACATATATTTGCAATAACTTTAAATGAACATATCTAACATGACCTAACATTATACACATCATGCTTAACACCAACATGTAAATTAAGTACATCAACATGCACATAAAATACATGGACTATATATATATATAATAATGTCAAAAATATACAATTGTAATATAACTGTATATAAATGTCAAATATTTGGTGGTACTACGTCCACACTAGTACTATTCGACGCCTGCTTAGTCGATGGTGTAACCTCATGCTCAGATATATGATGTGCCTATTACGAAGGTGCCTGCTCATAAGTTGATGGTGTCATCTGGTCAGGAACTACCATTAGATGACTCATTGATGGTGCAACCTGCTTAGTGGATGGTGCAGCCTGCTCAAGGTTAGGTGCCTTCTCCGGATTAGGTGTCTGCTTAGGACTGGGTGTCTGATGAGATGATGAAAACTGCATAGAATAGGCCTATTGATTAGGATTGGATGCTAGCTACTCATGATCTCCGGCGCGATGTGAAGGAGGAGGAGGTGGAGTACTAGAATGATGATCACTCCCCTCATGGTCATGATCATTAGATAAGCTACTCTGTCATGCATCTCCATAAGGCCTACCCTCCTAGCCCATGCTAGTGCTCTGGAAGCTCCAACGATATGATGCATGAGGGTCATCATATCGCAGGGCATGCCTCTCTAGAGTTGTGTGACCCTACAATCAACCTAGATCTCTCTGATCATTGTTAGGCACACTCCCTTATCAACTAGTAGTCGACAGAGTTGGTCTCCCAACTCCATCGTGAATAGGGTGCCCAGCCTATGCTGCACCCTAGTAGGTATTTGCACCTGATTAGGATAAGGTATGTCACCCTAATCCTCCACCTCTACCATCTCCTCATCAACATCTACACCTGCATCATTTGGTGGGGGTGCAATAATGTCCCCAACAAATATCCCAATATCTATAAATCATATAGTACAAAGCAATAATTAGACAATTTCATTGAACAAATTAATAAAAAAAGTTAAATAACTTGTTTGAGTGAATTTGGTAATTATAATTAGTTAATTAAGACAATAAAATGAAACTATATTAATTTAAAAATAAACACTAATATTACCTCTCGCTTCTAGTGGCTCATCCTATGTGAAAAGGATGTTGGTACACCCTCTCCAATCCAAACCGGTGTATGGACATGGCCCCAAAATGAACGAGTGATCATCAACACTTGCTAGAAAAAATAGTGCATGAGGAGATATCCTAGTGGGGAAGTCAGACTGGCCCCTCTTAGGTACCCTCTAGCCCCACATTTGCATCCATACATGCAGCATCAACCTATGAGGCTACCAAAAAAAAGTAGCCATCGTCTTTGGAAACCTCTCAAAAAATAAACAAAATAAATCTGAAGCAAAAGGGAAGGTCAACCTCCCATGTGCCTAAAAATGAAATCTATCTAATTTTGTACAAAACTTTCATAAAAAAATCACAGACCATCTCAGAAGTCATTGAGCCTGGAATAAATAATCAACATAAAATAAAAACTGGAAAATATTGTGTTTGTTGTCATTGGTATAGTGTGCAATGGTCGTCAGCAGTAGTGAGAGGCACCTCACCTACTCTGCACCAAACAAAGAAATATGTAACTGACAACCGGAGACCCGGAAATATGCAGAAGAAACTATATCGTCCCTAATGTATATCTGGGATTACGCCAACTGACTCCCTTCTGCATAGTCCGCGCAGACATCTAGGAACTAAGGAAAATACTGCCCTCTCCTAGATAGATCAGTAATAAAATATATGTCCTTCTCAGTGGGCATGAAAAACTGGCCAAGATTGACCCAGAAAGCCTGTCGGTGGGAATCCCACTTGAAGATCAGTTGTCCCAATAACCCACTATGCCCCTTCAAGGATTTAGCTTCCTTGTAGAACTTGAAGAGGCCTACCTCCCTTAGGAGCAACTGGGTGGCTATCGTAATAGGGTGAGGGTACAAAATTCTCTCCCTCTCTCACGCCTCAGATAGACGAATCATGTTATACCAGTCCTCCATATGTTCTTATTGTTCCCTTTGGTCTCTCCGTTGAAGTCACTAGATGATTCACATATTAAATACATTTTTTTTATTAAATGAGAATTATATATATATATATATATATATATATATATATATATATATATATATATATATATATATATATATATATATATATATATATATATATATATATATATATATATATATATATATATATAATTTTTTTGAAAAAAGAAAAAAAAAGCATTCGGTACGCCCCAAAAAATATTCATGCACTGGTACCGGTGCGTATTTGTTTATCGCGCACCACGCTCGGTGCACATGGAAAATATTTGTGCACTGCCAAATATGGGAATATTTTTCTCCAGTGCGTTCACGAAAATATCGGCCCTAGGGAGGATAGTTTGGTAAATGCACCGCCCAATAGAATTACATTGTAAATGGTGCAGTCCTATAAAGGATCACACGACCGCACCATTGACTATGTAATGCTCTCAAGCAGGTGGTGTGCTGACCTAACTATCTGCCCTGGGACGGTTAGTTTGGTCAATGCACCACTCTCTCGACAAAATACATGGTAAATGGTGTAGTCATTTAAACGACCACATTGCCTTGTTTCCTTTTAAATTAATACAACACACATTATTTCTGTTAACACCGTTCATGATGCAGCCTGTAAATTTACAGTTAGCACTACGAATGGTGCGTATCGAATGACTTGAACGCACCGTGCATATTTTTTTTTTAACGGTTAATTTTGAGTTATTTTCAATTCTGTAAATTTTATTTATTGAGAAACAAGTATATTACCTATATATTTGCGTGTCAAGGAGGTATATTTTCTGAGGAATTGAAGAAACAAAATTTGGCAACCGTTTTCAAAAATTCGAACTCCACACTGTCAGAAATTGATGACACCAATGTGTGCAATGGGAGCACCAATGGCGGGGCGCCTCGCACAAGAAAAGCTCACACAGATGCTTGAGAGGTCTGGAGCATTGAAGAAGTAAAAATGAAATTTTGATGACCAATAATTTTTTTTATTTAACCTTGTTTCAGTGCATGGGTTTTTGAAACGCACCAGGTGGTATGATCAATAGAAAACAACATGTCGTTGTGGTGCACTCGATTACGGAGACACATCGGGTCTATTTATAGGTAGAGCACCAATGCGCTATAGTAATTAGAAACATCGGCCGTGTTTGTATAGAGATCGTGGTGTTTTGGTTTGTTAATTTTTAGTACGCAACGGTGCGTTTTACATAAAACACATTGGTGCAGTTTATGATGAGAAATGCACTGCAAAAAAAAAATCTGCAAAAACCTCTACCTACCAACCTCTGGATATCTCCACTACAAATGGATATCTGGGCTATTTTTCGAATGGGTTCCTCAAAAACATCCACTAGATGGTCTTTTCCTTGGAGTGGTGGAAGTGTTCCTAGACCCGAGTTGGGAAATCCCACCAAGTATCATCAACTCATGGGGGCCTTGGTTTTGTTAGTGAAGTCACGTCTGGACATATGTTTTAAATTGAGAACATTGAGTCAATATATGGCTAACCCTCATCACATTCACTGCATTGGTGCCATGAATCTCTTGAGATATCTTCGAGGCATAATAAACCATGGGCTAAGATACACTATAGGGAGCATGGGGCTCCATGGATATACTGATGGTGATTGGGTAGGCAGTGTGGTATATCGTAAGATCACATCTGGAATTTGCTCCCTCTTATTTTTTCTTTGATATCTTGGATGAGAAGGAAGAAGAAATAAGTTTCTTTGAGTACCAATGAGGAGGAATACATTACAGGAGGTATGGCCTGTTGTTAAGCTATTTGGTTGAGAAAGCTATTCAGTGAGCTATTTGGACATGTGCTAGATACCACCTCTATCCTTTATGACAACCAAAGTGGGATTTGTCTTTCTTAGAATCTCGTGTTCCACGACCGATCCAAGCATATTGATATTAGCTACCACTTTATCTGGGACATGGTACAACGAGGCACCGTAAGGCTCCATCACATTAGGACTGATGAGCAGGTCACAGATATTATCGTGAAGCCCCAGGGAAGGTCAAATTATTAACCTTCCATTATAATCTTGGTATCTTGGACATACCATATTCTCAGAGTCCTGCCTGAGTCGGACTATGAGATCTAGAAGCTCCAGGGGGCTTGGGGATAGCTTTTTGGAGCTATAACAAACAATAGGGATAGGTTTTCTGAACCTTGTTGGTATACCTCTTCCCAAAAATTATGATATTGAGTTGGTTCACCTTCTATTTGATCTATGGCCTGCATGCATCCTACCCATGGAGTTTGAGACTCATGGAGAGTGCCTCTCATTTGGCCAATGAGGTGGGAAATTTGGATAGAGACCAATATCATGGCCGATGGACACATCGGGGATTATGGTACTCTCTATGTATAGGATGGTATGTGTCCAACACCTTAATCTGGGATCAAGTCTCAATGAGGTTCTTACCTCTAAACTAACATCGGGTCTATATGTGACACTCTTAAGTCCCATTGAGGTTTTAACATCTAAGTTTACTTCAGGTCACATAGTGTGATGCCTTAGTGACTCACTCTCGTTGTGTAAATATGAGATGAAAAGGAATGCTATATCAGGATGAAACAAGATTGCAGGATGATATATGATAGTACACTATGGTACTGTACGTCACGATGGCACATGTGGATAGATGGAGTTCTCCCTAGTTGAGAGGGAGTGTTAATTTTGGGAAAGTAGATCCAAACTGCATGTTGCATTTCTTATATGATTTTGATGATATTTTTCTTGGATTCCCCTTTCGGAGAGGTGTGAGATTGATCAAAATATCATATTTATTTCATGAGAAAAAAATTATATTTTGAATTTATTTTCCACACATGTGCAAATTGTCAACGTTGTCCATAATTGTAATGTACATTCACAAGCCCCAAAAGATGTGTCGCACACCCTCATTGATGGATATAATTTTGAGAGAGATGATGCTCATTTCATCATCTTCACGTCACACACATTCCTTGTCATTTGGTTGGTTCATACAACATAGAAGAGGCTTCCCTCTCTCCCACATGTGAATCAGAAGCTTGAGAAATTTTGGACTGTCTTTAAGGGTTTCTAGACAATGTTGACCAACCTTGACTTTGTGTCAACCCTCAAGCTTTGACTTTAAATTGACTGGAGGAATTTCAATATTTAGAAGCCGAATAGGAGGGCATAGAAATTGAGGAAGGGCGTTGACCTTGATTTCAACCCTTTGACCACAACATTGACCACCATTCACTAGTTTTTTTTACTTGTGATGACTATTTTGGCAGTTGTCTTTGGAGGTGTGTGTGACACTTAAGGAAGGATAATATTTTATATGTTTTAGTGAACCTCTTGGATATTGGAAGAGTTGGTTTTACGAGCAAAATTCTTTGTTGGCTAGGGCATCCTGTTGACAATTGTAACAAGAATTTCTCCCTACATTTGTTGGACAAGAAGAATTACAAATTTGATATATATAATTTTGGCTTGTCCTCTATTGATATATTATTTTGTTCTATCACCATTTACTTTCATGTTTATGTGATTTCTAATTTTAATTGGGCCTACAAAAAATATTGAAGTAAACGACATTAAGCATAGAACATACCATGGTTATCCAAAATTAACAAGGAAGCATAACATGAAGAAGAGTCAAAATTAAAAAATTTGGTACAATTGGGCACTTCAATCCTTGAGGTTCTTGGTCAACATAATACTAATATATGGTTAAGTTGTTTAAATCATTGATGATGACATCTAGTTATAAAACTTAATGGGTCCAAAATAGAACTTAAATGTTGAACACTATCCATGTGAATGTAAGAACTAGAAGTATGGTTAAAGACCCTTAATTGAATGAGTTTGTTCTACATATCATGGTTGCCAATCAGCTAAGAATTTTCTAGAGATGAATATCTCATAAATGGGTCGGGGATCCTGGATAAAGGGACAATAGTGTGATGTTCTAGTTGTCAAATTGAAACTTGAACATTGCATTTTTTTTTTGTATAATTAAGACATTTCCTTATATATTTTGACCTACACAAGCCATATTTTGAATAATTTGTGATGTGTTAAAAAATAAAAAACACTTTACTCTCACAAAAGGAAAAAAATGGCATAAAATAAGATGCCCCTAGATGTGTGATGTTACGAGAGAATCAAATACCCAAATGTGTCATTTGATTATTTCTATAAAAACAAATGAGGGAGAGATAAAATTAGGAAAACCCATATTGGATATATAAGCGAGACCACTTGGAAAACATGAGGAAGGAAATTATATATACAATATCTCTATATGAAGTAGGGATACTCATTTTCATGCAAAAATATAATCAGGTATGATACGAGACCATGGATTTGTAAGATGGTAAAGACATTGCGCAATTGATAGCTATATTGACTGCGTAGTGCAACCTTTAGAAATGTACATTGCACAATTCATAGATATGGCATCTGTAGAGTGCCTAACGATAGTAATAGTGCAAATCCTGATGATAGTGACTGCACAACGCCAATGGTAGTGACTACATAATTCAAAAATAGAGTATGTGAGCAATCCTTGACATCTAAATCAAAACTTATAAAAGGATAGACAAAAAAAAGCTAGTAAATTGAATATTTACAACAAAACAAAATTGGTAAATCAATATTAAGTTATTTAAATTAAAGTAAATATGATCTAATTCATTTTATTAGTGCAATTAATTTTGAATTTTGAATTGTTGAAATTAGTTTTTAAAGGATGTAATGAATGTTAATTTTTCCCTCATATTAATTTATTGATATTATACGATCTAATGTATTTCATCATTTTAAAAGGAGATTTTTAACAAGTCGCATGTATTGAATAAATTAATTTAGTTTCAAATATTACTTAGAATAACAAAATCTAACTTAAGCACTTTTATACCTAATACTCTTCATGCACATATGAGATCTTCCACACATGTGTAACTTTCGTGTATGTGCATATACGAAACATATGCACATATACAGAAGTGCACACATACGAAGTATGCGTAGCTTTCGTATATGCACCTATTTGGAATTTGTGCTTATAAGATATATTTTCATACATATAACATGCACATATACGAAAGATATGTGCATTTACATAAGCTACGCTTATACGAAAGTCACACATATATAGAATTCACACTACTTCTCTATATTTGCATCTTCTCTATTGCATATCTTCCTTATATGTGCAACTTTCGTATATGCACATCTACAAAGGTTGTGCATATTAGGAATATTTGTGCATATATATAAGCTATGTATATATGGAAGTTTCACATATATAGAGGTTGTGTATATATGTAGGTTGAAGTTTTGCACAATTTCTCTATATGTGTATATGTTATGAAACCAGCTCCAAAAATAGATTAAAGGAGAGATAAAAGCCTTAGAAATAAGTCACTTTGAGGAGGAAACATCCTTTACACATAAATGAAAAATTCTTGGATGATACAAATTAAAAAACATCTTTCTATATATAGGAGTCCATGGGGTCATAATATAATCCTAGCCGACCTAACAATAATAATGTAAGGGCACAGTAATAATAATATTGGGGATACAGGGGTAGAACAATAACAATAATGGGTATACACTAACAACAATAAGGGACTACACTAGTAATATAGGGACCTAACATGCCCCTCTCCTTCCAAAAGTGGTGTCCTCAACGCTTTGTAGCTCTGGGTGCTTCTGTATAAAAATCTCATCCTCCCGTGTAGAATCTTTAGTGGGTAAGTTCTTACACTTGATGAGATACTCTGAAATTGATCGATTTCGTAGCTCTCGAGTTTTTGTTTCCATGACTGCTTCAGGTTCCAATATGATTTTTCCTTCCTCATCAATTTTTTTCAATATTGTTTGAACTCGAATTTTTTCACCTATAACCTTCTTCAAGCATGAAACATGGAAAACTCGATGCACTCGAGAAGAAGCAGGAAGCTCTAATTTGTATGCCATAGTACTAATATTTTGAAAAACCTTGTAAGGACCATATTAATTTGTCAATAATTTATTATCCTTGTTAGCTTGCTTGAGGGACATTTATTTGTAAGGTTGTAGCCGTAAAAATATCCAGTTTCATACATCAAAACTTCCTTCACTACGATCTTGATCTTCCTGTTGCTTCATTTGATTTTGTGCCAAATTTAGGTTATCCTTTAAGAGTTGGAAAACTTCTCGTTGATGCTCGATGTGATCTTCCACTTCTTGAACCTTAGAATTTTCTCTTAAATATGATGTGATGGACGGTGGATGATATCCATAAAGTTCCATAAATGGGGTCATTTTTTTTGCAATATGGAAGGAGGTGTCATACCACCATTCAGCGAGAGGTAACCACTTGACCCATTGTGTTTTTTTATCAGATACAAAACAACAAAGATATCCTTCCAAAAATTTATTCACTATCTCATTTCAACCATCATATTGAGGTTGATAAGATGAGCTATGAGCTAGTTGAGTACCCAAAAAAAAAAAGAAAATCGTCGAAAATTTTCCAGTAAAAATGGGATCTCTCTCGCTTACAATAATCTTCGGGTTTCCATGTATCTTTTGAATTTTTTCCATAAATTTAGTAGCAACCGTACTTTCTTTAAATGGATGAGATAATGCACAAAAGTGTGCATACTGTTAGCACTATGTAATTTGTAATATTGGAAAGAATAAACGACAGAGGGAAACATCAAGCCAGTTTTGAGTCCAGGACCTAACATTCCTAGACTCAGAGAGGGCTCTCTCTCTTTTATGATTTAATGTGATAATTCTAAATGATGATATTAGGCTAGTTACAATGATGGGGGTTGTTTTTTTTGTTTATTGTGTGGTTGGACAGTAGGTCTACAGGGACTAATCCATTGGGCTATGGAGTCAAAGGCTGGAATGGCACATCAACGTCAAGAGAATCACAGGGAAAGCTTCATGTGCTAGATGGATATTTAGAGCTATATGAATTATGAGGTGAAAGAAATAGTGAGGTTCAATAATGAATAAAGAGAATTTAAGTATTCTTTAATAAAACTTCAATATAAAACATTAACATTGTAAATGGAGATAGACTTAAGGTGCTCATACAACAAATCTTAATCTAAAATTTATGATTTACAATTATATGAACAGAGGCAAATCAGGGAAAAAAAATGAAAACGTTTAAAACAAAGAAGAAGCACATCATCATTTTGACACAACTCAAGAATCCTATGACGGTCTTTTATTATTGACATCTTGCTCCAAAATTATAGTGTTCCAATAGATTTGTTCTTACAATGCAGGGCCTAACAATATCCAACCCTTCAAACTGGAAGTTCAAGAAATACTTAAATAACAACTTAAGCCAGTTTCTATAATCTACTTTGTAAAAATTCATTTACCACAAACAACTGAAATGAAACTTGTGTGGCCTTGCAAAACCTGAACAAAGAAAATATCTGACAAAAATCACTTGTAAAATTAATTTTGAGAAGATCTTCATATATCTAAAATCGATTAAGCGCGCTTGAGCAGAGGAGTTCGGGATGGGTGACCTCAAGAAGAGTCACGATTTCTGGGTGGCTCACAAGAGTGATTGACGCTATGTGATTCTTTTCACTAGTTTCGATCCCTTCTTCCTTTTTTTGCACATCTTTTTTGGGTACGATGGTTGCTAAGTGGACTATTCCAAAAATCATGAGAAATTAGTCGATTCAAAACACCTCCTCATGGAAATGGTCATACATGAATGACTTACTTAACGCAGTTGAATCCCAAAAATGATATCTAATAAAATCTTAAATGGCTCTTAATAGGATCAAAGGTAGTCTTGGAAGTGGTTTGTGATGATCCCAAAGAGGAAACGAATGATGGTCCTAACATCTGGACCTTCTTTTCAGAAGATATTCATTGGGTAATTATGTCTGGTGTGGTGCTAGATACTTTACATTGATCAGTGGTTGTGCCAATGATTTTACTATCTTTCTCATCTCTGCCTGTATATGGTAACCGTTCTGTGTGAATACGCTTTTCCCGAGTCGACCTTATTTGGTTTATTTTTTTGTTATGGTGACATTCAGCCTTGCTCTACATTTATAATAATTTCTTCATGAAAGAAGCTTCAAACCTTGTATGCTCGAATAGATCTTTTTTACCCACAAAACAACATAAAAAATCATTCACCTGAACCTCAAAATTATTAGATCTTGGTTCTGGAATACATCGCATCTGCTCTGATATCATACTTCAGATTTCACCATTCTTACACTTTCCTTAGCACTAATATTTTAACATTTGTGATGTGTGCATTGCAATCGAGTCCCGCCATCATCGCACATCACACTTTGGCAGTTTAACATTTTACATTTTTGACTTATCTTTTATCTTTTGTGATGTGCGCATTGCGATCGGGTCACATCGTATCACCCATTGCACTTCAGCGTTCCATAGATTTTTATGTTGTAATACCCTTTTCCTCCTCTGATGAGATTTAACATGGGAAAGGCCTTGCATGTGGATTTGAAATACTTGGGAATTTTCCCTTAAAACTACATTGCATCCAGGCCTCCATGGCACTTCACAACTTTTAGTGTTTAGCCATAAATTTAACCTGTGAGATCTGCGATGTGTGGCATGCGGCCCAGGTCATGTCATCTTCGACATCACTGCCACATCCTTTACCATGTCACTCCCACATCATCATAAGTCAATTTAAATCTATGGGGTCAAGGCCACGTCATCTACCCTGTCACCATGCCATGTCACTGCCCCATCACCTCACTTCACACTTCGATCAATCTAACATTTGTCTTTGCACTTGTTCTCTGAAATATGCAATCCACGATTGGGTCCCACCCATCCCAGATCACACTTTAGCAATATTAATGCTTACCTCCTACACCCATCCTTTAAACATTTCGATTTTCAATTGCTATCGAGAGGTGGACCCAACTATAAGTTTCTCCAAGTGGACAAGTGAATTTAGTTAAAAAATGGAAAAAAAGCCACCCAAACCATAATATGAAATATTTCTAGGAATCAGAGGTGTATACAAGGGAAATGTGGGTCTCTCTAGTCTGCATATCGCAAGTTAAAACATTTAACTTGTGGGTGTTGTAATGGGTAAGTTGTGAAATGCGCGAAGTGCCAAATGCGATGCACTAAGCGCTGAAGGGTGTGAACAAGCAGAAGGTAAGGAAAATGAGAAATATGAATATTTGGATGTAGTTTTGACCATGTGGTAAAGTATAGTGTGTCCCACTTCATCACATCGGTGGTAAAACAATATTTGGCGAAAGTCTTAAGAGGTAAGGTTAAAAACCTGTGGGTTGCGAAGTGCAGACAACATGTAAGGCTTATGTTGTATAACCATTTTTGTCTGGTGGGTGGGTGAAGCTATGGAAATAGAACTTTAGATTTAGATAATAAGTGGGTTTTATACAAGGATAAGCCTGAGAGGTTAGGTGTGTGTGTGTTTTAGGGTTCGAATGGGATTCAGAGTAAGGGAGTTCAGATTTTTTTAGGACAATGAAGGTGAGAAGAAAGAAGATCAAATGAATGAGGGTCGTCTGGATTTTTTATTGCTATTATACTTAATCAACAACCCTTTCCTCCCTCCTTGAACTGAAAATTGCAGATGAATTATTCTGAAGCTCTAAGCAATCAAGCTCTCCCTTTCTTTATCTGAAAATAAATGATGACCATGGAATATTATTTTTAGTGAGAAAAATCTAAATAATAATAAGTAACCTAGTGATACTGTGAAATATAGGGGTATAACAGTGTCTCTAGATGGCGATAGAAGATCCTTCACGAGGTGTCAAGAACACCATAGATTAGTGGCCTAATCCATTGGGTTCATCCCAAGTCTGCAACCTGATCTGCTACAACTTCTGTGGCTGGAAACCTTCAAGCTGAAGTCAACACTCATTTGACACTAAAGTCTGGAACACACTTGATCTGAAACAGAAAAGTAACATGAAAATGAAAGCTAGAAAAATGATCAAAACACTAAGAGCTCGTTTGCACACTTACCTACCCAATCTAGGATTATAATCATTTTTCCTTCTTCTGGGGTGCATTTAAACTTGTAGACCCTAACATAATTTTTTATTTTGAATTTCTGACCTATCACCTATCCCTTTTTTCGTTTGGGAAAAATACTGAGAGGGGGGGGGGGTGAATCAGTATTTAGAGCTCATATTTATAAATTTAACATTTTCTTTTGCAGAATTCCATATGCGGCTTTTGTGAACCGAACTCGTGTATACACGTGGATATGCTGAAAGAAACTAGCGTATACTGATATAAATTTCTAGTTTAGAAAAATTCTCAGAAACATTCATTAAATTAGATTTACCGGTTATCCATCAGGTTAGATAATTAGTAAATATGTGCAATAACAATAGTATAAAACATCACACAAGTGGAACACACATGAAAGCCAATATTTAAGGTGGAAACCCAATTCGAGAGAAAGCCATTGCTTCTGTCATCTCTGTCTTCAATATTTATTATATGGAAAACTGCTTACAATAATGTACTGATGCAGACTCATATTAGTATGTAATATTATACCTACGGAAGGCTGTAACCTTCACTCATTTTCCAGCTTCTACTGGAAGGGAGCTCCAACCCCCTTTCTTCCCGTTTACCAGCCACTCCTGGAAGGGATCTTCAACCCCCTGAACATAACACTAGCATCTACTGGTAGGAAGCTATTACTTCCATACTGAAGGCTTCAACCCTAAAATAGATATGCAAATACAAACTCAACCCTAAACAGTCATTAATTAAAATAGCATATGATACTTTGCATTACTAGAGCCACGTACATACGCGCTTCCCTACACACCAACTTGTGTATGCCTCAGTGCATACAACTTTCATAACCTGGATTGAACACACTATTTTTCTTTGTTAAAGCTGCGTGTATATGCACTTTTATTTATACCAACCCACATATACTTCTGTGTATAATGTTCTTCAGAATGTGATCAGACTTAGATTCAGATCTGAGGCTTTCAATCAGACATTTTCTCAGCAGTGCAGAACCTTTAGCCAGTTAGTCAACCTTAATCATGTTTTCTCAATCATTGATTAGATTTGTTCATGATCAACTTAGTAGCATACTTAGTATTCAAATAACCTAGAACTTCAAGAAGACTTCATTGAAAAATAGCCGGCAAAAGGCAGGAATCACTGTAGTAACATCTGCAATAAGCTTCAGAAAACCCTAACTTCCATACGCGCTTTTCATGAAGCGAACCTGTGTACATACACACTTTTACTGAGACCAACTAGCATATAGATATGTAAAAGTAAATATTTCAGAACAGAGAAGATATATAAAAGTTACCCAAATTTCTTCATTTTCTTCAGCAGACTTGCACTAGTTCTTCATCATTTCTTTAGTAGATCATACTAGAGCTTCATCATCTTCAGATCTATAGATCTTGAACCATAATTATATCCATGGGTGCATCATAGGTTTAGATCTATCAATTAAAAACATAGTTCATCCATGCAAATATTCCTTATAGAAATTTATTCGTTAACAACCCCTCCTCATGCACACTTTGCATTATGATCTTCTTCTCCTTATATAGATTTAGATTTTACCAATACCATGAGTCAAAACCACTCAACTGCTGATGGTAATCCTAGAGAGAATCAAATAGATAATAAAACACTCAATATTTTGGGCTGATAGCATGGTAAAGCCCCCTGGTATTATAATTTTGGAGCACAAATATGCATACGCGACTTGGCCTTTACAAACTCGCGTATACATTGTGACATATTAAAAATAACCAATCAGCTGCACAAAACTTCTGAGAGACTATTGAGATTATTCATACAGATAGTTTCTTCGTCCTTTTCTAGAGATTTTCCATCAAGGACAATCAATTTAATATTATATAACACAAGAAACATATTGCCAACAATCTCCCCCTTTGGACTTGATGGCAACCATAATCATTAGAACATTAGGCATCTGTATTCAACCATCCTCAGAATTCTCCCCCTTTGACATCAAGGGCAAAGGTCACATCAACATCCCTTGTATAGAAATTACCATGCTCCCCCTGAGTTCATGCTTGAATATTAAGACATATTTTTCAAAGAAATACATGAATTTTCAACCGAGTATGACCTTTCCTATCACCAATTACTCATACTTGCATCAATTATCCAACTAAGTGGATTTACATATTTGACTCAAATACCCAACCAAGTGGGTGTACGAATTTAGAATGAACTACCCAACCAAGGGGTTTACGAATTGGAACAAGTCCTTACATGTCTGAATATAACACAATTTACATCATAGATCTCAACATGACCTTTTCACCAAATGACTTTTTATAAACAAGACCAATGAATCTTAATCATGACAACAGACCACAAAAGAAACTTTGAATTCCAACAAGGCATCCTTTCCCCTAGGAAAAGTGCTCCCCCTTACCTTGTGCACCCAGAGATACCCAACAACACTGCAATTGTTCTGAAAATGCTGACCCAAAAAATTGTGCTAGAAAAAACCCATACGTGGTTTTATGTATATAAACTCGCATATATACGTGACTATCCTTTCTGAAATCCACGTATCCAATTTAATCTTCTGAATTTAAGCAGATCTGATCTTCTAAGCAGCAGAGACAACTCCCAACTTTTGTCTGAGATATTCAAATGTTTCCTTGGGAAGAGATTTAGTAAATCTATCAACAACTTGTTCTTTGGAGGGAACATACTCCAATTTCACCTTTTGTTTAAGCACTTGTTCATGTAAGAAGTGATACTTGATAGGAATGTGCTTGGTCTTGGAATGCATAACCAGATTATTTGAGATACTGATGGCACTTGTATTATCAAACATAATGGATATGGGAGGTAAAAATTTGATTTGAATGTCTTGTAAAGTCTGCATCATCCAAATAAGTTGTGTGCAACATGATGCAACAACCACATATTATGCTTTTGTTGTAGATAAGGCAATAGAGATTTTCTTCTTGCTGAACCAAGATACTAATCGGGGCCCCATATAGAATGCACCACCACTAGTGCTCTTTCGATCATCAAAATTTCTAGCCCAATCTGCATCTATGTAAGCATGAAGAGTGAGATCAACATTCTTTGGATACCATAGTCAAAAGTCTTGAGTTCCTTGTATATATTTGAGTATTGTTTTTATAGCCTGAAGGTGAGACTCTTTTGGATTAGCTTGGAATTGACCAACAATCCCAATTGCATGCATAATGTCTGGTCTTGTCCTAGTGAGATAAAGTAGACTTCCAATCATGGATCTTTATTCAGGTTCATTCACCGTGGAAGAATCATCATGAGAACTAAGGTTACACCTAGTTATCATTGGTGTACTTATAGGTTTACAATATTCCATCCCATACTTCTTCATAATTTGATTAAGATATTTTTCTTGTGATAAGAATATGCCATCTATTGCTTGTTGCACTTGTAAGCCAATAAATAATGTTAGTTACCCAAGTTAATACATTTCAAATTCTTTCTGCATAACATAAGAAAATTTCTAACTCATGGACTCTTCATTACTTCCAAAAATGATGTTATCAACATATACAACCACAGTCAATAATTTATCATTTTTATTTTTTGTGTATAAGTTGCTATCAGCAGATCCATTTGAAAATCCTTGTTGATGAAGATATTTGTCAAGACGATAATACCATGCCCTTTGAGCTTGTTTGAGACCATATAAAGCCTTATTAAGTTTACAAACAATTTTTTCATCATTGCCCAAAATGAATCCTTCTGGTTGTTCTATATAAACTTCTTCTTCTAGATCACCATTGAGGAAATCAGATTTAACATCCATTTGATAAAATTTGATTTGTTGAAAGCTTGAAAAATCAAGAAACATTATGATGGCTTCAAGTCTAGCTACAAGAGAAAATGTTTCTTCAAATTCTATACCTTCTTGTTGAGCATAACCTTTACAAACAAGTCTAGCCTTATTTCTAATAACATCTCCATTTTCATTTAACTTGTTTTTGAATATCCATTTTGTTCCAATAAAATTTTTATCATGAGGTCTTGGAACTAGTTCCCAAGTATGATTCTTTTCAATTTTATCAAGTTCTTCATTCATGGCTTGTATCCAAAATTCATCTTTGCTAGCTTGATTGACATTTTGTGGCTCAATGGTGGATAAAAATGCTAGATAACTAGTCAACCCTACAAGAGTTCTTCTTGTTTGGACACCTGATCCATTTTCTCCCAAAATTTGAGATTTTGCATGATTATTTTGAACATACCTAGATGGAGCCTTTTCAAATAGATCTTCTTCTACTGCTTCATTGGGTTCACCTTCTATATTATCTATATTAGATGCAGGAAGATATACATCATCATTATCTTCATTTTTTGTTTGTATTTTCCCTTTTGGAGCTGAGAGAGATTCATCAATTACAATGTCAATGCATTCAAAAATCTTCTGAAGTCTTTTATTGTAGCATTTATATGCTTTACCTCTAGAAGAGTAAACAAGAAATATTCCTTCATCTGCTCTAGGTTCAAACTTGCCAAGTTTTTCATCATTTTTCATGATAAAACATTTTCTTCCAAAGACTTTAAAATGCTTTACAGTGGGAAGATTACCATACGAGAGCTCATATGGAGTTTTATCACTCTTTACATGAACATGTTCTTTGTCAAGAGTATTTACCGCAGTATGTGCTGCTTCTCCCCAAAATGTGTCAGGTGTTCCTGAATCATCAAGCATAGCCCGAGCCATTTGTTGAACTGTTCTATTCATTCTTTTTGCTATGCCATTTTGTTGTGGGGTACCAACTATAGAAAAATCTTCTTTTATGCCATGTTGTTCACAAAAATCAAAGAATTCATCTGATATATATTCACCTCCTCGATCAAATCTAAGACACTTGATTTTTAGATCTAATTCATTTTCAACCAGTGCTTTGAAGATCTGAAATTTTTCGAATGCTTCATCTTTGTGTTTTAGCAACCCAATCCAACACATTCTAGAGAAATCATCAATAAATAGAATATAGTATTTTTCTCCATGGGGTGACCTTTTTCTCATAGGTCCACATAAATCAGTATGAATTAATTCAAGAGGCTTACTTGCTAATCCTTCTTTGGCATTAAATTGCACTTTTCTTTGCTTACTGAATTGGCAAGATTTGCATATGGTACTCTTAGGCAGAGTAATATTGGGAAGATCACGAACAACTTTGAGTCTGCTAGATTTTTTGATTTGAGAGAAGCTCAAATGCCCCAATATTCTATGCCATAACCAATTTTCTGAATATTTACCCAAGTAACATTGTTCTTTACAGCTTTTAAATACATACAAATTGCTTGGTGTTCTATTTCCTTTTATAATTGTTTCTCCTGTATCAAGATCACGTACCACACATTCTTTTGAGCTAAATACAAATCAATTCCTTGATCACACATTTGAATTACACTTAACAGGTTATGCTTTAATCCATCCACATACATAACATTGTTAGCTTTCACCTTTTCCTTTAGAAAAACAGATCCTTTTCCCTTAATGACAGCAAGAGTATCATTTCCAAATGTAACATTCTTTTCTCTTTCTAGAGCATTGTATGCAAGAAAGTTTATTTCTGTCACCTGTCATGTGTTTTGAGCATCCATTATCTATGTACCATTGATTTTCTTCTCCTTCTACAAATAAGGCTATGCCACAGTTCTCAACCTGTAATTCCTTCTTTCTCCATACTTTGGAAGCAGAAGGTATATGCTCTTTTGGCTGAATTTTGCTCCTACAATCAAATTCTTCATGACAAAAGTTATTGCAATAAGCACTTTCAATTTCATTTTGAAGAGGAGAAAAGTTTTTATATGTATTATTCTTTATTCCAGTATCAATTCTTTTCTTTATTGCTTCTCTAGTCATGATGGTTTTGTATGCAACACATTGAATAGCTTTATGACCAAAATTATGACATGAGAAACATTTTCCATTGAAGAAGAAATTTTGGGATCATGGAACCTTCTATTTGTGTTTAGCTATTGGTTGGTATTTCTCTGAAAGGTATTCCTGTTAGTGTTCTTTGTATTGAGGTGGTCATGCTTTACTTGTAAAGTTTCTTTATTTCCTTGCTGAGTGGAAGAATGTTGTAGGCTAGCTGTAGCTTCTTTTAGATAGTTTGGTGCTAAAGACTGAGAAGTTTCTCTAACATATCCAAGACCTGTCTTTATAAGAGGAGAGCGTTGTACCTTTATAATTTCATCTAAGGTTTCAGATCCTTTAGCAAATCTAATAGTCAAAGTCTTTACGTTCTCAATTTCTTTTCCTAGACTTACTATTTCACATTCCAATTTCTCATTGTGTTTCTCCTTTTCTTCAAGCTAATTTTTTAGAGTTTTCATGGATATTTTGTTTTCTTCCAAGCATATTTTGAGCTGATTGATTTCTTCAAGAAAATCATTGTGTTGTACAGCATCCATAAATGTATCCTTTTCTTCCCTAGACACTTTTTCAAATGCCATGAGAAGTATAAGATCTTGATCAGATTCTTCTTCACTGTCTGATAACCCATCACTATCTTCATTAGTATAATAACTTTTTCTAGTGCTAAACCAATTCTTATTTCTTCTTGCTACTTCCTTTCCTTTTCATGTGTTTCTTTATGAGGACACTTAGTAGCATAATGACCAACTCTTCCACAAGAAAAACATTTGAAAGGAAGCTTACCTTTGAACCTTCTAGTGCCAAGTTGGAGCTTCTTTACAAAATTTACCTCATCTTCTTTTGAAACATACCCTGATCCTTCTATTTCTTGTACTTATTTTCCTTTCGTAGAAGCTCTTGTTGGCCACCTATAAAATTTGTTCTATCAAAAGGTGGCCAAAACATTTTTTAGCCTTAAAGAAACAGTTTTATTGCCAAAATTCTATCTCTTAAAGCCTCTTGAAGAACTCACACCCTTGTCTAAAAATATTCGTTGTTGTTTCCCTTCACAACTCAGAAATTTTACTAAAAATACATGAGAAAATACTGCTGCAAAATCCCATTTTCTCCCCTTCCTCCACTCAGAAACTAACCCTCATTTTTACTCTCTTTTTCCCCATCATTTTCCTCTATTTTCCATTTTTCCTCATCTCCCCTTCATAGAATCCACCTTGCAGAGTTTAAAACTCCTCTTTGAACTTTGCCAAAACCCCTAAAATCCATTGAAAACTTGAAAAATTCATAAAAAATAAGTCTTGTTTACCATAGGCTTAAGCCCCCTTGGGATAAGTCTTAAACACCTTCCCCTCCATGTGCCCCAGTGCTAGAACCAAGTGCTAAGGTTCCCAAGTGCTTATCGCATCGAAGCAAATCACAGAGCATTGTTGTTTGCGTTAAACAAAAGATCTGATGTCGATTAGCCCCGCGCATTATATCCCCTGATCATATTATAATTCCATGTAGACCAAGCGTTAACACCTCTCAGCACTAATCGCATCGCAAAATCCCAACGCGCAAGTCTATTTTCCATGTTTCAAAAGTTCCGATGCGATTAAATCCCTTTTGTTAAAATCCCGCCCACTCCACTTTTTATTCTATATAGCCTGCACCCAGGACCAAGAGTTTAAATCCCAAGGTTTCACAAGACTCCACTAGAAGACTAGCTTTCATTACAACATTAGCCATATTAGAAGAAACACATAGGATTAAGCTTTCTTGTTTGAAGACAAACATACTAGCTTCAAGAACCATCCATACTAGAGCTTATCTGAATCCAAACCCACCTGAAATAGTTGACAATCAAGAGAACATTCTTAGGAAATATCCCACCCCTTGAAATTCAACTATTATCAGACCCATTTATAGAGCTAACTCTGCACCTGAAAAATTTACAGCTCTATGAGACATTTTTTTTGACTTAGACTTACCAAGTGATCTACCAAGAACTAATTCATTTAGTGCTCTAGACCAGACATGCCTCGAGCCTCTAAGTTCACCATATAATAGTGGTCAACAAATTAGGGACAGAGAGACCCCTCCATCTGCACCTCCCGATATTAATTTTATTCATAACTTGGGCCTCTATCACCCTAAATCAGCTCGACAATTTTTTGTTGGTACTAGCATTTCTGTCATCGATATACCTGTTGCACAAACCAATCCTTTACCTCCTCAGAACACCACCATGGTAGCTTGGTATGCACCTCTAGTGTTACCACAGCCTTTAGCTCCACTACCCAATGATTATCAGTAAAAAATCCCTCATTTCATTGGGAAGGAATCCACCATGGCCCAACATCATGTGGATAGGATGGAAGATGCCTTTGACTGCATGGAAATTGAAGATCAAACTATCAAAATGAGGATCCTTTCCCAGATTTTGGGAGGGGAGGTGAAGAAGTGGTTTAAAGTTTTACTTCCTAATACCATCCATGATCTTCCCTCATTACATCAAACCTTTATAAACAAATGGGAAGTCAAGACCAACCCTCTCCAAATACTAGCTGAATACAAGAATCTCAAAAGAAATGTAGGAGAGAGTGTCCACGACTATTGTAGAAGGTTTAACAGTGTTTACAACGACCTTCCACCACATATGAAACCTCCCCAAGGAATGGCCTTGGTGAAATACCCTGAATTATTTGATGTTGACATGGCCTACCAGCTTAGGGAGAGAGATTACAACACATTGGAAGACATGTGAAAAGGAGCATTGAGTGTAGAGGCAAACCTGAATGAAAAAAGAGCTAGAATGAGGTCTAAGAAAAATTGAACATATAGGGATGATGCATCAGCTTCCAAATTTGATCCCAAGTATGACAGTCTAGCCAGAAACGTGGAAAGGCTAGAGAAAATGATGGAGAAAATGGTTTTCACAGTCAATAATCAGAACACAAACCAAAATCATAACCAGAACCAGAATTTTAGGAGAAATAATCACCCAAATAGGAAAAGAGACTCTGATCAACAAGTCATACCCCCATTTCAAAATAATTTTCTTGATGAAGATAAGGGGATAATATAAGAGTCTGAGGGAACCACGATAAACATGGTAGAAGTAGACAACCAAATTCACACCTATTCCATAGAAGACAATTAGTCCTCATACTCACACTGGGAGGAGGGAGGGTTAGAATATGAAGATTATAGGTTTGGATTTGAAAATTCCATCGTGTAGTTCAGGGAGCAGTATGAACTCAAGAGAAAAAAGATCTTAGACACTTCCAAACCAAAGGCTTCTGAGGTTACTATTAAGAAAAGACCTGAGAAAACTCCTAAGGTAACTACTAAAAGTAACAAATCAACAGCTGAGAGTTCTTGGAAGAACAAAGAGAAGGAAAACCAAAATAATGACAAACAAAGTGAAGAAACTAGCAGCACTAGCATTGCAGCTAATGGTCCTAATAAAACAACTTCAAACATTGTACATAGTGAGAATCAAAAATTTGACTTTGCCAATAAAATTGTGGCCAATAAAATAGAGTTCAGTCTTACAAAGATTCAGTCTCCTTTCAATTTGGAGAGTGAGATTGCTAAAATTAAAATTTCTGTCCCACTCTCTGAGATGGCCACTCAGGATGTATATAAAGGAAAAATTTTGAAAGCTCTAAATCTAGGAGAAAACAGTGACATTGTAAATTTAAGTGATGATCAACCAGCCCTTCTGTTTGGTCCAAATATAGAAGGGAAGTTTCAGGAAGGGGTATTACCGCCTTTTTATATCAGCCTCAATATCCATGATGAAATCCTTCACAATGCAATGCATGACTCTGGGGCATCACACAATCTAATGCCTAAGGTAATTATGGAGAAGTTAGTCTTAGAGATAACCCGACCCTATGAGGATTTATATTCATTTGACTCTAGCAGAGTGAAGTGCCTTGGCCTAATCAAAGATCTATGTGTGAATCTGACTCAAATCATAGCCAAATGCATGGTTATGGATGTTGTAGTGGAAGATGTGCCACCTAAGTATGGCATGCTGTTTTCAAGGTCATGGGGTGCCAAGATACAAGGTACAATGCAGATGGATGGGTCATATGCAAAAATCCCTGTCTTTAGCCAACTTAGGAGACTATATAAAGAAGCACAAATGAAGTTTATGGTTAGCAGCCCCAAAAAACCTGAAAACTCACCTCTGTACTCTATCCATACAGATGTGGACTCTTTTATCCTTTTCAACGATGAATCCATAGATGAGCCAGAGCTAGAAGACCGAGATGAAAACAATAGAGTTGAGCCCACAGATATTAACATAATTGCCACTCTAGATATAGAGGGAAATGAGAGAGAAACATTAGAAGAGTGCACTAAATTAGAAACTCAGAGTGAACAAAACCAAGACTGCAAAATGCAGATTTATCACCACTCTAAACTCCATGCACATCATGAAGAACAAGACATTCCACACCACGGTGCAGACCCCATTATACAACATAATGGTGAACCTAGCATTAAAGTTGAAAACGATGATAAACCTAAAAACAATCCCTTATGGAGAATTAATTTCGATGGATCTTGCACTAGGAAGAATGCAGGGGCTGGAGTATGGTTACACAATAGTGAGAGGGACTATGCTGAGATTCATGCCTTCAAGCTAGATTTTAAGTGCACAAACAACATCGCAGAGTACGAGACTCTCATCCTAGGATTGAATCTATTGAAAAAACTAGGAGCCCAAAGGATAGCTTTACATGGAGACTCTGAGTTAGTCATCAAACAAGTGAATGGAGAGTACACTGCAAAGCATCCTAGATTGAGGGCATATAAAAATGATGCCATGGATTTACTGAAAACCTTTGTAGAATACGAACTTGTGTTTGTTCCTAGGAGTCAGAACATGATTGCGAATGGATTAGCTTGCATTTCTATTTAATATCAGAAATCACCTAGTGACAAACAAATCATCATTCAAACCAAATATAGGCCTGCAGTGCTAGATAATGAGAAATATTGGTAGGTCTCTGAGGGCGACAAGCAGATAGAGAATTTCCTGATTGGAAGGAATGAGTTTGAATTCTCTGATTCAGAATCTAAATCCGATGAAAATTGCCTGAGTGAAGAACCCCCCGATGAAGAAAAATCACCCCATAATGTAGAAATAAACATGTTAGCTAAAGAACTTGGAACTCAAACTGTAGAATACAAGAATGCAGAAAAAGAAGAAATAGAGGTGCTACATTCCAAAGACAAGAACATACCTAGAGGACTAGCACCTTTAGAGGACCTTTTCGATTTTAACGACATAGCAAAGAAACCCACTATAGAACACACAGAGTCTGACGTCGATGAATGCAACATAGGCACCAAGGATAAGCCTAAAATGATTAAATTAGCTAATTCCTTGCCAACATAATGAAAAATAAATACATTGACTTATTTGAAGAGTTTGTTGATGTGTCTTCCTGGAGCTATGAGGACTTAAAAGCCTACGATACCAAAAGCCCTTTAGGAAAAAACTGCACATAATCAACCCGAAGCAACTACCTTTTGTAGAAAATGAAATCAAGAAAATGTATGAGGTAGGAATCATAGTGCTAGTGAGGTTTTCCAATTGGCTCTCCAACCTTGTAGCTGTGAGGAAAAATATAAGTTAGATTAGACTGTGCATCAATTTTAGAAACCTTAACAGAGCTTCACTTAAGGACAATTACCCCTTACCCAAGATGGAACACATCCTATAGAGGGTAGTTGGCTAAAAAAGGATCTCCTTGTTAGATGGTTTTTCAGGTTATAACCAAGTGTTAGTACTCCTAGAAGATCAACCTAAGACAACTTTCACCACTCCATGGGGAACTTTTATGTACATAAAAATTCCTTTTGGACTAATGAACGTTGGTGAAACCTTCCAATGAGCTATGGACATAGCTTTTTCAGAGGAAATAGGTCACTTCATCGTAATCTACCTTAACGACATAACCGTTTATTTGAAAAGAGATGAAGAGCATCTTAAACATCTAAGAAGAGTATTCAAGAAATGTAGAAGTTTTGGTCTATCTCTAAATCCCAAGAAAACTATATTCGGGCTTCAAGAAGGTAAGCTTCTTAGACATATTATATCAGAGAAGGGGATTAAAATAGACCCAAAAAGAGTTGATGGAATACTACAGATTACCCACCCAAGAAACATAAAAGAATTGCAGTCCTTTATTGGGAAAATCAACTTCTTAAGGAGGTTTATTCCCAACTTAGCAGAGCTCCTCAGAGATATAACAAACATGCTGACAAAGGGAGTAGGATTCAAATGGACTGTAGAAGCCAAAAAATATTTTGAATTAGTCAAACATTCACTCACCCGGGCACCTGTCCTAATCAACCCAAATCTTTCAAAATATTTCCTTATTTTCTCCTTCGCATCAGAGTAGATTGTGGCTACTGTCTTGCTACAGAAAAACCCAGAAGGCCAAAAGTAGCCCATTTCTTTCTTTATCAAGGCATTGAGGAATGCACCCTTGAAATATAATATAATGGAAAAACAGGCCTATGCCTTGGTAAAGGCCTTAAAAGACTTCAGGGTGTATATTGTGCATTCTCACAGCATTGCCTATGTGCCTAACATAGTGGTAAAAGATATTTTGTCCCAAGATCTAGATGGAAAGAGGGGAAAATGGATTGCTGTAATATTAGAGTATGACCTGGATATAAAACCCACAAAACTTATCAAAGGTCAGGGCTTTGCTCAACTTATGGCTGAATCTAACTTGCAAGCCCTTGACATAAACATGGTATATGCCTTGGATGAACATGAGGGATTGCCTGATCCTACTGTTGAAGAAAAATTTCAAAAATATCCTTGGAATTCTGATATCCTGTATGTGCTTAAAAATCTTAATGCTCCTCCTGATTTATCAAAGACTAAGGCAAGGTTCCTAAATTTAAAGGCTAGAAACTATTGCATTTTAAATGAATGTTTATGCTAGAAAAATGCAAATGGTTTTCCTCTTAAATGCCTACCTAGAGTTGAAGCAGAGAGGATTAAACATGAGTTCCATGCAAGAGAGTGTGGGGGGCACCTAAACTGGAAAGCCACTGCTAAAAAGATACTCAGAGCCGGCTAATACTAGCCTACCCTTTTCAATGATATCCATTAAATGATAGTTGCCTGCCATAAGTGCCAATCTTTTGAAGGAAAAAGAAAGCTCCTCCCTTTACCATTACAACCTATAATTGTTGAAGCTCCCTTTCAACAGTGGGGCCTAGATTTCATAGGGGAGATTCATCCTGCTTCCTCTGCCCAACACAAATGGATTCTCACAGCCACAGACTATTTCACAAAGTGGATAGAGGCAATCCCTTCTAGGAATGCCATAGATTCTGTTATCATTAAAATCCTTGAAGACCACATCCTCTCTAGGTTTGGCTGCCCTAGAAAGGTAATAACTGATAATGGTGCTACTTTTGAATCTAAGAAGATGATTGATTTTTGTCACAGGTACTAGATTGCACTTGGTCATTCTACTGCTTATTACCCACAAGGAAATGGGCTAGCTGAATCATCAAATAAAAGCTTAGTGACCATCATCAAAAAGCTGCTCGAAGAGAACAAAAAATCACGGCATAACAAGTTAGTGCATGATTTATGGGTTGATAGGTTAACAACAAATAAATCCATTGGGATGTCTCCATATCAGCTTGTTTATGGAATAGAGGCAGTGTTTCCTACCAGCCTAGGGGTACCAGTGATTAAACTAGTCCAAGAAATACATACAGAAGAGGACAACATGGTAAGGAGGATTAATAAAACTATTCATCTCCAACAGACAAAAGAAGAAGTCTACAACAGAGCTCTAAAAGTGCAAGAAAACATAAAGAAGTTATTTGATAAGAGGAAAAAAGCTTTAGAATTCAAAATTGGAGATAAGGTACTTAAGTGGGACTCTAGGAGAGAGGACAAAGGAAAGCATGGAAAATTTGAAAGTTTGTGGCAGGGTCCTTACATCATCCAATCCACCATTGGTCCAAATGCCTTTTTTCTGCGAGAGCTAGATGGTACAGATCTATTTGGGGGTCCTGTCAATGGAAGGATGCTTAGGCATTACTACTATTGATTTCGAGTTTAAAGTTTTCATTTCCATTGTAAATACCATTGCAGTGTTTTGTTTTAAAGAAAAAGAGAAAAATGTTTAAAAAAAAGAGAGAAGGAGAGGTTCAAACATGCTCAAAACATGAACCTCTGAATTTCCAAAAAGAATGGCTCAAACAAGCTTAAAACATGAGAAAAAAATAGTAAGAGGCTGGTTCTAGTATGCTCAAAACCTGAACAAACAAAGAAAGGAGAAGAATTAGCTCTAACAAGCCGAAAACCAGAGCTGAAATGAAGAAGAAAGTGTCTCCAACAAGCTCAAAAATTGAGTCACAAAGAAAAGAAGGATACTTCAAAGTTTCACAATTTCAAGCCTTCAAATTTTTTTTTCAAGTTCCTGCAAAGTTCGGTTCATATGCATCTGTCTTTATGCCATGGATCTACAACAAACTAGATTGTCTAATCCTGGTTTGACTCTTTTTGAATTTCTGTTGTAGAATGTAGAGAATGAAATCTGCTAGATAGTTTAATCCTAGCAGATATTAGTTTAGGTAGAGAAGCTATGAGGCCAACTATTTAATCTGGTCTCATGGAGATATGAAGGTAGAATCAGATTAGTTTCTTTTCTTCTTTCAATAAAAAAATGATGAAGAAGGTCTGCAAATTTAAATGCACCTTGAAGAAAAAATGTGAGGACTGTAGGATGGGTAGGTAGATTTTTTGGAAAATGTTTTCTGTTGATATGATGTCTTCATGAGTTGTGGCAGCTGATTAAAGAAAGAAATATGTGTCAAGTACCAGGCATCTAGCCTACTCCCAAAGATTATTTTTTGAATTCTTCACACCTTCAGGAAGATGCCATCCCCATGTGGAGCCACTGTTAGCGACCTATAAATTTTTGTCAAGCAAATAGGTGGCTAAATTTGTTTCTGAGCCTTCAAGAGATAAATTTCCCCTAAAAATCTCTCATTCTTGAAGCCTCTATGTGTCTTTTTCCTTTGGAAAGATCTTCACCTTTGTTTCCATCAAAAAGCCTCACTGTTTGTGAAAGAATTTTCTTAGAAAAAACCTCCATCTGCCCCTTTTACCCCTGCAAAAATTCTAATTTTAACCCGTTTTTTCTGTTCTCAAAATATCCCTAAAACCCCCCCAAAATCCCTTCCTAAGTCCTCTAAACCATCAAATTCCCCTTTTCAAACCATGCGAATCCCTTCATTTGGTGAAAAAATCCCTTATTCCCTTACTGGAACCACTATTTAGCCTTAAAAAACATTGTTTTTAGGCCAAAAACCCACTTTTTACCATATAATAGGCTAAGCCCCTTTCAGCCCATCCCCCAGCCCCTTCTCTGCATATAACCAGCACCGAGACCAAATGCTAAACCACATAGAACTAATCACAATCGAGGGTTGGTGGTGAACGCTTTTCCTTTTTTAAATATAAATCTCCGATGCGATTGCCTTTTGTTATATTGGCCGCAGATGTAATATCCATCGTCGATATGTAAAGATATAACGGTCTGCGCTAATCTCACACTGTGCCCATAACATCTTCCATTGCCCCCCCCAATTGAACATTAACCATTGATCTCCTCCTGAGATCCAACAGCTGGTGCAAAATCGCATTGCATTGATCCAATGAATCCACCTTTCTTTTTCCCTAAATGGCCAATCTCTGATTCAATCCTTCCTGTTGAATCCATAAGAACCAATGGCCAGGATTCAATCACACACTGCCCCTGTGCTCTCCATCAGTTCCCCCTCTGAATAATCTCCATCATTGATCTTCTGCCGATCCAACGGTCCACATGTAATCGCAAGTTCAAAACCATCGGAGTTTCGACCCCTCCCTTGCTCCGGTGTGATTAGATCTCTACCGTTGATCTCCTGAGATCCAACGGCTCCTATTCTTCCTACCCATTCACCTGCTCCTCTGCCTTCACATTCTCCTTTTAGATCTCAGTCGTCCATCCCTTGGATCCAACGGTCAGGATTTGTTCCGCCCCTCTATTATAATATTTCCCCCTTTGGAACATTAGCACTCCTCCTTTAATCTTGACCATCCATTATCAGATCTAACGGCCCACATTTAATCTATCGTTGGCTATTCCCCACCATATCGACCGTGCACCTTTCCATATCGCACACTATCCCGCATCGTCGGATCTCTCCACCTTTCATCCAGTGGCCACCATTGTGTTTCGCACTTTTTCTACGCTCGAAGGTTAACACTCTAAAAAAATGTGAAATAGGCGGTTTTGGGAGGGACACATGTCGAGCGGCAAGCATTATCATGTTTTTTTGGGAAATTTTCAAAACCACTTCATTGTATCGTGAAAACAATTTTTTTCTCTTAAAAACCACTTCCCCTCTTCTGCCTCTAACAACACTTCACGAAGATCCCGACCGCTGATCTATATAGATCTATGGTCCTCATTGCATCGCATTTTTCATTCATATTTTGTTCATTAGACCTCTAGAGGACTTCATTGGAGGATCTCAGCCATTGATCTCCTCCTGAGATCTAACGGTCCACACTCAATCACCTTCCGCCCATGCTGGTCCCACCATTCAAAGCCCCATTTCATTTGATTTTCATTGATTTCTTGTGTTTTTCGCCCAAAGGTTAAAAATTTATGTTTTAACATTAAAGTAATTTCATTTTGCCTAACCTCTAAAGCCACTCCATCAGTGAATCTCCACCGTCGATCACCACTACCTGATCTGAACGGACAGTCTAGAACCATCTTTCCACCAGACCACCACCAGATCATTGTTTCACCATTCTTTCATAGTTTTCACCATTTTCTTTGCTACAACCACTATTTTCACTACTGCACTGCCATCTCCACAAGCCTCCATAGTATCCACCTCCACTCCCAGGGATTTTTCGTAACATGTTTTTGTGTTTTGCAGGGTTATAGATGGTGAAAACTGCTATGGCTCACAGTCACTGTCATAGTGATACAGAGCGCAATGAAAGCTTATTCCGAGCCAGAGATTGCAGAGAAACACCTGGGAAAGTTTTTGAATGGAATATTTCATTAAAAGACTAGTGTTTAACTCTGAAAAACCTCCAGCACCATTAAAACTACATCTCCATAGACAGAGACAGTTAAAGAAGCGGCAAAGAGTATTAGTGAAGGTTTAAAGTGATTTGAAGCCTATTGTTGAATATTTAGAACATTAATCCAGTGTTAAAAGGAAAAAGTACATATTGAAGACCTTCTGAAATATACATGAGGCTTAATAAGGCCTACAAGCACAGAAACAATCCTTGTCAGTGTTTCACATCAACAGAAGTTTCTTTCCCATGAAAGGATGAGTTCCCATAATATTTTTATTCTCCATCAACATTCTTAAGGAGATCACCACCCTGACAGTAGTCCTAAGACTGCCAGAGCATTTGTTACCTAGTATGGCAGGCCTACAAATCATTTCACTGCCTTACTTGTCCCAAAGTACTACAGAGTACACACAGCGAAAAAGTACATCATAGAGACATACCTGGAGTTAG
The DNA here is from genome assembly GCA_034641835.2 of Pinus albicaulis. Taxonomy (NCBI): domain Eukaryota; kingdom Viridiplantae; phylum Streptophyta; class Pinopsida; order Pinales; family Pinaceae; genus Pinus; species Pinus albicaulis. Next base: position 1,271,896,934 of record CM076579.1, read on the forward strand.
TATCAGTCTGTCGAAGACTGCTCTTTCAACCAAAGAGTACTGATAGTGAATGTAGTGATATTAAAGTAGAATGGGCCTCGAGCTCTCTTCTTCCTCTATTTTAATGTTCCATTTAAAGTTCCATCTACCTCCTCTTCCTCCCTTTCAGCTATAAAACTCCTGAAAATGCATTGTAAAGGTTGTTGTTTGGATAATCGTGGATTGTAAGTTGTTTCTTTGAGATAGAGTTCTATGTATCCATTGCAAAATAGGCTGAGGAGATGATTTCAGACTGAATATCAAGTTGTTGGACGATGTTGTATATGACTGGTGTTTCTCTTTAATATGACAAGCAATTTCTTTGGATTCTGATTTAAAGCAGCGGTGATGTATTCTATCTTTGTCTCTGTTTTCCTTCTTTAATTCATCATATTTCATTTCTCTAATAAGAATCAGTAATCTGGCTTAGGATATACCCTTGCATGTTGCCCTAATGCCCCTACTCTTTTTATCTTCGATGTTTTCTACCAATTGTGCAATCTGAGAACTTGTTCAAGATAATTTAACCAGTATAGTAGTTGGTTATCACTGCTTACTGATGTGTGAATTTATGAATCTGTTGTTAGATGTTCTTGTCTTGTTTTAGCCGAAATAATTGGGGTATTGGGAGAATAGAACTGATTCTGTCTCATTAGGGTCCTTTTCTAACAGTTAAGCTTTTCTAAGTTTCCTTAAGTTGAATGTCAAATCATTGAAAGTTTAAAGTCTTTCTCTGATCTTAGGCTTCACCTTTGTGTTAAATCTTGAGTGTTTCTTATTGTCTGAGGAGCTAGCCTTCTTAGGAGTTTGATCATAGGTGTTTAAGGCATGCCCTATCCCTAGATTTGATTCCTAAGTGGTCACCTTGGAGGTTTCCTTGTCATTCACCTTCGTTCCTTATCATTCCACCCCATACTATCATCTTTAAAAGATCCTCTGTTTGAGATGACTAGCCCATTTGAAAGCCTTGGGTATGGAATAGCAAGTAAACCCTTTTGTGACTCCATTTCCCAATGAACTTGAGTTTCCTCTGAATTGTCTCCCATAGCCAAAAAAATTCTTTGCTCACTCTTTGTCTTATATTGAACCCTTCTTTCATGTTTCCCAACAACCAAACAAACAAAACAAAACAACAACCCTTGTTCCTTACAACTAGCCTAAGACCTTAAATTGGAACTCCAAAGATACATATTTCTTTTCCCTTTACAGATAGATCCCTCTCTGGACCCAAGAGGGCTAGATTCTGAGGTCCCAAAGTGGTTTGATGTTGTCTTGTCTTTTGGCATTTCCAAACTTGCCAAAACACAGGAACCCCAACAACAACTTTACAAGACTAGTAGGGGACTCGAGCATTACTACTCTACACAACTCAAAAACCTTTAGGGGTGAGCTGCATACTAGATGGGGGGATCATGTAGATCTTCCATTGAGCTTTAACGAGTCACTGATGGAGTGGGGGACTTCATTAGTATGGCAAGTTGGTCAGCAAGAGGATAATAGGAGGAGCTCATGTGAGCGAGACACTACCTCTGTAGGGATTAGGTGGTATCATTGAGGGTTTACTCTTGGAGTGTGCAGGACGGGCTACTTGGATGGTGAGTGGAGCAGGTGGAGCTTTATATTGGATATGATGGCTTGGGAACCTAACATTGAGGGATCCCTTCATATTAGAGCGATGTAGAGGACAGGGAAGATCCAGTGGTAGGTCTGGGACCCAGGAACATTTTGAAATGATAGTGGGGGGAGCGTCAACTAGAGATGAGGCTTTTTCATGTGATTCTTGAGGATGAGCAATGTTTTGGTGAGGAGGACTGTAATATTCCTAATTAGCGGTCAACTAATTAGAACATTAAATTTTGCCAATTTCGCTTCTCTAAAGTTCAGTGGGAGAAGAAAGGGGTGAAGGGACCCATAAACCCAACATTTAGAATAAAACCACTTTCTTAGAGTTAAAGTGGACAATGCAGCTCATGTGGGTCCAAGAGCCCAAGTGGACAACGCAGCTCATGTGAAACCAAGGGGTTATTAGCGTCTCAAGGATTGTTAGGGTTTCAAAAGAATAAAAAGGGGATTATGGCAACCATAGAAATCATTCATTCAAAAAATTTCTTATTGTAATTTTGACTAGAGTAGGCTTGAGCTGTTTAGCCAATTTTGTAGTGTTGTTCTTTGAGTGGAGATCCCAACCTCATCCTCGGGGGATTTTGAGTGCTCTCTCAGGAGAGGAGTTCCACCCTTTGGTAAGGGATTGAAACACCAAAAAAATAGGAGTGTGTAGTCCATTTAGGACTACACAAAGGCAAGAAAGAGCGTATTCCCTTCAGGATTGCATAGAGGCAACAAAGACTACCTATTGATTGCGCAGTACAATGGAGAGGAAGGGGCGGAAGTGTGGGAGAGAAGAGGAGTTCAGTCAGAGGATTTGGAGGGGAGTCTAACCACCTCTTACCAGGAATTTTGGTAGCACTTTGGGGACATATACCAACAATGTTAGCCAGGATTTGAAATTTCCCAGCAGTTGGGTGAGCTAAGCCTAAGAGGGCCAATTTTCCAAAGTCAAAACTAGGATGAAACCTTTATGGGTTTTTCTGGGTTTCTTGAGTAGAGTCTGTGGTTAAAATCCCAAAATTTTCTGAGCAGCAAATCAACTCATTTACACAACCCTTACTCAGCTAGCAGCTAGAGGCACTAGGGGAAAACGGGTCAGATTTTGAAGGCTAGAATTAGAGGGAACCTTTTCTGGGTTTCTCTAGGTTTTGGGCAAGGATCACCTTCCCAAATTCCTAGAATTTTCTGAGCACGAGAACTAGGCCAACTAGAAACCTGAAGTTAGCTAGCAGAAGCATTTCTGGCAGAACAACGTATTCATTGAGCCATGCAGAGTAGTTTCCAATAGGATTTTCTGTTTGGGTTTGAGTTGTCATTCATCTTGCTTTGAGCAGGCCCAGGTGCAATATTTTCAGCACCTCGCCCAAGTACAATCTTTTCAGCACCTCATTTGTAAACTTTCCCAACATATTAATAAAATGGCTCAACATTGATTGTGGCTAAGAGACACCTTCATCAAAGAGCCTAGGAGACACCTTCATCAAATGATAAAATGATAACATGCTTTGAGCATCTTTTAAGTTGACAATAGAGTGCACTCATGGCAACATTAATTGAGCATTCTTCAAGCCTTTGTTGAAACAATAATCACTCTTGAAGCATAGTTGAAGACCAACACTTCAAGACTTGTTTTGTTGAAGTAGTCATCCTTGGATTATAGATGAAGACCAACACTTAAAGACTTGTTTTTTTGGATCAGTCGTCCTTGGAGCATAGTTGAAGATCAACACTTGAAGACAAGTTTTGTTGGCACAACCATAAAATTTTGCTAAAGAAAACCTGAAGTTTTTCTAGAGGTAGATTTCAGAGCACTTTGTAGACCTATCTTGGATACATTTTTTAGAAGTATTTGAAGATTTTGATGGAGGCTTGAAGCATTATTGAAGTCACCTTAAGGTATTGAAGAAAACTTAGAGGGTTGGATCCCTTGAGGATTGGAGTCATCATACAAGGTTGGAGCCTTGTGAGAAGCTAGGTTGGAGCCTGGATTAATATGTGAGGATTGGGGTCCTCATACAAGGTTGGACCCTTGTGAGAGACCAGGTTGGAGCTTGGATTTGTAGTTGAATATTAGATTTTATATTTTACTCCAACAAGATCTTATAATAAAATTTTCCCATTTTGGTGTGTTGGGAGTGTTTATGTTTTATGGGCGTTTGCTAAAAAATATTTGTGTTGGGTTTATTGCATGATTTTGTTATCACTGTTAATTTTTCCATTAGGAATATTACACCTTGAGAGGCTTGATCAACATATCAAGTCAAATTTGAAACAAAAGTAAAGTAATTCTTGCATATCAAAGCACGTTATTTAAAGCACACATGAAGAGCCTAGGAAACACCTTCAATGAATGATAAAATGATAACATACTTTGAGCATATTTTGAGTTGACAGTAGAGTGCATTCATGATGACACTAATTGAGCATTATTCAAGCCTTTGTTGAAACAACAGTCACTCTTGAAGCATAGTTGAAGACCAACACTTGAAGAGTTTTTTTGTTGAAGCAATCACTGTTGGAGTATAGTTGAAGACCAACACTTCAAGACATGTTTTGTTGGTGCAACCATAAAAGTTTTACTAAAGAAAACATGAATTTTTTGTAGAGGTAGATTGGAGAGCACTTTGCAGACCTATCTTGGATACATTTTTTAGAAGTATTTTAATTTTTTGATGGAGGCTTGAAGCAATATTGAAGTCACCTTAAGGGATTGAAGCAAACTGAGAGGGTTGGATCCTTAGAGGATTGGAGTCGTCATACAAGGTTGGACCATGGATTTGTAGTTGAATATTAGAGTACTCATTCAGGATTGAAGCCTTGAAGGAGTTAAAGACTTTGTTGTACAAGTTGGAGCTTGGGTTTTTAGAGTCCTCAAATTCATTAATAAAATCATTTTCTTGTTGCACATCTTGTTTTTTGGTTTAACTGGTGATTTTAACTGTCATAATATACAAACTCTAAAGAAATATTGATTGAACACCCCTCTCAATATTTCCAACACTAGCACACCTTACGTTTTTTTCACCTTGTAATATTTTTATTGACATGCTAGAAGGAACTTTCACAATGCGATGTTATTGTTGGTAATCTGGTTGTTTATGATAGAAGGAAATCTAACATGTTTAAGTGTTCCTTTACTTTGGAATGTTCTTACTAGCAATGTGTTTGTGTTTGTGTTAAAATGAAATACAACATGCACTCGATTTCTTTTGGCATGCAATGTTGTTGTTGGTAGTATGCTTGCATTTGTGCTACATGTAAATCTAACATTCATTAAATTTCATTCACCTTGCAATGTTGTTATTGGAAATATGCTTGTGTTTGGGCTAGAAACTATGCTAGATTTATTTTTCTCTGCAATATTGTTGCTGTCTATCTGGTTGTTTATGATAGAAGGAAATCTAGCACATGTTAGATTTCCTTCGCCTTGGCAACGTTTTTGGAAATGTGCTTGTGTTTGGGCTAGAAGTTGCGCTAGACTTATTTTTCTCTGCAATATAAAGGGGCAATGTGCCTAGCACCAGTCTTAGCTATGCTAGACTTCACGAAAACCTTCATTGTGGAAGGTGATGCCTTAGGAAATGGAATTGATGTTGTTTTAATGCAATAAGGAAGACCCGTTGCTTTTGAAAGTCGTCCAATAAACGAAAGATATTTACATAAAATTATTTATCAGAAGGAAATGTTAGCAATAGTGCATGCACTAAAGAAATGGAGAACTTTCCTAATGGGAAGACACTTCAAGGTAAAAACTGATCATGATAGTCGTAAACACTTTTTGGAACAAAACTATCTTCAGAAGAGCAGCAAAAATGGGTCACAAAGATATTGGGTTATGAATTTGAAATAACCTATAAAAAAGGGAAGATAAATGATGTTGTAGATGCACTCTCAAGAAAGAATGAAGAGGTGGAAGCATTGCTTTGTGCCATTACTATTATCCAACTAGATAGGATAACCGAAGAAAGAGATGAATGGAAGAAGGACAAAGAAGTGTGGACACTCATTCGAAAGTTGCAGCAAGATCCAAGTACATCTGATACATTTAGTTGGAAAAATGATTCCTTATGGTACAAATATCACTTATATCTTTGTAAGAATTCCCACCTAAAACAAAATATTCTCTTGGAATTGTACACTTCTCCTTTAGGAGGACACTTAGGATTTTTAAAAACTTACCATAGGGTGAAGAAAGAATTTTTTTGGGATGGCCTTAAATCTGATATTCAAAAAATTGTGGTAGAAAGTTTTGTTTTCGAGCAGAATAAAGTTGAGACAATTAAGACCCTAGGTCTTCTACAACCTTTATCCATTCCAAGTCAACGTTGGGAGGAGATTTCAATGGATTTTATCACAGGTTTTCCTAAGTCTGAAGGAAAGAGTGTCATCATGGTGGTAGCTGATAGACTTACCAAGTATGTACACTTTTGTCCATTATATCATCCATTTAAAGCAAGTACAGTTGCTACTACATTTATGGAAACAATTCAAAAGCTACATGGAAACCCAAGGGTTATTGTGAGCAACAGAGATCCCATTTTTACTGGAAATTTTTGGATGGAGTTATTTTCTTTTTTGGGTACTTAATTAGCTCATAGATAATCTTATCATCCTCAATCCGACGGTCAAAATGAGATAGTAAATAAATGTTTGGAAGGATATCTTCGTTGTTTTTTATCTGATAAACAAACACAATGGGTCAAGTGGTTACCTCTCGTTGAATGGTGGTATAACACTTCCTTCCATAGTGCAGCAAAAATGACCCCATTTATGGCACTTTATGGATATCATCCACCATCCATCACATCATCTTTAAGGGAAAATTCGAAGGTTCAAGCAGTGGAAGATCACATCGAGCATCAACAAGAAGTTCTCCAACTCTTAAAGGACAACCTAAATTTGGCACAAAATCGAATGAAACAACAGGCAGATCAACATCGCAGTGAGAGAAGTTTTGATGTAGGAGATTGGGTATTTTTACGGCTACAACCATACAAACAAATGTCCCTCAAGCAAGCTAAGAAGGATAATAAATTGTCACCAAAGTACTATGGTCCTTACAAGGTGTTGCAAAATATTGGTACTATGGCATACAAATTGGAGCTTCCTGCTTCTTCACGAGTGCATCCAATTTTCCATGTTTCATGCTTAAAGAAAGTTATAGGTGAAAATATTCCAGTTCAAACAATATTGCCAGAACTTGATGAGGAAGGAAAAATCATATTGGAACCTGAAGCGGTCACGGAAATAAGAACTCGACAGCTACGGAATCGATCAATTTCAGAGTATCTCATCAAGTGGAAGAACTTACCCACTGAAGATTCTACATGGGAGGATGAGAATTTTATACAGAAGCACCCAGAGCTACTCAAGCATTGAGGACAACACTTTTTTGAAGGAGAGGGGCATGTTAGGTCCAAATATTACTGGTATAGTCCCTTATTGTTGTAAACCTCTTATTATTATTATTGTACTCTTGCAACTATCATATTGTTATTATTGTGCCCTTAAATTATTATTGTTAGGTCAGCTAGGATTACATTGTGACCCCATGGACTCCTATATATAGAAAGGAGGTTTTCTAATTTGAATCATCCAAGTATTTTTCATTCATGTAATGTATTGGAGGTTGCCCCCTCGAAGTGGCTTATTTCTAAGGCGTTGATATCTCTTTTCTTCTCTTTTTGGAGTTGGTTTCACAATAAAAAACAATTAATTTGAAGACAAAGGAAAATATATTTTTGTATTATTATTCATGTAAGAATATTAAAAAAATATTTCACAATGGTCAAAAAATAAATTTGTCTCTAATTATGAAGAAATTTCAATACTAGTTGTTGCCATTATTAGATTCTCATATGAAGTTGAAAAATAGGGATGATAACTTTGGGAAACTAGGTCAAAAATCCATATTTCATTGCTCATATTAGGATGATGATATTTTTGTTAGACTCCTCTTTCAGAGAGGTGCAATATTGATCTAAAGATCATATTTCTTGGATGAGAAAAAAATATATTTTGAATTTATTTTCCACATGTGTGTGAATTGTCAAGGTCCACCAGAATTGTAATGTAAGCTCACAAGCCCCAAAATATGTGTCAAAAACCCTCATTGATGGATATAAGTTGGAGAGAGATGATCCTCATTTAATCATCATCTCATCACACACATTATTTTTCATCTGATTGGTTCGTATAGCCTTGAAGAGGCTTCTCTCTCTCCCATGTGTGAATATGAAGCTGGAGAAATTTCAGTCTATTCTTAGGGCTTTATGGAAATCGTTGAATTTGGGTCAACCCTTAAGCTTTGTCTTAGATTTTATTGCAGAAATTCTGATTTTTGGAGGCCATATTGGAGGGCACAAAGATTGAGGAAGGATTTTGACTTTGACCATAGCCCTTCGACCACAGCGTTGGCCACTAATAACTTCAGATTTGATTAGTTTTTTTTACTTGCATTGACTATTTTGGGAGCTGTCTTTGGAGGTGTGTGTGACACTAAAGAAGTTTGAGTTTGTATATGTTTGAATGAACCTCTTGGAGGTTGGAAGAGCTGTTTTGGCCAACAAAATTATTTGCTGGCTATGGCATCCTATTGATTGTTGTAAAAAACATTTCTCTCTACATTTGCTGGAAAAGAAGAATTACAAATGTTTATATATTATTTTGGCTTGTCTTCTATTTATTTATTATTATGTTCTATCAAAATTACGTTCATGTTTATGTGTTCACTAATTTGAATTGGGCCTACAAGAAATATTGAAGTAAACTACATTAAACATAGAACATACCATGGTTATGTAATTAACATGGTATATGAGCTTAGTTGAAGACAAAGCCCAAGCTAGTGTGAAAAGAAATCACCAAAGAAGTTGTATTATCAAGAACCAATGGGCCCTCCTCAACCTACAAAGGTTTCGAGTTTGATGATAAGCTAATATATAAGTCTGATTATCATGTCTGAAAGACGTCTTTGTATTTGGTATTGGAATATCAAGATGTCATGGATTATGTGTAGGGGAAATAAATGGGCCTCCATCAAATGCATGAGCTACCACAAAGACAATGTATAGAAAAGGGGAAAATGTGAATATTTTTATCGGTGATTCTATACATAAGCGTTGGACTATATAAATAACTTATTAAATGACTAAAAAGCATACATTTAATTATCAATCCAGGGACGTCAGTTTATTCCAAGGACAATAGCACCGTCTGTGTCAATACACCAACCAGAAGTAATTTCTAAGAAAATAAATTGTTGGTGAAGTAAAATTCTGGAAATAAAACACTCACGTAGAAAGAAAAGAATCCACAAGATTGAAATCACACTTCAATTGATCTGTTAGCTCACCACACAATAAATACCTATCTGTTGTCTCTATTAACATATGTGTAATAACACATAATCTATAGAAATCGAAGCATATATATTCTCAGCTGAACAACAACAATAATAATCTAACGATGCATAAACTGAAATAAAATTACATACACACACAACTATTGTAATCACTGCAATCCCTGCTAATAAGGAGGGCCCTTCCTCCCTAGCAGGGCACAGGTAGAGAAGGAACGTTATCTAAAACTAAATGGAATTACACATGTAACAGCAATAATAATATGGTCTCTATTAATCTGAACACAATTACAGAGGTAAAATAACATTATTCTTTGCTAACCTCTCGACCTATGGGGCTGAGAGATATATAGGGGTTACATGAGAAAATCCAGGAAAAGATCAGTCATGAGAATCCTATGATTCTCATTCTGATCGAAAAAGAAATCATGTAGTTATAACCACTCCCTAATAAAGTTTTGATTAGAAATTAAGATATTACAATCATAACTTCCCTCAGGTTGTTATCCCAAAAAGACAATGTTAACAACTCCTACAACTATCATAACAAAACAAAGATGTAGTGCAACCACCAAGGAATAGATCAACAACAATATAGACAAGAGCAGTCAATGGTACAACTGTATCAGTAGTTCACCAATGATTCTATAATAGGAAAGTGTAATAGCGAATTATTGGCGCGTTTGTAAAAGCACGGCGTAACAACATCGCTTTGCTATAACAACACCATCTGAACTCCTCCTGTGAACTCCGTGTCTAGGATCTTTGAAATCTAAAAGGAAAAAAAAAATACCATCAACCTTTCTCCAAACATTCACCATAAATTAGTCATAAAAAGGTATAATAGATCATAATAATTGGTGAATTGGAAAAATAATGAAAGCAAGGTGAAACAACACAAGTCAGGGTAAAAAGGTAGGAAAAAAAGTAAAGATAATCCCATAGGTTATGGTTATGAAGCAAAATAAGTGAGATAAGTGTAGGAAAAATGTGCAAAATCGGCACCCAAAATATCCCCCCAACTAAAATACTTGCATGTCCTCATGCAAACTCATCTCTCATGAGAATATCTTCGGTGCAGGTTAGTGAGGTCATAAGCACCAGCTGTGTCCTTATCTGCAGACCTATATCCTTGATTGGCCATCAACTGTAGTACCCAGGATTCAAACTCATATTCACTTAATTCATAATTGGTCTAGTGATCCCCAATGGGTAACCATATCAAAGGAAACTTGAACTTTAATCCCAAACACAAAGCACCAAGGGACTGTAAAATCTGTGCATAGGTTGGTACATGTGTAAGTAGCATCAACACAACACTTTATCAACAATCATAAACTTTTCCCAATACTTCAATTAGACCAGTGAAAAGACTCTAACCAGAACTTCAAAAATAATCCAGACTTCAAAATAGATATGCAGATACAAACTCAACCCTAAACAGTCATTAATTCAAATAGCATATGCTACTTTGCATTACTAGATCTGCGTACATACGCGCATCCCTACATACCAACCTATGTATGCCTCAGTGCATACAATTTTCATAACCTGGATTGAACACACTATTTTTCTTTGTTAAAGCTACGTGTATATGCACTTTTCTTTATACCAACCCACGTATACTTCTGTGTATAATGTTCTTCGGAATGTGATCAGACTTAGATTCAGATCTGAGGCTTTCAATCAGACATTTTCTCAGGAGTGCAGAACCTTTAGCCAGTCAGTCAACCTTAATCATGTTTTCTCAATCATTGATTAGATTTTTTCAAGATCAACTTAGCAGCATACTCAATATTCAAATAACCCAGAACTTCAATAAGACTTCATTGAAAAATAGCCAACAAAAGGAAGGAATCACTGTAGTAACATCTGCAATAAGCTTCAGAAAACCCTAACTGCCATACGCGCTTTTCATGAAGCGAACCTGCGTACATACATGCTTTTATTGAGACCAACTAGCCTATAGATATGTAAAAGTAAATATTGCAGAATAGAGAAGATATATAAAATTTACCCAAATTTCTTCGTTTTCTTTAGCAGACTTGCACCAGTTCTTCATCATTTCTTCAGTAGATCATACTAGAGCTTCATCATCTTCAGATCTATAGATCGTGAACCATAATTATATCCATGGGTGCATCATAGGTTTAGATCTATCAATTAAAAACAGAGTTCATCCATGCAAATATTCCTTAGAGAAATTTATTCGTTAACAACCCCTCCTCATGCACACTTTGCATTATGATCTTCTTCTCCTTATATAGATTTAGATTTTACCAATACCATGAGTCAAAACCACTCAACTGCTGATGGTAATCCTAGACAGAATCAAATAGATAATACAACACTCAATATTTTGGGCTAATACCATGGTAAAGCCCCCTGGTATTATAATTTTGGAGCATAAATAGGCATACACGACTTGGCCTATACAAACTCGCGTATACATTGTGACATATTAAAAATAACCAATCAGCTGCACAAAAATTCTGAGAGACTATTGAGATTCTTCATACAGATAGTTTCTTTGTCCTTTTCCAGAGAGTTTCCATCAAGGACAATCAATTTAATATTATATAACACAAGAAACATATTGCCAAAAATCTCCCCCTTTGGACTTGATGGCAACCATAATCATTAGAACATTAGGCATCTGTATTCAACCATCCTCAGAATTCTCCCCCTTTGACATCAAGGGAAAAGGTCACATCAACATCCCTTGTATAGAAATTACCATGCTCCCCCTGAGTTCATTCTTGAATATTAAGACATATTTTTCAAAGAAATACATGAATTTTCAACCGAGTATGACGTTTCCTATCACCAATTACTCATACTTGCATCAATGATCCAACTAAGTGGATTTACATATTTGACTCAAATACCCAACCAAGTGGGTGTAAAAATTTAGAATGAACTACCCAACCAAGTGGTTTACGAATTGGAACAAGTCCTTACATGTCTGAATATAACAATTTACATCATAGATCTCAACATGACCTTTTCACCAAATGAATTTTTATAAACAAGACCAATGAATCTTAATCATGAGATCAGACCACAACAAAAACTTTGAATTCCAACAAGGCATCCTTTCCCATAGGACAAGTGCTCCCCCTTAGCTTGTGCACCCAGAGATACCCAACAACACTGCAATTGTTCTGAAAATGCTGACCCAAAAAATTGTGCTAGAAAAAACCCATACGTGGTTTTATGTATATAAACTCGCATATATACGTGACTATCCTTTCTGAAATCCACGTATCCAATTTAATCTTCTGAATTTAAGCAGATCTGATCTTCTAAGCATATTCTTCTAAGATCTGATCATATTCATTCCAAGTTAAGAAATTTCAAATTCTTGCTGCATAACATAAGAAAATTTCGAACTCATGGACTCTTCATTACTTCGAAAAATGATGTTATCAACATATACAACCACAGTCAATAGTTTATCATTTTTAGTTTTTTTGTATAAGTTGCTATCAGCAGATCCATTTGAAAATCCTTGTTGATGAAGATATTTGTCAAGACGATAATACCATGCCCTTTGAGCTTGATTGAGACCATATAAAGCCTTTTTAAGTTTACAAACAATTTTTTCATCATTGCCAAAAATGAATCCTTCTGGTTGTTCTATATAAACTTCTTCTTCTAGATCACCATTGAGGAAATCAGATTTAACATCCATTTGATAAAATTTGATTTGTTGAAAGCTTTAAAAATCAAGAAACATTATGATGGCTTCAAGTCTAGCTACAAGAGCAAATGTTTCTTCAAATTCTATACCTTCTTGTTGAGCATAACCTTTACAAACAAGTCTAGCCTTATTTCTAATAACATATCCATTTTCATTTAACTTGTTTTTGAATATCCATTTTGTTCCAATAACATTTTTATCATGAGGTCTTGGAACTAGTTCCCAAGTATGATTCTTTTCAATTTTATCAAGTTCTTCATTCATGGCTTGTATCCAAAATTCATCTTTGCTAGCTTGATTGACATTTTGTGGCTCAATGGTGGATAAAATTGCTAGATAACTAGTCAACCCTACAAGAGTTCTTCTTGTTTGGACACCTAATCCATTTTCTCCCAAAATTTGAGATTTTTCATGATTATTTTGAACATATCTAGATGGAGCCTTTTCAAATAGATCTGCTTCTGCTGCTTCATTGGGTTCACCTTCTATATTATCTCTATTAGATGCACGAAGATATACATCATCATTATCTTCATTTGTTGTTTGTATTTTCCCTTTTGGAGCTGAGAGAGATTCATCAATTACAATGTCAATGCATTCAACAATCTTCCGAAGTATTTTATTGTAGCATTTATATGCTTTACCTCTAGAAGAGTAAACAAGAAATATTCCTTCATCTGCTCTAGGTTCAAAATTGCCAAGTTTTTCATCATTTTTCATGATAAAAAATTTTCTTCCAAAAACTTTAAAATGCTTTACAGTGGGAAGATTACCATACCAGAGCTCATATGGAGTTTTATCACTCTTTACATGAACATGTGCTTTGTCAAGAATATTTACCGTAGTATGTGTTGCTTCTCCCCAAAATGTGTCAGGTGTTCCTGAATCATCAAGCATAGCCCGAGCCATTTGTTGAACTGTTCTATTCATTCTTTTTGCTATGCCATTTTGTTGTGGGGTACCAACTATAGAAAACTCTCCTTTTATGCCATGTTGTTCACAAAAATAAAAGAATTCATCTGAGATATATTCACCTCCTCGATCAAATCTAAGACACTTGATTTTTAGATCTAATTCGTTTTCAACCAGTGCTTTGAAGATCTGAAATTTTTCGAATGCTTCATCTTTGTGTTTTAGCAACCCAATCCAACACATTCTAGAGAAATCATCAATAAATAGAATATAGTATTTTTCTCCATGGGGTGACCTTTTTCTCATAGGTCCACATAAATCAGTATGAATGAGTTCAAGATGCTTACTTGCTAATCCTTCTTCGGCATTAAATTGCACTTTGCATTGCTTACTGAATTGGCAAGATTTGCATATGGTACTCTTAGGCAGAGTAATATTGGGAAGATCATGAACAACTTTGAGTCTGCTAGATTTTTTGATTTGAGAGAAGCTCAAATGCCCCAATATTCTATTCCATAACCAATTTTCTGAATATTTACCCAAGTAACATTGTTCTTTACAGCTTTTAAATACATACAAATTGCTTGGTGTTCTATTTCCTTATATAATTGTTTTTCCTGTATCAAGATCATGTACCACACATTATTTTGAGCTAAAGACAAATCAATTCCTTGATCACACATTTGAATTACACTTAACAGGTTATGCTTTAATCCATCCACATACATAACATTGTTAGCTTTCACCTTTTCCTTTAGAAAAACAGAACCTTTTCCCTTAATGATAGCAGGAGTATCATTTCCAAATGTAACATTCTTTTCTCTTTCTAGAGCATTGTATGCAAGAAAGTTTATTTCTGTCACCTGTCATGTGTTTTGAGCATCCATTATCAATGTACCATTGATTTTCTTCTCCTTCTGCAAATAAGGCTATGCCACAGTTCTCAACCTGTAATTCCTTCTTTCTCCATACTTTGGAAGCTGAAGGTATATGCTCTTTTGGCTGAATTTTGCTCCTACAATCAAATTCTTCATGACAAAAGTTATTGCAATAAGCACTTTCAAGTTCATTTTGAAGAGGAGAAAAGTTTTTATATGTATTATTCTTTATTCCAGTATCAATTCTTTTCTTTATTGCTTCTCTAGTCATGATGGTTTTGTATGCAACACATTGAATAGCTTTATGACCAAAATTATGACATGAGAAACATTTTCCATTGAAGAAGAAATTTTGCGATCATGGAACCTTCTATTTGTGTTTACCTATTGGTTGGTATTTCTCTAAAAGGTATTCCTGTTAGTGTTCTTTGTATTGAGGTGGTCATGCTTTACTTGTAAAGTTTCTTTATTTCCTTGCTGAGTGGCAGAATGTTGCAGGCTAGATGTAGCTGCTTTTAGATAGTTTGGTGCTAAGGACTGAGAAGTTTCTCTGACATATCCAAGAACTGTCTTTATAAGAGGAGAGCGTTGTACCTTTATAATTTCATCTAAGGTTTTAGATCCTTTAGAAAATCTAAGATTCAAAGTCTTTACGTTCTCAATTTCTTTTCCTAGACTTACTATTTCACATTCCAATTTCTCATTGTGTTTCTCCTTTTCTTCAAGCTGATTTCTTAGAGTTTTCATGGATATTTTGTTTTCTTCCAAGCATATTTTGAGCTGATTGATTTCTTCAAGAAAATCATTGTCTTCTACAACATCCATAAATGTATCCTTTTCTTCCCTAGACACTTTTTCAAATGCCATGAGAAGTATAAGATCTTGATCAGATTCTTCTTCATTGTTTGATAACCCATCACTATCTTCATTAGTATAATAACTTTTTATAGTGCTAAACCAATTCTTATTTCTTCTTGCTACTTCCTTTCCTTTTCATGTGTTTCTTTATGAGGACACTTAGTAGCATAATGACCAACTCTTCCACAAGAAAAACATTTGAAAGGAAGCTTACCTTTGAACCTTCTAGTGCCAAGTTGGAGCTTCTTTACAAAATTTACCTCATATTCTTTTGAAACATACCCTGATCCTTCTATTTCTTGTACTTATTTTCCTTTCATAGAATCTCTTGTTGGCCACCTATAAAATTTGTTCTATCAAAAGGTGGCCAAAACATTTTTTAGCCTTAAAGAAACAATTTTATTGCCAAAATTTTATCTCTTAAAGCCTCTTGAAGAATTCACGCCCTTGTCTAAAAATCTTTGTTGTTGTTTCCCTTCACAACTCAGAAATTCTACTAAAAATCCATGAGAAAAGACTGCTACAAAATCCCATTTTCTCCCCTTCGTCCACTCAGAAACTAACCTTCATTTTTACTCTCTTTTTCCCCATCATTTTCCTCTATTTTCCATTTTTCCTCATCTCCCCTTCATAGAATCCATATTGAAGAGTTTAAAACTCCTCTTTGAACTCTACCGAAACCTCCAAAATCCATTGAAAACTTGAAAAATTCATAAAAAATAAGTTTTTTTTACCATAGGCTTAAGCCCCCTTGGGACAAGTCTTAAACTCCTTCCCCTCCATGTGCCCCAGTGCTAGAACCAAGTGCTAAGGGTCCCAAGCGCTTATCACATCGGAGCAAATCACAGAGCCTTGTTGTTTTCGTTAAACAAAAGATCTGATGCCGATTAGCCCCGCGCATTATATCCCCCGATCATATTATCATTCCATGTAGACCAAGCGCTAACACCTCTCAGCACTAATCGCATCGCAAAATCCCAGTGTGCAAGTGTATTTTCCATGTTTCAAAAGTTCCAATGCGATTAAATCCCTTTTGTTAAAACCCCGCCCCCTCTGCTTTTTATTCTATATAGCCTGCACCTGGGACCAAGAGTTTAAATCCCAAGGTGCTAATCACAAAGGTTTCAAATGGTTAGATTAAAAGACCAGGCCCAACAGTTCTGATGCGATTGGCCCTTTATCATATAAAGCCCCGAGCCTTTTATCATTTCATATAATCAAAGCCCCCACAGTTGGGCGCGATGACCCTTCCATATATATATTAATCCACCTGACAACAAAACTTTGTTTTATATTGAAAGTTTGGGTTTTTTATATGTTTTTCACTGAAGCATAGTTAAAGCAATATCTGTCGTCGATCTGGAGCTGATCGAACGGCCCGTGCAACATTGCATGGCAAGTTTTATTGAACACATTCAATATCTCTCCACCCCCGATGAGCCATCCCTCCAATTCACACCCCACCATTGATCTGAACCTTAGATCAAAGGCTAGCACTCAATCACTCTATCACACCCCAAGTTATTTACCCTGCCGATGCATTTGCCTCCGATTGCATCTAGACCATCCACGTGTCAAAATCAGATGGTCCAGATTGCATTTCCCGATCTTGGTTTAAATTCATGCAACCCCCACCATTGATCTCTGTGTGATCGACGGATCTGTCTTATTTTCATCCTCCGCTCTCCTTTTGACCGCCTCCAATGAATGCCAACTTTTGCATGATGCCATCCAGTGACCATGCTCTCTCCCCATGCCCTATGAAGTAGTTTACCAAAAGAACAGAGGATTTTATAATATAGTTTTGTATTTTGCAGGTGTTGAATGGGTTTTTCTATCATATTAAAGAGAAAGCCAAAGGCTGGTAATGACGATTCCCACGCCTTTGATTCATCAAAGGGAACCATTCACAGGGTTCTAATCCATGCCTCGTCAATACTTCATGGGCATTGATGCCATACGAGCCCTGTGCGGCCCTACACATCAACAAGACACACAACAGTGCATAAAATAATTAAAAAGAGTATCAGTGTCAAAGAAAAACACAGTAGAACAGAGGATTGAGAACAATTTTGAGGGATTATGGCCTTAATGGACAATCAGATGCCTAATCCACTCAATTAAAGACAGCATGAAGACCCAAAGACACAGATTAAGCCTAATCTTCCCTAAAACACTGAACTAAAGTTAACTAAAGGTGTTTTAGGATTAAACAAAGAAATCTATCAGTCCGAGAAGCCTCCACCGCCACAACAGAGGCCAATTGAACCCTTGCCAGTGCCAAAAGGCAACCTTTCCAGATACCAATGACACCTGCAACCACACAGAAATCAAAGAAGGCCTAGTAATTACCTGAACAAGAGGTTTTCGCCTAAAGATAGCTAAACAATTAATACAAATCAAAGATCTTATCTCTAATTGTTGGAAAAACTATTTTTAAAGATTAAGAACAGCCCAAAAGCAAATCTTTTCAATCATTAGGCCTCAGAGAACAGAAACAGAGTTACTTCAACATGACAGAGAGCCTCAAAAGTCAACAAAGTCTCCCACCGAGCTTAATTCATAAATGTAAATTGATTAAATACAGACAGATCATCTATAAACTTCCTCATTGAGCCCCTCAAAGGCTAAGAAGTATTAAGTCTGTATTAATTGACTCATGAGAACTATTATTAGATCCCACCTCCTCATTATTCTATAAATACTTCTGTAGAAGATGAGCAATTGTTGGTCTCTGGACATCTGATTGCATGTAATAGTTTTCTGAAGCTAATGATGCCCTGTTTGAAAATTGAAGATACATAAGCTTATATGAGAAGTTTGAAGTTGTAGAGACCAACCGGGCTTGCCGATTGTAACTGGTTTGAACATCAAATACAAGATGTTGATTTATGGGATCTTGATTTATGTCAATGGTGATGTGTTCCTCACTGTTAATTGTTATTTTATTTAATGTTTTCACTCTGTCCACTTTCTCTGATAAAGAACAGCAAACATAGAGCTAGGATTTACTCTCGACAGTACCCTAATCTTACTGAAAGCTTTATTTATATGTTTTCTTCATTTTAAAGTTCTCTTTAAAGTGTATATTAAAGCAGGTTTGTTTCAAAGTACTTGCCTAATCTAGATTGCTCTTTGTGATTATTATCTGTGTTTTCCTTTAGAATATGTTGAAAGCAGGGTAGTTTCGAAGCACTCACCTGATCTTAAGCTATTCCAACTGTTTTTAAAAATGTTTTTAATTGAAATTACTTCAATGCAGGCTAGTTTCAAAGCATTTACTTGATCTCAGAATACTTTTATGTTTTTCCCTAAGTACATGCCGAAGCAAGATAGTTTGAAAGCACTTACTTGATCTTAAGCTGTTCATTATTGTTCATTTGTTTTATTCTGCATTTCCTATATGTTTCATTCCATAAAATCAACTTAAGAGATCCTTTTACATATGTGACTTTCCCCATGGATCCTTCTTGAACCTTGTTCTCCAATTAAAATCCTCCTATGACTCCATAGCCCAATGGGTTAAAATTGTTTTTGCCTTTTCTGTCAGTCGAATCATTCCTTCATTTGCATACATCTTCACCCTTTATTTTGAACTGCCTTCACCTTCATCATGTCTTTGCCCAACCAAAAAACAAAAAAAACCCATGCTCTTCATAACTAGCCTAATATCACATTTCCAGTTTTAAAGATCACATCTTTAAACTCATTCATAGAGAGATCCCTCTCTGGATTAAGGAGGGCTAGATCATTGAATCCCAAAGCGGTTTGATGTTGTCTTATCTTTTGGTCTTGCCAATCTGGCCAAAACATAGGAACCCCAACATAATAGAGACTCCACTGGGGAACTTGCGTGCATTTTATCTTACACACCCTTAGGCACTCAAAAGACCCAAAATCTCTGGTTAGATTGGTATCTCATTGCTGAATGGTGGACAACAGCCTACTTCAAACAGTTAATTCATCCACCTGGCGACTCCACACTCAGTAACTCTCAAAGACTCCACTAGAGGAAGAACCTGAAATATGGCCAAGCTCATAGAAGGGTAGAACATATGGGTTGGATCTGGTTTAAAGAATTCATTTTTTTTATCTATCACTATGTTCTATCCTGATTTAAGCCTAATCAAGTGTACAAAGATGAAACCCACATTGAGTATGGGAAGGAACTCAGACCTAAGTCTTTAGACCATGAGCAGACCTATACTCCTGTGAAAAACTTGGTGGAAAAAGAGCCTCATGTTGTATCTCCCACTCCTAAATAAGATTCAAGTAGCCATGAGCCTCCTGTCACACTACCCACACCCACAAAGGTCATAGAGAGATACAAGCCCCTGGTTTTACCTCTTATCTTCTAGCCCCTTCCTACAGAACTTATAAACAAGCTACCCCTTTTGAATGGAGGAAATTCAAAAATCACTACTGAGCAGTATGTCTGAAAGCTCAAGGATGTACTTGAATTATATGAAATAGAGGAATATGATGTGCGTATTAGAATGTTTGCTTGTCATTACAAGGAAATGCAAAGAGTTGGTTTTAAAACCTTCCAGCTGCAAGCATCTTCTGCTTTCATCAATTTGCTCAAGTTTTCCTTGATAGATGGGCAGTCCTGGTAAATGTCTTCCTCATCCTAGAAGAATATCAGAATTTGAGAAGACATCCGGAAGAGACAGTACAAGAGTTTTCAGCTAGGTTCAATAAGGTGTACAATGCGATACCTTATGATGTAAAACCACCTTTGTGATGGGCTCTACTGCACTATCCTAGTTCTTTTGACCCCGAAGTGGAATTCCATATAAGAGAAAGAGAGCTTTTGAGCCTGGAGGAAATGTAGAGCATAGAAATTACTATCGAATACAATATAAAGTGTAGGGAGGAAAGATTGAAAGTAGCAAAGAAAGACCATGCAGAGCAAACAAGGCATACCTCTTTAGAAAACAAGCTGGAAAGATTGAGAGAGACTGCCAACACCGTACTGAACACAGAAGAGGAAGAATATGAGGCTGAAACCAAAAATGATGATTTGAAAAGACCTGCTCCTTGTCCTCAGGAAAGACAAACCAGATCACTGCAAGACAGAAGCCACATGCCAAGCATGTGTGATGAACTATAGTTTAAATCAGAAGACGAACTTGCAAATTATTTTGAAGAAGGACTGACTGAGTTTCCAGAGGGTTTGACGGATAACGTTGCTTAAAATTATGATTTATCTAATGATGATTTGTCTGATGATGATTTTTTCCAAAAGGAAGCCAAGCTTGCATGGCCATCATTAGTAGATTCAGGGGAGGAAGATCGTGACCATCAACTTCAAGGAAATGATGAGCCAATGCAGGCCATATATGATAATGTTGAAGAAAGAGTTGAAAGCATGATAGCAAATGAAGATTCATTGAGGCTTCACTCTATTATATATCAAATCATCAGTAATACTTTCAAAGAAGATGGAAGACAGCAACTCTTCAGCGCAGAGGAAAAGGAATAAAAACATGAAGAAAATATTGAGCAAGATGAATATCTGGAGCCTTCGTCTGAAGGGTTCAAGGTAATCAAAGCAACTCCTGCTCAAGAATATCTAATTTTTTTCACAGAGTTCAGTTCACTCCAACATAACCGGCCAGGGTTAGAAGAGGACATCGCTGCCATATATGATGAGCCCTCCAGTTCAGGCTGCAATGAAGATGAGGGAAACCTTATTTCGCACATACATCTTTGTCTTGATCCTGTGGAGGAAGAGGTTTTCCTAGTTGATGCTCATCTGCCAAATACTCCCATCTAGGAAAGGGATGAGTGTGATTATAGAGGCCACACTACAGATGCAGTGATTGAAGCCACCCAGGATGTAGACAGCTTACCAGTCATAGGAGGCTTTGAAGAAGAAACTTTATATCATGTTCAGATTGATCCTGTGGCAGAATATATGGAGGCCCTAATTGGCTCAGTTCCTCAAGCATTGATCCTCTACAAGAGCTGTGCACATCAAAAGTGGTCACAACTGGTGGTGGCCTTAGTTTTGAAGATCCACATGCAGAGCACCTTATGGTTGTCTCTAATAAGCAGTCAGTTCTTCTGCCCCTTTTTGTTGTTTCTTGACTGGTTACACTAGCATTATTGTATCACCTATAACATTAGAGATTTCCAAGTAGAGTAGGGTAAGTTAGATAGCAATAAGCTCAACCTTCTGAGAATTTTAGTTAGTTGTTGATTTTTGTCTTGAAGAGAAGAGGAAAAATATAAAAACAGATGAAAGAAAAAAAAAGAGGGCAGATTGTAAAAAACAATAAAGGTACAGCCCCATACAAAAAAAATAAAAAGAAAAAAGAAAGAGAAATAAACTCCGAAAGTGTGCAAGCTTAAATGCCACTCCTAAAAAACACATTTCTAGTTAGTCAAATAGCCTAATCTTGACTAATTAGTTCTAAATTTACTACCGATAGGATAGTGAATTCGATTTTCCAAATTGCTTAATCTTGGCTTATTAGTAGGTAGATTAGGCTAGAAATTAAAGTTTCAAACATGCTCAAAATCTGAACCTAAGTTTCCAAAGAGAATGACTCAAATCTGTTTCAAATTCTGAGTGAAAAAACATGTAAATCTAGCTCTAATTAGCTCAAAATATGAACGAGAGAACAAGGAAGAAACAACTCAAACAAGAGTCAAAACGGAGCTGTAAAAAGGTGAAGGAAGTGCTTGAACTTTCAGATCTTAAGCCTTCCATTTTGATTTAAATTTTCTGCAAAATAAATATCTATGTGCAGCTATCAAGTCAAATAGTTTAATCTTGACTTGACTGTTTTTAAATTTCTGTTGTAGAATTTAGAGAATAAAATCTGTTAG
Source organism: Pinus albicaulis (assembly GCA_034641835.2). Lineage (NCBI taxonomy): Eukaryota > Viridiplantae > Streptophyta > Pinopsida > Pinales > Pinaceae > Pinus > Pinus albicaulis. The sequence goes on from CM076579.1 coordinate 1,271,919,108, forward strand.
ACAGTTTAATCCCAACAGATGGTAGATTAGGTAGAGAATTATATGGACTCAACTGTTTAATCTGAGTCCATGGAGAATTAAGGAGTAGAAAAAGATTATATTTCCTGTTTTCAAAAGAATAAAATGTTGTAAAATATTTTTCCAATCCAAGTGCACTCTAATGAAGAAAAAATGTTAGATCAGTAGGATTGGGTAGGTAGAAAGCTTGTTGATGAAGATCCATTGTTTTTTATAGTCGCTAATATGTTTTCAGAACAAAAGAAGATCATCTAAGGAAAGAAAGGCAGCCCAATGGATAAATCATTGATTAGCCTCCTAGAGAAATGCAGGTCTGAGGTTCTTGATGCATTCAAGAAGGCACCATCCCCAAGTGGAGCCATTGTTGGCCACCTATAAAATTTGTTCTATCAAAAGGTGGTCAAAACATTTTTTAGCCTTCAAGAAACAGTTTTATTGCAAAAATGTTATCTCTTGAAGCCTCTTGAAAACCTCATGCCCTTGTCTAAAAATCTTCACTGTTGTTTCCCTTCATAACTCAGAAATTATGCTAAAAATCCATGAGAAAAGAGTGCTGCAAAATCCCCTTTTCTCTCCTTCCTCCACTCATAAGCTAACCTTCATTTTTACTCTGTTTTTCCCCATCATTATCCTCTATTTTCCATTTTTCCTCATCTCCCCTTCATAGAATCCACCTTGCAGAGTTTAAAACTCCTCTTTGAACTTTGCCGAAATCCCCAAAATCCATTGAAAACTTGAAAAATTCATAAAAAATAAGTTTTGTTTACCACAGGCTTAAGCCCCCTTGGGCTAAGTCTTAAACCCCTTCCCCTCCATGTGCCCCAGCACTGGAACAAAGTGCTAAGGTTCCCAAGTGCTTATCGCATCAAATCAAATAACAGAGCGTTGTTGTTTGCGTTAAACAAAAGCTTCGATGCCAATTAGCCCAACGCATTGTATCCCTTGATCATATTATCATTCCATGTAGACCAAGCGCTAACCCCTCTCAGCGCTAATCGCATCGCAAAATCCCAGCACGCATGTCTATTTTCCATGTTTCAAAAGTTCTGATGCGATTAAATCCCTTTTGTTAAAACCCCACTCCCTCCGCTTTTTATTCCATATAGCCTGCACTCGAGACCAAGAGTTTAAATCCCAAGGTGCTAATTGCAAAGGTTTCAAATGGTTAGATTGAAAGACTGGGCCCGATAGTTCCGATGCGATTGGCCCTTTATCGTATAAAGCGACTGGCCTTTTATCATTTGATATAATCAAAGGCCCCGCATTCGGGTGCCATGAACCTTCCATATATATATATATATATATATATATATATATATATATATATATATATATATTAATCCGCCTGATAGCAAAACTTTGTTTTATATTGAAATTTTGGGTTTTTTATATGTTTTCTGCCGGAGCATAGTTAAAGCAATATCGGCCATCGATCTGGAGCCGATCGAACGGCCCGTGCAACATCGCATCGCAAGTTTTATTGATCATGTCCAATATCTCTCCACCCCCGATGAGCCGTCCCTCTGATTCATGCCCCACCATTGATCTGATCCTCAAATCAACGGTGAGCACTCAATGGCTCTATCGCACCCCAAGTTCTTTATCCCGCCGATGCATTTTCCTCCAATTGCATATAGACCATCCATGTGTCCAAATCGGACAGTCCAGATCGCATTTCCCGATCTTGGTTTAAATTCATGCGACCCCCACCATTGATCTCTGCACGATCGACGGATCTGTCTTATTTTCCTCCTCCACTCTCCTTTTGACCACCTCCAATGAATCCCAACTGTTGGATGATGCCATCCAACAACCATGCTCTCTCCCCTTGCCCTCTGAAGCAGTTTACCAAAATAACACAGGATTTTATAATATAGTTTTATATTTTGCAGGTGTTGAATGGGTTTTTCTATCATATTAAAGAGAACGCTGAAGGCTGGTAATGACGATTCCCACGCCTTTGATTCATCAAAGGGAACCATTCATAGGGTTCTACTCCATGCCTCATCAATACTTCATGGGCATTGATGCCATACGAGCCTTGTGCGGCCCTGCACATCAACAAGACATAGAGGAGTGCATAAAATAATTAAAAAGTGTATCAGTGTCTTAGACAAACACAGTAGAATAGAGTATTGAAGACAGTTTCGAGGGATTATGGCCTTAATCGACAATCAGACGCCTAATCCACTCAATTAAAGACATCATGAGGACCCAAAGACACAGATTAAGCCTAATCTGCCCTAAAACAATGAACTAAAGTGAATTAAAGGTGTGTTAGGATAAAAAAAATAATTCTATCAGTTCGAGAAGCCTCCACCACCACAACAAAGGCTAATTGAACCCTTGCCAGCACCAAAAGACAACCTTTCCAGATACCTGTTGAGTCCCAAACTTGCATCTTTCTTATACACCTTTCTAGACCTTTTCCATTCACCTGGACCTTCTAAGTCATCAATATCATTGCATATTAATTATAAAAGAGCATTTAAAGTGGTTTTTAACTATGTTTTGTGTCTGCTGTTTGAATTAGATTTTTTCTCAATAAGCTGCGGAATCTTGTCACTTTCCGCAGCTGCTGCAACTTTCTGCAGCCATTTTGTTAAATTCTATATTGCAGATGTCTTCAGGAAAATCGAGCCACATGGGCAAGTTGGAAATGACATGGACATGGATCGAGTCCTATTGGCTCAGTCGAATTCACCTAAGAAGGCTGTGGTCAAAGGTAGCCAAGTGGTGGTCAACCGAAGAGTCCCACGGTGACAGAACTCTGTTTTTCATCACGTGAAGAGTTGTGTGGCCATTTCTAAAACACGGGAGACATATCAACACTTGTAAACGGCTCCGTAAGCCGAATCCAACAGCCACTTTCCATAGATTTAATCTTCACGACAGCCATGATGCTAGATTTCTGGACGTGGTTGTTCACGTGTCTTCTATCAGCGCAAAATTTAGGGAATTATTTATATCACCCTCTGTTATAAATAATGCGTTCTCATATGCATAATAGTTAGCTCTGTAATGTAATTGCGTTGCCACTGTGCTGTGACATTATTTCTCTGTTATGACCGCATTTTGAATATATAAGAAGACTCTGTTCATAAGCACAATTTGTGTTTGATAGCTGCTTCCCGAGGATTGTGCAGAGGGCCCCTGCACATGCCAAGTTTTGTGTATTACTGTATAGTTTCATGCTTCATTTCCTTACGTTCATTGAGCCATAGTCATTCACATATATATATATATATATATATATATATTACATCTTTCATGGTATTTACGTTTCATCTTTGTCCATAATCTTTCATGCTTTACGTTTTACTTCTGTCCATAATCTTTCATGCTTTATATTGTTGTTAACTGATCAGTGTTTTTGTTCTAGATTACAATAGGCAGCCCGCGCATTTGCACATCATTTTATAATGACTAATGACATGGAATCAATCTTGTCCTTCTGCTGATTTCTTTTTCTTAGTTTTTAATTCCAGCATTGTTTTATTCATTTCAGTTTTGTACATTTGCTTTACTAGTTAGATTAGATATTAAATTGCTCATGTCATTATCAGTTACCTCCGAAAGCCATAGCGAGACTAATGGTGAGGGATTGAAGTATGAGTGTGTAGTTTTATATTAGTTTATTTTTCTGCAAGTTAGATATTAAATTGCTCATGTCATTATCAGTTACCTCCGAAAGCCATAGCGAGACTAATGGTGAGGGATAGAAGTATGAGTGTGTAGTTTGATATTAGTTTATTTTTCTGCATGTTAGATATTAAATTGCTCATGTCATTATCAGTTACGTCCGAAAGCCATAGCGAGACTAATGGTGAGGGATTGAAGTATGAGTGTGTAATTTGATATTAGTTTATTTTTCTGCAAATTAGATATCAGATTGCTCAAGTTGTTTATGATTACCTCTGAAAGCCATAGCGAGACTAATGGTGAGGGGTTAGAATATCAGTTGATGTAATTTGATTTTAGTTTTACTTTACTTGTAATATTTTCTTTGAGTACAATTTCTTTTGTGTTTAGACAGCAGCAAGGGGAATGGTTTTCATGATCAATAGTTCACTGTTTGTTTAACTAGAATAGTGGCACATTTTCATTTCCTTTTAGGAATTAATTTTGTCATTGTATGTTTCAAAATCCTTTTGAAGTTTGAATTTTGGGAAATCATTATAAAGGACATCATTGCCTTGAACAATCATAACCATACTTGTCTTTTAGAATTTCTATCTCACATTAGGAAACCAACCAAGATAAATAAAAAAAAAACCCAAAAACGACAAAAAGTAAGAGATAGGTTATCTTGCACATATAGTGCGCCACACTTTGTCAGCTTACGAATCCCGGATTGAAAAATTAATGTAGCAATTTAGGACACACTAAATTGACCAAACATTTTGGCACCGTTGCCGGGGAATTGTAACTAGGTAGCCAATTTCTTAAAAAAAAACAATAAAAAGAAGGGAAAACTTGATAACTTCTTGAAGTATGCTCTCCTCTTGCACCTAGTGTGATTTGGAGGATCAGAAAAGAGAGTTATTGGTTAATTAATTTCTTAAGTATGCTCTCTTCTTGCACCTAGTGTGACCTGGAAGATCAGAAAGAGTATTATTAGCCCAACTTAAAAAAGAAATAATAAAAATGACATGCATAGAGCAAGAGATTCTAGGGGAAGGTTTGTAGCTAGAGCCAAGAGTTCGATTTTCACAACTCCATCTTCTTCAAGGCATAGAAAAGATTCACCACCATCCACCCCTAGCCTTAAGATTCTTGGAATTCAAGGAGCAGCTGAATTAGAGGATTCTCCTATACCACCTACTAAATCTCATTTAGAAGAGGACCATTTCTTTACTTCTACATGAGAGTATATTGTAATCAAAGAAGTAGAATCACCTGAAGAAGAAAAGGAAGAAACTCCCTCTCATCCTCCCTTGATAGAAGAACCAAAGGAATTTGAGGACTCTAAAGAAACTATCATGGCAGAGGAAATAATAGATGGATTCAGAGGTAGAGGTAGAGGTGGAGGAGGAGGGAACAATGGAGACAACAATGGTGAAGGTAATAATGGAAGAAATAGGGAAGGAGAAAACTTGTTTGGATTCCCTATAGTTGATGAGGAAACTCATACAACGATGAAAAACATCTCACCATCTGTCCTCCCCAACTTCTATGGATTGCGAAGTGAGGATCCTGAAACATTTCTATTTGAGTTTGAAGTCGTGTGCCGAACCATTGACTATATGGAAGACTCTCAAAAACTCAAACTGTTTCCTTCAACATTGAAGGGAGCCGCTTTGAAATGGTTCATGGGATTAGCCACCCAATATATTAGGACTTGGAATGATATGAAACAAAAATTTTTGGATAGATAATTGGACTATTGCATGCCCACTAATCACAAGGATGAGGTATTCAAAATGGTGTAAAAAGAAGATGAAAATTTGGAGGATTTACTTGAAAGATTTCAATACAACTTAAAAAGAGAAAATATGAACAACTTAGATCAGGAAAATTTGAAAGCCCTTCTATTAAAAGTCATTAGAGATGAATGGATAGATATTTTAAACATCATGGGGAAAGGAGACATTTCTCAACTTCCACTTCATGACATAACAGAACTATGTGTCCATCTCTCAACGGGAAAATCAAAAACGGGAAAAGGGCCTAGAGATCCTTCTCTTATCAGGGCTAACAAATCTGCAACTGGATCAGTAAGTAGGGCAGAGATTGGAAATACGCTTGATGAATTTAAAACTGATATCCTAGGGAGCCTTAGTGTTTCCTTCAATTCCTGGACTCAAAGCTGTCTTTCAAGAAGATCCAAATTCAGTAGAATCTCTCTATCTTTTTGCAAGAAGACCTTGGCAGGGGCAACAAACTCAAGGGTTTAACAACCCAATGAATTCTCAACCCCCACCAAATTGAAATCCTTGGCAACAACCTTGGCCCCAACATCAAAATCCATATAAGCCATGGGTACAAGGGATGCAAAATCCTTATGGGAGATTTTCTCAACTTTATCAATATCCTCCATCTTTTCAAAATCAACAAGCTCCACAACTTCCAAACCCAAATCCACAACTTTCATTGCCATTTTCACAACAACAACCTTCTCAACAAAATATAAATCCTCAACTCATGCTTCCATTCCAGAAAAAGACAAATCAACCTCCAGCCTAGCCATTACCAAATCCTAATAATAAAAATCCTCAGAATACTTACATGATAGAAGGACAACAATTTCCTACCTATATGATTGCTCCTTTCAATGATGTACAACTCAGGTCTGGTAGAGTTTTAGAAAAACCTTCTATAGATGTCCAAGAGCAAGATACCTCTGAGGAGGACTCTCTTAAAGCCAATAAGGGTTCTAAGGAAGCATCTCTTCAAAACTCAAACATTCAAAAAGAGAAAGAAAAGTTAACCCCCACAACTCCTATAGTTGAGCAACCTGCATCTTCATCCACACCTACTTTCCTTGAAAGATTACAAATTGATAAAGGGGTGGAAAAACAAATCTTGTTACCTAAATATGATTTTCTAGATGAATTAAATAATGTTTGTATCAAGATTCCCTTGCTACAAGCCATTCGAGAGATTCCTATTCTAGCAAAAACAATAAAGGAGTTGACTCTCAAAAGACCAGGAAGGAAACTAAGAGATACAAGAAGAATCCACCTGGTAGGAAAAATTGCAGATATCATGATGGGAAAAATTACCATGCAGAAGTATGTAGATCCAGGTAGTCCAATTGTCAAGACACATATAAATGGGATAGAAATTCCAAACACATTGATTGACTTAGGGGCTGCTATCAACATTATGAGTAGACATACTATGGAACAGCTAAAAATTCCTAATCTTCTTTTTACACCTACTTTACTGCAACTTGCAGATTGATCAGTTATCAAACCAGATGGTGTATTAGAATATATTTCAGTCTCCTTAGATTCTTGGGAATATCCAGTAGATTTTATGATTTTGACTCGCAAGAGTAATCTAGGAGGGCACCCACTTATCTTAGGAAGACCTTGGCTAGCCACAACTGATGCTTTCATTAGTTGTAGATCTAGGGATATGTACATTTCTAATGGTAATTCGACAAAGAAATTCAATTTGTATCCTCCAGCAAAAGCAATCATAGAAGTAGGATACAATGAATGGGTTGATGATGGGGACATTATACAACCTGTCTTTACCATTTTGGAAATCAGTGAGGATAGTCAAATTCTGAACACATTAGAAAATTTTGAGACATCTTCAGAATATGACCCCACACAATTTCAGTTGGAATCTGACATAGAATATTTATCATCAAGACAAATGTCTCTTTACTCTATGGAAGAGTTTGGTAGCTCTACCATTGAGATTTTTCCAGAAAAAACATTGAATATCAACAAAAATTTGGAAAAGTCACAACAGGAAGAACTAACCAAAATCTTGCAAAAACATTCTACTGCATTTGCATGGGAGTATACTGATATGAAAGGTATTGATACTAAGACCTGCATTCATCATATCTATATTGAGGAAAACAATAGAACAATCAGACAACCTCAAAGAAGGATGAATCCAAATCTTAGGGAGATAGTGAAAGAAGAGCTCCAAAAACTACTCAATGTAAACTTCATTTATCCAATTTCAGATAGCCGATGGGTTTCTCCTTTGGTTATAGTACCTGAAAAGAATGGTAAATGGAGGGTATGCATTGATTACAGGGAATTGAACAAAGAAACTTTGAAGGATCACTTTCCTTTGCCCTTTATCGATCAGGTATTAGATACATTAGCAGGCAAAAAGTACTTTTCATTTTTGGAGGGTTTTAGTGGCTATAATAAAATACAGGTAGCACCTGAAGATCAAGATAAGACCACATTTACCTATCCATGGGGAACTTTTGCCTACCGAGTGCTTCCTTTTGGATTATGTAATGCACCCGCAACATTCCAAAGAGCAGTACTACGAATTTTTTCTGATCTAATCCATGATTGTGTAGAGGTTTATATGGATGATTTTACAGTTTATGGTAATTCATTTGAATAGGCATTAGAAAATTTGGAAAAAGTCCTTATAAGATGTAAAGAAACAAACCTTTCATTAAGCCATGAAAAATGCTTTATGATGTTTACTGAAGGTATTCTTTTGGGGCATCATATTTCAAGAGATGGGATTAAGGTTGATAGATCAAAAGTTGAAGTCATCTCCAAGTTGCCTATTCCAAATTGTAAAAGAGATGTTAGAAGTTTTCTAGGATTTACTGGATACTATAGAAGATTTATAGAAAAATTTACTAGAATAGCATCTCCATTCTTCAAATTTCTTACAAAAGACTGTGAATTCAAATGGGATCATGATTGTCAATCAGCCTTTGAAACTTTGAAAACAAGAATATCTGAAGCACCTATCTTGAGAGGACCAAATTGGAAACTTCCTTTCCATATTTCTACAGATGCTTCAGATACAGCTCTGGGAGCTGTGTTGGGTCAAAAGGATTTAGTCCCTTATGCCATTTACTATACCAGTAAAAATTTGACTCCCACAGAGTTGAACTATACTGTAACTGAAAAAGAGTTTTTAGCCGTTGTTCATGCAATTAATAAGTTTAGACATTATATAACAGGTTATGAAACTTTTATTCATACTGATCATTCTGCGATTAGATATCTAATGAACAAACCTGTTACTAATAGAAGAGTGACAAGATGGCTCCTACTTTTGCAGGAATTCAATATTACTGTGTTGGATAGAACAGGGAAACAAAATACGGTAGCTGATTTCTTGTCTAGGATTTAGATTACTAAAGAAGATTCTCTTGTAGAGGATAAGTTTCCTAATGAATACTTGTTTGCAGTAACTATTAAGACTCCTTGGTATGCAGATATTGTTAACTATTTGGTTACAGGGAAACTATCTCCACATTTATTTCCAAGTGAAAAAAGAAAGATTATTCAGGAGAGTTTAAAATATTCATGGATTTCTAACGAATTGTTTAAAACAAGGCCAAATCTTGTGATCAGAAGATGTGTCGGGGAAGATTAAATGCTTGATATCCTAAAGGCATGTCATGATGAACCATGCGGCAGACACTTTGCTGAAAAAAGGACAGCCTATAAAATCCTCTCTTTAGGATATTATTGGCCTTCCCTCTTCAAAGATGAAAAACATTATGTAAAAAGGTGTGACAGTTGCCAAAGAGTAGGGAAACCTACCCTTTCAAATGAAATTCCATTGCAACCACAGGTACTCATCAAACCCTTTGAAAAATGGGCTTTATATTTCATAGGACCTATTAATCCACCATCTAAGCAAAAGAAGTATATATTGGTTTGTACTGATAATGTTACTAAATGGGTAGAAGCCAAAGCATTAGTGTCTGCTACTGAAAATTCAGTTGTTAATTTTCTTTATGAGGATATTTTTACTCGCTTTGGTGTTCCAAGAGAAATTGTGACAGATCAGGGAAGTAAATTCACATCCAACCTAGAGGAGAAGCTGATGGAAGAATACAAAATCAAGCACAGAATATCTAATCCTTACCATCCGCAAGAAAATGGTCAAGTGGAGTCTACAAACAAAGTTCTTGAAAGTATCATCACAACCTGTTCATCTACACAGAAGAGATTGGGCAGAAAGGCTTCCTGAAGCCTTGTGGGCCTACAGAACTACATGGAGGAATACAACAGGACATTCTCCCTATGAACTTGTTTATGGGAAGAAAGTCCTACTCCCCATTGAGTTCCATGTCAAGACCTTCAAGATAGCAGTTTAGTTGGGGATGGATCTATCAGAAGCCCAAAAGCATAGAATGGAGCAGTTGAATGAACTAGATGAGATCAGACAAGAGGCAATTTTAAGAACTGATATAGTTAAATATCAAAGAGCTAAATGGCATGACAAATACATCAAAGAGAAGAAGATTCAAGAAGGATATTGGGAATTGCTATTTGACTCCAAGTTTAAAGATTTTAAAGGAAAATTTTAGACTCATTGGCTTGGGCCATATGAGATTGACAAGATCTTTAGCAATGGAGCGGTAAGAATCAAGACAATTGATGAATTTCAAACTCCTCTTATTGTTAATGGCCACAGATTAAAAATCTATCATAAGCCACTCTCAAAAGAGGATTTTTTCAAAATGTTTCAAGATAATTCTGCAATAAGGCTAGTGAAGAAGAATCCTTCTTCTCCATCAGCCTAGTCTTTGTTCTTTTTAGTTTCAAGTAAAAAAAGAAAAAAAGAAAAAAGTATAAGCTTGAAAACCAATCACTGATTGGCAGTCTTATACAGAAAATGTAGGGTGAAAATCAGGAACACCTGACACCCTATATTTTCCAAAAAAAAAAAAAAAAAGTTCTCTCTCTCTCTTATTTCACAAGTTTTATGACAACCCACTCCATTTCATTCCACTTCATTCCATTTCATTACACTACACTTCATTTAACTTTACTCCATTTCATCTATTTCATTTCATTTCATCAATAAAATTTTATTTCATGACCATTTTCATTCAGACAATTATCATCTATCCATCTCCATTCACCCAAATAATTGTTGTGTCAGTTTCCGCAGCTGACACCAGTTTTCGTAGCCGACACTAGTTTCCACAGCCAGAAGCAGTTTCTGCAGCCACCACTCTGTTTTTCAAAAATTTACAGTCAGATGTTATTTCCACAATCATGAAATCAAATGCAGGTATGAAGACATATTATGAAGACATGGGGCATTCAAAGACATCAATGAGGAGCAACTGATTGAAGACCAATGAAAAATGGCAAGAATTCCAAAGTATGAGTAAAAATTTATTTCAAATGGCATTCAAGCACATTTTTACATAGTTATAAACCATAGATCCATTATAAGCAATGATTGCATTGATAACTCCGTAGCCATCCCATGATCTCTATACGATTCCCCCACAATCCTTGCATTCATTTCTAAACGACCTCATAATCAAGCCTCTGGTCTTCATTAGTGTTCAACTATACGTTGATACTCCACCTGTAGTTAAGAAACGTAGTTGATTTGACTACGGCTTCTCTTAGCCGCACAAAATCCGTAGTCGTTGCATAAACGTGCTTGCATCTACTCTGCAGCCACCAAATTTTAAATACTGCCGCACACGTTCTACTCCTCCTACTGTTCTATTAATCTCACAGCTGCATTTCCACCATGCTCACGTAACCCTTCTCTATTCCGTTTCACCCCATTTTGTTCTCTGTTACACTATATTCCGTATACCTATTCTCTGATATCCGCTTACAGTCACTGGTCTCCTTCATAAATCGTGCTCATTTCCGCTCATTCAGCCGTCTTACCTCAGTTAAACCCTCCGCACGCAGACGAGTTTTAAAGAGTAGAAGGAAGGATGGGTCAGTTGTTGAGGACAGAACCATAGGGACCCAAATTCATGGAAGGATACCCGCAAGTCAAAGATATATTGAAAAAGGCAAAATGGCATCGGTTTATTCAAAAGTTTAGAGGCTACCATAAAGAGGTGACAAAAGCTTTTGTAAGGTCTTTCAATGGTCTAGAGGTAGAAATTGGGGACCTCAAATTTACGGTGAATGAGGCATCCATAGTAGCTGCTACAGGACTCCCTCAAGAAGGTGAACGCTGGTTCAAGAACAAGAGCATTAGTGATGCAGCCTGGAGAGTGATCCTACGTAACCCAGGTATGGATGTAACTATTTTTAAAAAGGGAATTCCTGTTCATGCTTTAAAAGAAGAGTGGGCCAGTCTATTGTTGGTCATTCAAAAGTTTATCACCTGTGAGGGACGTTTTGGATCAATGTATATGTATCATACCCAATTGTTGATGAATTTTCTAGACAACCAGACCCTCAATCTGCCATACTTTTTATTAAATAGTTTGGAAAAGATGTTTTTAGCCATCCAAAAGCATCTGGGGGATGTAGAACCACATTTGTATCACCATGGTCTTGTGAAAATTTTATTGAAAAACAGTTAAAAGAGAAAAAGGACACATGGGAACAGTTTTTAATTAGGAATTTCTTTGAAGAACCCCAAGAAACTCCTGAAGGCAGTAGACCAAAAAGAAGGAGAACAAGTGATAAAACTCAAAGTACTCCTACTAAAATAGTTATAAGAACTAGTAGAGAGGAAAGACTGTCTAAAAGGAAGAAGGAAAAGAATGAAGAGAGAAAAAGCATTGAGGCTGTGAATCAAACCCCTTCTTCAGAAGAAGACCATCAAATATTGTCTGAGAGACTAGTTCACCTTCAGGAACAGTCAGCTATGGCCAAAAAGAGAGGAAAAGAAAAACAAAAGGAAAACGACAGTAGTCCACAGTATGTAAGAAGAAGCAGCAGGCTTAAAGGAAAGTGGAGGAAAGTACAAACAAAAGGACCCCATTTTATTGATTTGGGAGAAGGAACACCTGAAAAAACTCCAGTTGGACATAGTCCATCACATTCTCAGCTAGACGTTGAACATAGTCCACCGCATTCTCAGTCAAATGTTGAAACTAGTCCTCAAGATGTTGATATGAGTCCTTTTCAGCCAGATTTTGAAGACAATTCTCCTCCACAGTATTTTGGGGACAGCCCAAGGAAAATGACACCTGAGATAGATCCAAAGCAGCAAGAGGTGTATGATTACATAAAATCCTAAGAAAGGACAGCCACAGGCCCCATCACCTCATCCACTCAGCCTCACACAACACAAGAAGCTCTAGTCCAATCATTGAAACAAGAAGTATTTGAGTTGGAGGTTTTAAATAGACACATTAAAAATGAAAATGAGGCATTAAAGGAACAAAGAAAATTGGACAATATCGTTCATGACAATACCATGCTACATCTGGGACTGTGGCAGAAAAAGAACAGGAAATTGAAGAAGAAATGCCAGAAGATAAGTAGAGCACTGATTAATCTTAAATTCAGATGCTTAATGAAGAAGCCCAAGATGTTAGCAGCACCAAGGAAGAGGAGAAGAGGACTGGTTGTACTGGCAGAGGTATCAAGGTATATGAATTGAAGAAGGATTATCAAAATTTTGGTTGCATGAGGACATGCAACACCTTCACAGTGGGGGTATGTTGAGTCCCAAACTTGCATCTTTCTTATACACCTTTCTAGACCTTTTCCATTCACGTGGACCTTCTAAGTCATCAATATCATTGAATATTAATTATAAAAGAGCATTTAAAGTGGTTTTTAACTATGTTTTGTTTCTCCTATTTGAATTAGATTTTTGCTCAATAAGCTGCGGAATCTCGTCACTTTCTGCAGCTGCTGCAACTTTCCACAGCCATTTTGTTAAAGTCTATATTGCAGGTGTCTTCAGAAAAATCGAGCCACATGGGCAAGTTGGAAATGACATGGACATGGTGTTGAGTCTCAAATCTGCATCTTTCCTATACACCTTTCTAGACCTTTTTCATTCACCTGAACCTTCTAAGTCATCAATATCATTTCATATTAATTGTGAAAGAGCATCTAAAATGGTTTTTAACTATATTTTTTGTCTGCTGTTTGATTTAGATTTTTTCTCATTTAGCTGCGGAATCTTGCCACTTTCCGCAGCTACTGGAACTTTTTGCAGTTGCTGGAACTTTCCGCAGCCATTTTGTGAAATTCTATGTTGCAGGTGTCTTCAGGCAATTTGAGCCACATGGGCAAGTCAGAAATGATGTGGACATGGATCGTGTCCTATTGGCTCGGGAAAATTCACCTAAGGAGGTTGTGGTCAAAGGTGGCCAAGTGGAAGTCAACCATAGAGTCCCACGGTGACAGGACTCTGTTTCTCATCACGTGAAGATTTGTATGACCATTTCTAATTTATGGGAGACACATCAACACCTGTACACGGCTCCATAAGCCGAATCTAACATCCACTCTTCATAGATTTACTCCTCACCACGGCCATGATGCTGGATCTCTGGACGTGATGGTTCACGTGTCTCTATCAGCACAAACTTTAGGGAATTAGTTATATCACCTTTTTTATAAATAACGCGTTTTCATACGCATAATAGTTAGCCTCCATATAGCTCTATAATGTAATTGCATTGCCACTGTGATGTAATATCATTTCTCTGTTATGACTGCATTTTAATATATAAGAAGACTCTGTTTCCAAGCGTAATTCGTATTTGAAGGCTGTTGCCCGAGGTCTGTGCAGAGGGCCCCTGCACACGCTGAGGTTTTGTGCATTACTGTATAGTTTCTTATTTTATTTCTTTAAGTTCATTGTACCATAAGTCATTCACGTGTTTATACATTGCATCTTTCATGATATTTATTCTTCATCACTATTCATAATCTTTCATGCTTTACATTTTACTTCTGTCTTTCATGTTTTATGTTGTTGTTAAATGATCAGTGTTCTTGTTTCAGATTACAAATAGGCAGCCCGGGCATTTGCATATCTTTTGACTAATGACATGGAATCAATATTGTTCTGCTGCTAATTTATTTTTCTTAGTTTTTGTTTAATTCCAGTACTGCTTTGTTTATTTCAGTCTTGCACATTTGCTTCAGTAGTTAGATTTAGATATATTAAATTGCTCATGTCATTTTTAGTTACCTCCGAAAACCATAGCTGGACTAATGGTGAGGGATTGAAGTATGAGTGTGTAGTTTGATATTAGTTTACTTTCTGCAAGTTAGAAATATTAAATTGCTCATGTCATTTTCAGTTACCTCCGAAAGCCATAGCTGGACTAATAGTGAGGGATTGAAGTATGAGTGTGTAGTTTGATATTAGTTTCTTTTTCTGCAAACTAGATATCAGGTTGCTCAAGTTGTTTATGGTTACCTCCGAAATCCATATCTAGACTAATGGTGAGGGATCAGAATATAAGTTGATGTAATTTGATTTAGATTTACTTTGTTGCAATTCTTGGATTTCTTTAAGCATAGTTTCTTTTGTATTTGGACAGCAGCAAGGATCATGAGTTTCATGATCAGTAGTTCACTGTTGTTTGACTAGAATAGTGATGCAATTTCATTTTCTTTGAAGAATTAATTTTTTCATTATGTGTTTTAAAATTCTTTTGAAGTTTGGAAGATCATTAGAAGGACATCATTGTCTTGAATATTTGTCTCCATACTTGTCTTTTAGAATTTCATAAAAATCCAAAAACGACAAAAAGTAAGAGATAGGTTATCTTGCACATATAGTGCGCCACACTTCATCAGCTTACGAATCTCGGATTGATAAATTAATGTAGAAATTTAGGACACACTAAATTGACCAAACATTTTGGCGCCGTTGCCGAGGAAGTGTAACTAGGTAGCCAATTTCTTAAAAAAAAAAACAAAATAATAAAAGAAGGGAAAACTTGATAACTTCTTGAAGTATGCTCTCCTCTTACACCTAGTGTGATCTGGAGGATCAGAAAAGAGAGTTATTGGTTTAGTAATTTCTTAAGTATGCTCTCTTCTTGCACCTAGTGTGACCTGGAAGATCAGAAAGAGAATTATTAGCCCAACTTTAAAAAAATAAAAAAATAAAAAAATGACATGCATAGAGCAAGAGATTCTAGGGGAAGGTTTATAGCTAAAGCCAAGAGTTCGATTTTCACAACTCCATCTTCTTCAAGGCATAGACAAGATTCACCACCATCTACCCCTAGCTTTAAGATTTTTGGAATTCAAGGAGCAGCTGAATTAGAGGATTCTCCTATACCACCTACTAAATCTCATTTAGAAAAGGAAGAGACTCCCTCTCATCCTCCCTTGATAGAAGAACCAGAGGACTTTAAGGACTCTAAAGAAACTATCATGGCAGAGGAAATAATAGATGGATTTGGAGGTAGAGGTAGAAGTAGAGGAGGAGGAAACAATGGAGACAACAATGGTGAAGGTAATAATGGAAGAAATAGGGAAGGAGACAACTTGTTTGGATTCCCTATAGTTGATGAGGAAAATCATACAACAATGAAAAATATCTCACCATCTGTCCTCCCCATCTTTTATGGATTGCGAATTGAGGATCCTGAAACATTTCTGTTTGAGTTTGAAGTCGTATACCGAACCTATGACTATATGGAAGACTCTCAAAAACTCAAACTGTTTCCTTCAACATTGAAGGGAGCTACTTTGAAATGGTTCAAGGGATTAGCCACTCAATCTATTAGTACTTGGAATGATATGAAACAAACATTTTGGATAGATACTTGGACTATTGTATACCCACCAATCACAAGGATGAGGTATTCAAAATGATGCAAAAAGAAGATGAAAACTTGGAAGATTTACTTGAAATATTTCAATACAACTTAAAGAGAGCAAATATGAACAACTTAGATGATGAAACCTTGAAAGCCCTCATATTAAAAGCCATCAGAAATGAATGGATAGATATTTTAAACATGATGGGGAAAGGAGACATTTCTCAACTTCCACTTCGTGATATAACAGAACTATGTGTCCATCTCTCAAGAGGAAAATCTAAAACAGGAAAAGGGCCTAGGGATCCTTCTCTTATTAGAGCTAACAAATCTGCAACTGGATCAGTAAGTAGGGCAGAGATTGGTAATATGCTTGATGAGTTCAAAACTGATATCTTAGGGAGCCTTAGTGAACAACTAGACACCCTTAAAATCCAAAACAAGCAAAAAGCAGAAACAGATGCTTTAGCCATCTTTTGTCCGAAATGTAGAAAGAAACATGCTTTAAGGGAATGTCCCTTGGATGCAAAAATTGTAGAAACATGTATGATTTGCTCAGAAAATCATGAGATCAAGGATTGTCCTTCAATTCCTGGACTCAAAGCTGTTTTTCAAGAAGATCCAAATTCAGTAGAATCTCTCTGTTTTGTTGCAAGAAGACCTTGGCAGGGACAAAAAACTCAAGGGTTTAACAACCCTATGAATCTTCAAACCCCACCAAATTTGAATCCTTGGCAACAACCTTGGCCCCAACATCAAAATCCATATCAGCCATGGGTACAAGGGATGCAAAATCCTTATGGGAGATTTGCTCAATTTTATCAATATCCTCCATCTTTTCAAAATCAACAAGCTCCACAATTTCCAAGCCAAAATCCACAACTTTCATTGCCATTTCTACAACAACAACCTTCTCAACAAAATACAAATCCTCAACTCATGCTCCCATACCAACAGAAGACAAATCAACTTCCAGCTCAGCCATTGCCAAATCCTAACAATAAGAATCCTCAAACTACTTATATAGTAGAAGGACAACAATTTCCTACCTATATGATTGTTCCTCTCAATGATGTACAACTCAGATCTGGTAGAGTTTTAGAAAAACCTTCTATAGATATTCAAGAGCAAGATACCTCTGAGGAGGACTCTCTTAGAGTCGATGAGGGTTCTGAGGAAGCATCTCTTCAAAATTCAAAAATTCAAAAAGAAAAAGAAAAGTTAACACCCACAACTCCTATAGTTGAGCAACCTGCATCTTCATCTACACCTCCTTTTCCTGAAAGACTACAAATTGACAAGGGGGTGGAAAAACAAATCTTTTTGCCTAACTATGATTTTCTAGATGAATTGAAGAATGTTTGTATCAAGATTCCCTTGCTACAAGCCATTCGAGAGATTCCTATTCTAGAAAAAAAAATAAAGGAGTTGAGTTTCAAAAGACCAGGAAGGAAACTAAAAGACACAAGAAGAATCCACCTGGTAGGAAAAATTGCAGATATTATGATGGGAAAAATTACCATCCAGAAGTATGTAGATCCAGGAAGTCCAATTGTCAAGACACATATAAATGGGATAGAAATTCCAAACACATTGATTGACTTAGGGGCTGCTATCAACATTATGAGTAGACAAACTATGGACCAGCTAAAAATTCCTAACCTTCTTTTTACACCTACTTTACTGCAACTTGCAGATCGATCAATTATTAAACTAGATGGTGTATTAGAAGATATTTCAGTCTCCTTAGATTCTTGGGAATATCCAGTATATTTTATGATTTTGACTCCCAAGAGTAATCTAGGAGGGCACCCACTTATCTTAGGAAGACCTTGGCTAGCCACAGTTGATGCTTTCATTAGTTGTAGATTTGGGGATATGTACATTTCTAATGGTAATTCGACAAAGAAATTCAATTTGTATCCTCCAGCAAAAGAAATCACAGAAGTAGGAGACAATGAATGGGTTGATGATGAGGACACTATACAACCTGTCTTTACCATTTCTGAAATCAGTGAGGATATTCAAATTCTGAACACATTAGAAAATTTTGAGATATCTTTAGAATATGACCCTACATAATTTCAATTGGAATTTGACATAGAATATTTATCATTAAGGCAAATGTCTCTTTACTCTATGGAAGAGTTTGGTAGTTCTACTATTGAGATTTTTCCAGGAAAAACATTGAATATCAACAAACATTTGGAAAAATCACAAAAGAAGAACTAACCAAAATCTTGCAAAAAAATTCTACTGCATTTGCATGGGAGTATACTGACATAAAAGGTATTGATCCTAAGACTTGCATCCATCATATCTATATTGAGGAAAACAGTAGACCAATCAGACAACCTCAAAGAAGGATGAATCCAAATCTTAGGGAGATAGTGAAAGAAGAGCTCCAAAAACTACTCAATGTAAAATTCATTTATCCAATTTCAGATAGCCGATGGGTTTCTCCTTTGGTTATAGTACCTAAAAAGAATGATAAATGGAGGGTATGCATTGATTACAGGGAATTGAACAAAGCAACTTTAAAGGATCACTTTCCTTTGCCTTTTATCGATCAGGTATTAGATACATTAGCAGGCAAAAAGTACTTTTCATTTTTGGATGGTTTTAGTGGCTATAATCAAATTCAGGTAGCACCTGAAGATCAAGATAAGACCACATTTACTTGTCCATGAGGAAATTTTGCCTATCGAGTGCTTCCTTTTGGGTTATGTAATGCACCTGCAACATTCCAAAGAGCAGTACTAGGAATTTTTTCTGATCTAATCCATGATTGTGTAGAGGTTTATACGGATGATTTTACAGTTTATGGTAATTCATTTGAAGAAGCATTAGAAAATTTGGAAAAAGTCCTTATAAGATGTAAAGAAACAAACCTTTCATTAAGCCATGAAAAATGCTTTATGATGTTTACTGAAGGTATTGTTTTAGGACATCATATTTTAGGAGATGGGATTAAGGTTGATAGATCAAAAGTTGAAGTCGTCTCCAAGTTACCTATTCCAAATTGTCAAAGAGATGTTAGAAGTTTTCTAGGATTTACTGGTTACTATAGAAGATTTATAGAAAACTTCACTAAAATAACATCTCCACTCTTCAAATTGCTTACAAAAGACTGTGAATTTAAATGGGATCCTGATTGTCAATCAGCCTTTGAAACTTTGAAAACAAGAATATCTAAAGCACCTATCTTAAGAGGACCAAATTGGAAACTCCCTTTCCATATTTATACGGATGCTTCAGATACAGCACTGGGAGCTGTGTTGGGTCAAAAATATTTAGTTCCTTATGCCATTTATTATACCAGTAAAAATTTGACTCCCACAGAGTTAAACTATACTGTGACTAAAAAAGAGTTTTTAGCTGTTGTTCATGCAATCAATAAGTTTAGACATTATATAACAGGCAATGAAACTTTTATTCATACTGACCATTCTGCAATTATATATTTAATGAAAAAACCTGTTACTAATGGCAAAGTGACAAGATGGCTCTTACTTTTACAAGAATTCAATATTATTGTGTTGGATAGACCAGGGAAACAAAATACAGTAGTTGATTTCTTGTCTAGGATTCAGAATACTAAAGAAGATTCTCCTGTAGAGGATAAGTTTCATGATGAATACTTGTTTGCAGTAACTATTAAGACTCCTTGGTATGCATATATTGCTAACTATTTGGTTACAGGGAAACTGCCTTCACATTTATTTCCAAGTGAAAAACGAAAAATTATTCAGGAGAGTTCAAAATATTCATGGATTTCTAACGAATTGTTTAAAACAGGGCCAGATCTTGTGATCAGAAGATGTGTCAGGGAAGATGAAATGCCCGATATTCTTAAGGCATGTCATGATGAACCATGCGGCGGACACTTTGCGGACAAAAGGACGGCCTATAAAATCCTTTCCTTGGGATATTATTGGCCTTCTCTCTTCAAAGATGCAAAATAATATGTCAAAAGGTGTGATAGCTGCCAAAGAGTAGGGAAACCTACCCTTTCAAATGAAATGCCATTGCAAACACAGGTACTCATTGAACCCTTTGAAAATGGGCTTTAGATTTCATTGGACCTATTAATCCACCATCTAAGCAAAAGAAGTATATATTGGTTTGTACCGATTATGTTACTAAATGGGTAGAAGCCAAAGCATTAGTATCTGCTACTGAAAATTCAGTTGTTCATTTTCTTTATGAGGATATTTTTACTCGCTTTGGTGTTCCAAGAGAAATTGTGACAGATCAAGGAAGCCAATTCACATCCAACCTGGTGGTGAAGCTGATGGAAGAATACAAAATCAAGCATAGAAGATCTACTCCTTACCATCCACAAGAAAATGGTCAAGTGGAGTCTACCAACATAGTTCTCGAAAGTATCATCACCAAAATTGTTCATCTACATAGAAGAGATTGGGCAGAAAGGCTTCCTGAAGCCTTGTGGGCCTACAGAACTACATGGAGAAATACAATAGGACATTCTCCCTATGAACTTGTTTATGGGAAGGAAGTTCTGCTCCCCATTGAGTTCCAAGTCAAGACCTTCAAGATAGCAGTTCAGTTGGGGATGGACTTATCAGAAGCCCAAAAGCATAGAATGGAGCAGTTGAACGAGCTAGATGACATCAAACAAGAAGCAATTTTAAGAACTGATCTAGTTCAATATCAAAGAGCTAAATGGCATGACAAGTACATCAAAGAGAAGAATTTTAAAGAAGGAGATTGGGCATTGTTATTTGATTCCAAGTTTAAAGATTTTCAAGGAAAATTTCAGACTCATTGGCTTGGGCCATATGAGATTGACAAGATCTTTAGCAATGGAGTGGTAAGAATCAAGACCATTGATGAGTTTCAAACTCCTCTTATTGTGAATGGCCACAGAATGAAAGTTTATCATAAGCCACTCTCAAAAGAGGAATTTTTCAAACTGTTTCAAGAAAATTCTGCAATCAGGCTGGTACAGAGAAATTCTTCTTCTCCACCAGCCTAGCTTTCGTTCTTTTAGTTAAAAAAATAAAAATAAAAATAAAAAATTGTATAACACTGAAAACCAATCACTGATTGGCAGTCTTATACAGAAAATATATGGTGAAAATCAGGAACACCTGACACCCTATATTTTCCAAAAGAAAAAATCTCTCTTTCATTTCACAAGCTTTGGGACCACCCACTCCATTCCATTCCACTTCATTCCACTTCATTTCACTCCACTTCATTCCATTTCACTTCATTTTATCTATTTCATTCCATTTTACCAATAAAATTCTCTTTCATGACCATTTCCATATAGTCAATTGTCATCCGTTCATTTCCATTCACCCAAATAATAGCTGTGTCAGTTTTCGCAACTGACATATGTTTCCGCAGCTGACACCAGTTTCCGCAGCCAGAACCAGATTCCGAAGCTACCACTCTGTTTTTCAAAAGAATGTACAGCCAGATGTTATTTCCATAATCATGAAATCAAATGCAGGTATGAGGACCAATTATGAAGACATGGGGCATTCAAGATATCAATGAGGAGCAACTAACTGAAGACCAAGGAAAAATGGCAAGAATTCCAAGGTATGAGTAAAAATTTATTTCAAATGGCATTTAAAACACATTTTTATATAGTTATAAACCATAAGCTCCATTATGTGCAATGATTGTATTGACAAACTCCGTAACCACTCCATGATCTCTGTACAATCCTCCCACAATCCTTGCATTCATTCTCAAACAGTCCCATAATTAAACCTCCGATCTTCACTCATACTCCGATATTCCACCTGTGACAATGAAACGTAGTTGATTTGACTACGGCTTCTTTTAGCTGCATAAAATCCATAGCCGTTGTATAAACGTGCTTACATTTATTCTGCAGCCACCAAAATTTAAAACACTGCCGGATGTGTTATACTCCTCCTATTGTTCTATTAATCTCACAGCTGCATTTCCACCATGCTCACGTAACCCTTCTCTGTTCCGCTTCACCCCATTTCGTTCTCTGTTACGCTACAGTCTGTATACCCACTCTCTCATATCTACCTACAGTCATTGTGCTCATTTCCATTCATTCAGTCGTCCTACTTCCATTGAACCCTCCTCACGCAGGCAAGTTTTTAAAGAGCAGAAAGAAGGATGGGTAAATTGTTGAGAGCAGAACCAGAGGGACCTAAATTCATGGAAGGATACCCGCAAGTCAGGGATATATTGAAGAAGGAAAAGTGGTTGTGGTTTATCCAAAAGTTTAGAGGCTACCATAAAGAGGTGACAAAAGCTTTTTCAAGGTCTTTTAATGGCATGGAAGTAGAGATTGGAGACCTTAAGTTTACGGTGAATGAGGCATCTATAGCATCTGCCACAGAACTTCTTCAAGAGGGTGAATGTTGGTTTAAGAACAAAAGCATTAGTGATGAAGCCTGGAGAGTGATTCTACATAACCCAGGTATGGACATAACTATTTTTAAAAGAGGAATTCATGTTCATGCTTTGAAAGAGGAATGGGCTACTTTGCTGCTAGTTGTTCAAAAATTTATCGCCTGTGAGGGCCGTTTTGGGTCAATGTATATGTACCATACCCGATTGCTAATGAATTTTATAGATAACCAGACCCTCAATCTGCCATACTTTTTATTAAATAGTTTGAAGAAGATGTCTGTGACTGTTCAGAAGCATTTAGGGGATTTAGAACCACATCTATATCACCATGGTTTTGTGAAAATTTTGATTGAAAAACAGTTAAAAGAGAAGAAGGACACATGGGAACAATTTTTTATTAGAAATTTCTTTGAGGAACCTCAAGAAATTCCTGAAGGTAGTACATCAAGAAGGAGTGGGAGAAAGAGAAAAAATGATTAAATTCAAAGTACTCCTACTACTACAGTTGAAAGAACTAGTAGGGAAGAGAGACTGTCAAAAAGGAAGAAGAAAGAAACCAAGGGTAAAAATCCAATAACATCAAAAGAGAGAAAAAGTATTAAGGCTATGCATCAAACCCTTTCTTCCGAAGAAGATCATAAAGTGTTATCTGAGAGACTAGTTCACCTTCAAGAACAGTCATCTATGGCCAAGAAGAGAGGGAAAGGAAAACAAAAGAAAAAAGACAGTGGTCCACAGCGTATAAGAAGAAGTTCCAGGCTTAAGGGGAAGTTGAGGAAAACGCAAACGAAAGGATCCCATTTTATTGATTTGGGAGAAGAAACATCTGAACAATCCCCAACTGGCCATAGTCCATCTCACTCTCAGTTAGACAGTGAACCTATTTCATTTCATTCTCAGTCAGACATTGAAAATAGTCCATCCCATTCCCAGCCAGACGTTCATATGAGCCCTTCTCAGCCAGATTTTGAAGACAACTCTCCTCCATGACATTTTGGGGAAAAACCAATAAAAATGACACCTGAGATAGACCCAAAGCAACAAGAAGTATATGATTATATATAATATTTAGAAAGAGCAGCTACGGGTCCTAGTACTTCGTCCACTCAGCCTCACGCAGCACAAGATGATCTAGTCCAATCACTGAAACAAGAAGTCTTTGAGCTAGAGATTTTAAATAGACACATTAAAAATGAAAATTAAACATTGAAGGAATAAGGAAAATTGGACAAGATCATTCATGATAATACCATGCTACATCTGGGACTATGGCAGAAGAAGAATAGGAAATTGAAGAAGAAATGCCAGAAGTTAAGCAGAGCACTGATTAATATCAAATTCAGATGCTTGATGAAAAAGCCCAGGATGTTAGCAGCACCAAGGAAGAGGAGGAGAGGACTGGATGTACTGGCTGAAGTGTCAAGGCATATGAATTGAAAAAGGATTATCAAAATTTTGGTTGCATGAGGACATGCAACACCTTCATAGTGGGGGTATGTTGAGTCTCAAATCTGCATCTTTTCCATACACCATTCTAGACCTTTTTCATTCACCCGAACCTTCTAAGTTTTCAATATCATTGCATATCAATTGTAAAAGAGCATCTAAAATGGTTTTTAACTATGTTTTGTGTCTGCTGTTTGATTTAGATTTTTGCTCATTTAGCTGCGGAATCTTGCCACTTTCCGCAGCTGCTGCAACTTTCCGCAGCCATTTTGTGAAAGTCTATGTTGTAGGTGTCTTTAGGCAATTCGAGCCACATGGGCAAGTCAGAAAAGATGTGGACATGGATCGGGTCCTATTGGCTCGGGCAAATTCACCTAAGGAGGTTGTGGTCAAAGGTGGCCAAGTGGAAGTCAACCGTAGAGTCCCACGGTGACAGGACTCTGTTTCTCATCACGTGAAGATTTGTATGACCGTTTCTAATTTACGGGAGACACATCAACACCTGTACACGGCTCCTTAAGCCGAATCCAACATCCACTCTACATAGATTTACTCCTCACCACGGCCATGATGCTGGATCTCTGGACGTGATGGTTCACGTGTCTCTATCAACACAAACTTTAGGGAATTAGTTATATCACCTTTGTTATGAATAACGCGTTTTCATACACATAATAGTTAGCCTCCATATAGCTTCGTAATGTAATTGCGTTGCCACTGTGATGTAATATCATTTCTCTGTTATGACTGCATTTTAATATATAGGAAGACTCTGTTTCCAAGCGTAATTCGTATTTGAAGGCTGTTGCCCGAGGCTGGTGCAGAGGGCCCCTGCACACGCTGAGGTTTTGTGCATTACTGTATAGTTTCTTGTTTTATTTCTTTAAGTTCATTATGCCATAAGTCATTCACGTGTTTATACATTGCATCTTTCATGGTATTTATGCTTCATCTCTGTTCATAATCTTTCATGCTTTACATTTTACTTCTGTCCATAATATTTCATGTTTTATGTTGTTGTTAACTGATCAGTGTTCTTGTTTCAGATTACAATAGGCAGCCCGGGCACTTGCACATCTTTTTATAATGACTAATGACATGGAATCAATATTGTCCTTCTGCTAATTTACTTTTCTTAGTTTTTGTTTAATTCCAACACTGTTTGTTTATTTCAGTCTTGCACATTTGCTTCAGTAGTTATATTTAGATATATTAAATTGCTCATGTCATTTTCAGTTACCTCCGAAAACCATAGCTGGACTAATGGTGAGGGATTGAAGTATGAGTGTGTAGTTTGATATTAGTTTACTTTCTGCAAGTTAGAAATATTAAATTTCTCATGTCATTTTCAGTTAGCTCCGAAAGCCATAGCTGGACTAATGGTGAGGGATTGAAGTATGAGTGTGTAGTTTGATATTAGTTTTTTTTTCTGCAAACTAGATATCAGGTTGCTCAAGTTGTTTATGGTTACCTCCGAAAGCCATAGCTTTATTAATGGCGAGGGATCAGAATATAAGTTGATGTAATTTGATTTAGATTTACTTTGTTGCAATTCTCGGATTTCTTTAAGCATAGTTTCTTTTGTATTTGGACAGCAGCAAGGATAATGAGTTTCATGATCAGTAGTTCAATGTTGTTTGACTAGATTAGTGATGCAATTTCATTTTCTTTGAAGAATTAATTTTGTCATTGTTTGTTTCAAAATTCTTTTGAAGTTTGGAAAATCATTAGAAGGACATCATTGTCTTGAATATTTGTCTCCATACTTGTCTTTTAGAATTTCATAAAAATCCAAAAACGACAAAAAGTAAGAGATAGGTTATCTTGCACATATAGTGTGGCACACTTCATCAGCTTACGAATCCCGGATTGATAAATTAATGTAGCAATTTAGGACACACTAAATTGACCAAACACATGGATCAAGTCCTATTGGCTCAGTCGAATTCACCCAAGAAGGCTGTGGTCAAAGGTAGCCAAGTGGTGGTCAACTGAAGAGTCCCACGGTGACAGAACTCTGTTTTTCATCACGTGAAGACTTGCGTGGCCATTTATAAATCACGGGAGACATATCAACACCTGTAAACGGCTCCATAAGCCGAATCCAATAGCCACTTTCCATATATTTAATCTTCACGGCAGCCATGATGCTAGATTTTTGGACGTGGTGGTTCACGTGTCTTCTATCAGCGCAGACTTTAGGGAATTAGTTATATCACCCTCTGTTATAAATAATGCGTTCTCATACGCATAATAGTTAGCTCTATAATATAATTGCGTTGCCACTGTGCTGTGACATTATTTCTCTGTTATGACCGCATTTTGAATATATAAGAAGACTCTATTCATAAGAACAATTCGTGTTTGATCGCTGCTTCCCGAGGATTGTGCAGAGGGCCCCTGCACACGCCGAGGTTTTGTGTATTACTGTATAGTTTCATGCTTCATTTCCTTCCGTTCATTGAGCCATAGTCATTCACGTGTATATATATTACATCTTTCATGGTATTTACGTTTAATCTTTGTCCATAAGCTTTCATGCTTTAGGTTTTACTTCTGTCGATAATCTTTCATGATTTATATTGTTGTTAACTGATCAATGTTTTTGTTCCACATTACAATAGGCAGCCCGGGCATTTGCACATCATTTTATAATGACTAATGACATGGAATCAATCTTGTCCTTCTGCTGATTTCTTTTTCTTAGTTTTTAATTCCAGCACTGTTTTATTCATTTCAGTTTTATACATTTGCTTTACTAGTTAGATTAGATATTAAACTGCTCATGTCATTATCAGTTACCACCAAAAGCCATAGCGAGACTAATGGTGAGGGATTGAATTATGAGTGTGTAGTTTGATATTAGTTTATTTTTCTGCAAGTTAGATATTAAATTGCTCATGTCATTATCAGTTACCTCCAAAAGCCATAGCGAGACTAATGGTGAGGGATTAAAGTATGAGTGTGTAGTTTGATATTAGTTTATTTTTCTGCAAGTTAGATATTAAATTTCTCATGTCATTATCAGTTACCTCGGAAAGCCATAGCGAGACTAATGGTGAGGGATTAAAGTAGGAGTGTGTAATTTGATATTAGTTTATTTTTCTGCAAATTAGATATCAGATTTCTCAAGTTGTTTATGATTACCTCCGAAAGCCATAGCGAGACTAATGGTGAGGGGTTAGAATATGAGTTGATGTAATTTGATTTTAGTTTTACTTTACTTGTAATCTTTTCTTTGAGTACAGTTTATTTTGTGTTTAGACAACAACAAGGGGAATGGTTTTCATGATCAATAGTTCACTGTTTGTTTAACTAGAATAGTGGCACATTTTCATTTCCTTTTAGGAATTAATTTTGTCATTGTATGTTTCAAAATCCTTTTGAAGTTTGAAGTTTGGGAAATCATTATAAAGGATATAATTTCATTGAACAATCATAACCATACTTGTCTTTTAGAATTTCTATCTCACATTAGGAAACCAACCAAGATAAATAAAAAAAAACCCAAAAACGACAAAAAGTAAGAGATAGGTCATCTTGCACATATAGTGCACCACACTTCGTCACCTTACGAATCCCGGATTGACAAATTAATGTAGCAATTTAGGACACACTAAATTGACCAAACAATACCAATGACACTTGAAACCACATAGAAATAAAAGAAGGCCTAGTAATTACCTGAACAAGAGGGGTTTGCCTAAAGACAGCTGAACAATTAATACAAATCAAAGATCTTATCTCTAATTGTCGGAAAAACTATTTTTAAAGATTAAGAACAGCCCAGAAGAAAATATTTTCGATCATTAGGCCTCGGAGAACAGAAACAGAGTTACTTCAACATGACACAGAGCCTCAAAAGTCAACAAAGGCTCCCACCAAGCTTAATTCATAAATGTAAATTGATTAAATATAGACATATCATCTGTAAACTTCCCCATTAAGCCCCTCAAAGGCTGAGAAGTATTAAGTATGTATTAATTGACTCACGAGAGCTATTATTAGATCCCACCTCCTCATTATTCTATAAATACTTCTGTAGAAGATGATCAATGGTTGGTCTCTAGACATCTGATTGCATGTAATAGTTTTCTGAAGCTACTAATGCCCTGTTTTCAAATTGAAGATACATAAGCTGATATGAGAAGTTTGAAGTTGTAGAGACCCACCAGGCTTGCCAATTGTAACTGGTTTGAACATCAAATACAAGCTGCTGATTTATGGAATCCTGATTTATGTCAACGGTGATGTGTTCCTCACTGTTAATTGTTATTTTCTTTAATGTTTTCACTCTGCCTACTTTCTTTGATAAATAACAACAAACATAGAGCTAGGATTTACTCTCAACAGTACCCTATTCTTACTGAAAGCTTTATTTCTTTGTTTTCTTCATTTGAAAGTTCTCTTTAAAGAGTATATTAAAGTAGGTTGGTTTCAAAGTACTTGCCTAATCTAGATTGCTCTTTGTGATTATTATCTGTGTTTTCCTTTAGAATATGCTGAAAGCAGGGTAGTTTCAAAGCACTTACCTGATCTTAAGCTATTCCAACTATTTTTTAAAGTGTTTTTAATTGAAAATACTTCAATGCAGGCTAGTTTCAAAGCAGTTACCTGATCTCAGAATACTTTTATATTTTTCCCTTAGTACGTGCTGAAGCAAGATAGTTTTAAAGCACTTACTTGATCTTAGGCTGTTCACTATTCTTCATTTGTTTTATTCTCCATTTCCTATCTGTTTCATTCCATAAAATCAAATTAAGAGATCCTTTGACATAAGTGACTTGCCCCATGGATCCTTCTTGAACCTTGCTATCCAATTAAAATCCTCCTATGATTCCATAGCCCAATGGGTTCAAACCGTTTTTGCCTTTTTTGTTAGTTGAATCATTCCTTCATTTGCATACATATTCACCCTTTATTTTGAACTTCCTTCACCTTCATCATTGTTGGGAAAAATACTGAGAGGGGGGGGCGGGGGGGTGAATCAGTATTTAGGGCTGAAATTTTTTTCTTTTCTTTCACTTAAAACCTTATGTTAAGTACTGCATCCAACATGAATGTCCAGATATCTTATTATGTCTTTACTTAGATCATTGCATTAGATAAGCATTAAGCATGATCAGAAATAACAGAACAAACCAAATATGAACACCAGGATTTAAGGTGGAAACCCAATTCAGGAGAAAACCATCACTGTTGTAATCTTAGTCTTCAATATTTATTATAGAGAAAACTTACTACAATATATGCTGGTGCAGACTTATACTAGCACGTAGGCACCCACCTGCAGAAGGCTACCACCTTCTCTAGTTTACCATCATCTCCTGGAAGGGAGCTACAACCCTCGCTCTCGTTTACAGCTATGATTGGAAGGGAGCTACAACCCCCCTCTCTGAAGGCTTCGACCCTCAGCACCACTGTAGACCACATTTCATCAATTTTCATACTGGATCCACTAGTTTACATACGAATTACCTTGCTGGTCACCAGATTTATTTATTTTCTGTATACTCACACCAGTTCTTCATGATTTCATCCGTCATTCAAACCAGATATTCATCCTCGTCAGATCATTATATTCATGGGTGCATCGTAGTTTCAGATTTATCAGTTAAGAACAGAGCTCGCCCATACAGATATTCCTTTTTTTTTGAAATTTTATTCACAACCTTTACAATGCACACTATGTTCTCTATTTTTCCTTCTCCTTATATAGTTTTTCCTTTATTAAAACCATGAGTCAAAAACCACGAACCACTAATGGTATTCCTCTGTCACTATTTCTTTTAGTTTATCCCATGGGGCTTTTTTATCTCTTTTTAATTTTTATTTATCAATTTTAAATAAATTGACAAATAAATATATTTACAACTTTTGAATTCCCAAGCCTTATGTCTAAATATTAACCCATCGAAATTTATAGAAACATCCAACGCTTCCAAATAAATTAATATTTTGACCCCAGGCCCACATACATAGTTAATAGCCAATCCAATATGCCCATCATACCACAGTAAACTTCGTGCAAGTCCAG
This sequence comes from Pinus albicaulis, assembly GCA_034641835.2. Classification (NCBI taxonomy): domain Eukaryota; kingdom Viridiplantae; phylum Streptophyta; class Pinopsida; order Pinales; family Pinaceae; genus Pinus; species Pinus albicaulis. The sequence continues at coordinate 1,271,949,122 of CM076579.1, forward strand.
TATCTGATCACTGTTAGATTAGCAAGCTTCCAAATCAACGGCGTATATGCATATCACTTGACCTCCGATGCCGAACGTTAATGAGCGATGGCCCACCGTACCTGTGTTAATCTTTGCACACTTTCAACAAATGATGACCGTCTGATGACCCCTTCCGAGATCAATGGCGCTCAACGATATCGCTGGGAATCCTGGGTCGAATTATAACGCGCGATGGCACAAAGTGAAAAGCGGTTTTGTAAAATCGTACAGGGATGCGTGTTGAGCACTTTATGGAATCGCTCCTCATCCAGGAAATACCTCTTACTGTGCATAGGTGGTGCGATGAAAACTATAAACCACCTTTACTATTCACACGGTCATGGTTCTGCTCTTCCACGCAGGGTTTCGTCGCCTTTTAAATGTATTATTGTAATTAAATTGTGCTTTAATGTTTTGCGTTCCGTCATCACCAAGTGTTCCGCTACTCCATTAATCTGCACCATCTCCCATCAACTCCCTCATCAGATATAGAGTATTATTCAACCCTTACAATTACACAGGACATCATTCGACTCCATTACTGAGATTATTCACATAGATGTTCAGGGGATTCTACACAAGAATTACATCAGTCAATACACATATAATACATATATCCTAACTCTGCAACGATGATTTCATTCTTCTCCAGGCACCGTAGGTATCCTCTGCCCATTATGAAATTGATCTCACAGGTCATATATATTCCAGATTTACTCAACCATAGTTAACACAATTCAATAGTTCTTCATCAACATACACAAATCTTGGCCAGATATTCAATTTGTCCTTCAGCTCTCCCTTTTTCCATCTCCTTTGCAAACTATATTAAACCCCTAACTCAACTCTACTTCTCTATCTCTAATTCCTCTGTTTCATTTGCTATGTCTTCTACCTCTCTGTCTCGTTTTCCTTCCTGTCTTTGAAAATTCCTTTGCCATCAATGACAGCATTTCCAACAATCTCCCCCTTTGGCCTTGATGGCAATACTCTTCCTCTTATGGCCTTATAGAAGCTTTTCCTCCCTCTTTGGCATAAATGGAAAAGATTTGAAAATACCATGCTCCCCTAAGATCATGCTGCATCTTCATAACAACAATGCATCCTTTTCATATGACCAGTGCTCCTCCTTAGCCTGTGCATTCAAAGATGCCCAACAGCACCTCACAACCAATTTAATATTTTGTATTTAAGTAGAACTGATCCTCTACATGGTAGAGACTACTCCTAGTTTCTGTCTGAGATCGAACGCTTCCCTGGGTAGAGGTTTGGTAAATATATCAGTAACTTGTTCTTTGGAGGAAACATACTCCAATTTCACCTTTTGTTCAAGCACTTGATCACGTAAGAAGTGATATTTGATGGAAATGTGCTTGGTCTTGGAATGCATAATAGGATTATTTGAGATACTGATAGCACTTGTATTATCACACATAATGGAGATAGGAGGTGAACATCTAATTTTAAAGTCTTGTAGGGTTTGCATCATCCAGAGAAGTTGAGTGCAACATGATGTTGCAGCCACATATTCTGCTTCTGCTGTAGATAAGGCAATAGAACTTTGCTTCTTGCTAAACCAAGATACTAACTGGGGCCCCATATAGAATGCACCACCACGAGTGCTTTTCCGATCATCAACACTTCTAGCCCAATCTACATCAGTGTATGCATGAAGAGTAAGATCATAATTCTTTGGATACCATAGCCCAAAGTCTTGAGTTCCTTGTAGATATTTGAATATTATTTTCACAGCATGAAGATGAGACTCCTTTGGATTAGCTTGGAATCTTCCAACAATCCCAACTGCATGCATGATGTCTGGTCTTGTCCCAGTGAGATAAAGTAGACTTCTTATCATAGATTTGTATTCTGGTTGATTCACCATGGGGGAATCATCATTAGAACTGAGATTACATCCAGTTATCATTGGTGTACTTACAGGTTTGCAATCTTCCATGCCATACTTATTTAATATTTTCTTGAGGTATTTTTCTTGTGATAAGAATATGCCATATGTTGCTTGTTGCACTTGCAAGACAAGAAAGAATGTTAGTTCCCCAAGTAAAGACATTTCAAATTCTTGTTGCATATCAGAAGCAAATTTCTGACTCATAGACTCTTCATTACTTCCAAAAATGATATCATCAACATATACAACCACAATCAATAGTTTTTCATTTTCAGCTTTTGTGTATAAGTTTCTATCAGCAGACCCTTTTGAAAATCCTTGTTGATGAAGATATTTGTCAAGACGATAGTACCATGCCCTTGGAGCTTGTTTGAGACCATATAGAGCCTTTTTAAGTCTACAAACAAGTTTTTCATCATTTCCTAAAATGAATCCTTCTGGTTGTTCTATATAAACTTCTTCTTCTAGATCACCATTGAGAAAAGCAGATTTAACATCCATTTGATAAACTTTGATTTGTTGGAATCTTGAAAAAGCAAGAAACATTCTTATGGCTTCAAGTCTAGCTACAGGAGCAAAAGTTTCTTCAAAGTCTATACCTTCTTGTTGAGCATACCCCTTGCAGACAAGTCTAGCTTTATTTCTTATAACCTCCCCATTCTCATTTAACTTGTTTTTGAATATCCATTTAGTTCCAATGACATTTTTGTCATGAGGTCTTGGTACTAATTCCAAAGTGTGATTCTTTTCAATTTGATCAAGCTCTTCATTCATGGCTTGAATCCAACATTCATCTTTGCTGGCTTGACTGACATTGTGAGGTTCAATAGTGGACAGAAATGCCAGATTGCTAGAAGATCCCACAAGAGTCCTTCTTGTTTGTACACTTGATCCCTTTTCTCCCAAAATTTGAGATTCTGGATGATTCTTTTGAACATATCTAGATGGAGCTTTTTTAGATAAATCATCTTCAGGTTCTTCATTGGGTTCACTATCTATATCATTCCTATTTGATGTAGAAGGATATATGTCATCATCGTCTTCATCTGTTGTTTGTTTTTCTTCTTTTGGAGCTGCAGGAGACTCATCAATAACAACATCAATACATTCAACAATATTCTGAAGTCTTTTATTGTAACATTTATATGCCCTACTCCTAGAGGAGTAACCAAGAAATATTCCTTCATCTGCTCTGGGTTCAAACTTGCCAAGTTTTTCATCATTATTCTTGATAAACCATTTGCTTCCAAAAATTCTAAAATGCTTTACAGTGGGAGGTTTACCATATCAGAGTTCATATGGAGTTTGATCACTATTTACATGAACACGTGCCTTGTTGAGAATTTTTACTACTATATGTGCTACTTCTCCCCAAAATGTGTCAGGTGTTCCGGAATCATCAAGCATAGCTCTAGCCATTTGTTGAACTGTTCTATTCATGCTCTCTACAACACTATTTTGTTGTGGAGTGCCAGCTATAGAAAACTGTCTTTTTATGCCATGTTGTTCACAAAATTCAAGGAATTCATCTGATGTATATTCTCCTCCTTGATCAGATCTAAGACACTTGATCTTTAGATCTAATTCATTCTCATCTAGTGCTTTGAAGATCTGAAATTTCTCAAATGCTTCATCTTTGTGTTTAAGCAGCCCAATCCAACACATTCTAGAGAAATCATACATGAATAAGATATAGTATTCTTCACCACGTGGTGAATTTTTCCTCATAGGTCCACATATGTCAGTATGAATAAGTTCAAGAGGCTTACTTGATGATCCTTCCTTGGCATTAAATTGAACTTTGGTTTTCTTACCGAATTGGCAAGATTTGCATATGATATTTTCAAGTAGAGTAATATTGGGAATATCACGGACAGCTTTAAGTCTTCTTGATTTATTGATTTGAGAGAAGCTCAAATTCCCCAACCTTCTATGCCAGAGCCAATTTTCTGAAGATTTACTCAAATAACATTGTTCTTTGCAGTTTTTCAATATATACAGGTTGTTTGGAGTTCTTTTTCCTTTTATAATTGCTTTACCTATATCAAGATCACGTACCACACATTCTTTTGAACTAAAGACAACTTCAGTTCCTTGATCACACATTTGACTTACACTTAACAAGTTATTCTTTAATCCATCCACATACATGACTTCATTATCTTTCACCTTTTCTTTTAGAAAAACAGACCCTTTTCCCTTAATGACCGTAGGAGTATCATTTCCAAATGTAATATTCTTCTCCTTTTCTAGAGCACTATATGTAAGAAGTTTGTTTTTATCACCTGTCATGTGTCTTGAGCATCCACTATCAATGTAGCATTGGTTTTCTTCATCTTCTACAAATAAATCTATGCCACAATTTTCAACCTGTAATTCCTTCTTTTTCCATACTTTGGAGCTTGAAGAAACATGTTCTTTTGGCTAAACTTTGCTCCTGCATTCATATTCTTCATGCCCAAAGTTATTGCAATAAGCACATTCAACTTCATTTCGAAGAGGAGAAAATTTGTTATAAGTATTCTTCTTTGTTTCAATATCAATCCTTTTCTTTCTTGCTTCTCTTGTCATGATGGTTGTATATGCAACACATTGAATAGCTTTATGACCAAAATTGTGACATGAGAAACATTGTCCATTGAAGAAGAAATTTCTGCGATCATAAAATCTTCTACATGAATTTACCTTTTGATTGGTGTTTCTTTGAAGGGCATTCCTGTTAGTGTTCTTTAAATTAAGATGATCATGCTTTACCTGTAAATATTATTTATTCCCTTGCTGAGTGGCAGCATGTTGTAAACCAGCTGTAACTGCTTTTAGATAATTTGGTGCTGAAGCCTGAGAAGATTCTCCAATATATCCAAGACCTATTTTTATAAGAGGAGAACGTTGTACCTTGATAATCTCATATAAGGTTTTATATCCTTTAGAAAATCTAAGATTCAGAGTCTTTACTTTCTCAAGTTCTTTTCTTAGACTTACTATTTCACACTCTAATTTCTCATTTTGTTTCTCTTTATCTTCAAGCTGTTTTTTTAGAGTTTCTATGGTTATTTTACTCTCTTCTAAGCAGATTTTGAGTTTATTGTTTTCATCAAGAAGATCACTGTCTTCTAGAGCATCCACAAAAGTATCCTTTTCTTCTCTATATTCTTTTTCAAATGCCATGAGAAGTCTAAGATCTTGTTCACATTCTTCCTCACTATCAGATAACCCATCACTGTCTTCATGAGTGTAGTAACTCTTTCTAGTGCTAAAACGATTCTTATTCCTTCTTGCTACTTCCTTCCCCTTTTTATGTGTTTCTTTAGAAGGACACTTAGCAGCATAATGACCAACTCTTCCACAATAAAAACATTTGAAAGGAAGCTTACCTCTGAACCATCCTGTGCCAAGTTGAAGTTTCTTTACAAAGTTTATCTCATCTTCTTCTGAGATATATCCTGATCCTTCTATTTTTTGTACTTCCTTCCCTTTTGTAGAAGTTCTAAAGACTGCTTCGTTCACTTCTGATGGTCCTCCTCTTCTCATTTCATATGCAGTTAGTATGCCATGAAGTTGCACCAAAGTAAGATTTTGAAGATCCTGATTTTCTTCAAGAGCATAAACTTTTGACTCAAATTTTGTCGTTAGTGATCTTAAAAATTTCTCAACCAAGGTAGATTCGGTTATTGTTTCTCCCACATTTCTCATAATATTTACAATATCATCAAGACGTAAAAAGAAATTTGCAATGCTCTCCTCATTATCCATTTTTAGATCTCATATTGAATTCTGAGAGTTTGGAGTTTAGCATCTTTTACCTTTGCATCACCTTCATAACTTAGAATGATTTTGTCCCATATTGTCTTGGCTGTATTCAACTGCATGACTTTGACAAATTCTGATTCAGTTAGACTTCCCAATAGAGCATTGATTGCCTTTTCATTTGTTTCATAATTCTTTCTTTCCATCAGATCTGTTGGTACTGCAACTGGATATTGATATCCTTGTTCAAAAAATGCCCATACCTCTGCTCCTAGAGACTGAAGATAGGATCTCATCCTTGTTTTCCAGAAGATTAAATTGTTTCCATTAAAGAGCGGAGGCCTGATAGATGTTGTTCCATCTTGATTTCTCATCTTGGTTGATCTTCCTTCTAGCAGCTAAGCTTTTTCAGAAGTACCTGCTCTGATTCCAATTGTTGGGAAAAATACTAAGAGGGGGGGGGGTGAATCTGTATTTAGGGCTGAACAATTTTTCTTTTCTTTCACTTAAAACCTTATGTTACAGTACTGCATCCAACATTAATGTCTAGATATCATATTATGTCTTTACTTAGAGCATTGCATCAGATAAGCATTAAGCATGATCAGAAATAACAGAACAAACCACATATGAACACCAGGATTTAAGGTGGAAACCAAATTCGAGAGAAAACCACCGCTGCTGTAATCTCAGTCTTCAATATTTATTATAGAGAAAAATTCTTACAATATATGCTGGTGCAGACTTATACCAGCACGCAGGCACCCACCTACAGAAGGCTACGACCTTCTCTAGTTTACCAGCCTCTCCTGGAAGGGAGCTACAACCCCCGCTCTCATTTACCAGCTATGACTGGAAGGGAGCTAAAACCCCCCTCTCTGAAGGCTTCGACCCTCAGCACCACTACAGACCACATTTCATCAATTTTCATATTGGATCCACCAGTTTACATACGACTTACCTTGCCGTTCACCAGATTTATTTATTTTCTGTATACTCACACCAGTTCTTCATGATATCGTCCGTCATTCAAACCAGAGATTCATCCTCGTCAGATCATTATATTCATGGGTGCATCCTAGTTTCAGATTTATTAGTTAAGAACAGAGCTCGCCCATACAAATATTCCTTATTTTTGAAATTTTATTCACAACCTTTACAATGCACATGTCGTTCTCTATTTTTCCTTCTCCTTACATAGTTTTGCCTTTATTAAAACCATGAGTCAAAAACCACGAACCACTAATGGTATTCCTCTGTCAGTATTCATTTTAGTTTATCCCATGGGGATTTTTGACCTCTTTTTAATTTTTATTTATCAATTTTAAAGAAATTGACAAATAAATATATTTACAACTTTTGAATTCCCAAGCCTTATGTCTAAAGATTAACCCATCGGACTTTATAGAAACATTCAACGCTTCCAAATAAATTAATCTTTTGACCCTAGGCCCACATACATAGTTAATAGCCAATCCAATACGCCCATCATACCACAGTAAAATTTGCATAAGTCTAGCATCCGATCACCGTTATATTAGCAAGCTTCCAGATCAACGGCGTATATGCATATCGCTTGACCTCCGATGTCGAACGTTAACGAGTGATTTCCCACCGTACATGTGTTAATCTTTGTGCACATTCAACAAATGATGACTGTTCGATGACCCTTTCCCAGATCAACGACGCTCAATGATATTACTGGGAATCCTCAGTCGAATTATAACGCGCGATGGCGCACAGTGAAAAGTGGTTTTGTAAAATCATACAGGGACGCGTGTCGAGCACTTTATGGAATCGCTCCTCATCCAGGAAATACTGCTTACTCCGCATAGGTGGTGCGATGAAAAACGTAAACCACCTTTACTGTTCACATGGTCATGGTTCCGCTCTTCCACACAGGGTTCTGTCGCCTTTTAAATGTATTATTGTAATTAAATTGCGCTTTAATGTTTTGTGTTCCGTTGTCACCAAGTGTTCCGCTACTCCATTAATCTGCACCATCTCCCATCAACTCCCTCATCAAATATAGAGTATTATTCAACCCTTCTAATTACACAGGACATCATTCGACTCCATTACTGAGATTATTCACACAGAGGTTTAGGGGATTCTACACAAGAATTACATTAGTCAATACACATATAATACATATATCCTAACTCTACAACGATGATTTAATTCTTCTCCGGGCACCGTAGGTATCCTCTACCCATTATGAAATTGATCACACAAGTCATATATATTCCGGATTTACTCAACCATACTTAACACAATTCAATAGTTCTTCATCAACATACACAAATCTTGTCCAGATATTCAATTTGTCCTTCAGCTCTCCCTTTTTCCATCTCCTTTGAAAACTGTATTAAACCCCTAATTCAACTCTACTTCTCTATCTCTAATTCCTCTGTTTCATCTGCTACCTTTGCTACCTCTCTGTCTCATTTTCCTTCCTGTCTTTGCCAATTACTTTGCCATCAATGACAACATTTCCAACAATCATGTCTTTTCCCAACCAAAAAACAAACAGAACCCATGCTCTTCATAACTAGCCTAATATCAAATTTCAGGTTTTGAAGATCACATCTTTAAACTCATTCATAGAGAGATCCCTCCCTGGATTCATGAGGGCTAGATCCTTGAATCCCAAAGTGGTTTGATGTTGTCTTATCTTTTGGTCTTGCCAATCTAGCCAAAACATAGGAACCCTAACATCTCTAAAGACGACTTCTTTGACTTCACATGATCCTCCTTTTCTCATTTCACATGCAGTTAGAATGCCATGAAGTTGAACAATAGTAAGATTTTGAAGATCCTACTTCTCTTCAATAGTAGACACTTTTGACTGAAATTTTGAAGTTAGAGTCTTAAAACTTTTTCAACTAGAGTAGTGTCAGTTATGGTTTCACCCAAATTTCTCATATGATTTACAATATCATCTAGACGTAAAAAGAAACTGGAAATGCTCTCCTCATTATGCATCCTTATATTTTCATATTGAATTATGAGAGTTTGGAGTTTAGCACTTTTTACCTTTTTATCACCTTCATAGCTTAGAATGATTTTGTCCCATATTTCCTTTGTTGTATTCAATTGCAGGACCTTTACAAATTCTGATTCAGTCAGACTCCCAAATAGTACATTGACTGCCTTTGAATTTGTTTCATAGTTCTTTCTTGTCATTGCATCTGTTGGAACTGAGGCTGGATGTTGATAACCTCCTTCAATAATATCCCATACATTTGCTCCAAGAGACTGAAGATAGGATCTTGTTCGTGTTTTCCAGAATTTTAAATTATTTCCATTGAAGAGTCAAGGCCTGTCAGTTGCTCTCCCATCTTGATTTCTCTTCTTCGCTGATCTTCCTTTTAGCGGCTAAGCTTCTTTAGAAGGACCTGATCTGATACTAATTGTTGGGAAAAATAACGAGAGGGGGGGTGAATCAGTATTTACAGCTCGTACTTATAAATTTAACTTTCTCTTTTGCAGAATTCCATATGCGGATTTTATGACCCGAACTCACATATACACGCAGATATGCTGAAAGAAACTAGCGTATAGTGATATAAATTTTTAGTTTAGAAAAATTCTCAGAAACAGTCTTTAAATCAAATTTACTGGTTATGCATCAGGTTATATATCAGTATATATGTGCAGTAACAATAGTATAAAACATCACACAAGTGGAACACACATGAACACCAATATTTAAGGTGGAAACCCAATTCGGGAGAAAACCACCGCTGTTGTCATCTCTATCTTCAATATTTATTATATAGAAAACTGTTTACAACATTGTATTGATGCAGACCCATATCAGTACGCAAGCTTCTACCTGTAGAAGGTTGCAACCTTCACTCATTTTCCAGCTACTACTGGAAGGGAGCTCCAACCCCCTTTCTTCTCATTTACCAGCCACTCCTCTAAGGGAGCTTCAACCCCGTGAACATAACACCCGCTTCTACTGGCAGGAAGCTCTTACTTCCATACTGAAGGCTTCAACCCTCAGAAAAACTACAGGCCATGTTTCATCAATTTTCAAACTGAATCAAACAACATCAACACAACCCTTTATCAAAAATCGTAAACTTTGCCCAATACTTCAATTAGAACAGTGAAAAAACTGTAACTAGAACTTCAGAAATAACCCAGACTTCAAAATTGATATGCAGATACAAACTCAACCCTGAATAGTCATTAATTCAAATAGCATACGCTAATTTTCTTTACTGAAGCCATGTACATACGCGCTTCCCTGCACACCAACCTGCGTATGCCTTAGTGCATACTATTTTCATAATTGGGATTGAATACACTATTTCAATTTGTTAAAGCTGCGTGTATATGCACTTTTCTTTATACCAACCCGCATATACTTTTGTGTATACTATTCTTCAAAATGTGATGAGACTCAAATTCAGATCTGAGGCTTTCAGTTAGACATTTTCTTAGCAGTGTAGAACCTTTAGTCAATCAATCAACCTTAGTCATGTTTTCTCAATCATTGATTAGATTTTTTCATGATCAACTTAGCAGCATAATCAGTATTCAAATAACTCAGAATTTCAAGAAGATTTCATTGACAGATAGCAGACAAAAGGCAGGAATCATAGTAGTAACATCTGCAATAAGCTTCAGAAAACCCTAACAGCCATACGTGCTTTTCATGAAGCGAACCCACGTATATACGTGCTTTTACTGAGACCAAATCATCTATAGATCTGTAAAAGTAAATTTTTCAGAACATACCAGATCTATAAAACTTACCTAGATTTCTTCATTTTCTTCAGCAGACTTGCGCCAGTTCTTCATCATTTCTTCAGTAGATCATACTGGAGCTTCATCATCTTCAGCTATAAAGATCTTGAACCATCATTATATCCATGGGTGCACCATAGGTTCAGATCTATCAATTAAAAATAGAGTTCATCCATGCAGATATTCCTTAGATAAATTTATTCATTCATAACCCCTCCTCATGCACACTTTGCACTATGATCTTCTTCTCCTTATATAGATTTATCTTTTACCAATACCATGAGTTAAAACCACTCAAATGCTAATGGTAATCCTAGAAGGAATCAAATAGATAATACAATGCTCAATATTGTGGGCTAATACCATGATAAAGCACCCTGGTATTATAATTTTGGAGCACAAGCAGGCATACATGACCTGGGATGTACTTCTCCGTGTGCATACATGACTTGGCCTTTACAAACCCACATATACATTGTGACATATTAAAAATAACCAATAAGTTGCACAAAACTTCTGAGAGACCGCTGAGATTCTTCATACAAATAGTTTCTTCGTCCTTTGCTATAGAGTTTCCATCAAGGACAATCAATTTAATATTATGGAACACAAGAAACATATTGTCAAAAATTTCTCCTATTGGTTCAGATTAGGCTTTTGAACCCATGTCATTTTCTACCTACCTACTGATAAGCCAATATTAAATGGTTTGGGAAATATTCTTTTTCTAACCTATCAGCGGAAAATTCAAAATTGTTCAATCATGCTTAAATTGTATGAATGCACATAACACATTTCAATAGTACTGGAATTTTAATTTGCAACACCTTCAGAAATTTTAACATATTTTCTTATCAGTTTAGGTTTATGGCCTTCACTTTGGGCTTCAACCTTGTCCAATAGATTATTAAAAATTGTAAGGTTATGGTATTTACAATGGTGAAAGTTTCATATGAGTTTCCAGTATAAATAATGTTTCAACATCCTACCATTGACAGGACCCCCAAATAGCTATGTTCCATCCATCTCTTTCAATAAAAATTCATTATCTCCTCTTAAAGAATGAATAATGTATGGACCTTTCCATAGGTTGTCGAACTTTCCATGATTCCCTTTATCTTCTCTTCTATAATCCCATTTCAACACTTTATCTCCAATATTTAAATCATTTTATTTTTTCCTTTTGTCAAAAATCTTCTTCATATTCTCTTTCACCACTTGAGTTTTGTTTTACACTTCCTCTCTGGACTATTGTAGCTAAATGATTTGGGTTATTATTCTTTATAAATCATTTTCTTCAGCCTACACTTCTTGAATGTGTTTCATGGCTAGTACTCCTAAGGATGTTGGGAAAATTGCATCCATTCAATAGACTAACTAGTATGGTGACATGCCAATTGATTTCTTAGTTGTCAATCTATCAACCCACAATGCATGCAACAATTTGTTATGCCAATATTTCTTATTGTCTTCCAAAAACGTATGGATTATGTTGACCAAGTTCTTGTTGGAGGATTCAGCTAGGCCATTACCTTGACGGTAATAATTTTTTCAATGCCCCAAGAAAATGTGATATCTGTGGCTAAAATCCACCACTTTTTCGACTTAAGAGAAACATAATTATATGTAATGATTTTCCTAGGAAATCCAAATCTAGACAGGATGTTGGCTTCAAAGAATTTGATAATCACTAAGTCAGTAGCATTTCTGGAAGGAATGCCCTCTATCCATTTGGTAAAATAGTTTGTAGTGGTAAGGATCCACTTATGCTGGCAAGAGGAGGAAGCATGGATTTCTCCACTGAAGTATAAACCCCATTTTTGGAAAGGAGCTTCAATAGATATTGGTTGTAAAGGAAGAGGCAACAAATTTATTTTTCCCTCAAAGATTTGGTATTTATGACAGGTGGCTACCATCTTGAGGGTATCTGGGGAAAGAGTACGCCAATAGAAACTAGCTCTAAAGATCTTATTAGTAGTGGTTTTCCAGTAGATATGGCCTCCACAATCCCCTTCATGGAATTCTTTTGTAACTCTATCTACATATTCTTGAAGAAAACATTTAAGCAATATGCCCCTAGAATATTTCTAGTACAAAATATTTTCTAGGTTGCATAGTTTTACAACTTTCAATTTCAAGAATCTAGTTTTTGTCTTGGACAAATGAGGAGGAGAATTTAAATTAAATATAACATATAATATATCTACGTACCAAGGAGAATTTAAGAATTCTTTCTCAATAGATGGAGTCGTGAGCTCCTCTTGTTCATCCAGTGAATGAATGATGTTAATGCCTAGTGGTTAAAAATTTGTTTCAACCATAAATTTAGCTAATCCTGTTGAGCCCTTAGTTAAACTGAGAGGGGGGGGGGGGGTGGTGAATCAATTTAACACATTCTTGATATATTAAACTTTATATTAAACCCTATTTACACCTTCATTTCATATCCAACTTAATATGTGACTAATCTTAGAATGTGAGCAGCAAGTATTAATATAATCTAACAACAGACTTAATATGAGAGCAGCAGGTATTAAGTAGATGATATAAATCAGATCAACACATAAACATCATGTACAGAGACACCAAATATAAGTGGAAACCCATAAAGGGAGAAAAACACATCTTATTATTATTGTGATGCACAGGCAAGCTCCAACTCCCCCTCACCACTGTTTTTCTGCAGGCACCAACCTACAGGAGGCTCCTACCTCAATTATGCAAGCTACAACTTGCAAGGAAGCACCAACTCCCTTCAATTTTCTGCAGGCACCAACCTACATGAGGCTCCAACCTCAGTCAGCTACAACTGACAGCTATCAAGCTGCAACTTGATAGGGAAGCTCCAACTTCCTCAAATTTTCAAACTGAATGTTTGCTGATTTACCTCAGATATTAGCTCTGTTCTATAGCTTCTCTTTCTGCTCTTATTTTCTTAATCTTCTCTGCTTTACACTTCTATACTCTACCTTATCTATATTTGTTCTCTCTAACCTCTTTTTGCATATCAAGATGATATTATTTATAAGGATTTTCTTGTGACTATTATCATTCCTCAATGAATTTGGAATGGACAGCCATGCTTCTTTGCCTTCTACCTTCTCATTTCTTTTCCAGCTCAATCAGAAAAATGTAACTGTAGCTACTTATTTTAATCTAACAGTGGGATTTTGTTTAGCTCTGGAGACTTGCCAATGCATCACAAACAATAAAAAATTCAATTACAAGATTTACATTCACATATAATGAAAACTTCAGCTCAACTCATTTAGTCTTTTGGTTCGCTGTGCATTTGTCTTTTCTTTTACTGTGTCTATCTTTTATGTGACTGTGTTTTATCTCTTTTCAACTCCGTTTTCTTTTCTGTCCTCTGTTGTGGTGTAACTGCTGCATACATGTAACTGAGCTTTTTATATCAGTTCATTTTTTAAATATGTGTGACTGCTGACTATAATTCTGGGCAAATTCCAACCCTTTACACGCATCAAGTGTCTTGTTGATGTGGGAGTTCCACAAGCGGAACATACATACACCGCAATTGTTTTATATAAAGAATTGCCCTCCACCTTGAGCCGAGGCCCATGGATCCACAGACCACGTGGCATATTTTTAATACCATTGCAACCATCGTTTTATATTTATGACAACTCTTATATATATATATATATATATATATATATATATATATATATATATATATATATAACCCAAATTTCATTACACTAACTACCTTTTAATATGACTTTAAATCAATTCTCGACGTATATAATAAAATTTGTTTAAAACATATAAAAACTCCTTTTAGGCCCACTTTCCATGCTTCCCGATGCAATATATTGCTCCTCTGATTGCGATTGATTGCTCCTACTATGATTGCGATTGACCACTGTTCATTTTGAAATGCCGATGCGATGAATCGCAATTGAAATCTTCTGATTACGATTGGGTCCTTTTTTATTGTTCCAATTGTGATTGATCGTTGTTCACTGTTATTTTCCGATGCGATTGGAACTCAAACACTTATTAATCATAGTTCATAAGCCCATCGGGTCCGGGCTTCAATCACAATCGCAAGTCTTTTAATATATGTTCCGATGGTTTGTTTCTTTCTGATCCGATTGACCGTTGTTCACTGCATTTTACCGATGCGATTGGAACTGGACTTCAAACAATTGTTAAACATGATTTATAGACCCATCGGGTCTGGGCTTTCAATCACAATTGCAAGTTTTGGTTGGATGTTCCGATAGGCCCATACTGCGATGCTCCAATGCGATTAGGAAGGGTCCAACCTTATATTACTTCGTTTCTTTATTTATAAAGCTCTCCACTTATATATATATATTTATGCTTTGACCTTTGTTTATATGATGCGCTGCACATATATGTAATGTGCTGCATATATGCTCCAACGTGGGTAGCGATTCCTAGAATGAGATTTATATATATATTTTGCTGCTGGGTTATACAATTCTCGGAATTTGTGTTTATGTTATGTGTAACACCCGGCTGGGTAAAGATTCTCGGAATTGTATACATATATCCTCCGGCTGAGGTAGTGATTCTCGGAATTTAGTTATATATATATATATATATATATATATTCAGCAGGTGGGAACAGTGATTCTCGGAATAATAGTTGTTTCTCTGCAATAATAGCTGTGTATTTTCATGTACTACTTCTGTCGCTCTGCCTCTGCCTTTACTGTTGTGATAACGGTTCTGCCTCTATTATATTCTCTTTCTCTGCCTCTACTTGTCTCCTTTTCTCTTTCATTTGCTTCTTTGCTGCCTCCATTGCCATTATAACAACTCTGCCTCTATATTCGCTGCTTCCTTTGCTTGTCTCTCTCTTTTTTGCTTCCTTTGCCATCAATGACAAAATTTCCAACAAATCCTTGACCCTTAATCAGTTTGGTGGGTCCGATATCTAAATAATACCCCAAGATAACAGAAATCCACTTGCCTTTTTTTCCATCAAGATCCTTAGTTAGGATGTCTTTGACAAATTTATTGGGCACAAATCCAATGATGTGTGAATGCAGAATGTAAACTCTGAAATCCTTTAGTGCTTTGATCAAGGAATAAGCCCACTTTTCCATGATATTATACTTCAAAGGTGCATCTATTAAATCTTGGCTGAAAAATGCTATGGGATCCTCTTGTCCATCCTTATTTTTCAGCACCAATACAGCAGCAGTTGTGTGAAATGATGTAAAGGAAAAAATGATGAAATCCTCGGTGAAATCAAGGCTGGTCAAAACTAGTGCTTTAGTGATTGCTTGCTTTACCAGTTCAAAGGAATGCTTAGCCTCCTTGGTCCACTTGATTCCTGAATCTCTCTTTAGCATGTTAGTGATATCCGTCAGGAGTTCTGCAAGGTTTGGTATAAACCTCTGCAGAAAATTTATCTTTCCAATGAAAGATTGCAGCTCCTTGGTGTTTCTTAGATGATTGACTTGTAGTATGCCTTCAGTATTTCTGAGCTCAATCTTGACCCCTTCTTCATATATGATCTATCCTAGAAGCTTCTCTTCTTGAAGACCAAAAAATGAATTCTTAGGATTTAGAGATAGACCAAACCTTCTGCATTTTTCAAAAACTCTTCTCAAATGGGACAAATGTTCTTCATAAGTTTTTGAGTACACTGTAATATCATCAAGGTATATCACATAAAAATACCAAGTTATTTTGAAAAATAAATATCCATTTCTCTTCGAAATGGCCCCAACATTTATTAATCCAATGGGAATTTTTACATGCATGAAGGTCCCCAAGGAGTAGTAAATGTTTTTTTGGGTTGATCATCAGGATGCACCAACACTTGATTGTACCTTGAAAAGCCATCTAGTAGAGAGATTATCTTGGAGCCCACCACCTTTTGCAAGATGTGGTCCATCTTTGGTAAAGGGTAGTTGTCCTTAAGTGATGCCTTGTTCATATTTTTGAAGTCAATGTAGAGTCTGATCTCACTTGTGTTCTTTCTCATAGGTACAATATTGGAAACCCATTCAGAGTACCTGATTGGGACTATTATCTTGGCATCATACATTTTCTTAACCACCTTCTCATCTAGAGGAATTAGGACATGATTTATCCTACATAGTTTCTGTTTGAAAGGCGTCTGGTTCTCATTGACTGTGATTTTTCTATGGATAATATCAGTACCATAAGATTTCAAGTCTTCATAACTCCAGGCAAACACATCAATAAACTATTTGAACAAAGAAATGTGTTTATTCTTTATGGATGATGGCAGTGTTTTTGATAACTTTATCATTTTGGGGTTCTTCTCACTGCCCAGATTGTACTCCTCAATTTTTTCTTTTGTAGCTACCATTTTTGGTTTCATAGCTACATCATTGAAATCAAATAGTTCCTCCAGAGGGACAAGCCCCCTAGCCAAGGTGTTGTCTCTAAATTACAGTACTTCAAATTCCTTATTTTATGGATCATCATGCATCTTTGTGCTATGAAGGTCTTTATTTGCTGAAAATTTAATATTAGAATCATGAGGAGGCTCCTCCCTGCACATTTTTTCTTCTATGGAGAAACCTTCTTCACAATCTAGGTCGAAATTGGATTCTTCAAACTTGCCCTTGAATTACAGGAAATTCTCAATCTATTTGTCATCTGCAAAGACATTCCAATACCTCATATTGTCAGGAATTGATGGGCGATGTTTGACCTGCATTATATATTTTTTGGTAGGATGAGGTAATTGACAAGTGCTGGCTGAAAATGCTAGCCTATTAGCAAGGACATTTTTATTTATTGGAACTACAGCAAGGTCATATTCCTAAAATTTTTTTAGGAGGTCCAGAGCAACATTTCTGTATGCTCTCAATATGGGATGCTTAGCTGGATATTATCCCTTGATTTTTTTAATTACCAACTTAGAATCTCCATAAAAAAATATTATTTTGGCTCTTAATTTCATCAGTAGTTGTAAACCCAAAAGGAGTGCCTCAAATTATGTTATATTGTTGGTACACTCAAATTTTAGCTTGTAAGAATGCCTTTTTGTGTGTTCATTTTTAGTATTGCATACCCATACCCCTACTCAGCCAGGTCTGCCACAAGAGTGTTGGAAATACTAAGAGGGGGGGTGAATCAGTATTCCTTTCAATTAGAGCATTAGTTAATCTTCAATTATTATCAGTGTTTGTACAATGATAGCAGCAAGCAAGAGGAACACAAATGCACATAGTTTTTAAGGTGGAAACCCACTCTGAGACCAAAACCACTTACTGCTTTTCTAATAATTCTTTAATATTCAACTCCAATTGGTGTCTCAGCTCAACTTCCCTAGAATCTACAAAGCTAAGCATTCTTCTCCGGCTTCCTTTGGATGGATGCTCACGACGCTCGAGATTCTTCGGTAGTCGAACGACGAGGATGCCAACACCCAATGAGCTACAACTCACCCTAGCACCACCCTACCACCCTATAGAAGAATAAAAGAAGAATGGACTCCCATACCAGGGAAAATGGTCCACTTTACAATGATATAGAATGATGTAGAAGAAGAAGATATACTAGACCATGCCCCAACTTTGACACAACCAGCTAATGATGATCCTAGACCTCCCAACACTGCCTCTTCAACCCTTGGTAGATAGATACTAGTACAATTTTTAAAATAATGTATTTACAATGACTAAGTACAATGATACCTTTACAATGATTGTATGCATTGCTGCCCACTTGAAGAATTCATATGATGAACTTCTTGGTACTATTATGCACCTTGGTTGCTACTCTTGTCATGCTACCCTCTGCTACACTTTGCTTTGCTTTTCTGCTGTATAAATTCTGGTCCTTTGCAACCCTTGACAACAAATGATCTAGCTTTTTGTTGCCTTCTAGGAGCTTGATATTGAATCTGGTGTATCTCTGTTATTTGATATCATCAATATATAATTTTTTAGGCCTATAGTATTTCTCTAAGTCTTATTTCTGACGCCATAGGTCTGACCCAATTTGGATTCTTCAAGAAAGAGTTATACCCAATCTCTCACAATGCCCTAATTATAGATTGTTTCAGCAAAGCGAACTTGTACGGCATGCCACGTGTCACTGTTTCTTCATTTGGATCTGAAATTGATGAAGCGTAAGTTATGGACTATGCACTATCCACCAATTTTTACGGAATTCCAATCCAATACTCAGAGCGAGATTTATGAAGATTTTACCAAGGTCACTTCTTTAATATGAATTTCAAGAGCCTGCAAAAACCCTGAGTTACACAGATAATATCTCCATAAATTTTGTGCAACTTGATCTAGAATTTTTACTACATCTTCCTCATTATTTCAGCCTCCTCTCATAAAAATTTTAGCTTCTGAACCTTTTTAGAAAAAAATTTAGAGCGAAAATTCCACGATGACCTGCTTCAGATGGCCAAATCCCTTGCATAAGGAGGAAATGAAGATCACAATTTATATGAATGCTTAAGTTGAGAGGGGCTTCAAAAAGTGAACTTGGGAGGGATTTTAGGAGGTTAAAAGATATTAATGATGACTTTTCAATGACCCATGCCACAACCCCATGGGGTTTTAGCCCACTAACTAGGGGTACAAACTTCAAACATGAATATCTCTCAAACTATGAAGAATTACATGGTGTGCCATATATCAACGGAAATATCTCGACAAGTAGAAACCATCAAAAGCATTATTGACCTATAATATATTAATTTGGTAGGTCAAAATTCCCATGAAATATTGGGTTAGCCCCTGGTGCTGCTTGGGTTGACAACAATGACAACCGCTAATCAACAATCTCCCCCTTTGGCATTGATGGCAACACAAGTACTCCCCCTGCGATCATGACACATCTTCCTACAAAATTTTCTCCCCCTTTGACATCAATGGAAAAGGGTAACTCCCCCTGAAACACAACCATCCTGCGGACATGTACACACGTCCACTTGCGCTGACACACAACCGTCCTGTAGACCTATACACACTTCCACTCCCCCTGAGACACAACCGTCTTGTAGACCTGTAATCTACTTCCACTCCCCCTTTATATTCTAAAAAAGGAAAATATAATGAGAACTTGGGAGAATCCCAAGCTTCTGGTGAAGATATTCCAATGCTAGTGAATATTTAATATGTGATTCTTTTAGTGCTACTTGGAATCTTGCTACTTGTCCAACTGCTTGCATAAAATTTGGTGGGGAGGCTATTACATATAGAAGACTACTAATCATAGATCTATACAACCTTTGATCCACATCCTTAGATGAGTCGTCTATGCACAATTTGCAACCTGTTACCATTGGAGTAAGCATGGGTTTGCAATCTTCCATTTTAAATTTCTTGAGCATTTCCTTGATGTACTTGGCTTGACATATAAATATTCCTTTCTCTTGCTGAGATATTTGAAGCCCTAAGAAGTATGTCAGCTCACCAAGAAAATACATCTCGAAATCACTTTGCACCTTTGTAGAAAACTTATTACTTAGTCGATCATCATTGCTACCAATTATTGTATCATTGTCTTTAGCTATTAGACATGCTTTGGTTGCTTCAACCAGAATTTATATGTCATTTGGAGCTCGAATTTTTGTAGCCACAATTTCACCATACACGCCTTTCCTGATTTCACATTTCGTGGAGTTGAATAGTATTGTGTGTCCTTGATCACACATTTGTCCAACACTGACCAGATTGTGATTCATGTTTTCAACCAATAGAACATTCTTTCCTAGAGCATCTTTGCTTCCGAGAGTGACAATACCTTATCCTATAACATTGGAAGATTCATCATTTCCAAAGGAAACAATTCCATCCTCCTTCTCTTTCAGAGATACAAATTTATTTCTATCTCCAGTCATATGTGTTGAGCAACCACTATGAACATACCACACATCTTTGTTCTTTTGAGCCTTGAAAGCGAGAGCACAATTATCATTCTTCTTCTTCTTCCATGTTCATTTGTTCTGTGGCTTCGAAGATTCTTCTGTAGGATTTTCAAGTCTGCAGTCTTTGGCTATGTTTCCAAAGTTTCGACATTTGTAACATTCAATATTATTTCTTAAATGTTCAAATCTATTGATGTTTCGCTGAGCCCTCGGAGGTTCATATTTGACAAATCTCCTGGAATTATATTCGTTCCTAGGGTACGTGTGATATTCTATAGCTTTATGACCAAAATTTCCACATGAATAATAGTAGCCATAAAAATATGTTGGTACCTGGATGGAAATTTTCGTCGAGGAATTGTCTTCCAAGGATGTTCTTGTGAGTCTTGTCCAATGAAGTCTACATGCATTTCAGATCTCATAGGTTCATTGTATTGTGTTGTAGAAGGTCCTTCTTCTTCTTCTTTGTAACCAATGCCAATTTTTTCATTGTAAGATCATTAATTGTTGATGAGTTCTTCCAATGCCCTTGAGTCGTTGGCATAGTTTTGGATAGTTTTTCATTTCTTCACTTCCTCACACAATGAGACTACTTCGGCTTCTAATTCTTCCCTTTCTTGGTTGCTTTCTTCTAACTTCTTTTGAAGTGACTCTTAAATGTATTTGTGTTCTTCAACTTCAATTTTGAGACCTTGAACTTGTTCTTCAAGAGTTTTGGAACGGATCTTCTCCGCCTTGAGATCTTTTATAAGCTTGATTGCTTCCTCATAAAATTCTTCTATGGTCCATCCTTCTTCTTCATTGTTTGACACCTCTTGTTTATTGTGGTGCTTGCATTTATTATGCTTGGCCATAAACAATACTCTCTCATTGGATTCTTCTTCACTATCATTGTCTTCATCAGATGATGAGCTATCTTCTTTAGAGAGAAAGTTCCTTTTGGATCCTTGCTTGTTGAATTTCTCAAACCCTTTCTTTCCTTTTGAGTTTCCATTACTTCTATTTGGACATTTTGCTGCAAAATGCCCAACCTCACTACAGCTGAAACATGTCAATGGAAGCTTACCTTTGAATTTTCCCTTACCATTTTTTAGTTTTCTCGTGAAGTAAGCATATTCTTCATCTGAAATACCTTCTTCATCATATCTATTTTCTTCACACTTGCAAGTGTATGTCTTTTCAATTGAAGGTTGTTTATCCTTATTGGTTTTCTTAGATGCAACGAATGCAGTTTCTAGATGCGAAGTACCCTCTTCTTCATCAAGTCTCATTTCATATGCTATGAGAATTCCATGTAATTCCTCTTTGCTGAGTTTGTCCAGATTTGCACTCTATTCTAAGACTGATAACTTTGGGTTGAATCTCCCTGGTAACGTTCTAAGAATCTTCCCTATAATAGTCTTCTCATCAATTGGCTCTTTCAATCCTTCTAGAGTATTGGTTATTTCATCAACGTATTGGAAGTATGCAACAATGTTGCAATCTTCTTTCATTCTGAGTTGCTGAAATTTTTCTCTATAGATTTGAAGCTTTGCTTCTTTGACATTTGAGTCACCTGCATATATATTCTCAAGCTTGTCACATACATTTTTGGCATTTTTACAACCCAACACCTTATGATAAGTAGATTCAATAAGTCCACTGATAATAATATTATTTTCTTTTGCATCATTTACCAAATTCTTCTTACCTTTTTCATCTGTAGTTGATGTAAATCCATTTTGAATAGTGTCCCATACTTCGTAACCTTGCACCAAGAGATAGACCTCCATTATTCCTTTCCAGAGTGCATAATTATTTTCATTGAATAGAGGTACACCATTCTTGGTATGCTCCATGACCTCCTTCCAGCTATTAAATTGCTATTGAAGGAACCAAGATCTGATTCCAATTGTTGGAAATACTGAGGGGGGGGGGGTGAATCAATATTCCTTTCAATTAGATCACTAGTTAATCTTCAATTATTGTCAGTGTTTGTACAATGATAGCAACAAAAAAGAGGAACAAAAATGCACATCGTTTTTAAGGTGGAAACTGACTCCAGGACAAAAACCACCTAATGCTTTTCTAATAATTCTTTAATATTCAACTCCAATTGAAAATAAAGCTCCAACTTCCTAGAATCTAGAAAAGTATTCTTCTCCAGCTTCCACTCGATGGATGCTCCAACGCCCAAAACTCTTCAATAGTCAACTGAATGGACGCCCCAACACCCAATGAGATACCACTCACCCTAGCACCACCCTACCACCCTATAGAAGAATAAAAGAAGAATGGACTCTCGTACTAGGGAAAATGGTCCACTTTACAATGATATAGAATGATGTAGAAGAAGAAGATATAATAGACCATGCCCCAACTTTGACACAACCAGATAATGATGATCCTAGACCTCCCAACACTGCCTCTTCAACCCTTGGTAGATAGATACTAGTAAAATTTGTACAATAATGTATTTATAATGACTAAGTACAATGATACCTTTACAATGATTGTATGCAGTGCTACCCACTTGAAGACTTCATATGATGAACTTCTTGTTGCTGTTATGCACCTTGGTTGCTGCTCATGTCATTCCACCCTCTTCTGCACCTTGCTTTGCTTTTCTATCGTAGAAATTCTGGTCCTTTGCAACCCCTGACAACACATGATCTATCTTTTTCTTGCCTTCTAGGAGGTCGATATTGAATCTGGTGTATCTTTGTTATTTGAGATCCTCAATATCTGATTTTTAGTCCTGTAGTAGTCCTCTAAGTTATATTTCTGATGCCATAGTTTTGACCCAATTTGGATTCTCAAGAGAGATGTATACCCAATCTCTCACAATGGCCTAATTATGGATTATTTCAGAAGAGCGCAGTTGTACGGCTTTCCACGTGTCACTTTTTCTTTATTTGAATTTGAAGCTGATAGAGCACACATTAAATACTATGCACTATCTGCCAATTTTTACAGAATTCCAATCCGATACTCAGAGAGAGAGTTATGATGATTTTACCAAGGTCACTTCTTTAAGATGAATTTTAGGAGCCTGCAAAAACCTTAACTTACACAGATCATATCTCCAAAAATTTTATGCACCTTGATCT
Organism: Pinus albicaulis; assembly: GCA_034641835.2. NCBI lineage: Eukaryota > Viridiplantae > Streptophyta > Pinopsida > Pinales > Pinaceae > Pinus > Pinus albicaulis. The sequence goes on from CM076579.1 coordinate 1,271,972,520, forward strand.
AAAATTTTTAGTGAAGCTTCCTTAGGATTTTAGCTTCGTCTCATGAAAATCTCATCTTTTAAACCTTCATAGAAAAATTTTTAGAGCAAACATGCCACGATGACCTGTTTCAGATGGCCGAATCCCTTGCATAAGGAGGAAATGAAGATCACAATTTATATGAATGCTTAAGTTGAGAGGGGCTTCAAAAAGTGAACATGGCAGGGATTTTAGGAGCTCAAAAGATATTAATTACAACTTTTCAATGACCCATGCCCCAACCCCACAGGGTTTTAGCCCATTAACTAGGGGTACAAACTTCAAACATGAATATCTCTCAAACCGTGAAGAATTACTTGTCATGCCATATATCAAAGGAAACATCTCAACAAGTAGAGACCATAAAAAGAATTATTGACCCAGAATACATTAATTTGGTAGGTCAAAATTCCCATGCAATATTGGGTTAGCCCCTGGTGCTGCTTTGGTTGACATCAATGACAACCATTGATCAACAAGGAGCCATGAAAACTCATGTTTCAAAAAGGTTCAGGTTCAGAATTGTGTTGCAAAATTTCCAATTGGTTTTATTGCTCTCTCCTCTAGTCTTTTTCTTCTCCAGCTACTTGTTCATCAATACTTTCATCATTGTTAAGAAAATATTTCTTATTGTCTTCCAGCAACTTATGGATGATGTTGACCAGGATTTTGTTGGAGGACGTAGCTAGGCCATTACCTTGATGGTAATAAGTTGTTGAACTCCCCAGGAAAATGAGATATCTGTGGCTAAAATCCACCGCTTTTTGGACTAAAAAGCAACATCATTATTTGTAATGATTTTCCTAGGAAATCCAAATCTAGATAGGATGTTGGCTTCAAGGAATTTGATAATCACTGAGTCAGTAGCAGTTCTGGAAGGAATGGCCTCTATCCATTTGGTAAAATATTCTGTAGCAGTAAGGATCCACTTATGCTGGCCAGAGGAGGAAGGGTGGATTTCTCCAATGAAGTATAAACCCCATTGTAGGAAATGAGCTTCAACAAAGATTGGTTGTAAAGGCAGAGGCAACAATTTTCTTTTTCCCTAAAAGATTTGGTATTTATGACAGGTGGCCACCATCTTGTGGGTGTCTAGGAAAAGAGTAGGCCAATAGAAACTAGCTCTAAGGATCTTATTAGCAGTGGTTTTCTAGTAGAGATGGCCACCACAATACCCTTCATGGAATTCTTTTGTAACTCTATTTGCATCTTCTTGAAGCAAACATTTAGGCAATATGCCCCTAGAATATTTCCAGTACAAAATATTTTCTAGGTTGCATAGCTTTACAAATTTCAATTTCAAGAATCTATCTTTTGTCTTGGACAAATCAGGAGGAGAATTTAAATTAAGTAGAACATATAATATATCTGTGTACCAAGGAGAATTTAAGAATTCTTCCTCAATAGATGGAGTCCCGAGCTCGTCTTGCTGATCTAGTGAATGAATCATGTTAACACCTAGTGCTTGGAAATTTGTTTCAGCCATAAATTTAGCTAATCCTTGTCCCTTGATCAGTTTGGTGGGTCTGATCTCCAAATAATACTCCAAGATAACAACAATCCACTTGCCTTTTTTTCCATCAGGATCCTGAGTTAGGATGTCTTTGACCAATGTATTGGGCACAAATGCAATGATGTGTGAATGCAGAATGTAAACCCTAAAATCCTTCAGTGCTTTGATCAAGGAATAAGCATGATTTTCCATGATATTATACTTCAAAGGTGCATCTCTTAAAGCTTGGCTGAAAAATTCTATGGGATCCTCTTATCCATCCTTATTTTTCTGCACCAATACAACAACAATTGTGTTCAGTGATGTAAAGGAGAAAATGATGAAATCCTTGGTGAAATCAGGTTTGATCAAAATTGGTGCTTTAGTGATTGCTTGCTTTACCAGTTCAAAGGACTGTTTAGCCTCCTTTCTCCACTTGATTCCCGAATCTCTCTTCAGCATGTTAGTTATATCCCTTAGAAGTTCTACAAGGTTTGGTATAAACCTCTGCAGAAAAATTATCTTTACAATGAAAGATTGCATCTCCTTGATGTTTCTCGGATGACTGATTTGTAGTATGCCCTCAATATTTCTAGAGTCAATCTTGATCCGTTCTTCATATATGATGTGTCCTAGAAGCTTCTCTTCTTCAAGACCAAACAATGAATTCTTAGGATTTAAAGATAGACTGAACCTTATAATTTTTTCAAAAAATATTCTAAAATGGGACAAATGTTCTTCATAAGTTTTTGAGTACACTATAATATCATCAGGGTAGATCACATAAAAATACCAAGTTATTCTGAAAATAAAATTCCATTTCTCTTTGAAATGGCCCCAAAATTTATTAATCCAATGGGCATTTTTACATACATGAAGGCCCCAAGGAGTAGTAAATGTTTTTTTGGGTTGATCATCAGGATGCAGCAACACTTGATTGTACCTTGAAAAGCCATCTAGTAGAGAGATTCTCTTGGAGCCCACCACCTTTTGCAAGATGTGGTCCATATTTGGTAAAGGGTAGTTGTCCTTAAGTGATGCCCTGTTCATATTTTTGATGTCAATTTAGAGTCTGATCTCACCTTTGTTCTTTCTCATAGGTACAATATTGGAAACCCATTCGGAGTACCTGATTGGGACTATTATCTTGGCATCATACATTTTCTTGACCACCTTCTCGACCAGAGGAATTAGGACATGACTTATCCTACATAGTTTCTGTTTGAAAGGCTTATGGTTCTCCTTGACTGGAATTTTGTGTTGGATAATATCAGTACCATAATATTCAAGTCTTCATAACTCTAGGAAAACACATCAATAAACTATTTGAACAAAGCAATGTATTTATTCTTTATGGATGATGGCAGTGTTTTTGATAACTTTATCATTTTGGGGTTCTTCTCACTACCCAGATTGTACTCCTCGATGTCTGCTTTGGTATATTCCATTTTTGGTTTCCTAGCTACATCACTGAAATCAAATAGTTCCTCCAGAGGGACAAGCCCTGTAGGCAAGGTGTTCTCTCTAAATTGCACTACTTCAAATTCCTTCTTTTATGGATCATCATACATCTCTATGTTATGAAGGTATTCATTTGCTAAAAAAATAATATTAGAATCATGAGGAGGCTCCTCCCTGCACATTTTTTCTTCTATGGAGAAACCTTCTTCACAATCTAGGTCCAAATTGGATTCTTCAAACTCGCCTTTGAATTGCAGGAAATTCTCAATCTGTTTGTCATCTCCAAAGACTTTGCAATACCTCATATTTTCAGGAATTGATGGGCGATGTTTTACCTGCATTTTATATTGTTTTTTAGGATGAGGTAATTGAAAAATGCTGGCTGAAAATTCTAGCCCATTAGCGACGATATTCTGATTTATTGGAACTACAGCAAGGTCATATTCCTCAAATATTTTCAGGAGTTCCAGGGCAACATTTCTATATGATCTCAGTCTGGGATGCTTAGCTAGATATTATCCCTTGATTTTTTTAATGACCAGCTCAAAATCTCCATGAAAAAATATTATTTTGGCTCCTAATTTATTCAGTAGTTGTAAACCCAAAAGGTGTGCCTCAAATTATGCTATATTGTTGGTACACTCAAAGTTTAGCTTGTAACAATGCCCTTTTGTGTGGTCATTTTTAGTGCTTCATACCCATACTCCTACTCTTGAGCCAGCTTTCCCACAAGAGCCATGAAAACTCATGTTTCAAAAAGGTTCAGGTTTGGACTTGTGCTGCAAAATTTCCATTTGGCCTAACTGTTCTCTCCTCTGGTCTTTTTCTTCTCCAGCTACTTGTTCATCAATACTTTAATCATTGTAAATAATAAATGAGTCATGGTTATAATGGATAGAGTACAGGGGGTAGTTATGAGGCTTTTTAGGACTGCTCACCATGTACTTCATTGGAGTATCCCTATACAATCTCCTTTGCTGGCCAAAAACTTGTATGGTAGCATAAGTCATATCCATTTGGAGGATACCTGAAAGCTTGGATCCCCATGTACGTGAAAAAAGAAAACCATATTTTGAAATTATGTCAGCCACCACTATGTCCATCACTAGGCTCTTGGCTAGTATCTGGGCTAATGTAATACAAAGATCTTTGATGAGACCTAGACATTTAACTTTGTTGGAGTCAAGTGAGTACATGTCTTTATAGGGTGTAGTTATCTCCAGGTCAAGTTTCTCCATAACCACCTTTGGCATGAGATTATGAGATGCACCTGAGTCTATCATGGCCTTACAGAGGTTTTTATCATGAAAATTCAAACTAAGTTAAAATTGGGGAACACCTCCCTCCTGGAATTTACCTTCTACTTCTGTCCAAAACAAAAATTTAGGTTTGTCATCATTTATATTGACTATGTTAGTAATATATCCTATTTTCAATGGTTCTAGGACTTGGGAGCTATATGTATCCTGGCTCACCAATTCAGTGAGAGGGATAGAGATATTTATTTTGGCAATTTCATTCTCAATGCTGAATGGTGTTTGTGTTTTGGGAAAATTCAAATCACTCTTCTCAAGCACTATTTTTGCAATAACTTCATATTATTGACTTGTGTTAGGGATATCAGCTGAAACGGTTTTGTTGGGGTTGATTGCTGGTCTAATAGTGTTGCTTCCTAGTTCATTTTTTCCAGGGATATTAGTAATTTTCTTTGAAATCTCTTTTGTCTTCTTGGGATCAGCTTCAGGGGAATTTTTAGAAAAGTTTTCGAAATTCTTTCTCTTGGGAATATCAGAATTTTACTTTCTTCGGAGGTTATACTCTCTATGCATCTCCATGATGGCATTCTTGAACCCTTTTTTATACTCTTCAGACTCGTCAAAATATTCTTTAGTTTTATTCAAAGAAAATAACTTGTGTTCTTACTCACTGAGGAAAAAAGTATATTCATTATTAAGTCCCATCAGATTAATTTGACTTTCTCCTAGTTCTTCAATCATCACCTCATCTTCATCAGCATAATTTTCTTGGAATGGAGGCCTAATGTGTTGGTTAGGTCCTCTTTATCTTATTTGAAGGGGGTTTCTTCTAATGTTTTGGTTTCTATTTCGAGGAGTTGGTTGATTTTCCCTAGGGAAAGCTCTCTCGTTAAAGTTGACCCTCTCCATCATTCTCTCCATGTTTCACATCAGGCTATCAATATTAGCATCATATGTGGAGGCTGCATGCTCTTCCTTTATAGTGGCTCTCTTCTCATTTCTCACTTTAGCCCTCTTTGCAATCAAATTTTCTTCCACACTTACTGCACCCCGCAGCATGTCTTATAATGTAGGAGGATCTCTTTCTCTTAGTTGATAAGCCATCTCTGGGTCGAAACCATCTAGAAATTTCACTAGGGCTAAACCCTGTGGGGGTTTCATATGAGGAGGGAGGGTGTTGTACACACTATTGAACCTGGTATAGTAATCTTGAACACTCTCTCCAACATTCCTCTTGATGTTGTCATATTTTGACAAGATTTGGGGACGATTTTTCTTACGTCCCATTTATTTATGAAAAGTTAATGAAGGGCAGGGAGGTCTTGTATACTATTGGGGGTCAAGCCTTTCAACCATTTTTTCACTTCTCCCCCTATAATTTGAGAAAAAATTCTCAATTTGATAGTGTCATCCTCTATCTTTTGGTAGTCAAAATACTCATTCATCTTGTCCACATGTTGTTGAGCAGTTTCAGGACTAGTTCCATCAAAATGTGGGATCTTGGACTAATAATCCTATGGAATAGGCACCACAGGTTGTAGTAGCACCAATGAATCATACCAAGCTACCATGATTGGTGGTGGGGGAACCCAAGTGGGGTTAATAAGAGAAGGGTTGAACAAGGAAGGTGGAGGGTTGAATGGAGGAAGGTGGACAGTGGGTGTATGTGTAGGGGTAGAGGCACCCTGGTGGGAAAGGTTAAAAGAAATGGTAGGAGATGCAAATACACTTAAGAAATTAGACTAGGAATGAGTAGACTTCAAAATAAAAGAAGGAGCTGCTGCAGTGAGAGCTCATAATTCTATAGACTTCTGAAGATAAGCATCATCAATAGCTGAGGTGAGCTCTGATACCAGACCTTGAAGGGAGTCAAAGTGTTGTAGAAATTGAGAGTTAGTTTGAGTGGAGGTAAAGGCTTCCCTAATAGGACTCTACTTTAAAATTGATGGGTCAAAAACTGTCTGGGCTATCCAATCATGAGATTTGGTCCTGAACAAGCTTTGCTCAAGTGTAGGTGGAACTGCATATCTGCAAGGTTGCAAGGTTTTCAGGGAGGGAAATTTCTTTTTGAAGAGGCCTACTACTAGCTCGATTCTCAAATCTAGGAGTTTTCCTCGGAATATTCTTTGGGTTTTCAACTATTGCAGGGGGATTTGGGTCAGGATGGGATCTGGTAAATATTATTTTGGAAGCCACAATTTAGATCCAAGGCACCAACGGGATGAATATTTTTAGAAAGACCAATCTGTAGAAAGTACTTAAATCACTATGTAATTCGATTGGGGTTTCTGAGTTCTGATGAAAGATGAGATTTTGAATAACTCCCTAGTATGGTCGCCATTATGTTAGTGGTTTGTAATTTGTAATATTGGCAAGAAAAAACGATAGGGGGTAGCATCAAATTACTTTGGAGTCCGAGACCTAGCCTTCCTAGACTCAGAGATTCTCTCTATTTTATTATTTAACTTTATAATTTTAAATGTTGATATTAGGCTAGTTATAGTGATGGGGATTGTTTTTTTGATTGATCGTGTGGTCGAACAACAGGTCTATAGGGACTAATCCATTGGGTTATGGAGTCAAAGGTTGGAATGGCACTTCAACATCGAAAGCATCATAGGGAAAGCTAACTATGCTAGATGTATTTTTAGAGTTATATGAATTATGAGGTGAAATAAATAGTGAGGTTCAGTAATGATTAAAGAGAATTTAAGAATTCTTTAATCAGACTTCAACAAAAACATTAATATTGTAAATGTAGACACAGTTAAGGTGCTAAGACAAAAAATATTAATCTAAAATTTAAGACTTACAATTAGATGAATAGAGGCACATCAGGGAAAACAGTGGAAACATTTAAAATAGAGAAGAAGCACATCACCATTTTGACACAACTCAAGAATCCTGTAACAGTCTTTGATTATTTACGTCCAATTTCGAAATTATAGTGTTCCAATAGATTAGTTCTTACAATGCAAGGGCTAACAATATCTAACCCTTCAAACTGGAAGTTCAAGCAATATTTAGCTAACAACTTAAGTCGGTTTCCCTAATCTACTTTGGCAAACTTCATTTATTACAAACAACTAAAATTAAACATGTGTGGTGGTGCAAAACCTAAACAAAGAAAATCTATGACAAGCATCACCTGTAAAAATAATTTTGAGCAGCTCTTCATGTATCTAAAATCTTCAATGGCACTTTGTAGGATCAAAGTTAGTCTTGGAAGTGATATGTGATGATCCGAGAGAGGAAATGAATGATGGTCCTGACATCTGGCCCTGATTTTTAGAAGATTTGCGTTGGGTAATTAATTCTAGTGTGGTGCTAGATATTTTACATTGATTAGTGGTTTTTCCAATTATTTTACTACCTTTCTCATCTCTGCTTGTATATGGTAATTGTTTTGTGTGCATCCCTTTGCTTGAGTCGACCTTATTCGGTCTATTTCTTTGATGCAATGACATTCAACCTTGCTCTGCCTTCAACATTATTTCTTTATGAAACAAGCTTCAAACCTCGTATGCCTAACTTGATCCTTTTTACACATGAGAAAGCATAAAATATCGTTCATACGAACCTGAAAATGCTTATATCTTGGTTCTGCAATACATCACATATGCTCTGATATCACAATTCACATTTAGTCATTCTTACCTTTTCCTTAGCACTTTTCTTTTAAAATTTTCTATGTATGCATTATGATTGGGTCCTACCATGATTGCAAATTGCACTTTTCCAATTTAAAATTTTACCTTTGTGACTTATATTTTATCTTTTGCAATGTGCGCATTGTGATCATGTCCCACCGTATCGCCCATTGCACTTCGACGTTCCACATATTTTTACAATGTAATCACCTTTTCCTCATCCGATGCAATTTAGCATGGGAAAGGCCCTAAATGTAGATTCTAAATCATTTGGAATTTTCCTTTGAAACTACATCTCATACGGCTCTGCATTGCACTTCGCAACTTTTAGCATTTAACCATAAATTTAACTTGTGAGATCTGCGATGTACGGTATGCGGGCCAGGCATGTCGTTGCCACGTTCTCTACCACGTCACTACCACGTCATCATAAGTCAACTACGATCTCTGAGGTCAAGGCCATTCCATCTACCCCATCACCATGCCACGTCACTACCCCATCACCATACCATGTCTCTTCCCTGTCACCTCACATTGCACTTAGACAAATTTAACATTTATCTTTGCACTTGTTCTCTAAAATCTGCAATTTGCGATTGGGTCCCACCCATTTCACTTTTCACTTCGGCAATATTAACGCTTACCTCCCACACCTATCCTTTAAACATTGTGATTTGTGATTGTGATCGGGAGGTGGACCCCATTATAAGTTTCTCCAAGCGGAAAAGTGAATTTAGTTAAAAATGGAAGAAAGCCAGCCGAACAATAATATGAAAGATTTATAGGAATTAGAGGTGTATACAAGGGAAATGTGGGTCTTGCCAGTCCACATATTGAAAGTTAAAAAATTTAAATTGCGACCACTGCAATGGGTAAGTTGTGAAATGCATGAAGTGTGAAATGCAATGCGCTAAACGCTAAAGGGTGCGAACAAGCAGAAGGTAAGGAAAATGAGAAATATGAATTTTTTCATGCGATAAGGTATGGTGGGTCCCACTTCATCAGATCTACGAAAAAACAATATTTGGTGTAAGTCTTAAGATTTAAGGTTAAAAACATGTGGGCAGCAAAGTGCGGGCAATAGGTAAGGCTTATGTTGTATAACCATTGTTGTTTGGTGGGTAGGCAGAGCTATGGAAATAGAACTTCGAACTTAGATAATAAGTGGTTTTTATAAAACGATCAGCTCCAGAGGTTAGGTGTGTGTGAGTTTTAGGGTTCAAATGGGATTCAGAGCATGGGAGTTCAGAGCTTTTTAAGACAATGAAGGTGAGAAGAAAGCAGATGGAATGAATGAGGGCACTATGGATTTTTTTCTCATTATTATACTTACTCAACCACTCTTTCCTCCTTATTTGAATTGAAAATGGAAGATGAATTCCTCTGAAGCTCTTGGCAGTCACGCTCACCCTTTCTTTATCTGAAAATAAATAATGGCCATGGAATATTATTTTCAGTGAAAAAAATATAAAAAATAATTTATCATGTGGTGACACTGTGAAATATAGGGGTCTAACACATACCTGGTAAGTCTATCAACTACCACCATGATGAAATTCTTTCCTTTGGACTTTGGTAAACCTCTGATAAAATCCATGAGATACCCTCCCAACATTGACTTGGAATGGATAAAGGTTGTAGAAGACTCAGGGTCTTAATTGTTTGAACTTTATTTTGCTGGAAAACCAAACATTCTGTCACAAAATTTTGAATATCAGATTTAAGGCCATCCCTAAAAATTTCTTTCTTCACCCTGTGGTAAGTTTTTTAAAATTCTGAGTGTCATTCTAAAGGAGAAGTGTGCAATTAAAAAATAATATTTTGGTTTAGTTGGAAATTATTACAAAGATATAAGTAATCTTTGTACCATAACGGATCATTTTTCCAACTAAATGTATCAAATGTACTAGGATCTTGTTGCAAATTTTGAATGAGTTTCCACAATTCTTCATCCTTCTTCCATTCATCCCTTGCTTCAGTTATCCAATCTAGTTGGATAATAGAAATTTCACAAACAAATTTTTCCACGTCTTCATTCTTTATTGAGAGTGCATATGCAACAACATTTAGCTTCCCTTTTTTGTAGATGATTTCAAAGTCATAATTGAACATCTTTGTGACCCATTTTTGCTGGTCTTCTGAAGATAGTATTTCTTCCAAAAAGTGTTTAAGACTTTCATGATCAGTTTTTACCTTAAAGTGTCTTCCCATTAGGTAAGGTCACCATTTCTTTAGTGCATGTAGTATTTATAACATTTCCTTGTCATAAAAAGCTTTGTTTAAATACTTTCCTTTGATTGGAAAACTTTCAAAAGCAATGGGTCTTCCTTATTGCATTAAAACAACACCAATTCCAATTCCTGAGGCATCACATTCCATAATAAAGGTTTTTGTGAAGTCTGGCACAGCTAAGACCGGTGTTAGACACATTTCCTCTTTAATTTGTTCAAAGGCCTTATTTTCTTGAGGAGTCCATGAAAATGCATATTAATTCAATAATGTTGTTAGCGGCGCTACTATTCTCCCATAATTCTTAACAAACTTGCGATAATACCCTGTTAACCCAAGAAATTGTCGTAAATTTTTTATTGGTGTGAGGAATTTTCATGCCTTAATGGATTTAATTTGTTAGTGTCTACATTAACACCCTCATGAGATACAATATGAACCAGATATTCCACCTATTGTAATCCAAAGAAACATTTGTATTCTTTTGCACATAATTGTTTCTCCTCCAATAGTTTGAAAACCCTATCAACATGTTGAATATGAACCTTCCAAGACCTGGTGTAGATTAGTATATCATCAAAAACTACTAGCACAAATTTTCTAAGGGTGGGTTTGAAAATGGAATTCATCAACAATTGAAATGTAGAAGGGGCATTGATAATTCCAAAAGTCATGAGCAAAAATTCATAATGACCCTCATGAGATCTAAATGTTGTTTTCGGAATATTTTCAGTCATCAATCTAATTTTATGATACCTTGAATGAAGATCCAACTTGGTAAAATCAATTTCTCCATGTAATTCTATTGATCATTGGTTTTCATAGATGTCAACCCAAGAAGCACTAGGGGCTACCCTGATCTTGCATGGGAATTTTAACCTACCAAATTACTATATTCTGGGTCAATAATATTTTTTTATGGTTTCTACTTGTCGAGATGTTTCCATTGATATATGGCACGCCATGTAATTGTTCACAGTTTGAGAGATATTCATGTCTGAAGTTTGTCACCCTAGTTAGTGGGATAATACCCCATGGGGTTGTGGCATGGGTCATTGAAAAGTTAGTAATTAATAATTTTTAAGCTCCTAAAATCCCTCCCACATTCACTTGTTGAAGACCATCTCAACCTAAGAATTTATATAAAATTTTATCCTCATCCTTCTCATGTAGAGATTTCGCTACCTAAAATAGGTCATTGTGGAATTTTCACTATAATTTTTTTTCCACAAATTTTCAGTAGCTAAAATTTTTATGACGTGAAGCCAAAATCCTAAGGAAGCTCATGTAAAAATTTCAGATCAAGGTGCATAATATTTTCAGAGATATGATCTGTGGAAGTTAGTGTTTTGGTAGGTTCCTGAACTTCATATCAAAGAATTGACCTTGGGAAAACTGTCATAACTATCTCTCTGAGTATCAGATTGGAATTCTGTAAAAAGTGATAGATAGTGCATAGACTATATTTTTAGATGTATCCATTTTAGAGCTTAATGAAGAAACAATGACACGTGGCACACCATAAAATTTATCTCTACTGAACTAATCCATAATTAGGGCATTGTGAGAGATTGGCCATAAATCTCTCTTGAAGAATCCAAATTGATATGTTTTGGTTGTGGTGAGGTTGGGAATTTCGTAGAAAAATTTCCAAGCATAAGTGATGGAAACTCAAAAGGAAATAAAGGTTTTAAGAAATTCAACAAGAAAGGAAAAAAAAAGGATACAAAAGGAACTTTCTCTCTAAAGAAGATAACTCATCATCCTATGAAGACAGTGACAACGAAGAAGAAGCCAATGGGAGAGTATTGTTTATGGCCAAGCACAATAAACAAGAGGTATCAAAAAACAAAGAAGAAGGGTTGACAATAAAATAATTTTGTAAGGAGGCAATCAAGATTATAAAAGAGCTCAAGGTTGAGAAGATCTGTTCCAATACTCTTGAAGAACAAGTTTAAGGTCTCAAAATTTAAGTTTAAGAACACAAATGTATTGAAGAGTCGCTTCAAAATAAGTTGGAAGAAAGAAAACAAGAAAGGGAATCATTAGAAGCTGAATTAGTCTTGTTGCGTAAGGAAGTGAAGAAGGGAAAAATTGTCCAAAACTATGCCAACAGCTCAAGGGAATTGGAGGAACTCATCAACAGTCAATGATCTTACAACGACAAAACTAGCCTCAGTTCCAAAGAAGAAGAAGCAGGACCTTCTACAATAAAATACAATGAACCTATGAGACCTGACATGCATTTAGACTTCATTGGACAATATTTGCAAGAAAATCCTTGGAAGATGATTCCTCGACGAATATTTCCATCCACATACCAACATATTTTTGATGGCTATTGTTATTCATGTGGAAAAATTGGTCATAAAGCTATAGAATGTTTCACGTACCTAGGAGCTAATACAATTCCAAGAGATCCTTCAAATATGAACCTCCCAGGGCTCAACGAAACATCAATATATTTGAACATTTAAGAAATAATATGGAATGTTACAAATTTGTTTGGACACATAGCCAGAGACTGCAAAATTGAAAATCCTCTAGAAGAATCTTCGAAGCCATAGAAGGAACGAACATGGAAGAAGAAGACTCATAATATCTGAAGGCTCAAAACAAAAAAAATGTGTGGTATGTTGATAGCGGTTGCTCAACACATATTATTAGAGATATAAAGAAATTTGTATCTCGGAAACAAAAGAAGGATGAAACTATATCCATTGGAAAGGATGGATATTCAAATGTTATAGGATCAAGTACTGTCACTCTTAGAAGCAAAGATGTTATAGCCAATAATGTTCTATTGGTTGAAAACATGAATCACAATCTTCTCAATGTTGGAAAAATGGGTGATCAAGGACACACAATGTTATTCAACTCAACAAAATGTGAAATAAGGAAAGGAAGGTATGGTAAAATTGTGCCTACAGAAAGGCGAGCTCCAAACGACATGTATGTTCTAGATGAAGCAACTAAAGAATGTCTACTATCTAAAGAAGATGAAATCTGGTTATGGCACAAACGAATGGGTCACATAAACTTTGACAATCTTGTTAGGATAAGAAAAAATGAAGCAGTATGAGAAATGTCAAAAATCTCAAAACCTTTCAACACACTATGTGAGGCCTGTCGGCATGGCAAGCAGACAAAAGTCCAATTTAAAACAAAAGAACACTTTGCATCAGATCCATTAGAATTGATACATATTGATCTATGTGGTCCTGTGAGAAAAAAAGGCTTATATGGAGAATTATATTTCATGTTAATGATAGATGACTATACCAGGATGGTAGCTGTTAGTTTCCTAAAGAAAAAATCTGAAGCATTTGAGTGCTTTAAGATCTACAAGGAGTTGGTTGAAAATGAAACTAATTTGAATATAAAGTGTCTAAGATCAGATAATGGTGGAGAATTCAATTCAAAATTATTTCAGAAATATTGTGACGAAAATGCAATAACAAGACAATTTTCAACAACACGAACACCTCAGTAAAATGGAGTTGCTGAAAGAAAGAACAAAACCATACATGAAATGGGTAGAACAATTTTGAAGCACTCAAAATTGGATGAAAAATTATAGGTTCAAGAAATTGATACAATAGTCTTCATTATCAACCGAAGTCTTCTCAGAAATAATTGCGACAAGACCCCATATGAATTATGGAAAGGAAAACCAACTAATGTAAAATATTTTAGAATCTTCGGAAGCAAATGTTATATCAAAAGAGAAGATCAAAATTTGGGTAAGTTTGAATCACGTGTTGATGAAGGTATCTTTGTTGGTTACTCATGCAAAATAAAGGCCTATACATGCTATAATCTATGACGAAAAAAGATAATGGAGAGCATAAATGTTACATTTAACGAAGATGGTGTTCTAACGAATAATGATGAGGATCTAGGATATTTGAAACTTGAGACAAAGGTTGAAAAAGACATAGAGAAAATTCTAGAACAAGAAGCAACTATCAACGAGGAAGAAGTAAATAATGATCATCAAGATATATCGGAACAACAACAATAAGCTCCTCCAAAGAGAACAAAATAATGGATTCAAAAGAACCATCCATCAAATCAAATCATTGATGACATAAATGAAGGTCGATAGCTTCGTTCATCACAACAAGCTCACATTTCTTTTCTAGCAACCTTTGAGCCTAGTAGTTTTGAGGAAGCGAGCCAGAATGAACATTGGGTAGTAGCTATGAATGATGAATTGGATGAAATAGAGAAGAATAACACCTAGGAATTAGTTCCATGAACAAAAGATAAAAATTTCATTGGGATTAAATGGGTGTTCAGGAACAAATTGAATGAAGATGGACAGGTTACCCAAAATAAAGAAAGATTGGTTTGCAAAGACTATACACAGGTTGAAGGAATTGATTTCAAAAAGAAATTTGCACCAGTCACCAGAATGGACACCATCCGAATGTTTCTCGCCTATGCATGTTCAAGAAAAATCAAAGTCTACAAAATGGATTTTAAGTCAACATTTCTAAATGGTGAATTAGAAGAAGAAGTTTACATCGAACAACCTGAAGGTTTTCTACTATCAGAAAAAGAAGACTATGTTTGCAGGTTCAAGAAGGCTCCTCGAGCATGGTATGCTCTTCTTGATGTATATCTAAGTCAACAAGGGTTCAAGAAGGGTATTGTTGATAACAATATTTATGTACAAATAGATAAAGATAATTTAACAATAATTGAGGTATATGTGGATGATATAATATTTGATAGCAATGATGATCTACTAAGTAAGAAATTTTCTACAAATATGCAAAGTGAGTTAGAGATGTCTTTACTTGGTGAGATGAGATACTTCTAAAAGCTTCAAATATCTCAGCAAGAGAAAGGAATATTTATATGTCAAGCCAAGTACATCAAGGTAATGCTCATAAAATTCAAAATGGAATATTTCAAACCCGTCCCTACTCTGATTGTAATAGGTTGAAAATTGAGAATAGACAACTCATCTAAGGATGTGGTTCAGAGGTTGTATAGATCTATGATTGATAGTCTTCTATATGTAGCATCCTCATGGCTAGATGTTATGCAAACAGTTGGAAAAGTAGCAAGATTCCAAGCAGCACCAAAAGAAGTGAATATTATTGTTGTTAAAAGAATTCTTTGATATCTGAAGGGCATAGAAGAATATGGCTTGTGGAATACAAAGGGTAACAATATCATTATTGAAGCCTTTACACATGCAGATTGGGCAGGAAGAATTGATGATAGTACGAGTACTAATGTTGTGTAACCAACTCCAAAAATAGAAGAAAAGAGATATGAACGCCTTAGAAATAAGCCACTTCGAGGGGGCAACCTCCAATACATTACATAAATGAACTATTCTTGGATGATACAAATAAACAAAACCTCCTTCTATATATAGGATTCCATGCGGCCACAATATAATCCTAGTGGGGCCACAACGTAATCCTAGCCGACCTAACAATAATAATGTAAGGGCACAATAATAAAATATGGGGGTTATAGGGGTACAATAATAACAATAAGGGGGGCTACACTCAAACAATAAGGGGCTACACTATTAATATAGGGACTTAACATGCCCCTCTCCTTCAAACAAGTGTTTTCCTCAACGCTTGATTATTTCTTGATGCTTCTGTATAAAATTCTCAACCTCCCATGTGAAATATTCTACAGGAAAGTTCTTCCACTTGCTGAGATACTCTGAAATTTATCGTACTTGTCAAGTTCTTGTTTCTATGACTTCTTCATAACCTCTTTTGATGTGATTTTGATCTTCCTATTGTTTCATTAGATTCTGCACCAAAGTTGGGTTATCCTTTGAGAGTTGGAGAACTTGTTGTTGATGCTCGTTGTGATCTTCCACTAATTTATCATCCATATTAGCTATTATTTGATCCTTCAAACCATCCAACTTAGCCTCCATTTATGCTTTTAAACCATCTATTTCATCTTCGATTACTCTTCGTAAGATCGAAACTTGTTGCAATTGGTACCGTAATTTTGATATCTCATACTGCAATTCTTCCTCTTCATGTATCATTGTATAGATTTCTGAGGGCTTTTTCTTGCATTTGAGGAGCTCGATATTGAAATTGGATTATCTATGTGATTTCAGCACTTCAATATTTTAATTTCAATACTAATTTATCCCTCTGAATTATCTTTCTAATGCCACAGGTCTGACTTGAGTTGGATTCTCCAAGACAAAGTTATGTCCAATCTCCCACAATGACCTAATTATGGACTGGTTCAGTACAACGAACTTTTACGACTTTCCACGTGTCACTGTTTAGTCCTTTGTCTCTAAAATTGATAGCCAAGAAACTATAGTCTGTTTACTTGCGACCAATTTTTACGGCACTCCAATTTGATGCTCAGAGAGAGAGTTATTGAACTTTTCCCACAATAACCTCTTTGAGATGCAATTCAGGAGCATGAAAAAGCACTACCTTCCACAGATCATATCTCCAAAAATATTGCGAACCAAGATCTGAAATTTTTTGAAGAATTTCCTCAGGATTTTAGCTTCGTATCATACGAATTTCAGATTCTAAAACTTCGTAGAAAAAAATTTATTGCGCAAATTCCACGATGACCTGTTTAGGAGCCTAAAAAAATACCTAACTTCCACAGATCATATCTCCGAAAATGTTGCGAAACAAGCTCTGAAATTTTTAGACAATATTCCTCAAGATTTCTGATTCGCACCCTAAAAATTTCAGCTTCTGAAACGTCGTAGAAAAAAATTTATAGCGAAAATGCCACGATGACCTTTTTGGAGCAGCGAAACCCTAGAATCCAAAGCTCTGATACCAAATGTTGTGTAACCAACTCCAAAAATAGAAGAAAAGATATATGAACGCCTTAGAAATAAGCCACTTCGAGGGGGAAACCTCCAATACATTACATAAATGAACTATTCTTGGATGATACAAATGAACAAAACCTCCTTCTATATATAGGAGTCCATGGGGCCACAATATAATCCTAGTGGAGCCACAACGTAATCCTAGCCGACCTAACAATAATAATGTAAGGGCACAATAATAACAATATGGGGGTTATAGGGGTGCAATAATAACAATAAGGGGGGCTACACTCAAATAATAACGGGCTACACTATTAATATAGGGACTTAACAACTAGTGGAGCGACATTCTATCTAGATGGTTGCCTCATATCATGGTTGAGAAAAAAAAATCTCAATCTCATTATCTACAGTGGAAGCGTAATACATTGCAGTGCTAGCATGTTGTACTCAAGTCCTTTGGATGAAAAAAACTTTGCAAGATCTTCAAGTATAATTCAGTTAGCCTATTCCCATATTCCGTGACAACACCAGTGCCATCAACATCTCCAAAAATCCTATCATGCATTCAAAAAAAAAAACACACTATGATCAAATATCATTTTCTAAGATAACAAGTCACCGAAAAGAATATAAAACTTGAGTATGTTGGTACAAAAGAACAAATCGTTGATATCTTCACTAAACCTTTACCTCATGAAGAATTTGAATATCTTCACCAGAAGCTTGGGATTCTCCTAAGTTCCCATTACATTTTCCTTATTCAGAATATAAATGGGGAATCGATGTGTGTACAGCTCTGTGCGATGGTTGTGTGTAAGGGGGAGTGGAAGTGTGTATAGATCTGCATGATGGTTGTGTGTTAGGGGGAGAGAATGTTGTAGGAAGAGGTGTCATGATCACAGGGGGAGTACTTGTGTTGCCATCAATGCCAAAGGGGGAGATTGTTGATTAGTGGTTGTGATTGACGTCAACCCAAGTGGCATCAGGGGCTATCCCAATCTTGCATGAGAATTTTGACCTACCAAATTACTATATTATGGGTCAAGAATATTTTTTATGGTTTCTACATGTCGAGATGTTTCTGTTGATATATGGCACGCCATGTAATTCTTCATGGTTTGAGAGATATTCATGTTTAAAGTTGTAAATTTAGTTAGTGGGCTAAAACCCCATGGGGTTGTGGCATGGGTCGTTAAAAATTCAATAATTAATAATTTTTAAGCTCCTAAAATCCCTCCTACGTTCACGTTTTGGAGACCCTCACAACCTAAGAATTCTATAAATTGTGATCCTCATATCCCCCTCATGTAGGGATTTCGCTACCTAAAACAGGTCATCATGGAATTTTCACTATATCATTTTTTATACGAAGGTTCAAAAGTTGAAATTTTTATGAGGTGAAGCTAAAATTTAGAGGAAGCTCTTGTACAAATTTTAGATAAGTGACCTTGGAAAAATCGTCGTAACTATCCCTCTAAGTATCGGATTGGAATTTTGTAAAAAGTGGCTGATAGCATACAGACTGTAGTTTTTGTTGTATCAATTTCATATCTGAATGAAGAAAAAATAACACATGACACACCATACAAGTTATCTCTACTGAAGAAGTCCATAATTAGGGAATTGTCAGAGATTGGCCATAAATCTCCCTCGAAGAATCCAAATTGGGTCAGACCTGTGGCATTGGAAATAAGATTCATAGGACTACTATAGGAATAAAAATCACATATTGGGGATCTGAAATAACAGAGATACACCAGATTCAATATCAATCTCCTAGAAGGAAAAAAAAGCTAGATCATGTGTTTTCAAGGGCTGCAAAGGTAGACCTTTTAGGGAAGAAAAGCAAAGAAAGGTGCAATAGAGGGTAGCATGACAAGAGAAAAAATCAAGGTGTAGAAAAACATAAAGAAGTTCACCACATGAACTATTCAAGTGGGAAACACTGCATATAATCATTGTATAGGTATCTTTGTACTAAGTCATTGTAAATGCATCATCGCAAAAATTTTACAAGTGTCTATCTGCCAAGAGTTGTAGAGGCAGTGCTGAGAGGTCTAGGATCATAATTAGGTGGTTGTTTCATAGTTGGGTTTATGGTGTAGTGTGTCTTTATTCTTCTACATCATTCTATGTCATTGTAAATTAGACCATTTTCCCTGGTACGAGAGTCTATTCTTGTTTTATTTTTCTATAGGGTGGTAGGGTGGTGCTAGGGTGAGTTGTAGCTCACTGGGTGTTAGGGCATCCATTCAGTTGACTACTGAAGAATCCTGGGCATTGGAGCATCCATCCAGTGGGAGTTGTAGAAGAATGATTTTCTATATTCTAGGAAGTTGGAGCTTTATTTTCAATTGGAGTTGAATATTAAATAATTATTAGAAAAACATTCACGCGATTTTTGTCCCGGAGAGTGTTTCCACCTTAAAAACTGTGTGCATTTGTTTCCTATTGTTTATTGCTATCATTGTACAAACATTGATAGTAATTTAAGACTAAATAATTCTATGAAATATTAGCTAATGCTCTGAAAGATTAATAATAATGCTAATTGAAAGGAATAATGATCTACCCCCCCTCTCAATATTTCTAACAAATTCATCCAATAATTCATCAATCATGGGAATGGGAAATTTATCTTTAATAGTGAACTTATTAAGCTCCCTATAATCCAGACACATGCGCCATGATCGATCCTTCTTTTGCACAAATTCTATTGGAGCAGAGAAAGAACTTTGACTAGGTTGAATTATACCAGGCTCTAACATTTCTGCAATCATATGTTCAATTTCACTCTTTTCAACATAATAATATATATATGGTATAATTTTTGGAGGAATAGTTACTAGAATCAAATGAATAGCATGATAATGATCAAAAATAGGTGGGAGTCCTTTGGCAGTTTCAAACACCTTGGAATGATTGTCCAAGATTTTTTTGAGATCTAGAGAAATATATGATTTTGATGTTGGAACTTCTAGTGAGCATAATTGTCCAGTTATGCCTCATTGTTATTTCTTTAGAAGCTTTGTCATGACATTAGAGCTTATTATGTTTCCTGGCTTCCCTGCGATACCTTGTAATTCGAATTCATTTCATTCTAAAAACAAATTCAAAACAATTTCTCGAAAATTAAAAGCTACCATCCCCAAAGATTGTAACCATTGTACTCCTAGTACAACATCAACAATTCCCATTGGAATGGAAAGAATTTGACTATTCAATACATATTCCCCCATGGTTAGCTTGATGTTATGGTATTTTCCAAAGAAATCTATAGTTCCTCTGTTTGCAACCATCACTTGACATTGTGGTGCTGGGTATAGGAAGAAATTCAATTCCTTGGCTAGCTTACAATGAATAAAATTATGGGTACTACCTGAACCAATAAACACTATTACCTTTTACTTCTCGATATGTCCTTCTATATTGAGAGTTTGAGGAGTGGTAACTCTTGCCAATGCACTACACGATATGGTCGGAATCATTTCTTCTTCTTCTAGGGTTGGTTTGTAGTGTACATCCTCTTCTTTTGAAGTTTCTTCTTCATTTTCTTCCTCTTCTTCACAATCTATGTAAAATAATTTCTTCTTAGCACACTTATGACCTTTAGTGTATTTTCTATCACAACCGTAGAAAAGCTCTTTTACTCTTTTTTCTTCCAATTTTTGTGGTGTCAACCTTATAGGTTGTGGAAGTCTAGGAGTAGCAACACTTCCATATTTATAGATGTGAGTGGTAGGCATCCTTGTCGCCATAATTTTACATTCAATTTTTCTTGCCAACCTTAATGCCTTCTCCAATGAATCAGGTTCCCAAAAGAAAACCTCATGTTGGAGTTATCCTTTAAAGTCCCTATGAAGACATCAATCCTATGTTCCTCTAGAATGTCAGTTACCCTTATATTCAATTTTTGGAAGTCCTTAATGTACTCCACCACTGAACCATTTTGTTTGAGATTTATTAATTGGATAAAAGATATGTTTCTCTTTGTATCCTCATAATGTGCTATCATTTCCTCCATAAAAATTGACCAAGTGACAATTTTTTTATGGGAGGAAAGACATCAATACCATACAAATGTATTTTTTTCGAAATATAAAGTTGCAATGTGTTTTGCACATTATTGAGATCAAAATATTGCTCCATCTGTAGTATCCACGTTATAGGATCGTTTCCATCAAACTTCCTCATATCGATATTTAGAATATGGCGAGTCTTCCATCCAACATTAGAGTTTATGAAATCACAATTAAAATTTATTTTTTTCTCCTCATGAGTTTTGTCTAATATATTTTTTCCATTAGGCCCACATTTCTTGTATCAACTTTGTCAAACCTTCCATGTCTTCTTTTAGATCATTCTTCATGTTTTCCATTTTTTCATTGATCTTAGCTTCCATGTCATCCATATTATCTTCCATTCCATCCATTCCATTCTTAAAACCATCCAGTCCTTTGTTCAAACCATCCATCTTTTCTTCCACACCTTTCTTCAAAACTTCCATTTCATTTTTTTGTTTCTCTTTGCAAGAGCGAAATTTGGTGCACTTGCTCTTGTAATTTTGATATGTCATGTTGCATTTCTTCGTCTTCATGAGTCATAGTAGAGACTTCTGAAGGCTTAATGGGTGTTGAATTATTTTTATGGGGCATTTTAGAACCCAATACTAATATATATTCTACAATATTACCTTCGAATCATTTCAAATTGATTCTTCAAACAAGACTTATGCAATTGGGGAAAAAAATAGACATCTTTTTCTTTCTTTTGAGGAGCTCGATATTGAAACTGAATTATCTCGGTGATTTAGGATCTTCAATACCTGAAATTTGGTGATGTAGTACCCCTTTGAATATTATTTTTAATTCCATAGGTATAAAATGATTTGGATTCCTCAAGACAAAGTTATTCCCAATCTCCCACAATCACCAAATTATGGACTAGCTTAATAGAGAAAATTTGTACGGTGTGTCACGTGTCACTGTTTCCTCCTTCGGTTGTGAAATTGATATACAGAAAACTACAGTCTGTTTTTTTGCACCCACTTCTTAAAGAATATAAATCCAATGCTCATAGAGAGATTTATGAAGATTTTCCCACAGTCACCTCTTTGAGATGAAATTCAGGAGCCTGAAAAAACCCTAACTTCCACAGATCATATCTCTGAAAATATTGCGAACCAAGATCTAAAATTTTTACACAAATTTCCTCAGGATTTTGGATTCGTGTGTTAGATATTTCAACTTATGAACCTTCATAGAAATTTTTTTATAGTTAAAATTATATGATGGCCTGTTTGGAGTAGCGAAACCCATGAATCCAAAGCTCTGATACCAAATGTTATGAAACCAACTCCAAGAATAGAAGAAAGGAGTGATAAACACTTTATAAATAAGCCCCTTTGAGGGGGAAACATTGTTTACTTTACATAAATGAAAAATTCTTGGATGATACAAATTAGGAACCTCCTTCTATATATAGGAGTCCATGGGTTCATAATATAATCTTAGCCGACCTAACAATAATAATGTAAGGGCATAATAATAACAATATTAGGGCTATAGGGGTACAACAATAATAATAATGGGGCTACACTAAAAACAATAATGGACTACACTAGTAATATAGGGACCTAATAGTATATATGGAATTTGCGTACATATTGTAGATGCACATATATATAATATCCGCATATCTTCAGTATATGAATTTTTTTTCTATATGTGCATATCTTCCATATATGTGTAACTTTTGTATATGCACATATATTATGTATATGTGAAACTTTTGGATATGCGCATATATTTTGTATATGTGCATCATTTATATATGCACATATATAGATGTTGTGTGAAACTTCCACAATATGCATATACACCAGTCTCCATGTATGAAAAACTTCTGTATATGAATAACTTTCATATTTTCACCTGTCTTGCATATATGTGCATATATTCTGTATATGTGCATCTACCATATATGTGCATCTACTATGTATGCACAACTTCCAGATATGGGCATATATGAAATATAGGAAAACTAAAGAAGAAGAAAATATACAAAGGATATTTCTTCCATATATGCACATATACGAAAGATATGTCTTATGTATATGAAAATATATGAAATAAGCAATCGGTATATGCACACATACGAAAGATATGTCTTTCGTATACACGCATATCTTCTGTATATCAGCATATACAAAATATATGTCTTTTGTGTAGGCACATGTATGGAACATAATTTAAATAATTTAAAGTATCTTCCCTATATGCGCATATACAAAAGATATATATTTCATATAAGTGCATATGCGGAAGACATGTCATCTGTATATGCAGATATCTTCTGTATATGCAATTTTTTGTATATGTGGATATCTTTTGTATATGCACATATATGTAAGATAGATCTTCCATATATGCAGATATACAGAAGATACGCCTATATACAAAAGACATATATTTTTTATATATGCATATACTGAAGACATACCTTTCACATATTAGATTTATTGATCACATTAGTTACTTATAGTATTTACATCACAGAGTTCGACGAATCTAGATCCTATTAAAGTGGATCTATGAGTCAGAGATGATAGAAATACAACTCATACACATATGAAACATCGACTTCAAAATTGACACCTTAGAATTCACAATGAATACTTGTAAATCACATGAAACACATGGAAGCATTACTTCCAATACCCTCCCTTAATCCTTATGTGTAACAAATATTTTAAAAAATGCATTACAATAAAAATGAGTCTATATCACAATTTTCATATATGTTCATCATTACCAGTCACATCCACTTTGAAATCTCATGGTTTCCTCTCATCTATTCATCACATCCACTATGAAATCTCATGGTTTCCTCTCATTTATTCACTAAACATTCTACCTTCCCACTTGATTCATTTAAGACATAACCACATTCAATCATCGCTGATGTACTTTGTATAATTGATGCTTCTCGACCACCTGGAGCACTATAGGTTAGTCTAAATACTAAGCCATCGTATGGAACTTCCTGGAATTTTTCAAACCCATGGCCCTTCATAGTCTTCATTATTTATCTAAGATAAAATTATGGGTACATATTGTCTTCAGTAAAAAAAATTTACAGCTTGATTTTCTATGTAATAACTTATACTGACTCTCCTGCAACACAACAGGTCAAACCATCAAGACCTTATTAAGAATTACCATAACTAATGATCCCCGAACTCGATGGGTCACAATAATTTGTTCAATAGTTGGCCTATTCTTTTTAGTTATGCATCATTTTAATTTATTTTACACACCAAGATAATTTTACAAATAAAATAATGACCAAACACCAATATTATAAGTGTGCATAAGAGCTTTATTTCACATCAATATTATTCTTTGTTCCTTCGGGATTTGTACTTCACTCATATTCCTTACACTCCACATGAATTGATGCCAATTCTCACTCTAAAACATACTATCATTGATTTTAATACCATGTGACTTGAGGATTGAATCGCACATGATTTGGCCATGTGTGCTTCCATCAAACCTCTTCAATGCATTCTCCCGAAAAATGTCGATTGACCACTAAGCATGGAAATCCTGACAGCTACATTAGTAGGTGCAATGATTCAGTGTTGGTGATACCATTTTTTACCATTAACAATAAACACACCTTTCTCGAGAACAATGAACATAATTCTCTAGATAAGAGGGGACCTTCTACAATCATTCACGTGCTTGGAAAATAGAAGTTGTTGGATCAATTACGCATCATTCAAAATAATTCTTGGTTCATAACTAAACCAAATCACAAACATCTCACCATCTATTTTCAGGTGCATAGTGTTTAGGTGTTGAAGAGACACAACACATGGTGGAAATTTGTAGTTTCAACTTGGACATGGCTCCAATAATTCGTTGTCTGCAAACCAATGAAGAATTCTATCAATATTTTGATCTTCAAAAATGAGATATCAGTTATAGGAACCAAGATTTCATCCTCTTGATAGGGTTTCTAGATGAATATCATTTTAAATTCATTGATCAAAATGTAGTTTCAATCCATCTTGTTGGTTGAAGATCCTATCTCACTTAAACACACACTAACCATATCTATATATTAAAAAAAAACTTACTCACACAAACACTCCACACAACACAATTTCTTACCCTAATCTATTTACAGGCTATTAATAAAACTCAAAGTTCTTTCACATCTTCCAAACCTTCTCGTAAGGGAATCAAGCCATAAAAGGCTCTAATACTATGTTAAAAATGTGAAGAGAGAACAACATTACACATAAAACAAATCACACACTACACTAATTTATTGATCACAATTGTTACATATATTGGATATAGATCACAGAATTTGACTAATCTAAACCCTAAGAAGTGGATCTATGACTCGGACATGACACAACTACAACTCATACACATAGGAAACAACGATTCCCAGATTGACACCTCAAAAATCACAATGACAACATGTAAATCACATCACACACACGAAAGCATTACTTATATTAATACATGTAGTCCAAATGAATGAAATTTAACATATGCAAGTAAAATGGATGCATCTAAAAATGATATGTAATTTAACAACTAAGGTTGGGAGGAACCTGAAAATGTGATGTGAAATTTCTTTCCTCTTATCTTACCATTCTTCCTTTACATAGTTGCATAATTTAAAGGAATTCTGAATTAAAAGATAAATCCTATGTATACTTCCCTATAAATGGCACCAAAAATGTTTGTAAATTTAAGTATGCCTTAAAATCCATTACATTAAATTATGAATACGAGTAGGTAAACCTATGAAGAATATGTAAAACTATATGCTAAGAATTTATCTTTTAATTCTACTTGAAATAAATTAACATGAAAGGAAGTATTACTCTAAGAAATAAATTGAAGCATTAGTCTAAGTAAGCAAATGATACTTATTATATGAAAGCATTAAAAGCATATAAATCTATTCTAGGAAAGCATGAAATTGAATCTATGAAGGCATGGAATTTTTATTCTAAAAAACATATGAAATTTATCTTATGAAGGAAGGAAATTTACTATAGCAATGAAGGAGATATATTCTAAGAAATAATATAAATCTATTTTATAATAAATAACACATAAAAAGTCTAGTTTTTTTTCGGACTTTTTAATTTCCATAACTTTCTCCATCACCAAGAAAAATATCGAGGTTCATGATCTAGATATATAAATTGATAAAATTATTTTGGAAAATATCTTCCACAGGGGAGTGAATATAGATGAGTTCATCCTCACAATCAAGAATTCTAATATTTGATGCAAAATTCTATATGAGTTCATCCTCTTCAACTTCATTAATATTCTCAATTCCTCCTAGCTACCTGATCACCTCAATACCCAATGTATCCATTCCACCTTAAACAAATCTAAAGCATAGGAATCATGCCAGATATCACGCAATGGATCATGTTTTCAAAATTGATACATAAGTTGAAGAGAGCCAAAGAAAACTCCTTCTTATCTATGGAAATTCCATCACTAAGGAGATTTAGAGGGGTGGGAATGGCACCCAACACCACAATTTCGATCTTATTTTGGCCCACTGCCGAAAGGCTAAAAACAATTTCCACGACAATTCCCTGGGCATCCATGGTCTTGCCGTTTCCAAGTACTAGTACAATGCAGGGTATGTCTCCCTGGGCTATTGGAAATTAATTCCAACTACAAGACTAAAGCAGGAAGACATAAATTCATTTTTTAATTTGATCCCTAAGGACAACACCAATGGAAAATTTTATTTGTTTTTGTTTGCTCTCTATTGTGCATTGAAACCCTATCCTAAAACCCTGCAAAACCCATATTTTTGTTTAGGGACTTAGCATGTTTCTGCATTAAAGAACCGTGGTTCAAACCACACCATCCTGAATTGAAAACCTCAACACCTACCCGCCATTACTCCATCCACCAACCATTACACGTCCCGTGCTTTGTTTGAAGTTTAAATGAACCCACATCATGTTTGTGGAACCCACGAATCCACATCACATTCCCACGACCAATCACGCATCGATCGCAAAGGAGGGAGCCTATGTCATCAGTCCTTAGCCCGCGCGTGATAACTCTAGCCCACCTCTGCCAAGTCACCAAGTCGTGGACCAATCAATGTGCTATCACACCGTTTGGGTGCACAGTCAGCAACCCTCAAAATCGATGCGATAAGTTATTTAAAGGATTTGAATAACGTTTGAAATCTGCCACCATGTCAAGCCTCGACCAATGAGAATGCTATCGCATCGATTGATGTAAAATCAGCAAGGATCATAGATGGACATGATAACGGATTAAATATTTTACGTAAATTTACTTGAAATCCACGAAATACATTTGTCATAAGGTTTTAGACCTTAGGATAAATTTTTAATGTTGTTTTTATTTGTCGCGACAAGTTTATGTATTTAAACTTAGGCACATATATGATTTAACATATATATTATAAGCATAAATTGTTTATAATATATATATACATACGTAATGTAATTTAATACATGTAGAGTGTGCATTTTTACTATATGTGCCTGAAGGCAAAAAGACAGTGAGTGATTGTGTGTTAAAACAGAGTAATAGACAGAGAGAAAGTGTGCTACGTGTATAGCAACTAGAAGTAATTTTGAAAATCCAGAATAGGCATAGTTCTGAAGAAATGATTCTCATTTTGTAACAGTTAGTGTTTTGTTTAATGAAAAAGAGTGTTTACTCCACCTCTCTATGCATAAAATTTTATTTAAATCTTTGTGTTAGAAGAGGAGTTGTTATTTCCACTCTGTTATTCAAAATATCTAAAAATTTCAACATGGTATCAGAGCTAGTCTAGGCTCTTTACGTTTGCTAAATAATCTTAAGGAAGAAGGAGTTGTTGAAGCTTTTGACCAGTACTGTAGAAGATCAACAAAGCCAGGTATTTGGCAAAACTGATTTTTGTGTTTTTTTTTAAAGAGTGTAGCTCAAAGAAGTCTTTAGAGACAGATTTTATCTCTGGGAAGTGAGAAAGTTTGTTTAAAAAAAACACATTCAAGTCTTAAGCATAGTTTAGTAAGCTAGCAATGGCAAGAGCCCACACAAGCACGAGTATGGGAAATACTCAACTCCCACAGTTCAATGGGAAGAACTATAACTATTTGGAAATCACAATGAGAGCCCTATTTTCCTCTCAAGATTTATGGGAGCTTGTTGAAGATGGTTTAGAAGAACCAACTGATGAATAAGAATTTAATTCCTTAACACGGGAAGAGAAGGATTTGCTGAAGAGTAATAGGAAGGACTCAAAAGCCCTCTTATATCTCTATCAGGCAATGCATGAAAGTATATTTCTAAGAATTGCAGCAGCGAAGAGGTCCAAGGATGCATGGGATACCCTCTAGAAAGCCTACCAAGGTATGGAGAAGGTAAAGACAACAAAGCTTCAATTAATGAGAAGATATTTTGAGGTTATTTGCATGAAAGAGTTTAACACAATAGACTCATTCTTCACATTGTTGATTGGGTTGGTTACCCAAATGAGATCTCATGGAGAGACAATAGAAGAAAGAAGAATAGTGGAGAAAGTATTTAGGAGCTTACCCTCAAGATTTGATGTGATAGTAACGACCATCGAAGAGACAAAGAATCTCTCATTGTTTACTACTGATGAGCTTCATGCATCATTCATGACACATGGACAAATATTGAGTAGAAAAAAAAATTGGAGCATGCCTTCAAGACCCAAATGTCATTTGGAAGAGGAAGAGGTCAAGGCAAATCAAACTACAAAGGAAAAGGAAGAGGAAGAAATAACCTTGCAAGCATAAGTGGAAGAGGCAACAATCAAAGTCAAAATCAAAGCCAAGGGAGTAGCCAACAAGGTGAACAAAAGCAAGCACATGGACAAAGTTATGATAAATCCCAAGTCTAGTGTCATTAATGTAAGAAGTATGGCCATTATGCCAATGAATATAGGAAGAAATAGCGTGACATGGGTAATAGACCCAGTGATAATTTTACTAACGAAAGTATCAGTCAAGAGAATTTGTTTTTAGCATGTAAAATGGCTGAAGAAAAGAATGAAGATATATGGTTTCTAGCTTCAGGATGTAACAACCATATGACTAGAAAAATTTATGTGTTTTCCATCATTGATGAAAATTTAAAGTCTCAAATAACATTGGGAACAAACAATAAGGTATTTTTCATTGGGAAAGGAAGAGTAATTGTTTTGACAAACAAAGGAGAAAGGAGATCCATATCAGATGCATACTATGTGCCTGGTATGAAGTGTAACATTTTGAGCATTTGACAGATCATTCAGAAAGGCTAAAATTTATTCTTTGAAGATGATGTATGCACCATCATGGACATACCACCAAGCAAGCAGAGGATTTCACAAGTGAAGATGAAAAGAAACATAATTTTTCCTCTCAAGATGAGAGCAAATTTGAAGAAACAAGCTGCACTAGCAGCAGTGACACAAGAGACATTCCAGAAAGAAGAAAAGATGAAAAGTAGTTATGGAATTTTAGATTTAGACATCTCATCTTTGGAGGTATGAATTTGTTACATAGGAAAGGAATGGTAAAGGGATTACCATTGATAGAAAAGATAGACTGCCTATGTGAAGGCTACATCTTAGACAAACAACACAGAGAAAGCTTTCCATCAAGAAAGAGCATAAGGGAAAAGACACCCTTAGAAATAGTCCATTCTGATAACACCATCATTATCAGGCAACCATTATATGCTAACCTTTATTGATGATTATAGAAGAAAAACATGAGTTTATTTCTTGAAGTTGAAGAGTGAAATGTTTGAAAAGTTTTTCCACTTTAAGGCTCTTGTAGAGAATAAAGTGGGTAGCATATTAAAGTCTTAAGAATAGACATAGGAGGAGAATCCCCAAAGAATTTCTGTGATTTTACAAAGAAAATGGGATATATAAACAATTTACAACATGTTATACATCATAACAAAATGGAGTTGCTGAAAGGAAAAATAGAACCATCATGGACACGGTAAGAAGTATGCTAAAGGCAAAACATTTTCCAAATGAATATTGGGATGAAGCTATACATTGTGAGTGATATGTGCTAAATAGATGCCCAACAAAGAGTGTTATGAACAAAGTTCCTGAAGAAGAATGGAGTGGCATAAAACAAATTTTCACCCACATGAGATTTTTTGGTTTTGTGGCTTATGCACACATTCTAGATCAGCTGAGAAAGAAGTTGGACAGTAAGGGGAAGAAGTACATATTTTTTGGATACAATGAAGAATCAAAATCATACAGATTGTATAACCCATCTACCATGAAGTTTATGATAAGAAGATATGTACAATTTATTGAAGAAGAAGCTTGGGATAGAAACATTGAGAAAATAGTGAATGTAAAAGGTTGTTTGTCTCATGATGAAGATTAAGAAGAAATGCCTAAAATACATTCCTCATTAGCAGCACCACCTCGAGCAACAGAAGGACATAAAGGGACACCACAAGCAGGTATGACAACATCCTTGAGAAGTAATGCCAATGCTTCTCCAAGCACATCACAAGGAAAAAATTTGAGTGCTTCTACAAGCACAAGTTCAACAAGTGAAAGAGGAGCCAGATTCAAAAGTTTAAATGAAATCTATGAGAAAGAAGAAGGTATAAACTAATTATTTTCTTTATATTGTTATGTAGAGGATCCTATTCATTTTGAAGAAGCTGTAAAAGATATGAAATGGATAGATTCTATGGATGAAGAAATAAATTCCATAGAGAAAAATAAGACATGGGAATTAGTTGATCTCCCAAAAGGAAAATAAGTAATTGGCTTAAAATGGGTTTATAAAACCAAAAGCAATGTTGAAGGTAATATTGAAAGGCACAATTCCAGACTTGTTGTCAAATGCTAGAAGAAACAACAAGGAAGATATTATGAGGAAACTTTTGCCAATTGGAAATAGTAAGAGTAGTGTTGTCGAGAGGAGCACAAGACAAGTGGAAATTTTACCAAATGGATGTGAAATAAGCATTCCTAAATGGAGTATTTATGGAAGAGATTTATGTTGAACAACCTCTGGGCTATGGGAAAGAAGGCTAAGAGCACTAGGTATGTAAATTGAATAAAGCTCTGTATGGGTTGAAACAAGCACTAAGAGCATGGTATAGTAGGATAGATGACTATATACTAGAAAATGGGTTTGAAAAATATGAAGGAGAACCCACATTATACATCAAAGAAAAATATGGTAAGATTCTCATTGTTTTTTTGTACGTTGATGATGTTATATTTATAGGTAATGGTTGTTACCTCACTAAGAATTTTAAAATAGTCATGAAGGATGAATTTGAAATGACTGATATGGGATTTTTGAGATACATCTTAGGAATAGAAGTAGAGAAAATGAAAATAAAATTTTGATTTCTCAAGCAAAGAATGTTAAAGAAGTTTTGGAAAGATTTAACATGTAGGATTGCAAGACAACAATTACTCCTATAGTGATGGATTGAAGTTAAGGAGAGAGGACAATAGAAAGGATTTTGATCTAAGTTTGTACAAGAACATAGTTGGAAGCCTTATGTATTTGATGAAAACTAGGCCTGATATTATGCATGTTGTAAGTTTAATTTACGGATTTATGGAAAGGCCAAAGGAGGCACATTGGCAAGAAGAAAAAAAAATTATGAGCTATGTGAAAAGAACAAAGAGGTATGGAATTTCATATACCACTTCAGAAAATTTTGAATTAATTGGATATACTGACAATGATTGAGCTGGAAGTATAGATGACAAGAAAAGCACCTCTGGATATGTTTTTCATATGGGATCAGGAGCCATCTCATGGGATTCTAAGAAACAACCAATTTTGGCTTTGTCAACAATGGAGGCAGAGTATGTAGCAGCTACAACAACAACATTTCAAGAAGTTTGGATGAGGAGAATGTTAAGAAATTTGTGTCATGAACAGGTAAAAGGCACAACATTGTATTGTGATAATAGCTCAGCTATAGCTTTATCCAAGAATTTAGTGTTTCATAAGATAACGAAACACATTGATTCCAAGTATCACTACATCGGAGAGTTAGTGAGAAATGGAGAAATAGTTTTGCAACATTGCAGAATAGAAGACCAATTTACTGATATCTTAACAACACCATTGGGGCAGAAAAGTTTTAATTACCTAAAAAAATGTCCGGGTACGAAAGAGAACAATAGTTAAAATTAAGAGGGAGTGTTGGAAATTAATTCCAACTGCAAGACTAAAGTAGGAGGACATAAATTCAAGTTTTTATTTCATACCGAAGGACAACAGCAACAGAAAATTTCCCTTGTTTTTGTTTGCACTCCACCGTGCATTGTGTTACACCATTTTTTGGTCATCTAACCTATTATCATTAGATGGACCCAAGTACAGCATGTAAGACCAATTTTACCCTAACTAAAATTACTTTCACTATGTAAAATAACTTAATAAAACACATTTATTAAGTTGTTTATGGTCTAAATAGGAAACCCTAAGGGGAAATATTAAACAAATCTATATTTTTTTGGTTTTCCTCATGGAATAATTAATTAAAAAATAACTTAATTATTATTCCAGGTCATATTTAACCCAAAACAAGGAAATTAATTAGATAAATCCTTATTTATCTTATTAATTTCTAGGAATAATTATTTAAACCTTATTTAAATAATATTCCTTGTTAAATTTGACTAAATCATTTAAAAATAATTGAATAAATCATTATTTATTCAATTATCATTCAACCACTTCCTTAAAAAGATAAATAAATCATTTATTTATTTATTATTTACAAATAAAGGGATTTGACCCAAGTCAAATACCTTTCCCCTTCAAACAAATATAATAAAATATTCCATAAAAGGTGGATCTAGATTTGGTTAATATTATTTTAATCATACACGAAGATCTAGAATGACCCAATATTTTGTTATAAATAGAAGGGTTTTTCCTACCATTCTTCACCTTTTGTTGACTATTAGATCACTCTAGATGTATACTTTTTCTCTGACTTTGAGCCATTATCATTGTCATATTTTCCATTATTTGCTTTGTGAGCTTCCTTTGAGTTCTATGTTTGTCTGGGTTTTCTACACCAACAAGAGAGAGAAATTATAAATCTAAAGTGTTGAGGACTTTCAAGAACCCATCCCATTCAGGAGAATTGGAAACACCTTTCTTGTTTTCCTCCCAGGTACTCTTAATATAAAATTATTTAAAACATATTATTCTTGTCTTGTCTATTGGATGCATGGAGAAAAACCTTATTTTTGTTGATTAATGTCTTTTTATGCATAGATCTAGATTTTTGCAGCATTTGTCTTGATCAACTAACTATAGATTTGAAGATATTAGCAACCAGCTTTTGCTGTTAGGGCTATAAGTTATGCATAGCTAAAGTGGTATTTTTTTGTACACTTCGACGAAAGATTCATACTAACACATTGAAACCCTATCCTAAAACACTACAAAACCCATATTTTTTTTTTATCGCCATAACTTGTTTTTGCACTAAAGAACCGTGATTCAAACCACACCATCCCACATATAAAACCCTGGCACCTACCAGCCATTACTCCATAAACCAACCATTACACCTCTTGTTCTTTTTTTTGAAGTTTAAGCCACCCCGCGTCATGTTTGTGCAGCCCACGACTCCATGTCACATTCCCAGAACCAATCATCAGTCCTTATCCAGCATGTGATAATGCTGGCCCACCTCCACCAAGTCACCAAGCCATCGACCAATCTCAATGCGCTATCGCACCATTTGGGTGCACAGTCAACAACCCTCAAAATGGATGCGATAACAAATTAAATATTTTGCATATATTTATTTAAAATCTGCGAAATGCATTTGTCATAAGGTTTTAGACCTTAGGATAAAGATTTAATGTTTTTTTTTTTTTTTCCGTGATAAATTTGTGTATTTAAACTCAGGTTATATATATCATTTAACATATATATTATAAACATAAAATGTTTATAATATATATATATATATATATATATATACGCAATGTTATCTAATACACGTAGGGTGTGCATTTTGACTGTGTGTACCTAAAGGCAAAAAGATATTGAGTGACTCTGTCTTAAAATAGAGTAATAGACAGAGAGAGAGTGTGCTGCGTGTGTAGTAGCGAGAAGCAATTTTTATTTGAAAATATAGAACAAGCATAGTTTTGAAGAAATGATTCTTATTTTGTAATAGTCAGTTTTTTGTTTAATAAAAAAGAGTGTTTACTCCACCTCTTTGTGCATAAAATTTTATTTAAATATCTATGTTAGAAGAGGAACTATTATTTCTTCTCTGTTGTTCAGAATATCCAGAAATTCGAACATGGGTGGCTATTGTTATCTTTTTCATCATATATTAACAAATTCACGAGAGCTGTCACAATCTGTTCCTATGTTTTATAGTCAGATGATTGTAGAAGTTAGGCTAATAAGGGTATAACCCTTGTCTTACACTACATGAGGTATGCTCTGTGTCAGGGCTTCATTAGTACTAGGAGCTCTCGGGTGGCTTCTCGACTTTCCTTCTCTTTCATAATTTTATCGAGCAAGATTCTTGAAAACTTTTGTTGTTCCAGTGTGATGGAATATTTAGGGAGGGAATATTCTTCCTCGCCCCCATTTCTTGTGGATTCCTATCCCCTTCTGTTACCCAATAAATTTGGAATCCCTTAACTTTAGCTGCAATGGAGCTCCACTATTTTCATTTCATTTCAAAAATTTACGTACGTGAATACTGAATTTTAACTCCATTTTCATTTCATTTCCAAAATTTGTGGGCCCGACCAAGTTTGAATTTATCTACATGAAAGTGACATTCAATGCATATTGGTGAATGTGAGTTGGAGCATGGGGAAGTTAGAGACTCAGAGTAGTGAAGCGTGTTGGCACCTGACTGGTGTAGATGTGGTATGTATGAGCATACATATATGTTTGCATTGAATGTGTTAGAACGAGATGCCGATGGGTGTATGGGAATAAATGTTGATGTATATGTAGTTCCGACATGTATGAGAGTAAATATTTATTACATGTCCATAGATGGAGAGGGATGAACTTAAGTAACATTAATGGATCAATATCTACATAAATATTGGTTTCCCCATAAATTGCCCTTCATATTGGAAGTATATCACCTACCTTTCATGTCATTATGTGAATCATTAAAATTGCAATGTCTTTAATAATAATTTTAGCGTTAATCAACTATTTAATGCAACTTCATGTAGATATAGGGGTGTTATTTGAGACTTGTAATTACAAAGGTGTTAGAAATATAATTCCGTATTTTCATTGGTGTGGATTTTCAAAAAAAATACGTCACATAGCTCAGGTTTTAGGTTAACATTATATAGTATAATAGTATTAAATATCGATTAACTATAGTTATATATTTATCTTATATAATATCAACTGGGTCTTTATTTTGGGTGGTTGGGAAGAATGGTTGTTATTTCCTCCACCTACATTAAATCCCTTGTGACTAACATGATGATAAGAAATATTGTTGTAATGGCTATATACCTATGAATATTGTTGTATTCATCCTCTCTCCCACCCTTGCACTGAGAGAGAGAGAGGATGATTTCCATTGAAAAATATATCTACACTATATAAAATTATAAAATTATATTATAGTATATTAAAAATAGTATTGTAATATAAAAATATTAAGCATAATATCATAATATTTTTTTTTCTTTTGAAAGAAATAGGTATGTTGGTTGTATTAAAAAGGAAAGGTTAGATCTAACCCAAAGGAAAGTATAGATCTAACCCATAACAGTTACATTTCTTCAAAATTACCATTATTCATTGAAGGTTTAAGATTCAAAATGGAGGCTCAATCCAATCTCTCAAATGATTATTCAATGATATAAAAATCACAGTCTCCTTCAAACAAAAAGATACCAAAATACTTCTGAGATCCAAATACATTTACATTCCATTTCTCACTAATTTTGATTTAATTTTGTCTCAAATTTAGGTTTCTTTAGTAAAATATTTTTTCCTTCTTTCCCAGGAATCCAACCTACATTTTTTACTATATTCAATGTATCACCCTTGGATGAGTAAGAATTATTGTCTCTATTTCTTCCTTATTTGTTTGATCTGCCCAAGATTTTACTTTTCTAATAGTTTTCCTTAAGGATTGAGAGGGGGATCCTTCTTTCACTTGGGTATGCTATACTCTAACTATCATTGAATTCAGAAGATCCTCATACACATCTTCTTGAGTAGATTTAGCTCCCTTCGGTGAATCCTCCTTTTCAGTAACTTATTCTTCTTTTTCCTTTTCTTCTATCTTACCCTGAGTTTCTTCTTATTTATATATCATATAATTTTCATTATGAGCTCCTCCTCATCTACACTTTCAATTATTTTTTCAAACTCTATTGTTCAATAAATTCTTTGGGTATTTTTTAATCACATGCCTTGTTTCATAACACACTACATGTCGAAATGAAACATTTACATAATAAAAATCCAAAACCCACACATACTCTAAAGTTTTCAAATTAATCTGAGTAAGGAAACAATTATTGAAATCCATCCGAACACATATTCAGGTATAATTGGTTTGATAAACAAAAGTAGACTATGGTATACAAGAAAAAAACTTACATGATGCATTACCAATGGAGGATAATGTTGGAAGGTTCCAAATATGCATGGGAAGGTTCAAGAGACTTACCCAAACAATAAATTTAGAGATTGGTGTCATAACTAAATCAAATATGGGAGACTAGGGTTGCATGAAAAGGCCAACATTTCCCCAAAACCAGGGCCCAAATTCAGAAATATTCTTCTTATCCTCAATATTATCAAGAAACACAACAAAAAACCATGAGTGAAAGGATAAATATTCATATTATCAATCAAGAGGAGTTTTCATGTATCAAAAATACACTTGTGGAGATCATTTTATCATGAAAAAAGCCTATTAAGCCTACAAATCAAACCTTGTTTTGAAAAAAAAAATTATTTACTAAAGGCATCCTCTTTTAAAGGAACATTAAGGGCGAGAGGTGTTGAGAATTTATAGGGCTTGTGATTAATACAAAAAATATCTTCTTGATAATTACTTGTGAGTTTGCTTATGTATTCTTGGTTAATCCTTCATCAAATTACTTATACAAATATAGAGACAGAATTGATTTTACTTGTAACTAAATATCTTGCAATGTGGTTAGGAAGGTAAATATCTAATTTACCTTCCTTACTTTCTATCACCTTTAGATCACTGTCTTAACTTTGACAAATTCTTACAATAGATACGTTAGAGCTCAAACATATCTGCACTTGTACCATCCTGCACTTATCCACAAACCAGCTTTATTAATACGCAAATCTGTCCCTTGGTACACCTATCATAGTCTATCCTTTGCTACACCTATCCACAGTCTATCCTTCCTATTTTTTCTACGATTGCGTGCTCTTCAATCCACACTAAACCCTATCCTTAGATCTGCACTTTTAGATGATATAAAACCTCATACTTGTCTACATTAGTTGCTCCTTTTTCCACATTGTTCGACCTCAAACTTGTCCACAAATCTTGTCCTCCAAATGAGCCATAGAATAGTCATCTAAATAGATGACTTGTCCTACTATTGAGCCGACAAATCATCTGGTATTTAGGACAAATTGTAGTTTATGTTCTCTGTCATTTTATGAGGCATTCCAATCTTGTTTTCACTGTTATAGGAGCTTTTTTTCCAACATATTTTGAAGGCTTATTGAGAGCTTTTTTACAAGGTCTTGAAGCATATTCACCTGAACTAGATCCTTCATGATTTTGACACTTAATCCTATTTATACCTAGACGACAAGAACCTAATATACAAGAAGAAGAAGTCTATCTATATAATATAATATTGCTCATGAAACGCATGAAGCAAGTACAACAAAATACATTTTATTATCTTTGTATTCTTCCTTTATTATTTACATAGTCAACATGAAGACTGACCTAGTTACATTTTACAACACTCCCTCTTAACTAGGTAGGTATTCAGATAGTTACATAATCATTTTCAAACATAAGGAATGTCATAAGAAAAATCAGATTGGTAATCACATCTGTATAGCATCATTTCAACCAGCATTGTACTAGTGTAAGGCCTTGACTAACAACCCCATATCTTTAACGAGGAAATGGACTTCAATGCTGGCGAGACACATGACTTATAGACACCTTCATCATTGTCTCTCCAAGGTACATACTCCACCCGAGTGTTCCCAAAGTATGACCTTCTTGGACTATTCTTCTCTTAATTATAGGGCCCTAAAATAATATCGGTCCCTGACTACCCTTATCTTGAATGCCCTATCACATTCTCAAAGACTATCAAATGCCATATGATTACCCAATCCTCCATTCTGTCTTCCCAAGACTAGAATGATGTGTCTATCTCTCCCTCTCAACCAGGGGGGACCTTATTCAACAAAAGAATGTACTCATTCTTATAAAAATAATGTACCTAAGCTCACCCTTAGGAATTACAAAGTTTCTTCCAAGTAAGAAACTTACCATTACGCTCCCTCTTAACCAGGGACCTCCAAAAACAATGGTGAGACACCCAGCTTCCCATGAAGAATTACTGTTCTCAATGTCATGGATTTCGATATTGAGGAATCTCCAAATTTTAGCTTCATAGTGCACAGATCATCCATCACTTCCATCCTGAGTCATGTCAGCAATCGGAGTGATTCATTAGTCTTCCTTTATCTGGCCCATTATTATTCCATGCTGCTTTCCTTCAAATCATTTCCAAGGATCATACAACGTTTGTCATGATTTGCAACCCTACACCGATTCATCCAGATAAACATATTCATATTATGTTTTAGAACGAAAGTTACCTTAGTGATGATCTTTCACCATGACGTCTTCCTGTAGGCATCAGTATCCTTTATACAGATTGACACATGTCCTAATGATATGTTTTTGCTAAGCATTTCCAGACTTTCGTCACAGTCTACATATCTTCCTAGGAGATCTTCTAGTCACATATACTTGGCCTCTGAATGATACCTTCCTCAAGACATGGTTGAATTTCATGATATATTCCTTTTTGCACATTTTCCATTCCTAGGAACTTTCAACAACCACCTCATATACCATGAGGACATATTATTTTGATTTTATCTGTCAGTGCATTGAGAGATAATCTTTTATAGTTCATACTTCTAAGTTCATAAGTTGATTACCTGAAACCATATAACATGACATCACAACATCCAATGTAAACATATAAATATATACATACCTCATACCCTTTTCCCTTGAGTCATGCCATAGAAATTTTTAGGAATGAATAGCTTCACTCCCTTGGCATGTTTCATCAATATGTCATCACATCCCAGATGTATGTTTCTATGATGAACCTTGCTCTTAATGAATACATTCTTTAATTAGGGAGGTTTTCTCGAAGACTTTACACTAAGAGCTTCTTCCATGCTTCTTTCGAGATGCTTTTTAATGTACATTTTTATTATACAATTTTTACAGAAAATTAGACATTACTTAAAGAGAAATATGATCACAATCATAATAGAGATCTCTTGCTTCCTCCTTCTTAGATATTTTATTGTCCAGTTCTTCTCTTTCATATGTGACACGAGCTTCTTCCTTTTTCCTTTTGACGTTTCTAGATTTAGGACAATCTCTTTTATAATGTCGAAGTTCATCACATCCAAAGAATCACACATTTTCCATATTTCTTCTTTTATTTTGAGGACCAAATTTTCTAAATCTTCCTTTCTTCTTGTATGAGGCTGTAAAGGCATGATTCTCTTCACTTGATCCTGTATCAAATTTGGCCTTTAGTCTTGTTTCCTCTAGTTTCGATAGAGACCACAAATCATGGAATGGAGTGGCTTCTTTATTCCCATATAGACTAGAAGTGAAGCTTTCCCATTCATCTGGTAGAGCATTCAACACCACTATTGTCATCTCAGTGTCAGACATCACTTCTCCTAGTTTCTGTACTTGATCTCTTATTTCAGAAATCCTCATAAATTGTGGGACAATTCTAGCTTCCTTTGATAATGTCATTTTGTATATTTGTTGTCTCAGATAGATTGTTTCTCCAACAGTACTCACAGAGAATAACTCCACCAATTTCTCATATATATTTGTTTTGCAGTCTTCAATTTTGATACATAGGGAATGAGAGAGTCTTTGCTGGATTCTATGAGAATCCTTTGGGCTCTAATTTCTCCCTTCATGTACTTGGCATGGGTTGAAGTATCTTCTTTTGGAGATTGAATAGTAGGTCCTTTGATATAGTCCATTACTTCGTCTTCAATTAAATTAAGGTATGGTCACTTATTCCATGCACTAAAGTTTGATGATCCAACCAGCTTGTTGTTTTCTTTACAAAAAGGCATCTTGATATATAGGGTCATGGATACTTACTTGAATGATCTTGCTTGCAGTTCCCTTTATGTTGATGAAGTCAAGAGTTTCTTTTCTTCAATGTTGTTCTTGAACCCTTGAATATAATGACTATCTTCATAAATTGTGATTCTCCTTCAAACAATGTTTTGAGCGCAAATATTTTGATACCACAGATTAATGAGTTGATCTTTTCATATAAACTAGTTGGATATTTTACCTTGCAAACTGGTTTGTATTTTTAATCCAAGCTTTGATCCTTGCTTCTTTGAGTAACTTTGTTGACAAGCAGCCCTTATGTTCAATACCTTAGCTCTAATACCATGTTGAGAATTTGTAGGGCTTGTGATTAATACAAAAATTCTCTTCTTGATAATTACTTGTGAGCCTGCTTATGTATTCTTGGTTAACCCTTCATCAAGTCAATTATCAAATTACTTATACAAATGTAGAGACAGAATTGATTTTACTTGTAACTGAATATCTTGCAATGTGGCTAGCAAGGTAAATCTCTGATTTACCTTGCTTACTTTCTATCACCTTTAGATCACTATCTTGACTTTGAAAAATTCTTATAATAGATACATTAGAGCTCGAACACATCTACACTTGTACCCTCATGCACTTATCAGCAAACCAACTTTATGAATCTGTAAAACTGTCCATTGTTGCACCTATCCACAATCTATTCTTTGATACACCTATCCACAATCTATCCTTCCTATTCTTTCTGCAATTTTGTGCTCTTCAATCCGCAATAAACCCTGTCCTTAGATCCACACTTTTAGATGCTATAAAACCTCAGACTTGTCCGCATTAGTTTCTCCTTTTTCCACGTTGTCTAACCTCAGACTTGTCCGCATTAGCTGCTCCTTTTTCCACACTTTCCAAGCTCATACTTTTATGCAAATATTGTCCTCCAAATGAGCCATAGAATAGTTATTTATATAGATGACTTGTCCAGCTATTGAGCCGACCAATCAGCTAGTATTTAGGTTGACTTGTAGTTTATGTTCTTCGTCATTTTATGAGGCATTCCAATGTTGTTTTTACTGTTATAGGAGTTTGTCTTCCAACATATTTTGAAGGCTTTTTGAGAGCTTCTTTACAAGGTCTTGGAGCATATCCATCTAAACTG
Organism: Pinus albicaulis; assembly: GCA_034641835.2. Taxonomy (NCBI): domain Eukaryota; kingdom Viridiplantae; phylum Streptophyta; class Pinopsida; order Pinales; family Pinaceae; genus Pinus; species Pinus albicaulis. The sequence continues at coordinate 1,272,014,034 of CM076579.1, forward strand.
GATCCTTCATGATTTTGACACTTAATATTATTTATACCTAGAAGAAAAGAACCTAATAGAAATCAACAATAAATCTATCTATATAATAAAATCTTGCTCATGAAACCCATGTAGCAAGTACAAAAAAATACATTTTATTATCTTTTTCTTTTTCTTTTATTATTTACATAGTCAACATGAAGACCGAACCAGTTACATTTTACAAGAAAAGGTTCTTGGACAACCAGAAGAACAGATTTGGAATTCAACATGGCACTATATGAACCCAAGGCTTGAGCTTCAATTAACTCAAAAGAAACATATTTATTCTTGGAATCATTACAATTCACTATAGATTGGATCATTTCAAAAACTGTAGTAACTGCTCATATCTCCTTTATCATAATCTTTAAAAATAAAATATTACATAAAATTTAACATAGTACTATAATATTATGTTTAATATTATATAGTGTTGAATAATTAAACATTACTAGCCATAATTAAAAATTATTAACCATAAAGGAAGAGTAATAATTTTACAAATGGGAAAAAAAAGTTGGATTTAGAAAGCTATTAAAGTCTGAAACTAAAATTAAAAAATAAAAATAAGATAAAGCTTTTTTTTTTTTTAATTTCACGAAATTGAAGGCGTAAATGCATATGTAAGGTCATAACTTGAGTTTAGATTACTTTCGCATTAATATTTTTCTTTTCTTTTTTCATGAAATGGATACTTTGGTTCTAGTGTAGATGCTAATTTCTAATGATGTTTAATTTATTACACTTGATGCATTGATTTCATTGTAGATGTTGATTTCTAATCTTATTTGTTTTTTTTCACTAAATACATTAATTTTAGCACATATTGAAACTTTTGATCAAATATAACTAGATGAATGATGTGCATTACTTTCAAAGTACTAAGAGTAATGATGTGAATTTATTTTAGGGTTTTCATGAAGTAAATATTGATGAAATGGATTAATTTTTGTGTCACAATAATAATAAAAATAGATCCATCTCAAATAGAAATGGGTAACAAGGATCCTAGATCATTCCTAATCATTAGCCTACATGCATATTAAATAAAAATAAATAATAAAGAGACAGTTGATAGAGAAAGACACAAGAAATGATAACCAAGGATACATTGATTTCAAAGTAGCTGTTGATTTCTAATCCTGCTCTAATATTTTCACTAGATGAATTGATTTTAGTGTAGAAGTTGCTTTCAAATTTTATGTAACTAGATATATGACATGCATGACTTTCAAAGTAATTCGATTAAACGTGTGCATTTATTTTACTGTATGCAAAAATTAATTATTAATAACATGCATTGATTTTTGTGTTACAATAATCATAAAATTAAATTCATATTAAATAGAAATTAACAAAAAAGAGAATTTCGATAAAAAAAGACACAAAAAATGGAAATTGATGAGAGTTAAAAAAAAGAGAAGAAAAAATAGATGAACAAAAATAATCACAAAAAATGACATCTTTACAACAACAAGAACAAATAAAAAAATATGTAACGAACAAAAGAATACCAGAGGCCTTTTGTTTTTAAATTTTAACAATTTTTTAATTATATTAAAATATTTTAAAAAATTAAAAATCAAATATTAAATATAAAATTAAACAAATAGAAATATTATTTTTAATCATTCTATTGAGTTAAAATCATTAAAAATTATAAAAAAATTAACTTAACCAAAAACAATCGTTACATACCTTACCTCTAGGATGTCAAATAACTAATGTTAACCTCTATTAGAAAAAAATATATATTATAATCCCTTAATGTCAACATACATTAGGATTCATATATTAGAAGACTAACCCAAAAAATTTAAACAATATATTAAAATCTCTTTTTTTTTTCTTTTATCTCAATATACATTAGGATTGTTTCCAAGCCTAACAAAAAAACAATATATTAAAAATGTTTCTTTATTTTAGAAGAAAATTAATATAGTCAAGATTAGAGCAAACTTACATGAGCTCCACAGTTAAACAGATTGTTGGACAGTTCCTAAAACTGGAAAAGATCTGCCATCTCTGTGAGAATATGAACATCGAGGATGAAAATCACTTCCTCTTAAAGTGCCTCACTTACAACTAGATTAGAGCTCAATTTTATAATCTTTATTGCAATACTGACCTTCCTAGCCTTTTAAGATGTCAAAATTATAGTGAGCTCAGGAAGCTTCTCTCCAAGCTTTTTAAGCATAAGAATAAAATATTAAATCAAATTAAATAACTCTTTTCTTTAGATCCAATAGACCAAAGATTGGTCTGAGTGGAAGTTAACCACCATCATCATCATGTAAAATTCAAAAAAAACTTAATATTAAAATTATAAATTTAAATTTAAATTTTATTAATAAAAAAAAAATATTATCATCACTTTAATCTTAACCTAAATTAAAGTATTGAGTGAAAATATTTTTCAAAAATGATATATTAGAATATCTTTTATTCAAGGTGTTTTGTTTTATACATTTTCATGTATTAATTAAAATTATAAGTTTAAATTTAAAATTTATTAATTAAAAAAATAAAAATTATTATCATCACGTTGATCATAACATACATTAAAAGTATTGAGTGCAAATCTTTCTCAAAAATGATATATTAGAATATCTTTTATTTAAGGTGTTTTGTTTTATATAGTTTCATGTATTAAAATTTTCTTTAGAGCAAAAAAAAAAATATACATATTATTTAAACATATTTATGTATTAAAACTCTGTCTATATTATCTTATATAAAATATAAAATAAAATAAATATGGACATTTGTATATTTATCAACATTTGAGAAGATTAAAAATAAACATGTTGGTATATTAAAATTCAGTTTTACCGTTGGCATCCACATCCTCCCTTCACAAACAAAATAATTCTTCGAGTTCCAAATAAAAACACAATCAAATATCATATATTGAGTGAGAAGCTAATTTTTCTTCCAAGTTTTTTATCCCTTGTTTTTTCTGAAGGACAAGCTACATAAGGTTTCTATCCTTTGTTGTTGAAGGAAAAGCTAAATAGAAACAACATTATGGGTTACATTTTCTTGCTCTTGTGTTATTAACTTGTAAGAAATTGTAGTTAATATAGTATAGGGAGACTAATTGATGCGCTCTTGTCTAATTAGCTAATCTCTTAACCATGGGATTATCTAACGGAGAGTAATCCTAACTCAAGATTAAGAGAAAAATGGTAATATACAACTATGGATCCATTTATGGATAATAAATTCCAAAATCATAAAAAAGATATATAAACAACAAATATATATACAACGAGAGCAAGAGCTACCTCGTCAAGGGTGTCGAAATAACCTACATGCAACTCCAAGAGGAGAAGATTAACGAGAAACCATGACCAAGGATGGAGTATCTTACCAACTAGATAAAGCATCTATTCACCCTATGAAAGAAGATTGATCTATCCCTTATTACTAGAGTCACAACCTTGAAAACTAAAACTAATGATAGTCACAACCTTGAAAACTAAAACTAATGATAGGTGCGAAAGAACTGTCTTAAACAACACACCTCATAACCTCTACCAAAGTTGGCATGCTGAAGGAAGCAAGATTATAGCAAGGTACCTCGCTATCAGATTTTTTATGCAAAAACTTAGATACAATTATTTACCATTGGTGAGTACCTTTCTTTGAAGTGAGCGTAATGTGTTAGGGTACCTCAAGCTCTTATTCCTTACAAGTCTCCCATTGTAATGATTGCAACACTCCTTAATGAAAGCCTCCCATTGTAATGATTGCAACACTCCTTAATGAAAGCATTTTATTATTTTATTGATTCAAGAAATGAGTAAGTTTAGCATAGCTTTTGAGATATAATCTATTCCCGTCATTGTTTTTATTATATTGCTAAATATCTTAGAACCTTTAGGAATTTCATATTTTCATTATTATTTTTTTGAAATAATATTATGTGAAACTCATATTAATAGCCCTAATGCAAGCATGAGTACTATCTTGTGACTTGGCAAGTGTTTAGATTTTTGGAGACTCTTCTCTATAAAGGTCCTAGTCTACGTGATGCCTCCAGTCCAAACCTATCACAGTAGACCAAAGTACATGTTTTACCTCTAGATATTATTAAACTTGTAACATTAAAAAAAAACACATAATTTTAAATATTTCGCATTCTTAACTATTTCGCAATCTCAAACTCTACATTCTTAGATATCCCAAATCTCAAATGTCAAATCTCCAAAGTAAACTACACTTATATTGTGAGAAATGTCGGAAACTACCACTATTTCAGCTCTCTAATATAATATTATTATTAATCTTGGGAAATTGCAAAACCCACACACTAAACATGAGTTGTGTGAGTCGGTAATACAGTGACCATTTTTTCCGCTCATAATATGAAACGTGTTTTTTACCGTTCTTATCATTCGTAAAAATCCCTTAGGCTTATTGCAATGTATTAAGTAGTGTTGTATTGTTGTGTAAGCCTGCAGGCGGAGAAAAACACAGTGAAGACCAGAGAGCATTGTTTTGTGCATTTTTTGAGAGACAGAGAAGACCAAAGAGCACTGCGTCTATAGTAGTCTTAATCATATTTTCTGAATCCCTCAGAGAGGAAGAAATATATCATTTTGTAATAGTTTTAGTTCTGTTAATGAAATAGAAAGCATTTTTATTCCATCTCTGTCCAGCAGTAAGAATTTTTTTTTTATTCTCTGTGTTACAAGGAGATTATTATTTTCTCAGTTATTGTTCTCCAATTATCAGAAATTCCAACATGGTATTGGAGCTAATCCAGGCTCTTTGAAGGCGTCAAAGAAGTGAAAGGAAGAAGACGATTTGTTGCAGCAGTTCTCCAGTAGCGTGAAGGCCCAACAGAAGACTAAGTGTAGGTATTTCTAAAAAAAAAACAGAGTTTTGTCTTTTAAATAAGGAAAGACAGTTTGTTTGAAAAACACGGTTAAGTTTAGTTCAGAGTTCAGTTTATAAGCAATGGCTGGACCAAGCACCAGTATGAGTATTGGAAATGCTTAGCTTCCACAATTTAATGGGAAGAACTGTGATTATTGGGCCATTACCATGAGAGCCCTGTTTGCCTCACAGGATTTATGGGAATTTGTAGAAGATGGTTTTGATGAACCAGTTGATGAGCAAGCCTTTAATGCCTTAACTTAGGCAAAGAATGATTTATTGAAGAGCAATAGGAATAAGGACTCTAAAGCCCTCTTTTATTTGTATTAAGTAGTAGATGAGAGTGTGTTTCCAAGGATAGCAGTAGCTAAGAAATTTAAGAATGCATGGGATACTCTTAAGATAGCCTATCAAAGTATATAAAAAGTGAAGACAACAAAACTACAATTGCGAAAGAGAGATTTTGAAACTCTCTGTATGAAGGAGTCTGATAATATAGACTCATTCTTCTCACATGTGATTGGGATGGTCACACAGATAAGGTTCCATGGAGAAACACTTGAGGAAAGAAGGATTGTGGAGAAACTATTGAGGAGTCTACCCTCAAGGTTTGATGTTATCGTAACCACCATAGAAGAGACAAAGGATCTCTCAAAGTTCATGGTAGATTAACTTCATGGATAGTTGACGACTCATGAACAGAGATTGGAAAGAATATTAAACCCATCTCTAGAGCATGCCTTCAAGACCGAGATGCCTTTTGGAAGAGGAAGAGGTCAAGGTAGAGGAAGAAGAAGAGGTAGAAGCCAGAACAAAGGTGGAAGTAACATCCCTTCATATTCACATGGAAGAAGCAACAACTAGAATCACAGCCACGGCCAATGCAATAGCCAACAAGTTGGACACCAACATGCGCAAGGACAAAGGTATGACAAATCCAATGTCCAATGTCATTATTGAAAGAAATATGGGCACTATGCTAATGAATGTAGGAAAAAGAAAAATGACATGAACAATAGGCAGAATGCTAATGTAGCAAGAGAAGAAAAGAACCCAAAGAATGTGTTGTTAACATGTAATGTAGCACAAGATAGACAAGATGATGTATGGTTCTTAGATTCAGGCTGTTGTAATCACATGACTGGAAACATAGAAATATTTTCCAATCTTGATAAAGAAGTTAAATCATAAGTAACCACAGGAACTGATACTAAGATCTCTGTAAAGGGAAAAGGTAGAGTTAGTATTCGTGCGAGAAATAGTGAGTAGAAATTTTTGCTAGACGTGTATTATGTTCCTGGTTTGAAATATAATCTTTTGAGCATTGGGAAACTCATAAACAAAGGTTACAATGTATTCTTTAAGAATTATGTGTGCACAATAAAGGATATACCTCCAAGCAAGAAGATTATTGTTGAAATACAAATGACCAGTAATAGAATGTTTCCACTCAAGCTCAATACTGACTTGAAGGGAAAAGGGAAGAATGTAGCAGGTGTAACTCAAAAGATCTTTCAGAAAGAAGTGAAAGATGAGAACTGGTTATGGCACTTGAGATTTGGACATCTCAATTTCGGAGGATTAAATTTCTTGTACATAAAAAGAATGGTAAGTGGTCTACCATTGATTGAGAAATCGAACAGCCTATGTGAAGGCTGCATCTTGAGAAAACAACATAGAGAAAACTTTCCATCAGGAAAGAGCATAAGGGCGAAAGCACCCTTAGAGATTATTCATTCAAATTTGTGTGGGCCGATGCAAGCAACATCAGTTTCAAGCAGAAATTACATGCTAACCTTCATTGATGATTTCACAAGGAAAGTGTGGTTTTATTTATTGAAATATAAAAGTGAAGTCTTTAAAAAAAAAATCCATTTTAAAGCTCTTTTAGAGAAACAGAGCGGGCACCATATAAAAGTTCTTAGAATTGATAAAGGAGGTGAATATATCTCAAAGGAATTTCTGCGTTTTTGTAGAGAGAATAGAATACACAAACAGTTTACTACAAGGTACACACTGCAGTAAAATGGAGTTGCTGAAAGGAAGAATCGAACTATAATGGAAATGGTGAGAAGTATGCTAAAGGCAAAACACTTTCCAAATGAGTACTGGGAAGAAGAAGAAAATTGTGTAGCATACATCTTGAATAGATGCCCAACAAAAGTTGTAATGAACAGATTTCCAAAAGAAGCATGGAGTGGCAGAAAACAAGGAATCACCCACATGAGAGTTTTTGGATGTGTGGCATATGCACACATTCTAGATCAGTTGAGGAATAAGTTGGATAGTAAGGGGGAGAAGTGCATCTTCCTTAGATATTGTGAAGAATCCAAAGGATATAGATTATATAACCCATCCACTAAAAAATTCGTTATAAGAAAAGATGTGCAGTTCATTGAAGAGGAAGCACGGGATGGAAGCATTGAGAAAACAATCAATGTTAAAAGTTGTTTATCTCATGATGAAGATGAGGAAGATATAGCTGAAAATAATATTTCATCCGTAGCACAACCTCCACCAACACAAGGACAGCAAGGGACACCTCAAGCAGGAGTAAGAACACCCTTAAGAAGAAATGAGAGTGCTTCTCCAAGCACAACACATGGACCAGATTTGAGTGCTACTTCAAGCATAAGTACACCAAATGAGAGAGGGACAAGATTCATAAATATTAATGAGATTTATGAGTAGGAAGTGGCAAATGAAGGTATGAACTCCTTATTTTCTTTGTATTGTCATGTTGATGATCCTATTCATTTTGAAGATTCCATGAAAGATAGAAAATGTATGGAAGCTATGGATGATGAAATTAATGCCATAGAGAAGAACAAATCATGGGAGTTGGTTGATCTCCCAGAAGGTAAAGAAGTCATTGGAGTAAAATGGGTCTATAAGACCAAAAGAAATGCTGAAGGTAAGATTGAAAGACACAAGGCCAGACTTGTTTTCAAGGGATATAAGCAGCAACATTGAAGAGACTATGAAGAAATATTTTCACCATTTGCAAGAATAGAAATAGTGAGAGCAGTGTTGTCCATAGCAGCACAGAACAAATGGAAAGTATACCAAATGGATGTAAAATCAGTGTTTTTAAATGCAGTGTTAATGGAAGAGGTTTATGTGGAGCAACCTCTAGGCTATGAGAAAAATGGCCAAGAGCACAAAGTGTGCAGATTGAAGAAAGATCTTTATGGGTTGAAGAAAGCACCGAGAGCATGGTACAGTAGGATATATTCCTATCTACTCGAAAATGGATTTGAAAAATGTGAAGGAGAACCCACATTATACATCAAAGAAAAGGATGGTAAGATGCTCATTTTTGTGTTATATGTTGATGATGTGATATTCATAGCTAATGATGATTACCTTAGTGAAAATTTTAAAACATTCACGAGAGAAGAATTTGAAATGACTGATATGGGATTGTTAATATAATTCTTAGGAATAGAAGTAGAAAAAAATGAAAATGGGATTTTTATCTCACAAACAAAATATTTTAATGAAGTTCTAGAAAGATTTAATATGCAGGAGTGCAAAGGAGCAATTACTCCCACAGTAATGGGATTGAAGTTGAGTAAATATGATAGAAGCAAGGTTTTTGATCTAAGTTTGTATAAAAGAATAGTTGGTAGCCTCATGTATTTGACTGTAACCAGACCAGATATTATGCATGCTGTTAGTTTGATTTCCAGATTAATGGAGAGGCCAAAAGAAACACATTGGCAAGCAGAAAAGAGAATTCTGAGGTATGTGAAAGGAACTAAATGGTATGGGATTTTATATAATACTTCAGAAAATTCAGAGTTAATTGGTTACATTGACGATGATTGTGCTGGAATTGTAGATGATTAGAAAAGCACATCTGGTTATGTTTTTCATATGGGTTTAGGAGCCATTTCATGGGCTTCTAAGAAAGAGCCTATTGTAGCATTATCTATAGTAGAGGCAGAGTATGTGGCAGCTACAGCAGCAATGTGTCAAGCAGTATGGATGAGAAGGATGTTGAGAAATTTGTGTCAAGAATAGGTAAAAGGCACAGTGATTTATTGTGAAAATGGCACAGCTATTGCATTATCAATGAATTCTGTGTTTCACAAGAGAACGAAGCTCATAAATGCCAAGTTTCACTATATCAGAGAATTGGTGAACAATGGAGAAATCGTTTTACAACATTGTAAAATAGAGGAGCAATTTGTAGACATATTGACAAAGCCATTGGGGAAAAAGAGTTTTGAATATTTAAGAAAATGCTTGGGTATGACTGATAACCTAGCAGCTGACTTTAAGGGGGAGTGTTGAAATATTAAAGTCACATGCATACCCTCTGTAGGTAGAGACAGAGTACAATGGGGTAGAGAGCTTGCGTGCACATCACTGTGCATTCAAGAGAAATAGAGAAACCGTAAGGATGGAATTAAATGTTTATGGCTGCAGCCGAGTTTGCAGAGGAGAAGTTAATGTTTCATGGGCATAGCCGCATTTGCAAAAGGAACGAAGACTTTCGTGGTTAAAAACATGCAATAGTAGAATTTTTATTTAAAACAGTCTTATTGGGATTTTAAGCCCTCAACAACCAAAAATGAAGAAATTTCATTCTAAATGCCAAAGATATTTTAAGTTTTGAATAGGGCACATGATATTGGTTCCCACCACTTCATTGCTGATCGCAATCCTAAATCGCAACAGCAGAGTGTTAAGTGTCTTATTGATGTGAAGAGTTCTGATGTGATGAGATATGGTCCCACCACAATCGCAATCACAAATCGCAAAGGGAAAATGTATGTTCCGCCATCCAAAATGTCATCACCAATTGAAAGTTTGCGATGCGATTGTCGCAATCGCACATCGCAATCACCATTCTCATATCGCCATTTGCCCAGACCGAAGTTTCATTGTAATATTTGCGATGTGATTGTCACAATCGCACAATCACAATCGCAACATCCAAAATATGTTTTCCGCCAAAGTTTCATTGTGATGCGATGCGCCGATGCGATCTCCGCTGTGGGGTCCATCGCACATCACTAATCGCAATCGCAAATTCCAAGGTCTGATACACCATTTTTTCCGCCAATTGCAAATCGCAAGTTCAAATTTCATTCTGTAAAACCATTCCGCAGATCGCCGACTGCCGATTGTGATGTGGGCTCCACTCGTATATTGCGTGAAATAAATTTTAGGTTAAATTTTATGTTCCAACAATGTATTTTCATTTTATTTTGTTTTATGTTTTTATTCCACCGCACCATATAAAAGGTAAAAAGCCCGTAGCCTTATTGCAATGTATCGAGTAGTGTTGTATTGCTATGTAAGCTCGCAGGCAGAGAAAAACACAGTGAAGACCAGAGAGCACTATTTTGTGCATTTTTTGAGAGACAAAGAAGACCAAATAGCACTGTGTCTGTATCAGCCTTAATCATATTTTGTGAATCCCTCAAAGAGGAAGAAATCTATCATTTTGTAATAGTTTTAGTTCTGTTAAATAGAAAGCAGTTTTATGCCATCTCTGTCCAGCAGTAAGCAAATTTTTTTTATTCTCTGTGTTAGAAGGAGAGTATTATCCTCTCAGTTATTTTTCTTGAATTATTAAAAATTCCAACAAGTTCTTCGATTCAAACAGAAGGAGATATCAGAAGTATTTTCAAATTATATCGGGCCTCCCTTGTTGCCTTTCCAAATTAGAAATTTATGGACGAGGTTGAAATATTTTCTTCGATATATTTAAAAAATATATATACAAATGATTTTGGTACCTAGTCTTTCACAACAGGTGAGGCGGGGAGATTTATGACGAGCAATCAAAACTGATAAATAAAATTCGATAGGAAATTTCTTTGGGTGTCAATATTTCACATGGATTCCTCACATATATTTCCAAAAAAATTGCCATGAGCAATTGTAATGGTAGACACCACAAGTGTTTACGTTATAGTTATCAATTTTTTTTGTAAGTTTTGTAGATTATTTCTATCTTTTATTTATAGGTAAAAAAATAGGTTTTGAAAATACAGAAATTAATCCTCAATTTGCCTGTAGGAAATCAAAGTCTACCAGCCATCTCAGTAGTGCATTGTATGCCATCCAAAACATATACATCCAGAGTCTACTTCGCATTGTCCTTAAGTAACTAATATCAATGTCTGTAATTACTATCATTTGCATAACATAAATTAAAAGTTATGAGTTATCAATAACAAAAAATAAACTTAGACTGGCTAATTATCACCTGACTCTAAGGAGCCGGATCTTTGACACTAGAATCACGTGTCTACCTGCTACATGGATTTAATTTCCTTCTCGATTCTACCCAGGTGGTGGTGTTGACGAAGGTTCATATCCTGAATGCTTTTGTTGATCTCTGCTAGAGTTGTAGCTGTCGTGGAATCCCCCTAACTTTATGTATTGACATAATTGCATTAACAAGAAGGCATTTTATTAGCCAGTATGTTATGATAGAATAATGAAACATAGAAAGTCTATCCTGAGTTTGACCTAGGTCTGTGATGATTTGATTAAGTTCATACTCCATAGTGTCTTCCTCTTACTTTATTTTGGTTCTTGCATCAATTTCCCATCAATGAATGAGAGATTTTACGAAGCATGGTGTCTCCTCTAGATAAGCCTAAAATAAGGTTTCCATTACCTCTCTATTAGATCTCCTCCTACCCCGCTTTGCTGGAGGATTCGAGATTTTGGCCTTTCCTTTTTCTTTGGTATCTTTTTTTCTCGTGTTCCCTTTTGCCATAATTGGATATCAAGTCATAGTTATCAATTTTGAATTCTACTTTGATATGATAAAAATTTGAATTCAAAATTTTGAATTCAGAAAATTTGATTATATATATATATATATATATATATATATATATATATATATATATATATATATGAGATAATTTGATAATTTTCTTTCTAATTCATTTTTAATTTTGAAAAGAAATCCAAATAATATAATAGCTTTAGAGATACAACTCACCAAAAATAATAAAAATCCCACACTAACTCTTCCTTATAAGAACTTAAATCTCAAAAATCTAACATGGATATTTACTTTGAAAACTTATTTGTCCAAAATTCTTATATAATATATAGTCACATATTTAGAAAAACGTCATTATAAAATTATTTATTTAGAATATGTCTAAATACAAACATATTTAGAAAATCAGTAATAATCCTATTTCACCTATTCTTTCTTTTTAATTTTTTCTTGGCTTTCCTTGCCTCCAAAGCCAATGAAATTAGAAAATATCAATTTTCCAATTTCACAATTATTTATATTTTTATTCTTTTTTATAAATACATACAATTAACTACATGTATAAATATGTTAACATTAAATGCCCACGATCATATCTAAAGTACCAAAAAAATCAAAGAGAGGACTATGTTGGGTGTCAAGCAAAATTATATTCTTTATTCATAGGTCTTGTTTCAACTAGTGCATACTCCAAGAAGACTGTACACCCCTTTACATGTAGGGGTGTGGGAAGACTTGTCCCCCTAAGGTCTAGGAGGGAGATGTCCACCAAGTTGGGGGGTCTAGGACTAATGGCCCCGGGGTGGTCTCCGCGTAGCTCCCTCCAAGCTTAAAATTGATGAAAATTTTTCTTGTAAAATATTGTAATTTTGTAGTTAATTTGGGTCATTCTTTAGGTGGATGATATAACAGTATAATTTATGTCAAATCTAAGAATTTTGTGATCCATAATGTAGATAAAAGTACTTTCGGATAAATCACATCATTAAGATTAGGTCCACGTTTCGAACTAGATAATGTTGTTCATCCTCGGGACAAGGTGGAGAGACTAATCAATCTCGATAAATAAATAGTGGAGATGCATCATTGTGCGAAAATCGCCTTTGAGAACTAGATGTTAACTGTTAACTGTTAAGAACTAGCTATTAGAAATATATTTTTTTTTGGTTGCCCCCTAGTACCTTCTTAAGTTTATTTTATTTATTATTTTATTTTATTTGGTTATATATTATCTATTAATTTATTGAATTATTTTTATCGAATTAATTAATTAATTAATTTTATTTTATGATAATGATGATGATGTTTAACGTCCACTGAGACCAATCTTTGGTCTATCTGACCTAAAGGAAAAAGTCATTTAGATCGATTTAAGAATTTATTCCTATGCTCAAAAAGCTTGGAGAGAAGCCTCACGAGCTCACTATAATTCCGACATCTTAAAAGTCTAAGAAGATCAGTATTGCAACAAAGATTATGAAATTGAACTCTAAAATTAATAAAAAATTTACCCCTATTATAATTAATTTACTTTATTTATTTAATTTTTTATTTATTTTATTTATTTATACAGAAAATTTTGCCTCTTAGGTTTCTATGTTTTTATTATTTTTGTTCTTGAATATTTAATTATTTTATTGATTTATTTTATTTATTTAAATAATTATTTTATTAATTAGTCAATTTTATTTTATTTTTAAATTTATTCAATTAATAAAAATTTTATTTTATTTTAATTAATTAATTTTCTTAACTAACAAATTTTCTAATGCTAGTTCTTAACCACTAGTCTTAATACTACTTCTTAACAATTAGTTCTTAATGGCTGCCTAATCTTAATGATGTGATTTACCCAAAAGTGTAATTTATGTTAATTTAGGTTTTTTTTGCCTAGAAGGAAACCCTAAGTTTGTATGAGGTAATTGTAATTACGTCTATGTATTATTAGAGAGAGAGAAAAAGAAAAAAATATTGTGTGAGAACGAAAAAGAAATTACAATAAATATGTAGTATAAATATGTGGTAGGTTGTACCTCTTCATTTTGTTAAATAATATAAAAGAAAAAATAGCTATTTCTTTAAAAACGTAACTCAAATTTTAATAAATTACTTATATTCATCTCTCTTATTTTATACATTTCATTACTCCATTAATTAATTTCTAACCTATTATTTACCAATTTGCGTCACTTCGTAATTCCTTGAAGAAAAATCTTTTGTTTAGAAGTGGTGCTTAGTTCTAGGATAGACTCAATAAACAAAACTGTGAATGAACCGAATCGAATTTCCTCTAACCATTTTCTGTTTGAATCAAATTGACGGATTTCAACTTTTCCCTGATTCAAGCGAACTTGCTAACTGTGGTTTACATCCGTGCCTTGAGTTTTTTTATAATAATTTGAGTTTTATGGTTGCAAATAGAATACCTGATGGAATATGTTTGGCACAAAAATATTCCACCATTTGAATCAAGGCACTACATGGACGTGTTTTGATATGATGAGTAGGAAAACTATCTCGGCGTCTTTAAAGAATTAAAATATTTTAGCTCTGTATAGATTTATTTACTTTAATAAGACCATAATAAATATTCGTTGAACTAGTAACAGGTTATTTCTCTATTTCTAAAAAATTAATTTCACTTGTATGGACTCTCTTTTCAAAAAAAAACCAGAATGTCAAAAATACTCTAGAGGTGAAAACGAAAATATTTAAAATAACTTTTATTCTAATAAAAAATTTATTTGATTTTTGAATTTTTTATTTAAAAAATATATATTTTTAATATACTAATAATAATTTAGAAATTATTTAATTTCTTTTTTTTTAATTTATCTTATTTTTAATTTTTTTAATTTAATACATTTGCTCGAATATGTATTAGTTATTTATGATTCATAAAGTAAATATTTTATTTTTAGAATCTAAGCTTATGTGATTCATTATATAAATTATAAAATCTTTCTTGGTAATAATCACATGCAATGGAATATTGTCCAGCGGTTTCAAACCAACTAGTGTGGTTCATCATCAAGACAAGGTGAGAGATCAGATCAAGACATTAAGCTTAAATAGATATAAATATGGGTAAACTAACCAACTAGTTTGACTTTTAAATTTCTTATTTATTTATTTATTTATATTTTTTTATCATAAAATAACGGCTAGTTTCATTATATTTTTAAATTAAAATATTTAATTTATTTCAGCCAATTGATTAATTTGTCAGTTATATATATATATATATATATATATATATGATTTATTTATTTATTCATTTATATTTTTTTAATCAATTAATAATGATTACTTTCATTATATTTTTAGATTAAAATATTTAATCTATTTATTCAATTAATTAAATTAATTAATATATATGAAAATTAATTAATTAATATACATGTAAATATATTATCTTCATCTTGCTAGCATTTTAAGATGTCAAAATTATAGTGAACTCGGGAGGCTTCTCTCCAAGTTTTTTGAGCATAGGAATAAAATCTTAAATCAAACTAAATAACTCTTTTTTTAGGTCGGATAAACCAAAGATTGGTCTGAATGGACATTAACCATATACACATATTTAATTTAATTAATTAAATATATCTAAAATATTTAATTTATTTCTTCAATTAATTAATTGATATATATATATATATACTCTTATTTAGATGATCTAATTATACATATTTATATATATATATATATATATATATATATATATATATATATATATATATATATATATATATATATATATTAATTAAGTAATTAATTGAAAAAATAGATATATTTTAATCTAAAAATATAATAAAACTAGGCGTTATTAATTGATTAACAAATATAAATGAATAAATAAAGATAATAATTAAATAATTAAATCATCTAAATAATATAAGAAATATATATATATATATATATATATATATATATATATATATATATATATATATATGAAATTATTGATAAATTAATTAATTGAATAAATAAATTAAAAATTTTAAAAGTCAAACTAGTCATTATCCTAACGTCTAGTTTAACCATCTATACACCTATTTAAACTTCATGTCCTCATCTGATCTCTCACCTAGTCCTGATGATTAACTACACTGGTTGGTTAGAATTGCGTCGCCAGTGTTCCATTACATGTGATTGTTACCGAAAGAGATTTTATAAAATATTTTATGCTAAAATTGATTTTTCTCTCATCCTAAAACAATTGGCCAATATGACATTGTTTCCTAATTATCTAGTAAGAGATTTTCCCTTTTAATTTTCTAATGCAAAAATTTATTTTTGAATAGTATTTGCATTTGAAAATAGTTGGATTTGTGCTTACAATATGGGATGGATGTGCTATATTGGACATCGGAAGCCTCAATTTCCTATAGACGCTTATTTCCCGCGGCGAAATCAGTGGTTGACTATTTTCTACTTATCACTAGATCTAGCAAGAACTTGCGTTTTGTGGGGAATTTGTTGCACATGAAGGCCATCCTATTGGCTGCTTCCAACCTCCTTCTGAAACATCCCAACCCTATAGATTTCTTTTCGTGACCACACAAGGAAGCAGCTTCATCTATGTAACAGAAATCGTCTAATCCATGCTTTCGGTCATGGATTAGACTCAACATAAGATAATTTTGATGATCTGGACCTCTACTGTTGGTTGATATCCCAGATTAGTCATTTTCCTTATTCGAGCCAAATATGGGATTTAGAGACTATATAAAATAAGATGTATTTCATATTGTAAATCATTGTTAGGTTGGGATTTCTGTTGATAAGAAATATATCATATTGTACTTGGCTATATATTTTCATATTAATACAATATCTTGTGTTTTGTCTACTTTTTTGAGCAAACTCTTCGAGTTTTGAAGGGGTTGTGAGTGAGGGAGGGCCCCCTTCACTCATAACTTCTGCAACACAGTGTGTGTGTGTGTTTAATTCTTTTTTATGCAGCAATAACTCTTTTACATAGCTAATGCAATCTTTCTAAAGTTTCAACAGTAGTTTGTTAATTGACTAAATGATTAAGCTTTATAAGTTAATGTGTTAATTTCATTTGATCAAATCTTGGATTTACATTCTCTAAGTTGGTTTGTTTATGTTGTAATTTGATCTGTTATCTTTTTCATGGTCAATATAAAAAATATCGAGAGCTGTAGAGGAATGTTGTAGTTCACTCCATAGCCTTTGTTGCTAAGTATTGATGCAGGAAAGAGAAATTTGTTGGTGAGTGTATGAATAGCTAATTTATGAACACTTCCAGTAATAAGTGTGCATATATTTTTCATAGTATCTCACAAGCTTACCTACCTTGGGTTGAAAATTTATGATTGGAAAATTATAAGTATATAATTTGACTCAACATTTTGGCATCATTGCCGGAGAGGTGCTAAGGGATGTTATTGTAAGTGCTTTAGTTTTATTTTGTCTATTTTGTTTTTGCAGGACTCGAGGACTCAAAGTGATAAGATGAAGGAAAAATCCCACACACCCACATAGGTCAGAAATTCGTCAAAGCCATCTCTTGATGGTTTGGTAAGTAGAGTTTTTTTTTTTTTAATTTGTTTGTACGATAGATGAATAGGGTCCAATACTTTCAAATTTTTTTCATGGTGGTGTTAGCATTCATTTACTAATACACTGTCCAGAAAAAGGAAGTTTGCATGAAAGAAAGCAACAAAGAAAGAAGAATCTGAACAGAAGGTCTATAGTAATGAGCAGATTAATAATTCCACAACAGAATCCTTTGTTGGAAAATATTCTATTTTTTCCTATATCGAATCTCCCCTTACAATAAAGACAACATCTCTACTCAGTGGTTAGCCTGAAGAGGAATTCCTCATGAATCCTATCATAGAACCATAACTCTAGACCATTGGTTCTGAAGAATCTGTAGCCTTCCAAGGTCCTACTCTTTCTTGGAATGATATGGATCATCTAGAAGGCACTCATGAGAATGAAAAAAAAATAGTCACATTTGAATTTCCTATCAAGGAGAATATTGGAGCTACTCAGATGAAAAAAATTCCTCCCTCAACCTTGCCTAACTTTCGTGGTGCCTCTAGTGAATACCCTGATGCATTCCTATTTAAATTCAATGTACTATGCATAAGTTGTGACTATTATTCCAATGCTTAGAAGACGAAGTTATTTCCTGCTACATTGAATGATGCATCTCTCAGGTGGTTTATTAGGTTGGCACCAAACTCCATTACAATATGGGATAAAATGAAGAAGGTGTTCTTGAAAAAGTACCAAGACTATTATAAGACTAGGGATCTAAGGGAAGAAATATTTGGCATGACTCAAAAGGAAGGGGATAGCCTTGAAGATTTGGTGGAAATATTACAATATAAATTACAAATATTTAAGATGAATTAATTAGATGAGGAGGCCAACAAAACCATTTTTCTTAGGGAAATCAGATGAGAGTATCTAGAGGTCTAAAATTTAATGGGAGTAGGTGATGTATCAAAGCTAATTTATGATGATATGTGTGATATTTGTAGAAGATATTCCAGAGGAAATTCCAAGGTTGGAGGTGGGCCAAGAGAGAATTCTTCCAGGCTTGTTAAATTAGTTTCCAGAGCTGGAGTAACCTGAGCTGAAATGGGTAATTTATTTTAAATTTTAAACTGATAATTGGATTTTTTGTAAGCTAAGAAGAAACAAGAAAAAAATATGAACTAGAGAAATCATTGGCTGTGTTTTGCTCCAAATGCAGGAAGAAACATGCTCTAAGGGAATTCCCTACTGACAGTATAGAGTTATGTCGAATTTTTGAAGTTGAGAAATGCACTAATAACCGTCCTTCTCTGGCTGAAATCAAAGCAACATATATAGAATATCAAGGAGTTTTCGATGAAATTTATGCAATTTCACCTCAAAAACCATGGCAGCCACGTCCTGCAGGTATGTCACAATCACATTCTCAATTTCCTTATGCTCAAAATCAGATGTGCAATATTCCAATGCCCTGGCAGCATTGGCCCCTTAAAAAACCTTGGCAGGGGAACTATTATTACCCTTCTTTACAAAGTTTCCCAACTCAAAAATTTTATCCTCTGCAGCCCACACCACAACAAATAGGATAACTGCAACAACAGCTTCAATTAACTGCCCCACCAAATCAACCTCATCCCACGTAGCTACCTGCTCAACCAGTGTCTAATGCCAAAAATAAAACCATCCAATCCACTCAAAATATTGGATTGGTCACTTATCCCACTTTTCCTACCTATCGTACTGCACCATAGCTGTTGTAGGTAATTTCTATTCCTACACTGCAGGAATTATCACTGTAGGAAATTAAAATTAGGTCGGGAAAAGTGGTGACTCAGCTTGAAATAATTGAAGATACTATAGAGGAAGATAGCCTGGAAATACCTAAAGATGAAAACACACTTGGAAGAACAAAATAATCTCCCTCAAGGCCACAAGAATCATCCTCATCCTATATGATCCAACCTCATTTTGCAGAGAGGTTGGAAATGGAAATAAAAACAAAACAATGTGAGTTTGATCTTATGTCTGAACTGAGAAATATGTGAATTAAGATCTCATTACTGCAAGAAATAAATGGTATCCCAATATATGCCAAAGAAAATAAGGAACTATGTACCAGGAAACTAGGAATACAAAAGAAAGAACCATCCACAATTCAAGTAGGTGGAAAGCTTGCAATTTTTCTTGCAAGTTTAATGTCCACCGGATTTGTTACTAAAAAATATGCAGACGTTGGAATCCCTATGGTTACCACCTTTATCAATGGCTATCCCATTAAGAACAATTTGATTGATTTGGGTGCAAGCATTAATTTGATGACTATGGAGACTTTATCTCATATAGGATCCTTTGACTTATTACCTAGTCCTACCATGTTAGAAGTAGAAAATAGGTCTAAGGTAAAGCCAGAGGGGTTATTAGAAGGCAATGTCATCTCATTAGATTCTTGGGAGTACCCTATAGAATTTTATGTTCTTCAACACAAAACCAACTTGGGAGGGTGTTATGAAACAAGCTCCAAAAATTGAAAAAAAGAGAGATCAACGCCTTAGAAATCAACAAATTCGAGTGGGAAACCTCTAATACATTACATAAATGAATAGTTCTTGGATGATACAAATGGAAAAACCTACTTCTATATATAAGAGTCTATGGGGACACAATATAATCCTATTCAACCTAATAGTAATAATGTAAGGGCTCAATAATAACAATATTGGGGTTACAGGGGTACAACAATAATAATAAGGGGGTTACACTAACAAAAATAAGTGACTATACTAGTAACATAGGGACCTAACATACCCCTATCCTTCAAAAAAGTGTTGTCCTCAATGCTTGTGTAGCTCTGGTGCTTCTATATAAAATTTTCATCCTCCCATGTAGAATCTTCAGTGGGTAAGTTCTTCCATTTGATGAGATACTCTGAAATTGATTGATTTCGTAGCTGTCGAGTTCTTATTTCCGTGACTGCTTCAGGTTCCAATATGATTTTTCCTTCGTCATAAAGTTCTAGAAATATTGTTTGAACTGGAATTTTTTCCCCCATAACCTTATTTAAGCACGAAACATGAAAAAATCGATGTGCTTGTGAAGAATTAGGAAGCTCCAATTTGTATGCCATAGTACCAATCTTTTGCAACACCTTGTAAGGACCATATTACTTTGGCGATAATTTATTATCCTTCATAGCTTTCTTGAGAAAAATTTGTTTATATTGTTGTAGCCGTAAAAATTCCAAGTCTCCTAAATCAAAATTTCTTAGCGTGCTTGAGCGATCATTTGTTTGTATGGTTGTAGCCGTAAAAATTCCCAGTTTCCTAAATCAAAACTTATATCGCTGTGATATTGATTTTCCTGTTGTTTCATTCGATTTTGTGTCAAATTTAGGTTACCCTTTATGATTTGGAGAAATTCTTGTTGATGCTCGATGTGATCTTCCACTGCTTGAACCTTAGAATTTTCTCTTAAAGAAGACGTGATGGATGGTGGCTAATACCCATAAAGTGCCATAAATGGAGTCATTTTTGTTTCAGTATGAAATGAATTGTTATACTACCATTCAGCGAGAGGTAAGCACTTGACCCATTGTGCTTGCTTATCAGATATAAAACAATGAAGATATCCTTCCAAACATTTATTCACTATCTCAGTTTGACCATGAGAATGAGAATGATAAGATGAGCTATGAGCTATTTGAGTACCCGAACAAGAAAATAATTTCGTCCAAAAATTTCTAGTAAAAATGGGATCTCTTTCACTTACAATAATCTTTGGGTTTCCATGTAGCTTTTGAATTGTTTCCATAAATGAAGTAGAAACTTTACTTGCTTTAAATGGATTAGATAAAGCACAAAAGTGTGCATACTTGGTAAGTCTATCAACTACCACCATCATGAAACTCTTTCCTTCGGAATGATATAAACCTGTGATAAATTCCATTGAAATCTCCTCCCAACTTTGACTTAGAATGGATAAAGGTTGTAGAATATCTAGGGTCTTAATTGTCTCAACTTAATTTTTTTGGAAAAACAAACATTCCGCCACAAACGTTTGAATATCAGATTTAAGGGCATCCCCAAAAAAATATTTATTCACCCCATGGTAAGTTTTTAAAAATCCTGAGTGTCCTCCTAAAGGAGAAGTATGAAATTCCAGAAGAATCTTTTGTTTTAGTTGGGAATTCTTACAAAGATATAAGCGATCTTTGTACCATAAGGAATCATTTTTCCAACTAAATGTATCAGATGTACTAGGATCTTGCTGCAACTTTTGAATGAGTGTCCATACATCTTTGTCCTTCTTCCATTCATCTCTTGCTTCGGTTATCAAATCTAGTTGGATAATAGAAATGGCACAAAGCAATGCTTCCACCTCTTCATTCTTTCTTGAGGTGTCTGCTTAACCATTTAACTATAACGTACCACTAGATGGTTTCAAAATCATAACCAACATTTTTGACCATATTTTTCTCTTCTAAAATAATCTTTGTTAAAGTGTTGAAATATCATGATCATTTACTTTATAGAAATTGTCTATCCATTTAAAGGTGAGGTCTTTCATTTCTGGAGTCATGTAGTATTCTTAACATTTCTTCTCATAAATGACTTCTGTAAATACTTAACGCTTTTGATTGGATGACTTGAAAAATGTAATGGGTCTTCCTTCTTGTCCATTTCTTCAAATTCATTTCTAAGGCATCACATTCCACAATAAAGGTTTTTGTGAAGTCTGGCGTAGCTAAGACCGGTGCTAGGCACATTGCCTCTTTAAGATGTTCAAAGGCCTTAGTTGCTTCAGGAGTCCATGAAAATGCATCTTTCTTCAATAATGTTGTTAGAGGTGCTGCTATTCTTCCATAATTCTTAACAAACTGACGATAATAGCCTGTTAACCCGAGAAATCCTCGCAACTGCTTTATTGTCTTAGGGACTTTCCATTCCTTAATGGCTTTAATTTTGTTAGGGTCTACTTTACTGCCCTGGTAGATAAATATGACCCAGATATTCCACCTCTTATACTCCAAAAAAACATTTGGATGTTTTTGCATATAATTGTTTCTCCTGCAATAGTTTGAGCACCCTGTCAACATGTTCAACATGATCCTTCCAAGACCTGCTGTAGATTAGTATATCATCAAAAAATACTAGCACAAATTTTCTAAGGAAGGGTTTGAAAATGGAATTCATCTACCCTTGAAATGTAGAAGGTGCATTGGTAAGGCCAAAAGGCATGACCAAAAATTCATAATGACCCTCATGAGTTCGAAATGCTGTTTTTGGAATATCTTCAGTCTTCATTCTAATTTGATGATATCCTGAACGAAGATCCAACTTGGTAAAATAAATTTCTCCATATAATTCATCCAATAATTCATCAATCACAAGAATGGGAAATTTATCTTTAATAATTGACTTTGATACTAAAATATGGTCGGACACATAACATACATGACCATTCAACCTTCTTGTGCACCAATACTACTATAGAAGAGAAAGAACTTTGACTAGGTTGAATTATACCAACCTCTAACATTTCTACAATCATACATTCAATTTAGCCCTTTTGGAGGAACAATTCCTTGAATCAAATGAATATCATTATCATGATCATGAAGAGGTGGGAGTCCTTTGGGAGTTTCAAACACCTTGGAATGATTGTCCAAGACTTTTTGGAGATCTGGAGAAACATATGATTTTGATGTTGGAACTTCTAGTGAGCATAATTGTGAAATTACACCTTGTTCTTATTTATTCAGAAGATTTGTCATGACATTAGAGCTTATTATATTTCTTGGCTTCCCTACGATACCCCGTAATTTGATTTCCTTTCCTTCTGAAAAAAATTTCAAGAAAATTTCTTGAAAATTAAAATCTACCATCCCCAAAGACTGTAACCATTGTACTCCTAGTACAACATCAACACCTCCCATTGGAATGGAAAGCATTGGACAATTCAATACATATTCCCCCATGGTTAGCTTGATATTATGGCATTTTGCAGAGAAATTTATAGTTCCTCCATTTGAAACCATCACTTGAAATTCTAGTGCTGGGTATAGGTAACAATTCAATTCCTTGCCTACCTTACAAAGAATAAAATTATGGGTACTACCTGAATCAATCAAAACTATTAACTTTTTCCTTTTGATACACCATTTTATATTGAGAGTTTGAGGAGTGATAATTCCTACCAATGCATTACACAATATGGTCGGACTCATTTCTTGTTCTTCTAGGGTTGGTTCCTGGTGTATATCCTCTTCTTTTGAACTTTCTTGTTCATTTTCTTCCTCCTCTTCACAATCTATGTAAAATAATTTCTTCTCAACATACTTATGACCTTTAGTGTATTTTCTATCACAACTGTAGCAAATCCATTTTTTTATTTTTTCTTCGAATTTTTCTGGTGTCAATCTTGTAGAAACACTTCCATCTTTATAGATGTGAATGGTAGGCTTCCTTGTCGCCATAATTTTACAGTCAATTTTTCTTGCCAAACTGAATGCATTCTCCAATGAATTAGGTTCCCAAACACAAACTTCATGTTGGATGTTAACCTTTAAACTCCCTATTAAGAGATCAATCCAGTGTTCCTCTGGAATATTAGTTACCCTTATATTCAATTTTTAGAAGTCCTCAATGTACTCCACCACTGAAACCTTTTGTTTGAGATTTATCAATTGGCTAAAGAAGGTGTTTCTCTTTGTATCCTCATAATGTGCTATTATTTCCTCCATAAAAATTGACCAAGTGACAATTTGTTTACAGGAGCAAAGCCATCGATACCGTACAAATGTATTCTATTCTAAATGTAAAGTTGCAATGCATACCTTCTGTGTGTTTTTCACATTATTGAGATCAAAATATTGCTCCATTTGTAGTACCCATGTTATGGGATCCTTGCCATCAATCTTCCTCATATCCATATTTGGAATATGGTGGTTCTTCAATCCAAAATCAGAATTTATGAAATAACGATTAACATTTATTTTGTTCTCATCATGAGTTTCCTCTACTATCTTTCCACCATTAGGAATCATTTCTTGTATTAACATTGTCATCAAGTCTTCGATGTCTAATTTTATATCATTATTCATTTCTTCTATGTTGTCTTTCATTTTTTCATCGATATTAGCTTCCATATCATCCATATTAGCTTCCATGCCATCTTCCATGCCATCCACATTAGCTTCTAGGAATTTCTTCAAACCATCCATCTTACGTCCACACCTTTCTTCAAAACTTCCATTTCATTTTTTTTTCTCTTTGCGAGAGCGAAATTTGCTGCACTTTCTCTTGTAATTTTGATATGTCATGTTGTGCTTCTTCCTCTTCATGAGTCATAGTTGAGCCTTCTAAAGGCTTAATGAGTGTTGAATTCTTTTTAGGTGGAATCTTAGAACCCAATACTGATATCTATGCTTCAATATTCCCTTGCAATCATTTCAAACTGATTTTTCACACAACACTTACGATATTTGAAAAACAATACACAC
This sequence comes from Pinus albicaulis, assembly GCA_034641835.2. Taxonomy (NCBI): domain Eukaryota; kingdom Viridiplantae; phylum Streptophyta; class Pinopsida; order Pinales; family Pinaceae; genus Pinus; species Pinus albicaulis. The sequence continues at coordinate 1,272,038,714 of CM076579.1, forward strand.
CTTTTTTCCTACTTTTGAGGAGCTAGATATTGAAACTGAATTATCTCTATGAATTTGGATCCTCAATGTCTAAAATTCGAACCCATGGTATCCCTTTGAATATTCTTTTGAATGCCACAGGTGTGACATGATTTGTATTCTTCAAGGAAAATTTATGCCTAATCGCCCACAATGACCTAATTATGGACTATTTTAGTAGAGTGAACTTGTATGACTTGCCACTTGTCACTGTTTCATCATTCGGCTCTACAATTGCTACACAGGAAAAAAAAAATTGTGTAGTTGCAGCCAATTTTTATAGAATTCAAATCCGATGCTCAGAGAGAGAGAGAGTTATGAAAATTTTCCACGGTCACCTCTTTGAGATGAAATTCGGGAGCCTGAGAAAACCTTAACTTCCATAGATCCTATCTCTGCAAATATTGTGAACCAAGATATAAAATGTGTACAGGAAGTTCCTTAAGATTTCAGCTTCCCTTTGTAAATATTTTAGATCCTTGACCTTCGTAGAAGATAATTTATAGTGAAAATTCCATGATGGCCTATTTTAGGTAAAATTCGGGAGCCTGAAAAAAACCCTAACTTCCATAGATCACACCTCCAAAAATATTGCGAACCAAGATTTGAAATTTTTACACAGCATTCCTTGAGATTTCCGCTTTTCTCTTTAGAAATTTAAGCTACTTAACCTTCGTAGAAAAAACATTATAGCGAAAATTTCATGATGACCTATTTGGAGCAATGAAACCCTAGAATCCAAATGCTCTGATACCAAATGTTACGAAACCAACTCCAAAAATAGAAGAAAAGAGAGATCAACACCTTATAAATTAGCCACTTCGAGGGGGGAACCTCCAATACATTACATTAATGAACAATTCTTGGATGATACAAATGAAAAAACCTACTTCTATATATATGATTCCATGGGGCCATAATATAATCCTGTCCGACCTAACAATAATAATGTAAGGGCACAATAATAACAATATTGGGTTACAGGGGTACAACAATAATAATAAAGGGGTTACACTAACAACAATAAAGTACTATACTAGTAATATAGGGACCTAACCTAGGGCATTCATTAATCTTGGGGAGGTTGTGGTTAGCCACGGGTGATGCCTACATAGGATGTAGATCTTGAAACAATATCGTTACTCATGGGGTTGAAACAAAGCACATCACTTTATATCCCCCTACTAAACCCCTCTCGAGATCGAAGAATACAAATTGGGTTGAAGAAGAAGAGCATGATTATGAGTGTACCTAGCCAATTTAAACAATAGCCCAAGCCATGAGTCTTAGGGAAAATTCTAAGAAAAATTTGATAAATTGTTGTATTTCTAATCCTGATTTTCAGCATCATTTAGAAAAACAATCTAGTCATAATTTAGATATCATTACTAATCTGCAGGATTTTTATGAACATTGTATAGCTTCTGAATTACATTCAGCCCTCTTATCTACATTTCCTACATATTCAATGGCTCGATGGGGGAGTAAGGTAGTGGAAATTTTTCCTGAAAAATATTTAAACATTAATTCTTCCTTAACTACTCAACAAGAAAAAAAATTAATTCAAACATTGAAATTTTTTTCAGATACATTTGCATCGGAATATACAGATATGATGGGCATTCACCTGGACACATGCATTCATCATATTTATATATAATAAAATTGTAGGCCTTTGAGACAACCACAAATGAGGATGAACCCCCTCTTTAAGAGAAATTGTAAAAGATGAATTGTAGAAATTGTAAAATGTAGGGTTCATCTACCCTATCTCAGATAGCTAGTGGGTATCCCCACTAGTTATTTTCCTCAAGAATAATGGTAAATGGCGAGTGTGTGTATATTATAGTGAAATAAGCAAAGCTACATTAAAATAACATTTCCATTTACTGTTTATAGACAAAGTACTTGACACTCTAGTAGGGAAAAAGTAATTTTCCTTCCTAGATGGGTTCGACGGATACAATCAAATTATAATATCTCCATAGCATTATGAGAATACTACATTTACATGTCCTTGGGGTACATATGCATATAAAGTCTTACCATTTGGTCTATTCAATACACCGGCCACATTTCAACGAGTGGTCATTGGTATTTTCTCTGATATTTTGGATGATTGTGTGGAAGTTTATATGGATGATTTTATAGGCATGGGTGATACTTTTGATGAGGCTTTACGTAATATTGGAAAATTTTTGCAGAGATGTAGAGAAACTAATATTTCATTAAGTAATGAATTTTTTTTTATGATTATGACTAAAGGTATTGTTTTGGGTCATCATATTTCTTTTGTAGTAATTAAGGTTGATTTGGAAAAAAATGAAGTTATTGTAAAGTTAACCCAACCAATAAAACAAAAGGGAGTGCGAAGTTTTCTTGGACATGCAGACTAGTACAAAAGGTTTATTGAAAATTTTACAAAGGTAGCCTTTCCATTGTTCAAATTATTGACTAAATAATTTGAATTTCATGGGAATGATGAGTGTCAAGTTGCATTTGATAAACTCAAGGAAAAGATTTCTTCAGCACCTATCTTGAGAGGCCTATATTGGAATTTTCCCTTTCATATTTCCACTGATGTCTCTAATTCAGCCATAGGAGAAGTATTGGGTCAAAAGGAGGATCCTATAACCCATGCTATTTATTTTGCTAGTAAAAAATTAACTCCTACAAAACTGAACTATACAGTAACTGAAAAATAATTCCTTGATGTCATTTATGTTATTAACAAGTTTGGACACTACAGAACGGTTTATGACTTTTTCGTGCACACGGATCTTTATGCTATCCGTTATCTCATGAATAAACCAATCACTAATAGCGGAATTTCTTGGTGGTTGTTGCTGCTGCAAGAATTTGACATCATGGTATTGGATAGGTTGGGAAAAGAGAATCATGTAGCTGATTTCTTGCATAGGCTTAACCATGCAGGCGAGGATGTTCATGTTAATGATATCTTTCCAGATTAAAATTTATTTTCCATCTCTGTTAAAACTCCTTGGTTTGCAGATATGGATAATTATCTTGCTACAGGAAAGTTTTCACCTTACTTTTTCTCTATTCAGAAAAAGAGAATTATTAGAAAAAGTGTTTATTACTATTGGATTAGTGGAGATCTCTTTATGACTGGACCTGATTTGGTTATTTGCAGGTGCGTTAGGGAATATGAGATCTATGACATCTTGAGAGCCTGTCATGATGAACCTTGTGGAGGGCACTTTGCAGAAAAGTGGATAGCTTATAATATCCTTCGCTCAGGTTATTATTGGCCTAGTCTTTTCAAAGATGCAAAGGAGTATCTTTAGAAGTGTGATAGCTTCCATAGAATGGGGTGGCATGTAGAATCAGACGAGATGCCTTTGTAGCCAAATGTTCTCATAGAACCCTTCGAGAGGTGGGCTCTTGATTTTCTAGGTCCCAGTAGTCCTATGTCCAAAGGTAAGAAGTGTATATTGGTTTTTACTAATTATGTTACAAAGTGGGTTGAGGCAAGAGCACTAACTAGAGCAATGGAAAATGGAGTGGTAGATTTTCTTTTGTCTCATATTTTTGTGAAATTTGGAGTACCTAGAGAAATATTTACTGATCAAGGTGCTCATTTTGTGTCTAATATTATCAAGGAAATTGTGCAAAAATATCATATTACCCATCAGAATTCCAACCCTTATCATCGAGAGGCCAATGGATAGGTGGAATCAACCAAGAAGGTGGTGGAGACAATCCTTAGAAAAACAGTGCAATTACACAAAAAGGATTGGTCTGACCGACTTCCTGAGGCATTGTGGGCTTACAAGATCACATCGAGGAGAACCACTGGTTTTTCTCTGTATGAATTAGTGTATGGAAAAAAAAAATTGTTTCCCATTGAATTTCAAATCAAAACTTTAAAATGGTAGCAGATTTTGGTATAGGCCTTGATGAAGCACAAAAATAGAGAATCTTGTAGCTCAATGAGTTGGATGAGATCAGACAGGATGCTTTTCAGCATACTGACTTGATTAAAAAAAAAGGGCTAAATGGAACAATAGATACATAAAAAAGAAGAAATTCAAAGAGGGAAACTGGGCATTGTTAAGTGATTCAAAATTTATTAACTTTAAATGGAAATTTAACACAGATTGGCTAGGCCCCTATGAGATAGATAAATATTTTGACAATGGATATATTCCTATTAAAACTATTGAGGATGGGAGTATTACCTTCTTGGTGAATGGGAAAAGACTGAAGCTATATCAAAAATCCCAATCAGAGGAGGAATTTTTGGAAAAAATTGTGAAGAAGAAAGAGCTGGGGATGGTAAGGGAAGGGATTATTCCTTCCACTATCTCTTCTTGAATTTCCTATGGATAAAATGATATTACTTTGTTCTAAATAATGATCAATAAACCATTAGTGGAATGTCTATTTGGTATAATTTTATTCCTTTTTCCAGGCCCAATAGACTAATTACGAAAAATGAACCCCCCTAGAGTCTTCTTTTTCAGTATTTTAGATTCTCTAAAATTGAAATATGTCGAGCATGGACTGCCACTAGGCTTGTTAAAAACATAGGTCAATATATCCTTTGGGATCTGCTTAATAATTTTTTTTCCAGTTAATCTATGGATTGCTCATGTTGGACTGATTTGGGATTTCTTAAGGCCCTCCTTCCAACAATCTTGGCCCATCGACATTAGCAACTTATCTAGGTGTAGAATTAGAGGCTTGTGATGCCTTGAAACCTGTATTCCCTAATGGTAGGCTATCTTACCAGCAAAAATTGAGAAACGTCATCGATACTTTACTATTGGATCCTATATGGGGTTCAATAACAACTTATAAATTCACACCTGATATGAAGCATCATGGTACCTTGGCACTAACTCTCATTAATGGTGATGGGCCTCGCATTGGTTAACAGTTGACCTCAATGCCTACTAATCCAATTAGATCATTGGAAATTTGACATCAACGCCTTCATTCATGTGCAATGGAGTGTAAATAAATGGTGGAGAGATCAGTTTCTTGCAAATGGTTAGAAAAACATTTTGAATTATTGTAGAAGGTTCAATAGTTACTTCAATTCCAGTAGAAGGTTCGAAAAACACGGTCTCAATTCTTGCAGAAGGTTCAAAAAACACTGTCTCAATTCCTACAGAAGGTTTTAAAAACACAGACTCAATTCCTACAGAAGGTTTGATAGACACAGTTTCAATTCCTGTACAATGTTTAACATACACATTATCAATTCATCTAGAAGGTTCGACAGAGACATTTTCAATTCGTGCAGAATATTCAACAGTCATATTTTAATTCCTATAGAACATTTGACAGGCATAGTTCCATTTCTTGATGCAACGCCTTGGCTTCCCAAAAGAAAAGAAGTATAGACAGAACATTAGTTTAAATCATTTGATATAGTACTGACAGTCATTATTGATGGAAGTCATGAATTATGTTATCAAGTGTATGATATAATGTTAGTAAGTTATCATTGCAAGGACATGCAACATCATTAAGGAATGGACTGTTGGAGGTGATCTTGGTAAGTTACAACCAATGATAAGATGCTTGAGGTAAGGTATAACGGCGCTTTAATTTAAAAAAAAATATTGCATGACTTAGACTATGGTAACCCTTGTATAAAAACGTCGTTGTAAGCCATTGCGGTGTAAATTACATGACCTGTCATCATGATTCTAACATCACTGTAGTTGTATTTCCAATGTCTGTCCTATAGGTCGGATCATGATGGTAATCATGATCATGACTTTCCTTTCTAAAAACACCATGATTTTCTATCTTTTCCATTTAATATATTTCTTTGTCAAGAAATCCATTACAAAGGTCTCGGTCTGTATTCCCGTAAACTATGTGCATTATTTTCTCTTGTCTGCATTCCTGTGAGATGAATTCAATTTATCGCTTCCTTCCTCATCTTCTCTGTCCATTTCCTCCTTCACCATGTCCCAACCAAGACCTCCTATTCGATTTGAGCAATAGGGCCTCACACCGCTCAAAGCCAACCCTCACAACAAAGCAAGGTTGGAAAATGCAAGATGGTTTCCCTTCTTTCAGAAGTTTAGTGTCCATAACTCCGCATTGATGAAGTAATTTTCCTTGAACCTAAATGGTGATAAAAATTAGGTTAGAAATGTTCAATTTAGGTTAACAGAGGACCTGGTAGCATGGGCATGTGGAATTCCACAAGATGGGGAATGATGGTTTAAGAACATACAATTCAACAAGGAAATGTCCACGTCTTTCCTTTGGAAAGATAATTCAAACCCTAAATGGGGAAATGGGATTCCACAAGAGTTTTTGAGAAGTAAGTATCGTCACCTACTGTTCTTCTTGCAAAAGTATATAGCGTGCGAAGGTGGCTTTGGCCTCGCATTTTTATTTCACATTCGACTTGCCAGACAATTTCAAGATCAACCCCTAAAATTTCCATACTATTTGAAGATGTCTTTGTCCAAAATTTCCATGACAACAAAAGAAAGAGTCTCCCATATAGAGGAAAACCTCTATCACCATCTGCTGGTGAAAATCATCCCAATGGAGGTCCTGTAAAAAAAAAAAAAATGGGATGACTTTCTAGCCGAGAACCATTTTCTAGAAGATGGAGACTCTGACTGTTCAGCAATGAAGGAGGAACATCCATTAGAGAAGCCTCAGAAGAATTCGTGGACGAGTGGACCACAATTAAAAGAGGATGACAGGGATGAAGAAATAATGGTGACTGGGGAAACCACTATAAAAGGTTCCCAGCAAAAAGGGACCTTCTACCCCAACTAAAATATTTACGAGGAGACAGACTAATAATATGGCTATTAAAGACACGATAAAAGGGGGAACACTACACAAATTTTTTTATAAAAATAAAGGAAAGTCCCACGATTTGGCCAAGGGAAAGGAGAAGGTGGAATTGGCCATATTCATTGACAAGGACACTGTGTCCTTCCAGAGTCCTTCAGCATGAAAAAATAAATGAAACCATGGAGGAGCAACAAGGGCAGGGGGACCTTAGTGTGCCCCAATCTTCCCAGGGACATCATCAGGGGGAATTTACTCCCCAAGGGAAGCGGTCTCAACAAGCACTGGAAGAGACCATTAAAGGGCTCACTATTTCAGAGCAGGCCTTATGGAAGGAAAGCACGACCTTGAAGGAGAAAAACCTCAGAATGCAGAAAGAACATGAGGAGTGGCATGAGAAACTGGCCTGTATTATGAAAAATAAGTAGGCTTATATAAACCATCTGAAGAATAAGAATGAAATGTACAGGGGTTAGATTCAGGTGGAGTCTAGTCCGGCCAAATCAGATCATGTGGCTGCAGTAGCTGTGGCCCAGGTGAACAATTGACTCTCTTTTTCGGAGGTAGCTACAATTTTTCTTGCATAGGGAAATGCAAGAGTTTTGGTGTAGGGAGATGTTAAGTCTAAATTTTTCCTATTTTTCACATCTTTCCCAAGCCTTACTTCCCCTCTTTTTGAACTCCTTCCACCCCTAATTATTCTTAGTTTGGATATGTTGTTTAGTTATGGCTAAAAGGGTACTATAAGCTTACATTATGTCAAATTAACATAATAAGTGTTATTTTTCCTTAAACTTGAGGTATTCTTTGATTTATTTGTATCTTTATTGAATTACCACTCTAACTGATCTAGAGCTCATGTGAAAATTTTCTTTTACTCAAAGAAGCTCCGAAAATTATTGAAGACAACTCGTGCAACAACATTTCCTACATAAGATCCAAATTTCCTGCAACAGATCCATATTTTCTACAGAAGCTCCAGATTTCCTGAAGAAGCCTCGATTTCTTGGAGACGCTGATTTCTTGCAGTGAATTCAGGGGTTGGATGTGTTCTATTTATCACGAGATCCAACAAGAACATGGGTTTTGTGGGGAATTTGTTGCAAATGAAGGTTATCCTATTGGTTGCTTCAAAACTCCTTCTCAAACAACCCAAACCTATAGATTTCTTGTTGTTACCACACAAGGAGGCAACTTCAACTATGTAACAAAAATCATCTATTCCGTGCTTTCAGTCATGGACTAGACTCAGTAGAAGCTAATTTTAATGATTTGGTCCTATATTGTTGGCTGATAGCTCAAATTAGTCATTTTCTTTATTTGAGCTCGATATGGGCTTTAGAACTATATAAAATAAGATTTATTTCATATTGTAAAAGGTTGTTGGGTTGGGATTTCTGTTGATAAGCAATACATCATATTGTACTTGGCTGTATATTTTATTATTAATGCAATATATTATGTTATTTCTAATTTTTTGAGCAACCTCCTCGAGTTTTCAAGGGATTGGGAGTGAGGTAGGGCCCCCTTTGCTCGCAACTCCTATAGCACAGTGTGTCTATTTAATTATTTTTTTATGCAACAATAATTATTCTACATAACTAATACATTATTTCTCAAGTTTCAGCGGAAAATTGTTAATTTATTAAATGATTAAGTTTCTTATGTTAATATGTTAACTTCATTTGATCAAAGCTTAGATTTACGTTGTCTAATTTGGCTTTTTGATCTTTGTAATTTGATCTTTTATCTTTTCATGGTCAATATTAGTAATACCAAGAGTTATAGAGGGATGTTGTATTCCACTCCATAGTCTTTGTTGCTAAGCTTTGATGCTATAAAGAGGCATTAGTTGGTGTGTGTATGAATAGTTAATTTATGAACACTTCTGGTAATAAGCCTACATATATTTTGCATAGTATATCACAAGCTTACATACCCTGGGTTGACAATTTATGATTGGAAAATTATAAGTATATAATTTGACTCAACAATGACCTCCTCACTCCAATAAAAGGAAGTGGGGCTTACAAATGAGACTTACTAACCATATATTAGCATCCTATAGGGAAAAAATTTCACTCGTTGAAGAAGCACCCCAGGTGGTCAATCCCTAAGTTGGAACATTGTTTCAATGACCTAGGCCCTCAATGTCACACTTGACGTTTTCTACATGTGATTGAATCCCTCCAACTGAACTCACAAGAATTTCTCCATGTAGTTGTGACCTAAATTCCTTAGTTCAGTGCTTTTGGTCCTGATATCTGAGCCACAATTCCAGGAAATCCTCGAGTCCCCCACCCATAAATTCTTGAGACTTATATGAATGATAAATTACATAATGACAATGCTATTCATAAAATATTTGAACAAGAAATTGACCTAACCATTCCTAACCATGGTAGTTATTTCGTCAAACACATAGTGAGCATGTCAGTCACAATCATGAATTCATATCATATCATAAGATTCTAAAAATTATCTTAGAACCACAAAGAAGGAATAATTCCATCTCACAATAGATTCAATAAAACTTTTTATCCCATGCATTCATTAACCATAAAAAAATATCAAATCCTAAAATATCCATAGCTATAGCACATTACATATACACACTTATAACTAGAATATAGCCAAATTATTAACCATAATAGAACAACCATCAAATCACCATAATAACAAGTATAAGTTCTCATAAATACCAATAAGAAAAATAACTCTAATTAGCCTCTGCAAATCGAATGTAAAGAACCTCTACAAATTAGATGTAGAAGAATATGTCGCCTTGAGAATGAAAGCATAGAAGGTGGTGAGCCGAGACATCGATGAGTTATGGCATAGTAGGTTGGGCCATCTACACCATGGCACTTTGAATATCATACAACATATTTCTACAGGACTTCGAAAGGGTGAAATTAAGCAGTGAGATACATGAAAAGGGTGTAAATTTGTGAAGTATGCCAAGCCATCTTTCACGATAAGGAAATTCAAGCAAAGGAAATCCTTGAGAGAGTTCACTCATATATGTGTGGACCATTCTTAATAGCTTTCACAACAAAACAGAGGTATTATGTGATTTTTTTACATGTTTTTTCATGCAGAAGAAATCTCAAACGTTTTTCAAGTATTTTCAGTGAAAGGCACTTGTAGAGAAAGATATGGGGAAGAATATGAAGGCTCCGAGGAGCCAAAATGGTGTAGATTATGTCTCTAACAAATTCAAGAAATTTTATGCTTCAAAAGGAATTCAAAGGGAATTGATAGAACCTCAGAACCCACAATAGAATGGGTTTGTAGAAAGGAAGAACAAAACTCTTGTGGGAGAAACATAAACTATGTTGCATGATCAGGGCCTACCATTGCATCTCTGGGAGGAAGCATGCAATACAATAGTATTTCAATAGAATACTTTGGATGAGTACACTAGAGGAAGCGTTGGATGAGTACACAAGAGGAAGCTTTTTCAGTTAAGACACGAGATGTGTGACATTTTAAAATTTTTGGTTCATTAGTTTATTTCCATGTGATCAAAGGTTCAAGGAAGAATCTAGAGCCAACAAATTAGTTGGGGATATTTTTGGGGTACATTGATACACCTAACAACTATTGGGTGTACTTTCCAGCACAAACGATGAGAGTGGTCATAAGAGATATGAAATTGGATTAAGAGAAGGCCATGAAAATTTCCCTTCAGAGAGAGCACTAGCTGCATGTAGTTGAGGATATATTGGCTCTAAAAGAAGAATATTAGGATGTGGAGTAGCCAGAATCATAGGTGCAGAGAGTGGAAACACCCATTCATGCAAAGGCACCTCGAGATAGAATTAAGTGCACCAGAGAGGCTGAAAGGTTGTTACTTGATTCTAGAGAGAATGTGGGAGCACGCACATCACACCACAGGTAGAGAAGGTACCTAAAGTGGTACACTAGATAGATGGATCTTATGAGTGAAGGTGTATAGATAGAAACATCCTCTTTTGAGGAAGCAGTGTAGCAACCAATTTGGGTTGATGCCATGGTTGAGGAGTATGACTCCATTATTAAAAATAATGCATGGCTAGTTTTCCCAATACAGGAGGGAAAGTGAGTTGTAGTGTCCAAGTGGATCTACAAGGTGAAGAGGGTAGAATATGGGAGTGTGGAGAAGCTTAAGGTCGAGTTTGTGTCCATAGGATTATACCAAGTGGAAGGGATTGAGTATGATTAAACCTTTGCAATAGTCACAAGGTACTCATCAATCAAATCCATCATTTCACTCACAGTGCTTATGGGATGGAAGATACATCAGATGGATGTAAAGATAACTTTCCGCAATCGGGTGATTAAGGAATATGTTTACATTGAGCAACCGAAAGGTTATTAGACCTTAAACAAAGAATCGTGTGTGTGTAGACTCAAGAGAGCACTATATCGTTGAATAAATCACCTCATTCTTGGTACATCAGGATCTCCAATCACTTCACCAAGTTGGGCTTGACCAAGAGTGAAGTAGATGTGAACCTTTATTATGTTGTGGTAGAAGGTAAAATTTTGATCATTGTACTTTATGTCGATGATTTTATATGTTAAAATTATGCAACTACAATAAAATTACACTTTAGAAAACTTTTATGGGAAATATATATATATATATATATATATATATATATATATATATATATATTTTGAATATGTCTACTTCTATTATATCATAAAAAAAGGTACATTGTTACAGTTCATCGCCCAGTCTGGAATTTCTAAATTAGCCAATTCCACACGGGAAAATTCAAAAAAGAAAAAGAGGGGCTACCCTCCAAAGGAAACCAGCCCAAGAACCAATCCTTGTAGCATGAAAATTGTTGCCACTCAAGGGGAAACCAAAATTAGACAAACATACCCCATAACTATATGCCCAGTACAGAAAGTAAAAAAACATAAAAACTATGACATGTCTATAAAAAAAATGACAGAAGAGAACCATAACTCTAAGAATTCTTTTCATTGTCATCCAGAATAGGATGAGGAGGTTGCTTTTCCTCAATGAAGCACCCGTAGTCGTCCTCTGGCTTGGGCTACTCTGAAGTTGAAGTTGAATAGACACCCGAAGCAATATCTTTGCCACCTTCAATGGAGATGTTTCTTCCACAACTGACCAAGGAATCCTTGGTTGTCTTGACAGGAAAGGCTACCATATTGCGAGGTTGATTCTGAAAGGAGGGGGGTAGAGTGGATTTTTGGCATCGCTTCCTGGACCCCAAACCAGGCTGAGATTCCGAAAGATGTAGATTAATGTGAGTGGAGAGGATCTGGGGATCAATGGCCTCCAGAGCCTCCAATTCCAGGGAGAAATCTATGGAGCGATCTGTCGAGACAAGAATGGGTGGTTGAGATGGCATGCCACAACCTCCTCCTCTTCGGTAGTCCATATGGTGTCTTCGAGGCATGGTGGAAGAATTGGAGGATTGTGGAAGGATGGATTGATGTGGGCTATCACAGTGATAGAGATGAGCATGCAGTGAAAGGGCGGGGGAAGTCAAAGGGATTGCAAGATGGGTTGAGCCTTGACAAAGGTTGGTAGAGCGAGAGGGTGGAACCAAATGGGCAAAGCCACAATAGAATGTGATAGAGCCAAATTTGAAACGGGTAGAGAGACTAAGAGTAGAGTGCTATGAAGGGGTATCTCCATGGTCCATATATGGTATGGGTTGCCTGCAATGAGGAAACACAATATTGAAGTCGTGGTGGGTGAAATGAAGGGCGGTATTGCCAATTTTCTGTGGGTTGTCGAATTTAATGACTCCCTCACTTGGGCCATGTCCCTCGTGGAAAGTACAACTTCTTGGTATAGGTGAGGCCAAGTAGAAAACCAATCTAGTAGGCACTCAAATTTAGGAACTCTGATGGCTGATATTATAATTGCATTAGATTCCTCTTTTAGAGATGACAAAAATCAACCTATACATCACCCCAATAGGTTAAGCATAAGTTAAATTATGAAATATTTTATTTATTAATGAAATAAAATGTGTTAGCCTCAACACATGTTGATTTAGTCAAATCCCCAAGCAGTCCCTCAAAAAACCTATAAATAGAAGCGACCTCAAGTTGTTTCGCACACATTCACTCATGAGTTTTCTTCTTGCACTCTTTTCCTTGTTTCATCTATTTTATTTTGGTTCACATAGGTTTGATGGAAGAATCTCACACACGGTATGAAAAGACAAGCAATAGGCTCACTCTGAACTAGGGCTTAGGGGCCATAGCCGCAGGCACATAACTGGTGAAATCAAGCTAGAGTTGTGGGAACAACATGGTAAGGTAGTGGCCAAGATACCATAGCTACAAGCAGAGCTTGTCAAGCTCGCAACCAAGGTCCTGAGGACAGATAGGGCTGATATAGAGTAGAACCACATGCATAGTGTGTCATTCCAGTGGCTAAGGGAGCTTTAAGAGTAGGAACTACGTGTTCAGGTCACAGCTAAGGGTTTTTTTGAGAATATCTAAGGTAGGTCATCTTCAGTTGCTTGCGCAATGCTTCCAAACATCAGTCACTCAGTCACAAATTTTTGTGATTTGTATTTGAGAGTATCCTAGATTCTGATCTAGGATTCAATAGTTGATATCACTTTCCTTTAGTGATATATTAGATATTGTTTTATTGATGTTCTATACCTATAGACATGTAGAAATGTTTAGTATATTTCCACCACATATCAGGTCCTCAAATATGTATCTTTAGTTTTCTAAAGTTTTTTCTCAATGACTATTGTGTTCATTAGTATGTTTCAGGCAGTTACAATGCATTACAGATCTTAGAACTAGGTCCCTCCAACAGAAGTATTTATAAGGTTATATTATGTATATGCTGGTTATTTTATTGAATTATGAAGATATGGATCAATGGATCATTGTAATCTTGTTTGCTAAATCATTTGATGATGATCTGAGAAGAAGAATTTGCAAGGGTTTTCCCATAGTGGGTTTTCCCTTGTCTCAAATCAATCCTGGTGTCTATATGTGTGTATAATTTTCTTCATTATGTTTATTTATGTTCTGCTACCTAGATGATGATGTTATTTTCATTTCTACACAATTACATATGATTATGGTTAATAATGTAGATATGAATAATGATATAATGATATGGGGTGAATTTATCATGTAATTTAAGAAATGAATCTATGGAAGAAAAGAAAAATGTAGCCCTATGAAAAATTGATATGCTGTCAGAGCTAGGCCAAAGAAAATCAACGGATATCACCCCCATGGAGAAAAAATTGATGGAAGAAAGAAAAGGATGGTAAAGATATAAAATAAATCAAGGGTATGAAGAAAACCTTAGGTAGTTAGTGCATAAGGGTTTGATGGTGAGGGTTTGATAAAAACACTAGTTTATGGATTGATGTATGCAATCCTAACATGATATATATGCTCAAGAAATTGGGACTAATTTGATGAAGCCCTAGATAACCTGGTTGATTGAAGATAACACTATTATGTGGTCTATAGATGGCTATTGAAGGTTGGGAGAGGATCACCTCCCATTGATGATAAGTACTCCTAGACTCTTGATGTTTCTTTGTATGGATCTGACTATTATGATTATTGTTTTGATCATTCCTTATATCTCCTACATGTATATTTGAGTACCTATATATTTCTAACCTTTTTGATGAGATGTGATGAGTGGATCCCACTTGACGATATTTTGAAATTCAGGGGAGATCACCAGATCTGGAAGAGGTAAAGAGGCACTCGATGAAAAAGGTGATAGCCTACCTATGTGAAGGTGAATAGGTAATACCACTAGGTATGCATGGTATATTGTTTTCCAACTCTAACATTGATGGATAGGTAGGCCCTATGTTATGTTGAGAATGCATCCTTCCCAAATGGCTCATGCATGTATATGAAATTGATTGGGATTTATGTTACCTATGACGAAGCAATACTCCTGGTATTGAATATTTTGAACATGATGATCTTATAGATTTTGCGAGGCTACTTATTGTTGATCTTTGATACAGTGGCACAACTTGATGTTTGGCTAACTTCTTTTGTTTTGAGATCCTAATCGTGACTCTAGAAATGGTACCCTTGACTCTTGATATGTATAATACATGTTGGATTTTTATAGAAGGTTACCTCATTGATATGGTATTGATAATGTTTGTGATAACCACGATGAAAGCTCATGGAAGAGAGATTGTACTCTCTTGGTTTATTTAATAACCTAACTTGATCCTATTGATCCTAAAAAATATGGTAGTGATGAAAAAGATGTGATTGATGTTATAGATCTCTTACTACTTGTGGTTATGGAATATGGTGAAATTAAATTATCTAACTTGATGTATTGTTATTGCATTCATAAGATTGTGTTGTGACATCTGCCCGCTACGTTGATCTTTCAAGTCTATCTCTTGATGAAATATTTTTGACATGATGTTGATGATCATGACAGATCTGTGTTTATGATCTAACAAATCTATTGTTGCATGACTTGAGTAAATACAGGTTGACGAAATGAATGAAAATTAAATTACATGTTCTTGTGTGATTTATGGATATCTGACATTGCTGATCTATAATGGAGGTTCCGGCCTCACTCACTCAAAGGAAGTCCCATAGATGCAACTATACTCGATAGAAACAAAATTGAATTTTTTTACACAGGGTATCTCTGACATGTATTGACATTGTAAACTGATTTATGAAGTTTCAAGGTTAAATTTTTGACCAAAGGAAATAATGGATTACGCATAAAATTAGATGGTCACCTAAAAGATTTCAGTTTTGCAGGTGTGCTACAGATAGCAGTAAGGTTTGTCAGTAGGAAAATTTCATATGTTTGAATCAAACTTTTGTTTTTAGGTGACCAAGACATTCATAACAATATGGAATTATGTTTGAAGATTGTGCTACATGTTTTGGCTGATTGATATAAATTAGCTATGTTTGGAACTTTGACATGATGTTTCAGAACTTTGAAATGATTATTTAGAGATGTGTCTGGATTATATATCTCTCTCTATTTGGACTTGGTCTATTTATTGTTGATGTTCCTTGATGAAAATGGTATGTGAGCATAGTGACCTTCAATGTCTTATGTGATTATTCAAAATAATGTTTCTATATTGGCCTTTTTGTTCTTAGAAAAATGGTTTTTGTGAGTTAGTATGAAGATGGAACATGCATTACTTAACCTTGATGTATGAACTTGCATCTAGTGATGAAAATGACTTGTATTGGCATGTTAAATGATAGAGTTTATGGCTTGAGAGTCAAATAAGCCAAGACTTGATATGAGCTCTACCTGTCACCTCGCTGAAAGAATCCATACTATGATTTCAATGTCTTTCATAATAGTTTTGTTCTCGTTTCTAAACTATGATGAGAATATTTTGTTGACACAACATTGATTTATGCAAGTTTGAGTATGTTATCTTGGTAATACATTATCCTTACCGAGAGTGTGTGATGATGCAAGCTCCCCGATTCATATTTGTCCATTTTTTATAGTTATCGGACGAAGTCAGCATGATGAATTCCAAGGTATGGCCTTGATTTTGGTTGTGGCTATGGTTTTACATACTAACAATATACCCTTTGCAGGTAATGAGCCTCTGGAAATATAATTAAGAGGGAGATGGCTTTTGAATATCGAAATTATGTATCATGGCATGATGAATCGGTTTATTGAATTTTGGAAAGAAATCCCATGTTGCAAATTTGTTGATAAAATGTCTTTGTGTAATGGAAATGTAAATCATTGGACTCTTTAGGTTATATTTCAATTTTTTTTGAACTTGACACTACATCCGATAGCTGATTGAAGAATTTATGTTCCATTTTGAACATCCATCCATATATGATGTGTATATAACATGAATAAATTCATGATTGAGATGTTTCATTCAAAATTCCCACCATACATCTTTCGAAACATATGCATCAATCATTATACTTTTAAAAAGGTTGAGATATTTCTCCCATGATATGTAGCTACATGAAAAATCCAATAATTTTTAGGATTATTATTGCTGAGAACAGTTGGATGCTTCCTTAATATAAGATATGTCATGATAGCTTAGATGACTAGTCCATATCACAACCAAGGTTGACTAGAATGTTGCTAGCATGACTAGTTGTGAGGTAGGATGTAGAAGATCTTTAGAGACTTGTATGATCATGACATTGAGATTATATGAATATGGGAAAACTATTTTTTTTCCGCTAGCTCGCTTAAGATTATTAAATAAATGTGTTTAGGATTGTCTCAAATTAGCCATTTATGTGAGAGTTTATGTGTAAAGTTTTCGTGATTTTTATGAGCCATTCATGAGTTAATTAGTTGTTAAAAACAAATGTACAACAAGTAAATTGCATATAAATAACACACAACAAACACATTACACAATAGTTGATAACAAAGTTCACCCGTCCTAGGCTACATCTCGATGGACCTAGTTCAATGGCTTGGCCCTCTTTGGATTAATGGTAAATTGTCTAATTTCATGCACCTACAATGCTCTAATGGATATGAAACATGCTCCATTAGATTAAGAAGACCGAAAAACCTCCAAACAAACTATTCAAGCTCTGCAAATGGTCTTCAAGTGAAGTAGGCATGACCCCCTATCCTAGTGACCCTCACCTTCCTTGATCTTAAAAGTGGAAAAATCACTTACAAAAGTGATCCAATGCCTCTGCAACGTATACCATCATGCTCCGAGCATCCAAATAATCTAGGAATGACTCTTTTTGAGCCCAATTTGGTTGAAATATGCCAAATATATGTCTTTTTTAGTTTTCTCTAGGAAAACTCCTCCAATTCTAGAGAAACTCCAATTAAGTGTGACAAAAATGGAGGTGGCGCCGAAAATAATGGACTTGCCAAATTATCCACCAAGTTAACTATGGATTTATTAATGTTAAGTGGGGGTTAAATGTTGTTAGGCACTAATTAATGGGTACTTAGTGCTAACCATGCGCTCTTATCGTAAAGGGAATTATTAAAGGATTAGCGCATTAAAATTGGTTTATGGTTAATAAAACATGTTTAAAAGTTTTAAACCTCTGCCATTTGTGTTTTGACTTCACCATGATCATCAACCAAGGTTTTTTGGTAAGGGTTGGCCCTTTGGGGCTGGCCCTTTTTCCTCCACCATAAACCAATACAGAGGTTAAATATATGTTGCACCCTTTAAATATTAAGAAACATTGTTATGGTTGATTGGTAATGTCTGTGCGAAGTGTGGGGGAGGTCATGGGGTCGAGCTGGACCTGTGCCCAACCACTATATAATAATTTTTTCACCAAAAAGTACATTCACCTATGCAACTTAACCAAATTTCAACCTTGGAGGGACGGGGGTAACGTGGTAGCCTTTGGGCTTGCTACATGTCCTCTTCCCATTAGCTCCTCCCAAATCTAATGAAAACACAACAAATCACCAACTCAACAACTAATGACAAATTGACAATTGGCATAGAGACATTGTGCCAAATGGAGAAATATTCCCATAATCTTCCTTTTTTATAACTAGGCTGCCATGTAACCTTTCTGTCCTTTTCTACAATTGTTTTAGCTATTTAGGAAAAATGAACATCAGGCTCTATCTTCCTTATACAGACTCAATTTTGAGTGAAATGTATTGTGCCAGATTCCCATTGATGAGGCCAATATGGTCGTTCTTATTTGAAGTGATTCTGAGCACTTTGAATTTTAACAAATTTTTGCCCCCAATCTAGATTCTGACTAGCCCTTCCCATTTGTGGGATTTTGGACCCACAAAAGTTGGTTATTTGATGAGAGTTGAATACTATCATCTTTCCTAAGTTCCGTCAAATTGATTCTACTTGGAAAAATATGCATGAAAACCACTTGGGTTCACTGACATGCCTTGCCTTGCAAATAGCTTGGCGCTTCAACCAATGCCCTCCTCTTGTTGTTGACCCAATCCAACACCTGCTGACTGCTTTGTGTCTGATTAAACATATTTTTGTACCAAAGCATTTCCTCTATCCTTGGAAAGTTGACTAATGGCTTTCCCATTGAGAATCATGTTCCTCCTTTGCACACATGCATTTGATGCAAGGTTCTCCATGGAAACCACTTTTCTAAGTTAAGCCCATCTGAATGAAATACAACAATGAGGTCCAATATCAATAATCATAAGAAAAAAAATGACCATTATTTTTACCTCTATGGTTACAAATTCCTCATCTAGAAGAATGAATTTTCCATCTCTTCTGCTTCTTGGCGTCAACGTGACATCATATGGTCTACAATGGATGCTCTTTTTGCTGCAAATATTTGGCATCTTGTCCGTTTTGTCCATCATCCTCCAGTATTGACATGCTGCTCAAGCCATGATTTGAGAATCAAGGGTAATCAGGAGCCTCTCGCTTAAGGGTGGACCTTCCAAAATCTTGCAACATCTTGTCACAAGAAAAATCCATCAAATTGAAAAACACATCATGAAAGAAACATAACTTGACGACCTCTTTATTTTTCTCCTTCAAAGAAAAAAATTTCACATCATGTGAACATCACCATGTACTCTTACATATTGGTGTACAAATGCGTTGACCAAACACACGTCGACAAAACATGCCTCTTCAAACAACTGACTCTCAATTCAAACAAAAGTTGTTGTACGTGCTTTTTCAATAAATTGAAGATTATATTCTCAAAACAACAAGAATTTCACATCTCATGAAATAATTCGTCAACATCTCCCTTTCATCATTGGAGACAAACTCAACTCTTCCAAGTTGATATGACATGCATGTAGCAATCAATCGACCAACACAAGTTGACACTCATGCATGTGCAAATGATCAACACTCTCAAGTTGAAAAAACAAAGTGAGTCAACATACTCGACTTTCAAACACCTTCCTAGCATAAAAATGCAACATGCAGTCTAGAAAAAATAAATGCATTCAATTGGCAAAGAAATGCATCAATAAGGAAATATTTTCATCAATCATCAAAAGAAATGCAAGGGATTCATTGGTTAAAAAATCTAACCATCTCTTTCCAAATCATTTCAATATCACTTATTTCAGTTGCACTTCATCATGTGAATCATCCTGACCCACATCAATTATGGAATCCTCCTTTCCATTCTTGTCAAGATTTCTTTCCACCTTCTTCAAATGTCATGGATGACTTGTTCGATAGAAAGTCCAACACTTGTCTACGAGATGACCCTACTTATGGCAATGAGTGAAAAACCATTGCAAATTATTTTCAACATGGTTTGCATTGTTTAGTGTAACTTTGGATTTCTACCTCCTTTGTTTAGAAAGTTTCTTATGCATGGATATCCTCTTCCAATACCATGAAACATTATGGTTATTAAAACCATAAAATGAATATGTAAACTTTCTCCAAATCCCATTTGAATATTTACCATGTTTATCATAATAAAAGACAACTTGATTAAACGTGCATTTATACCTTGCACATTCACCTTTGTCGCCTTCTTCAAGAGGTGAATTTGATGAGGTAGTGCCTCTCTTTGGAATAACGACAATGGATTAAATGACTTTACATATTTCAACATCCT
Organism: Pinus albicaulis; assembly: GCA_034641835.2. Lineage (NCBI taxonomy): Eukaryota > Viridiplantae > Streptophyta > Pinopsida > Pinales > Pinaceae > Pinus > Pinus albicaulis. The sequence continues at coordinate 1,272,059,087 of CM076579.1, forward strand.
CTTTTATTCCATTTCCATAAGTTGCATGCTCATGAGCACCTTCTTGCAAAGTGGGTGTAAAACTTTTTCATTCCTCATGAACAAAAAATTCACAAGATTGAGGTAATGAACATGTAAAGAAAGTCCTTCTTGGAACACCTTAATGTGCCTCTGTGGATTTGGAGCATTATCCATCATTTTTTCCATAACAAAGACCCAAATACCTAGGCATTTCCTCAACAACAATTGTCTTAACTATGCCTTGTGCATTCTTTCTCATTCCTTTACCTTCATATCCTATTTTCATCAATAATTTGGACTCTATTCCTCTAGAGTGTCTTTCAAAAGCACCAAAACATTCATCTTGATAGGAAATTGAAGATAAAATTGATTTACATATCTTTTTTTCAAGCACATACTTGGTTAAGTTTTCCTTGGCATCATGGAGTTGAATCTCCATCTCATGCATATTTTCTAGGGTTTCATTTGCAATATGGAGCCAAGTCTCCATCTCATGTATATTTTCAAGAAACTGTTTCTTCTTTTCCTTCATGCCTATCAACTTATCTTCAACCAACTCTTGCACCATATCTCTCATGATGTAGATATTCTGAAACATCTCCTTATCAAAGAGTCTTACTATGGAAGATTGATTAGAAAAAGTGCTTGATGAAGCTGCCATCACACTTGTGTTGGAACAGGGTCCCCTAACAGCTGCGAATTTTATATAAATCTTGTATATTTTGGTCTTAATTAGCCTAACGAAGGGGTTTCAAGGTGGGTTAAGGGTAGGCCAAGAGTCCAAAAACCACGGTTTGCATACCATTGGATGCATAGGCTAAATCTTTATAAATAGATGAACATTTTTTTAGTCATAGGTAGGAATGAATAGATATTGATGAAAAGTATGAATTGTTAGATCTATTGTAGGGTTGTTCTGGACTCTTGTTAGCTGTGTGCATGGATATCCTTTGTCCTGTTGTGTGTGGACCCTGTTGCCTATGTGCACAGGTGGTAATTTGGGAATGTAAGAGGATTTTGGGTAATGATATATATGCGGAAGTATTATGGACATCTAATGCTATCTGATCTGTTGTGTTATGGTTAATGTGAACTCAAATTATATGATTGCAAATTTGTTTGTAGCTGCGAAATGAATGTGTCTATGGTACATGTGTCTATGATCTATTATTTAGCTGCGATTATACTATTCTATGATTATAGCCGATAGTACGCACGTGGATGCAAACCTATAAAGTAGATTTGATAAGTTGTATTCTAGCTATTTATTGGAAATCTTGTGAACAGGCTCTTTCTGTATAGATCTGATAGTTGCAGACTAGCTTGACTTACCTGCTCTCTCTGAGGGTGTGGAAACCTTGTTCTAGCACCCTCCCATACTACTTCAGGTGAGACTTTGGCCTATGGAAGCAGGCCACTGTCGAAAGGTCTAGTAGTATAGGGATTTTTTGGCAAACCTTAACCTCCAAACCTGGGTCAGGACCTCTTGAGCCAAAAAATGGTTCCATTGCTGGGACCAAGAGAATTTTGAGAGAGATCGGGTAATGCCAAGGTCGTATAAGAAAAAAATGATGAACAATTTGGAAGCAAGATTCAAGAATTCACTTCCACCAGAAGATGATATGGCCTTGCACATAAAGCTACCTACTTTCAAGGGTGTGGGTGATGAGGACATGGATCAGTTCTGGTTTGTCACAGGGTTGGTATGGACTGCGCAGAAGATAGCAAGTGATGTGGTGGAAAGGGCACAACTAGCCCTAGCATTTGAAGAAAAATCCTTGGATTGGTACATGGGATATATTGACCAACATGTGAATGGGACTATTGAGGAAATCAAGAATGCATTGAAACAACAGTTTAGGAAACCTAAGTCCTGTTGTTAGATAGTGAACGACCTGAAATATTTCAAGCAAGGACCGTCTAAGTCCGTATGGGAAGTGGATCAACAATTAAAGAAAGTAATACGGAAAGGAGGATTCCAGTATGACGACAGACAACACACGTAGAGGTTCATTTCTATGATGTTGCCCCACCTACGCGTGTTGTGGGTCATCAAGCCATTGAAATGCAGGAGAAGGCCTTGGAGGTTGCCATGAAACTGGAAGCTGCGCCACGAGATGATATCCGGTTAGGAGTACAACAGATAAAAGGCTAGCTAGAGGCAATGCACATGGAGATCCAGAATCTGCACAAGGAGCGAGGGAAAGAGGCCAGCCACAAAAGATGGTGCATACGATGCAGGGTGAATGTCCATACCAAATATAACTATCCACTACTCATAGACTACATGCAGGTCAGGGGAACTAGCCCGGTGCACCCTAGGGAAGCTATAATACCAAGTGGACAGATGCTATGGTGCAATGACTGCCGCGTTGTTGGGCTGCATGATACCAACCACTGCCCCCGCCTTACCGTATATATGCCAAAAGTAAAGCAACGATGGTGTAGGTTTTGCAGGACTGTAGGACATGACAAATAGAACTGCCGAACATATGATCTAATGATCAACTGAGGAAACCTATAAAGGGTGCAGTTGGACCCCGCATCACCTAGATACCTAGCAAGTATAGGAGGCTCCCTGGCCAAGGGTATGGGAGGGGGACGAGGGGGAAGCATAGGTAGGGGTAGAGGCCAAATAATTTGCTATAACTGCAGGGAAGTAGGTCACTTTGTAAGGGACTGCACAAACCCAACTTAGAAATCCTACAAATATTGCGAACAGTTGGACCATGTGGTTGAATATTGCCTAATTTTGATAGCCAAGATGTAGGAGAAGCAGCAGACACCTATGCAAAACGTACAAAGGGTCAAGGCAGAACCTAGAAATGAAGGACCAAGTATTAATGTGATAACATGCAGCGGCATAGCCACCAGCGGGACCATGGAGAAAGATGACACAGAACGTCTTATCCGTAGAGCGACCATTAAACAAGAAGGGTTGGACTTACCAAAGGAAAAGGAATTTTTTGTCGCAACTCGCCAAGACTTTTCTAATGCTAAGGCACCTACCCTTCAAACACCTCCACACCTTAGCAAAGAAAATGAATTTAAAACATTCTTATAAGCATGTATGAAGTTGTTGTGCAACCAACAGGACATAGAAACCCTCCAAGCCTTGACATATAGTTGCGCAGGAAAGACAAACCCAACTATGTAGATTAAGGATGTGCATAATCTGTATAAGTACAAGAGACGCACTAGTCGGGAGATGCAGTTGAGTGCACAGTTCGGTGATTACGAGATGGATCAAGTAATTTTAGACTTGGGATCCAATACGAATGTACTACCTAAACAAACTTGGCAGCGAATGGAAGAACCTAAGCTAGAATGGTATACTATCCAGTTGCACATGGCTAATCAACAGAAGATCATACCATTGGGGAGATTATCAAATATTGTGGTAGATATTGTTGGAGTTAAGGTACGGGCTGACTTTGAAGTCATTCAGGTCGAAGAAGACGCGTATCCCTACCCGGCACTCCTGGGATTATATTGGGCCATTGATACGAGTGGTATTATCAATTAAAAGAAATGCAGCATGGTGTTTGAAGCTGAAGGAACACGGGTGATCGTACCACTGGACCCCAGAGAAGGAGAAAGATATAACGAGGCAGCGCAGGAGGAAGAAGAGATAGAACATATCTATAAGTTAACTGGAAGAGATGAAGATTGGATCAATCCTATGGATGATGGTATGCTTTTTTGGGAAAAGGATAACGAATGCTTTTCCGACTCCGACGAAAAAATAGAAAAATGGAAAAACCGACTGCATGATGTCTCTGCACTACGCTGTTTAAAAATTGCAAGGAACTTCCACTACATATCCTTTGAGGTAAGAGAACTAACTTACTTTGATGGTTCCACTAGTATAAGGGAGTTTTTGTACACGTTCGAGGCTGAGGTTCTAAGAGAACGAAGGCTATCGGCCCTTACTTTGGCTATGCGCACAACGCCTGTAAGCTGGTGGGAGGCACATAAGGAGGTGTTCTAGGACTGGGAGGAATGTCGGGACATGATGATCCTATGATTTGAGGCCCTGATTGAGGTACGTATGAAGAAGTTACTAGGCCCTAGGGACCTGCATGAAGACTTGTTCGCTTGGATGGAAAAATGGTATGATCGAACTCCGAAGGAATGGGTTCACTTGTTTATTCATGAATTGGGACCAATCCCTACTGCATGGTACTTGAATGTGGGGCTGCATCAACACACCCATCATTGGGAAACTTTGAAGGATGAATTCATTGGTACCTTTGGACTAATAGGGGGCTCGGAGGCACTTGAAGAATCTCTCTAGGATATAGATGCATTTTATTTTGGTCAATCCATCTCCTCTGTAGAATTTGGGGGCTAACGTGGGAAACGTAGATGTAGGATATTTTCGACTATCGCAATATAACTTTAGAAGAAGGTGATTAGAATCCGCACAATGTCTCTATCCCAGAATTTAAAGGGGAATGCACAGTTGCAAGACCCCCACTACAAACTGTCGATGTGACAAAACCTCTGAAACTGTGGGAAGTCAACATTGGCACAGTAGAACAGCCTAATTTGGGTAAGATTGGGGACTACTCAGATGATGACACTGTAAGAAAGGTGGATGAATTGCTCACAAGATTCCAAGATTTATTCCCAACCAAATTTTCGGAGCTCAAAGGGATCATAGTAGACCTAGGAGTGATGCGCATCACATTAAAGTCAGATGCACAACCAATAAAGTAGCAACCTTACGGGTTGAATCCTAAGTATAAACAAAAGGTTAAGGAGGAACTAGATAAAATTCTTACCGTAGGTATTATTGAGCCAGTCAAGAAGTTGGATTGGGTAAGTCCGATGGTAGTTCAGGAAAATAAAACAAAAGGATAAATTCAACTCTGTGTGGAAATATGTAAGTTAAATGATGCCTGCATACATGACCCCTTTTTGACACCATTTTTTGATGATATATTGGATAGTGTGGGAGGCTAGGAAGCATTCTCATTCAGCAATGGATTCTCCATATACCATCAGATCCGAATTGCACTAGAAGATCACAACAAGACTACATTTTCCATAGAATGGGGATCCTTCTAGTATACAATCATGACGTTTGGACTCAAGAATGCCCCTATTATTTTCTCACGGGCCATTGTTGTAGTATTCAAGGAATTCATCCACAAATTTCTAGAAGAATATTTTGATGGATGGACTGTCTTCAGTTTAGTAAAGACACATGTGTCAAACCTGTGCATGATTTTCAACACCTGTCGGAAACACCAAATTTCCCTAAATATTAAAAAGTGTATCTTCTGGGTACCCTTTGGAATCTTTCTCGGACATATATTTTTCCAATAAGGGCCGATAGTGGACCCTGCAAAAGTTGTATTTATCATCACCTTGGCCATAGGTACGACTGAGAAATAGCTACTTTCGATCCTTGGACACATGGACTACTACGTAAATCTCATTCAGGGATATGCACTGATCACAACACCTCTAGAGAGGCTGCTTAAGAAAGATGTGTCATCTTTTTGGGATGAAAAATTCTAGAATAGCTTTGAGCTACTCAAGGAAAAGATGGTATCTACACCTATCCTTATATTCCATGATTGGATGAAGGTATTTCATGTTCATGTTGATGCTTCGAGGATTTCCTTGGGGGTGGTCCTTAAACAACCTGGTGCCAGAGATATTGATCACCCAATCACATTTGCTAGTCAGAAACTCTCGATTGAGGAGCACAATTATGCCACTAAGGAGAGGGAAGGGTTGGCCACAGTCCATGTGCCACAAAAGTATCGAAACTATCTGTTAGGAGGAGACTTTAAAACGTTTACAGATCTTTCAGCTTTAAAGTACCTAGTGAATAAGTTTGTGTTGGGGGAAAAAATCTACAGGTGGCTGTTGCTGTTCCAACAAAACGATTTCATAATCATAGTCAAGCTAGGGAATTTGAATGCTGGGATGGATCACTTATCCCAAATTGAGACGGGTGAAGAACCTACTAACTTTGAGGAAGGGTTACCTGACATGGAGCTATTCGCCATTAAAGTCATTAATGTGCACTTTGCTGATATCATCCAGTTCCTAACTACGGGCATGGCACTTGCAGAATATTTAGTACAAAAAAAGGAGTTAGTTACCTGGGCGACGGATTTTACCATCATCATAGGTCATTTATATAAACTAGGCGCTAATGAAGTGTTGCGCAAGTAAATTCTAGAGCACGAATGATACGCTATTTTGGCAGAAGCTCATGAAGGAATCACAGGGGGTCACTATGCAGGAAAGGCAATGACACACAAGATCTTACGGGCTAGACTAAGGTGGCCTACCCTCCATAATGACTCTCGTGACTATTGTAAAGCCTATGATATGTGCCAACGAATAGAGAAGCCATCAAGAAGAGATGAAATGCCGTTACAACCACAATTGGCTTTACAAGCCTTTGAAAAATGGGCCATTTATTTTTTGGGACCCATTAACCCACCAGGGAAGAAGACAAGTGTGCACTACATAATTAATGCCACTGATTATGTAACTAGCTGGGCTGAAGCACAAGCGATAAAGGATTGTACTGCAGATACCACTGTGCACTTCATATTTGAGAAGATTCTGACCCGATTTGGATGTCCAAAGATCCTTATGAGCGATAGAGATACGCACTTTGTTAATGAATCAATACAAGCTTTAACTGAAGAGTTCCAGATCCATTGTGCAAAGTGAACCCCGTATCATATGTAGGAAAATGGAGTGGTCAAAGCTTTTAACAAAATTTTGAAGCAAGCACTTACTAAGGTATACAATGCTAATCGAAGTGACTCAGACGTATGCATCCCATCGGTTCTCTAGGCCTATCAGACGATCTGCAAGAAAATAACATGGAAAACCCCATTCAGGCTAGCCTATGGCAAGGAGGCCATTATGCCAATGGAGTATATTGTTACCAGTCTCCATATCATAGCATTCACAAACATGGCAGAACCTGAAATCATGGAGGAGCGTTTCGCACAACTTATGGCTTTGGAGGAAGATCGATTTATTGCTAATTTCCATCAGTAGGTTTAGAAGACTCGCACAAAGGCCTAGCATGATTGACATATCCACTAGAAGACATTCGTGGAGGGTGAACTGGTCCTCCTATATGATAGCCAGTTTGCAAAACATCCAAGGAAGTTTCGACAACACTGGCTCGGTCCCTATACAATTAAGGAAATAAAAAATGGCGGAGCTGTTAGGCTAGCTACCCTACACGACGATGTGCTACCAAGGTATATCAATGGTATCCGGCTCAAACCATATCGGATCAAATGACTATATGGTTAGAGTAACTATATAGGGCAGAATCTATCTACAACAAAAGATGAGCATGATCAGGGTACACGTGGGAAGCAACCACAACTTAGGAAGTCTGAAGGGGTGCTCATGGGGTGAAGGTTTCCGTTCAAAGTGCAGGAGGTGCACTAGGAGCCTAGGGGTGCACTAGGTGTAGAGGAGGTGTGAAAACTAGTTATTAGAATAGTAGAATCAGTTAGAAAGCTAAAGCTACCATTCACAAGAGTGGCTGGCTAGCATTGAATGAAGCAATTTCTTGATATTTTGTATCATTTAACTAATCATAAGTTTCTATTACAATTTACCCAACCGTTAGTAGCTCTCTGGGGTTATAAAAGGGGATGTATCAGTCGGAAGAGGGTTCCAAATATTTTTTCTTGGCTGTTCTCTGCGGGATTATGCCTTAAGATCATTTGGGCCTACTATATGTCTATCATGTCCAAACTACCTACCCCCTCTAATAGTAGCCAATCAGGTTTGGGATTCATTTTCTGTGTCAGAATGAAGACCACCAACCCAACGATAGCCTCAACAGAGCCAATAATCGAGAAGGTAGCATAGGTTGCATCAAAAGTTGAAGTCGTTATTTCCACTCCACTTCCAGCATCAAAGAAAGAAAAAGAGAAAGCACAAGGGTCAGGAAAGCCTGCAGAATGGGCTGGAGTAAAAACTCGCACTTCTCCCCACAATATGAAGTCACCATGGAAGGTGGCCTCGACCGACTCACCTAAACCAGCAAGCTACCCTTTATCTGATGAGGAAAATGCCCAGGTCGCCCAACCAATCAAATAGTTTCCCCCATTTGCATGACCTCGCAGATGCTCGACCTGCATGCCAAAGAACCTCGCTGACCCAGGCCGAGGTCCCCATCGCTAGCAAACCATTAGAAAAAATTCAGGAGGTAAAGTTCGATGATCACAACTTAGGTAACTTTGAGGCCTTTCCCCAGTTGGCCCTTGAGCTTTACCTGGAACGGATACTGTAGGATGACGGGGTGCAGGTCATCCCTATGCACTAGGTGCACGGGCTGGCTAGTGTAAGGCTATTGAACCTACTCAGGATGCTAGATTTTGGCCACTACAACATTATGGATCACTTGGTCCATCAAATGCTTGCCTTAGTCCACGATGGTAGCTTGTGGATTTGGGACCGCATCACTATTGACGCTATGCTAATTCACCATATTACTAGCCTCCCCATGGAAGTACCTGATCTAATGCTAAGGGTGGGTAAGAATTATAAGCAGAAGATCACTGATAACGTGCGGGAGAATTACCATGTGCTACGAAATACTTGAGGATTCATGGTCAATACCATCAATGACCCAGGCATGCAGAAGGGTACATTGTTGCTAGCGTGCAAGCTAATGCACAAATTCTAGGCTGCCATAGTCCCCGCATATGTCATTTAGTTGGCAGGTCAATGCGAAAAAGGGGTAGGCTTCAATTGGGCCCAACACTTGTGTAACAAACTTTTGGAAAATATTTGTGAGGCCCAGGATCAGGGGTGCCCATATTGTTATTCTTGGCTACTACTACTTATTGCATTGGTCTCAAGCGAAGCACCAAAGGAAGTAGTCCTCCTTAATATCACCCCTAATATGTGCGAAGGAGCACACTACGCCAGCTTGTGGGACTCCAAGGATGCGCAGCATATCGACGACAATCAGGTGTTTTGGGTTCTATTTCAGCGCAACTTGGAAGCTGCCATTAAATCCCGACCACGCTTGCCTCCCATAGTGTATGAGAAGTATAAAACCATCACAGCATTTCAAGTCACCCTGCACCACATCTAAAGATAAAGCCTCGGTCTCGCTCCCATATATGGCTGCAGACGAGGACATTGATTTCACAATCACTACCTGGTCTCCATAGTGGAATATTGGATTCAAAACTAGTACAATAGGCACATTAGGGGCCAAGGTTTCCCCAACTACCACAAAAAAAGGAATTGGTAGATTAAACAAAGGCACAGGGAAAGAAGCAAACATAGGATCATCGAAGGAATTAAAGCCAGATAAAAGTACAAAGAAGGGTGTGGAATTACCATAGCCACACTTGGGTACAACAGACTAGGAGACAAGGGGTGTTGACTCCCCTAGAGGGATAAAATGGACGAGTACAGCCGCTAAGGGGCCACACAAGAAGCAATGCTCATAGAGAGCCGAACGCAATGACATAGTTAGACTCATGGAAGCCAACCTAGAACAAATCGCAGGTGCGGTCACCTTGGCCATGGAGGATAAGTGGTTGTCTCTAGAAAAGTAGTAGAAAGTTGTGGCAGCCTCGCTTTAGGCCGACTTCTAAGCCTTGCCACTAAAGATGGACACACTAAAAACCAGTTTGGTCCAGGTCCACTCGACCTCTGTAGCTAACAACATGACCCTTGTTGCAGAGGTAAGTCGCCCCTGCACACTGCCCGGTGCAGCCCTTACAGTAAGTCCACCTGATGTCAGAGTGTAAGTATAGGCTTGCGTAGAGGTCCAACTAGATTTGGCAATATTTCCACATGAGTTTATGTGAATTCTACATAGGCCACTATTTCATGAAATTCAACACAGGGACCATCAGGCCCACCAGCGGCTTTGCACAACATAGTATAACATTATCAAACAGACAACTGAGGTAACCAGGGTACAGGCTGCACACATGGAGATGGAGCAGTTAATTGGTCAACTCTACACTGACGTTACAGATGAAATATCCACCACAGCTACCCGGAAGGCCAAGATTAAAGGGTTTCTCACAGCCTTAAGAGCCTCCAGGATAGAGGTCTAGGTTTTCATAGCTCAGATGTAACGGAATATCACAGAATTACAGGAAAATTTATAGCTAGAAACACCTCTGGAGGTCAGGGCCCAGCAGGCTGCGCTGGTTACTACTGCCACAAACGTCATCACATGCCAAATTTCTCAAGGTGCCCTATTATTGGACACAGTGATGCAGCTATGGGCAAAGGCGCAACATGATCCTCTCCTATGAGAACTTAATCAGACACTATGCCAGAAAGAGGAGGAGTTCGATCAAATGGAGGCTACCTTGAATACATTTGTCCCAACCCAAAACTTGACTTGATTGCGCACCAGCCAAGCCCTCAGACATGACATAGAAGCCCTTCGACAGTGGAAGTAGATGCTGAGTAATCACCATAAACCATGGGCAGACGAGACTCTCAAGCTATCCCATAATGTGGATATTGTAGTAAAACAGTTGAATCAGACATTAGAGAGCATCACAGCTGCTACAGAAGGCCCAACTTCAAAAAAAATGGTGGAGATAGCTCAGACTAATGTTGTACAAAGCGAAAGGGTGCTACCCCCACTGATCAACATTTTTACGTATCTTCTGGCGGAGGTGGAGGACCCATGATCACCGTGACTCGGGATGAGTCAAAAGATTGCATTGGGGGACTATTGGAACAAGGTCCCCTAACAACTGTGAATTCTGTATAAATTTTGTATATTTTGGCCTTAATTAGTCTAACAAAGGGGTTTTGGGGTGGGTCAAAGCCGCTAACGCATTATAAATGGGTCAAGGGTAGACCAAGAGTCCGTAAACCATGGTTTGCAGACCATTGGATGCGTAGGCTAAATCATTATAAATATATGAACCTTTTTTGAGTCATAAGTAGGAATGAATAGAGATTAATGAAATGTACAAATTGTTAGATATTTGGTAGTGTTGTTTTGGTTAAGACTCCTGGTGGCTGTGTGCACAGAGATCCTCTATCTTGCTCTATGTGGACCCTATTGGCTATGTGCATAGGTGGTAATTTGGGAATGTAAGAGGATTTTGGGTAATGATATATATGCAGAAGTATTGTTAACATCTGATGTTATCTGATCTATTTTTTATGGTTAATGCAAAATCGAGTTATATGATTGCAAATCTATTTGTAGATGCAAACTAAATGTTTTTATGGTACTTTTGTCTATGATCTGTTAACTAGCTATGATTATACTATTATGTGATTATAGCTGATAGTACACACATGGATGAGAACATGTTAAGTAGATCTAATAAGATGTATTCTAGCTATTTATTGGAACTCTTGCAAACAACCTCTTGTTGTATAGATCTGATAGTTACGGACTGACTTGACTTACCTGGTGTGGAAACTTGGTTCCAACACCCTCCCATACTGCTTCGGGTGAGACTTTGGCCTGCGCAAGTAGGTCACTACCGAAAGGGCTTGTAGTATAGGGGTTTATTGGCAATCCTTAACCTATGAACCTAGGTCAGGACCCCTTGAGCCAACAAATTTCAATGCATACAAAGCTTCTTTGCTGTGATTTTAGAGTCGAGTCCTCAATCTTGACCTTCTCTTCACACACATAAACTTTCTTACGGTTAAATTCTCCTCGCACAAGTGAAACAAGAAATAGCTAATTCTCTAGCTAATATTTGCAAAAACTAGTTAAGTTGTGCTCTGTTACTGACATGATCTGAATATGAGAAAACTAGTTTTTTTTCCCTAGCTCCCTCATTAGTATTAAATAAATTTGTTTAGGATCGTCTCAAATTAGCCAGTTATGTGAGAGTTTATGTGTCAAGTTTTAATGGTATTTATTATAAAATCGTGATTTAATTGGCTGTTAAAAACACATGTACAACAAGTAAATTAAAGGTAAATAGCACACAAAAAACACATTAGACAATAGTTGATAACGAAGTTCACCCCTCCTGGGCTACATCTATATGGACTGGCTTCAACGGCTTGGCCCTCTTTGGATTAATTTTCAATTCTATGATTACATGTATCTAGATTCATCGAATAGCTTTGAAAATTTCTCCATTGGAATCAGAAGACCCAAAAACCTCAAAATAGACTCTTCAAGCTCTACAAATTGTCTTCAAGTGAACTAGTCATGACCCCCTCTCCTGGTGGCCCTCAGCTTCTTTAATCTTCAAAGTGGAAAAATCACTTACAAAAGTGCTCCAACGTCTTTGGAACCTACAACATCTACTCATCACATCCAAATCATCTATGAATGACTCTTTTTTAGCCTTATTTGGTCGAAATATGCCAAAGTTATGGCTTCTTCATTTTCGTGTAGGAAAACTCATCCATTTCTAGAGAAACTCCAGAGTAATTCTGACAAAAATGGAGGTGGCACCAAAAATAGCAAACATGCCAACTTATCTACCAAGTTAAATGTGGATTGATTAATGTTAAGTGGGTGTTAAGTGTGGTTAGGTACTAATTAATGTGCACTTAGTGCTAACCATGCACTCTTATCATAGTCTGAATTATTAATGGATTAACACATTAAAAATGGTTTACAGTTAATCAAACATGTTTAAAATTTTTGAACCTTCTCCATTTTTGTTTGGACTCCTTCATAGTAATGGGGCATGGTTATGTGGTAAGGGTTGGACCTTCGGGGTTGGCCCTTTTTTCCTCCTCCATAAATCAATACACAGGTTAAATATATGATGCACCTATTAAACATTAACAAACATTGTTGTGGTCCATTGGTAATGTTGGCACGTAGCATGGGGGAGATCACTGGGTCGAGCTCGACGTTCACCCAACCATTATATAATAAAAATTGCACCAAAAAAAACATTCAACAGTGCAAATTAACCACATTTTGGCCTTGGTGGGGGGGGGGTGGGGGGGAAATTGGCAAACTTCAGGCTTGCCATGTGTCCTCTTCCCATTGGTTGCTCCCAAATCCAATGGAAACAAAAAAAATCACCCACTCAAACACTAAACACAAATTGGCACTTGGCATAGTGTCATTGGGTGAAATGGAGAAAGATTCCTAGAATATTCCTTCTTGCTAACTAGGCCACCATCTCACATTTCTATCCTTTTCTGCAATTTTTTTAGCTCTTTAGGAAAACAAACAATAGGCTCTATCCTCATCATAGAGACTCCATTTCAGTGAAATGAATTGTGCTAGATTCCTAGAGATAATGCCTATATAGTAGTTTTGGTTTGGAATGATTCCAAGCACTTTGAATTTTTAGCAAACTTTTTCCACCAATCCAGATTGCGATCAGGATAATACATGGATACATTTTGATGACAGAGAATCCCATATACATTTAGTTGGGACTTTGATCTATATATCATTGAGATAGTGAAATTGTTCAATAAAAGCTTAGGCTTGTAGTTGAAACATCCATGAGAGGGAGGATGATTATGGTATCCATATGTGATGGAAACCTCCCTAAGAAGGAGGATGATTATGGTATCTTGTTGTGATTTACATGATTATGTATGTTCTAACATAAAATTTTATTTGATTTCCTATATTAACAGGAATTAACAGCTATTGAGACATGAATATACCATATGTATGTATCATGAGAGTAGCATTGATTGAGGACACTAAGAAAACTCTTGATCTTTGTCTGAGCTCCCAAGTTGAGGAATTGAGATGAAGGGACCTTCGGGTTGAGGGATCTCTGAACAATCGGGTACTTCCCTATATGTTACCCAGGTTTTAGATGTTTCTCCCTTATCTTCATAGGGTCAGAGATGTTTCTCCCTATCTCGTCTATGCAAATTATACCTAAGTTGGAACCGTACCCTGAAGCAAGGCTTGTTGGGAATACCACTCCTCATTTGGATAATTAGCTATGAGTGTACTTGGGTAGTACAACCCAAGTCGATCTTGTTGCAGGTGTTCAACCACATGAATATTTAGGGTCATTGATGGGAATATCAATACGCAATATAATGGGTTGAGATAACCCTATGCAGTTCAGGGTTGAGATTGAGCTCCCCGATGTGATGATAAGATCGAGATGGGCTCCCTTGCATGGATAGATATCCTATTTCTAGCTATGGGATTGTAGAGGTATCTCTCCCCCATGACATTTTGGGTCAAGAGATTCTCCTTGATAGCGTTAGAGGTTGAAATGTACTCACTGACGATATGCTTTCTGATGATGATTGACGATGATATTTCGTGTAGTATCTCGATGAAAAATATTGTGAATGATATCCTGATGGATGAAGGGTAGTAGCCTAACATCCCCTCCAGTGATAAATTATTCTTCTTCTAGATCCAAGAATGTTGAACATATGAGCAGGAACAATCAAGAGATAAGCATGAATAAGCATATGATATACACATTGATGATTTGTAATGATAAAGGTTCACATCATGATGACAACACGATAGATATAGTCAGTGATGATACATGATGATACATGAAGATACCATAATGTCATATTGATCGATGAACATATATTTTAAGGTGGAATTCTCCCTAGTTGAGAGGCTGTGTTAAAATTATGAAACTATGGTCAAAATTCACTTCAGAAAACTCAGATGGTTGAGATTATAATTTCATTAGATTCCTATTTTCGAGAGGACCAAAACCGACCTATAGATCACCTCAATCGGTTAAGAAGAAGTTAAATTATGAATTATTTTATTTATTAATAAAATTGAATGGGTTAGCCTCAACACATATGGATTTAGTCAAAGCCATAATATTCCTTCAAAAAATACATAAATAGAAGCGGCCTCAAGCTCATTATCACATATTCGATCATGAGGTTTTTTTCTTGCACTCTTTGCCTTGGTTCATATTTTTTTTTTGGTTCGCATATGTTCAATGGAAGAAACTCGCACATGGTATGGAAACACAAGCGAGGGGCTCACTCTAAACTATGGATTTTAGGCCATATCCATAGGCACAAAACTTGTGAAATTGGTATGGTGTCATGGGAACATCATGGAAAGGTACCGACCAATATTCTATAGCCGTGGGAAGAGCTTGTCAAGGTTGCGACGAAGTTCCTAAGGCTAGATCAGACTGCTTTGGAGCAGAGGCGCAAATGCATTGTGTGATGCCAATGGCCAAGGGATATTTAGCAAGAGGCACAAAATGTTGAAGTCTTGGCTAAGGGTTTTTCTTATCATATCTGAGTTAGGTCATATTTATTTTATTGCGTAGCGCTTCTAGATATCATTTTCTCAGTCACAGATGTTTTCAATTTTTCTTTGGGAGCATATTGGATTCAGATCAAGGATTTTGTAGTTGATATCACTTGGCTTTAGTAGCATATTGGATTTGGGTTTCTCGATGTTGTATATTTTCATATATGTAGATATGTTCAGTGCATTCCGTTGAAGATCGGGTCCTCAAAGTTGTATCTTCATTTTTCTGAATTTTCGTCTCACTAATAGTTGTGATCGTAGTATTCTCCAGATAGTTACAATACATTACGCACCTCAAAATCATGTTATTTTAATAGAAGTATGTCTAAGGTTATATTATGCATATGTTAGTTGTTTTTGATACACTATGAAAATATGGATCATTGTACTCCTGTTTTTTGAATCATTTCATGACTATCTATGAAGAATAATTTGGTATCATTTTCGCCATAGTGGGGTTTTACCTCAACTCAAACCAATCCTAGTGTCTATATTTGTGCATTATTTTATTCTTATGTTTCTTAATGTTCTACTGCATAGATTATGATGTTATTATTCTTTCTACATAGTTGCATATGTTTATGGTAAGTAATGTAGATTTGAATAATGATATAATGATATAGGGTGAATTTATCATGTTATTGAACAAATGAAACTATTAAAGAAAAGAAAAATGTAGCCCTATGAAAAATTAACATGACACCGATAAGTGATGAGAAACTCATCAAGTCTTTCAAAGGGGATATTGCAAGAGAATTTGAGATGAAAGACATGGGGATCTTTCACTATTTTTTGAAATTGGAAATATGAAAAATAGATGTGCATCCATTTGTATCTCGAGGAAAGTATGCCAATGAGATGGTCAGGAAGTTCCACATGGAGGGAAAAAAAACACATGGAGAATCCTGTAGGAAGAAATTGGTGGAAGGAGGATGTTACTTCAAGCGAGGTAGTCTAGATGCTACTTCAGGTGTAGTCTAGATGCTAGTATCTACAGACAACTTATGGGTTCACTCATGTATTTGGTGAACACATGACCACACATAGGCTATGTGGTTAGAAAAATTAGTAAAGCTATGGTTAAGCCTACCAAGATATTTTTGAACAGAAGAAAGCATGTGTTGAGACACCTCAGAGGTACTCAAAGTTTGAATTATGGTACATATGGACAGATGGAGTGAACCTTCAAGGCTTCTCATGCAGGGGCATTAGACACTAGCCAGCAATGTAGGAGGTTTGTCCACATGTTGTGGCTAGGAGGGTTCGAAGTCCTTGAATTGTAACAGCTCGGTGTCAATACCTTAGCTGACTGTTTTTATTTAGATTAGTTAGGATTGGTAGAAGTCAAATAGTTGGATTCGATCCATCTATCAGTTCAGTTATTTGAATAAGTTGTAATTAGACCTTTGATTTCTAGAACGATCCTCTCAGAGGAACCGAAGAGTCATATATTGATGTATATAATTTGTATTCCCTGGATGCATTGAAGGAGGGAGAGGAAGAGAGAAGAGTTTTTGTAATAAAGTCTCTGTGTTAACAATTGTTTCCAGTTAAATAATTTTTTTGCTCGTTGGCCATTGTATTTTCTTGAACCGTTAATTGTGAAGAAATTGTTTAATTGTGAGACAATTGTACATTGGTTCCATGTGGAATCGTTGAATGTGGTGGTTGTATAAGTCCACGTTTCTCTTTCTATTTCCACGTAATTGTTTGGATAAACCCTGTGAAGAGATCCTGCGTGTAGGCGAGGTCTATTTTATGATAATGGAAACCCCGATATATAAAGAGATAAACCAGGACGAAACCTCGGGTTAGAAAATGGAGTGGATAAAAGAAGAGCGTAAAACGACGTGAATCTTGGTTAATCACTGTAGCGAAACCGCGAGCGGATTTACAAAGGCAGATTGCCCATATCGCACCGCTTTGGGTGAGTAAGCAGTATTTTCCGGTTGGGGAGCGATTCCATAGGTCTGTTGACATGTGGCAAGGTAGAACCACAGAAAACCACTGTTGTTGTGTGCCATCGCACGTTAAAGTTCATATCAGGACGATGAGCGATATGCGTACATGCCATTGATTTGGGAAGGGGCCATCGGACAGTGATCACCTACTATAGATGCGCGGAAGATAACGAGGTACGGTGTGTGTGTTGGATTGACGATCGATATATATAGGTGGGTCCCGGAGCCACGGTTTATTATACTCCATTTATTTAAAAGGCGTAGAGTATTAATATAAAATCTTGAAAGGTATAAACATTGGTTATAAGGCATGGCGCACATAAATAATTTGAATTCTCACGGTTAAACGCATATGAGTGCGGAATAAAATTTCAGGAATTACATTGGGAATTCAAAAGCTGGGAATGTATTTATTTTTCAATTTCTTTGAAATTGATAAATAAATCAAAAAGAAGATTAAAGAGCCACGTGGGGTAAACCAAAGGGAAATGTTGACAGGACCATGTCTGTCGTAGACCATCTCTCCTTAGGGGGCCGACCTTCAGTTTTGTTGCGTCATTTGTGGTATCAGAGCCATTGTTTTTGAGTTGTTTTTGCAGAGAGCTGACATGGAAATCCAAGTTGGTAGTGGTGCTGGTAGAAGGAGATTCATTGCTAATTCAGAGGTGTTGGGGATGTTCCAGAGGGTCGAGGCAAGAATGGATGCCATGGAGTGAAGACAGCCCAGAAATCCGGAAGACATCAGTGAACCTGAAACAGAAAAAGATGAAGAAAATGTTGAAATTCCTCCTGACATGAGACTGCTTAGAACTGTTCTGGGGTCTGCAGTTAAGCCCAGAATTGAAGTGTCGAGTTATGCAGGGGGGCTAAATCCAGAGGAACTGGTGGACCAGATAAATGAAATGAAAAAATGCTTCGATTATGAAGAAATAAGTGAAGATAAAAAGGTCAAGTTTTTGGTGACAAAGCTGAAAGGACATGCTACACTTTGGTGGGATGGAGTGCAGGAAGAAAGGAGGAGAGTTGGTAAGCAGCCTATCAAGAACTAGACCAGAATGATGGCTAAATTAAAAGGCAAATTATTGCCTAGTGATTATTAGTTTACATTGTATAAGCAAATGCAGAACCTGAGACAGAGGTTGCTGACAATAAAAGAGTACATAGAGGAATTCTACAGAGTAAGCATAAGGGCTAGGAAATTCCAAGACACACTAGAGAAGACTGCCAGATATGTGAATGGTCTCAAGATGGAGATCCAAGATGAGATTGGTCTTCTGTCTCCTAAGAAAGTGGAAGAGGCCTACCAGATGGCCTTGAAAGCAGAGGAGAAACTCTTGAGGAAACAGTATGGCAAGAAGAGAGGTAATTTCTGGGGAAAGGGAAGTCAGGGTGGTAGAGGAAAGCCTACGACACCCAAGGATGGAACTAACAATAGCTCACCTCAGAATGCATCTACAGATTATGATGCAAGGGGATGAAGGGGTTATTACAGAGGAAAAGGAAGAGGAGGCAGAGACAGAGGCAGAGGTAGAGAGTTGAGGTGTTATAGATGTTAGCAAGTGGGACATAAGAACTATGAGTGTCTAGATAATGTGGGTGCTGGTCCAAGAAATGCTATTGTTGCCTAGGCTAGAGAAGAGGCAGAAATTGAAGAATAAATTCTTCCAGAGAGGGGAGAGTCCTTGGTGGTTAATAAGGTCCTGTTAAAGCAAGCTAAAGAGGTCACTGAGCCTGCACAAAGGAAGACTTTGTTTAGGAGCATATGCAAAGTCCAAGGGAAATGCTGCCAGCTAGTCATTGATAGTGGCAGCAGAGACAATCTGGTTTCCACTGAGGTAATAGAAAATTTGAATTTGAAGACAAGGGAGCATCCAACTCCCTACAGGGTGTCCTGGATGCATAAAGGGCACCAGCTAGTTGTAAAGGAACAGTGTGAGATAGAGCTACAAATGGGAAAATATAAAGATAAGGTACTGTGTGATGTAATGCCCATGGATGTGTGTCATATACTACTGGGCAGATCTTGGCAGTTTGACAGAGCAGTAGTGCATGATGGAAAGAAGAAAAATTACAAGTTCTTCAAGGATGGGGTACATCATACATTGATACCCATGGAAGAAGGAGAGCCATCCAGCAGAGTGATTGATCTAAAGACCTTGTTGTTGAGCGGGAAGGAATATCTGCAGCAGATAGAAGAAGAAGAGGTAATCTTTGCTTTAGTTTGCAAACCTAAGGTAGTTCTTACTTCTACAAAGATTTCTTATTTGCCAGTAGAAATCCAAGAGATGTTAGACAATTATTGTGACATTGTTGTGGATGATTTACCTGATGAGCTACCACTTGTGAGAAAGATCAACCATCAGATAGATTTTATCCCTGGTTCAAATCTTCCAAATAAGGTAGCCTACAGAATGACTCCCAAGGAAAATGAGGAAATCATGAGACAAGTACAGGAGTTGGTGGACAAGGGGCTAATTAGAGAAAGTTTGAGTCCATGTGCAGTACCAGCAGTATTGAGCCCAAAGAAAGATGGAGGCTGGAGGATGTGTACTGATTCCAGAGAAATTAATAAGATCACAATAAGGTACAGATTCCCTTTGCCCAGAGTTGAGGATTTGATGGATTGTTTGAGTGGTGCTAAATATTTCTTAAAGATAGATTTAAAAAGTGGATACCATCAGATTAGAATAAGAGAGGGTGATGAGTGGAAAACTGCCTTTAAAACAAATGAAGGACTGTATGAATGGATGGTAATGCCTTTTGGGTTTTCAAATGCACCTAGAAATTTTATGAGACTTATGAATGAATTATTGAAAGAATTCATTGGTAAATTTGTGATAGTGTATCTGGATGATATATTAGTTTTCAGTAGAACTAAAGAAGAACATTTAAGGTATCTTAATCATGTCTTGAAGAAACTACACCAAGAGAAATTGTTGATAAATTTGAGGAGATGCTCATTCATGAAGGAAGAGTTGGTGTATTTGGGTTTTTTGGTTTCTGCAGAAGGATTAAAAATGGACCCAGAAAAGGTTAAGGCAATTGTGGATTGGCCTTCAGCTAGGAACGTTTTTGAGGTAAGAAGTTTCCATGGAATTGTCAATTTTTACAGGAAGTTTATAAGAAACTTCAGTAAGATTAATGCACCCATAATTGAGACAATAAAGAAGAGAAAACAACCATTTAAGTGGAGTGCTGAAGCAGAGAGAAACTTTAAAGTTTTGAAGCAAAAGATAACGGAGAACCTGTTTTGATTCTGCCTAATTTTACTAAACCATTTCAAGTAAAGTGTGATGCCATTGGAGAGGCCATTGGAGCTGTGTTGAGTCAGGATGATAGGCCTATGGCATATTTAAGTGAAAAGCTGAATGACACCAGGAGAAAGTATTCCTCTTATGAGAAGGAGTTCTATGCAATTGTTCAGGCATTGAAAAAGTGGAGACATTATTTGATGTCCAGGGACTTTGTATTATATTCTGACAATCATGCTTTGCAGTATATTTTACAATAGCCCAAGTTGAAACATAAGCATGCTAAATGGGTTGAGTATCTCCAAGGTTTTAATTTTGTTTTGAAACATATAAGTGGCCAAGCCAATAAAGTTGTTGATGCTTTGAGTAGGAGGCACATGCTTGTTCAAGAAACTAATTTTGAAGTTGTAGGATTTGATTTTCTCAAAGAATTGTATAAAATAGATCTAGACTTGAAAGAAGCATTTGAGGCATGTAGTAACCCTGTTTTAATAGATAGAAGCCAGTGGCTAGATTATTTCCTACAGGAGGACTTGTTATTCAGAAGAAGCCAACTATGTGTACCAAGATGTTCCATGAGAGAAAATTTGATCAAAGAGAAACATAGTGGTGGACTTGCTGGACACTTTGGTACTGATAAGACTTATGAGCAGCTGAGTCATTTCTATTACTAGCCCAAGATGAGAGCAGAAGTGGACAAGTTTGTGAAGAATTGCAAAATCTGTCAGTATGCTAAAGGAAGGAGCCAAAATGCAGGATTGTACACTCCCTTGCCTATTCCAGATAGGCCTTGGGACATGGTGAGTATGGATTTTGTTCTATGATTTCCCAAGACTCAGAGAGGGAATGATGTAGTCTTTGTTGTAGTGGACAGATTATCCAAAATAGAACATTTTATTCCATGCTATAAAACCAGTGATTCCACCCATGTTGCTAACTTGTTTTTCAAAGAAGTTGTTAGATTGCATGGGTTGCCCAAGAGTACTATTTCAGACAGAGACACCAGATTTGTGGGTCACTTTTGGAGGACATTGTGGAAGAAACTTGGTACCAAACTGATTTTTTGCTCAGCTTACCATCCTCAGACTGATGGACAAACTGAGG
Source organism: Pinus albicaulis (assembly GCA_034641835.2). Classification (NCBI taxonomy): domain Eukaryota; kingdom Viridiplantae; phylum Streptophyta; class Pinopsida; order Pinales; family Pinaceae; genus Pinus; species Pinus albicaulis. The sequence goes on from CM076579.1 coordinate 1,272,080,620, forward strand.
TAGTGAATAGAAGTCTGGGAAACTTGTTGAGAAGTCTTGCAGGAGAGCATCCCAAACAGTGGGACCATATCTTTCCCCAGGCATAATATGCATATAATGACTCACCAAATAGGAGCACAGGGAAGAGTCCATTCCATATTGTTTATGGAATGCACCCCAGAGGAATATTAGAGTTGAGAAATTTGGGAAGGGAAGAACTGAGGAGTGCAGAGGGTGAGGAATTTGCTTCAGAGATCCAGGCCATACATGAACAAGTGAAATAGAAACTACAAGGTAGCAGCATCAAATAAAAAAGCAAAGAAGACATGAGCAGGAGAGAAGTCCATTTTGAAGTTGGAGATCTAGTTTTGGCACACCTGAGAAAAGAGAGATTCCCAAAGAAGCAGTATAATAAACTGAAGTTCAAAAATATTGGGCCATGCAAGATACTTAGAAATTTTTCTGCAAATGCTTATGAGGTTGAATTACCTCCTGATGTTCAAATATCTCCCATTTTTAATGTTTCAGATTTGTACAAGTATGAGGATGATGGTGTAGAAGAAAGATCAGCAAACAAGGGATAGATTGAGTGGAAGGAACAACTACCTCCAGCACAACCATTGCAAGCAGAGAAGATATTGGACCAAGGAGTGTTCAAAAGGACCATAGGACAAGAGTACTTTTAGTACTTAATCAAATGGAAGGACAAGCCAGAGGAAGATGCCACTTGGATGACTAAAGGAATGTTGCAAAAGATAGGCAGATCAATGTAAGAGCTCATGGACAGGAACCCATGAAGAAGATTTCCCTCAGGATTCTGATGCAGGGCCATTAGACACTAGCCAACAATGTAGGAGTTTTGTCCACATGTTGTGGCTAGGAGGGTTCAAAGTCCTTGAATTGCAACAGCTAGGTGTCAATACCTCAGCTGACTGTTTTTATTTAGATTAGTTAGGATTGGTAGAAGTTGAATAGTTGGATTCGATCCATTTGTTAGTTCAGTTATTTGAATAAGTTGTAATTAGACCTTTGATTTCTAGAACGGTCCTCTTAGAGGAACCCAAGAGTCATATATTGATGTATATAAGTTGTATTCCTCGGATGCATTGAAGGAGGGAGAGGAATAAAGAAGAGTTTCTGTAATAAAGTTTTTGTGTTAATAATTGTTTCCAGTTAAACAATTGTTTCCAGTTAAGTTTGTGCTCGTTTTCCATTGTATTTTCTCGAACCATTAATTGTGAAGAAATTTCTTAATTGTGAGACAATTGTACGTTGGTTCCGTGTGGAATCGTTGAATGTGGTGGTTGTATAAGTCCGCATTTCTCTATCTATTTCCCTGTAATTGTTTGGATAAACCCTATGAAGAGATCCCGCATGTATGCGAGGTCTGTTTTATGATAATGGAAACCCTGATATATAAAGAGATAAACTGGGACGGAACCCCGGGTTAGAAAATGGAGCAAATAAAAGAAGAGCGTCAACCGACGTGAATCTTTGTTAATCACTATAGCAAAACCGCGATCGGATTTACAAAGGCAGATTGCCCATATCGCACCGCTTTGGGTGAGTAAGCGATATTTTCTGGTTGGGGAGTGATTCCATAGGTCTGTCGACACATGGCGAGGTAGACCCATGGAAAACCACTATTGTTGCACGCCATCGCGCATTAAAGTTCGTATCAGGACGTCGAGAGATATGTGTACATGCCGTTGATTTGGGAAGGGGCCATCGGACGGTGATCACCTGCTATAGATGCGTGGAGGATAACGAGGTACGATGCATGTGTTGGATTGACCATCGATATATAGGTGGGGCCCAGAGCCACGGTTTATTATAATCCATTTGTTTAAAATGCATAGAGTATTAATATAAAATCTCAAAAGGTATAAACGTTGGTTATAAGTCATGGCGCACATAAATAATTTGAATTCCCATGATTAAACGTGTATGAGTGTGGAATAAAAGTTCAAGAATTACATTGGGAATTCAAAAGTTGGGAATGTATTTATTTGTCAATTTCTTTGAAATTGATAAATAAATCAAAAAGAAGATTAAAGAGCCACGTGGGGTAAAACAAAGGGAAATGTTCACAGGACCACGTCTACCATAGACGATCTCTCCTTAGGGGGCCAACCTTCAGTTTTGTTGCATCAAATTCAGAGATTCATATTAGGCATGGAGTCCATCCAAAAAGAAGAGCACATCAGGGGGAATCTTTAGCATATGATCAGTGGAAGTTTCATGGTACAACAAGAAACATATATAAGTTTCACTCACTTCAGCATAGGAAGAGTATATGGCTGCTAGTCAGGTAGTATGAGAGGGCATCTATATGAGGAAGATACTTTTTGGTTTTTTTGGTCGATAGATGGATACGAGGGTGATTTATTTTGATAAGTGGAGTTGCATCAAACTCTTGGTTAATCCATTTTTTCATGACAAGTCCAAGCATGTTGATAAATGATATCCCCCTCTCATATATTGTGTTCCGAGGAGAATTATGTCATTAGAGTACATTCCCACGGAGGAGAGGGATGCATACACCTTCACGAAGGCACAATCCAGAAGAAAATTCAAGCTCCACAGAGGCAGGATCGACATAGAATACAATCACTTTCTGTTGAGACAGAGTGTTGAAATTAGAAACAAGAATGACACACCAAGGGTGCTTCTAATTTCCCTTAATTAAATTATAAGTAAATTTTAATTCCATATCACATGACAACTTGTAAGTGTTAAATCTGTGAAGAAGACATACTTATCTTAGTCAATTCAAGATGAGGGGTCAAACTAGAGGCATGTAGAGTTCACCCTAAACTTTAGGGGGTCGAGATATAATTAATTTTGACTCGTAATTAGTTAACTCAATTACTTGAGTTAACATAAATTTAACTATTTCTAACTAAGAGATGATCTATTGATAGGGCTAGTGAATTAAATATGATTTAATTCACATGTAGTGATAAATAATATAACTAATAATTCACTATAAATAGTTGTTTCATGTCAGTTATAAGGAAGGCCCATTTAAGATTGGTGTTAAAGGGAAGAGAAATACCAGTTGTATAATTAGAAAAATGTATAGGTCATGCATGAGCTCATCAAGATGCCTTGGATGTACTACACAATATATTGATGGGAATTGCCTAACTTTTAGGAGCTCAGTTATCCCATGAATGCATGAGAAAGGCTGGTCAAGAAAATGCAAGGAAGTGGTTAAATATTTGACCAAACTTTCTTAGATCAAAGTAAGATAGTCAGCAGAGTGCAAAGATTTCTCAGGAATTGAAATAAAATTGTATTTTTTCATGTTCTTGAATATATGCAATATACAGATAACATGGTTTTTAGCTGAGGATTTCCCTCAATAAATATTTAGGTTGTGCGATTGATATTCTTTCTCTTCCTTGTTTATGTGATTGTGCAATTTGTAGAATTGATTCACTAATTTGTTTTAGTACATTACAAGATGAGTTGAATCTATTTAGATATTTCTACATTCATTTCTCTTGAGCCTAAACACTGCTAGCATAGTGAGTTTGGTGAGTCAAAATTAGTTATATCAATGGAATAACAGTGGAATGGGTGGATTTAAGTCAATTATATATGAATATCATGTATCCAAATTATCTTCATTATTTAATATCAGTATATCTAATGGATTTAAATTGATTATATTGATATAAAATGAACTAATATCACAAATCAATCTCTACCAGTCAATGTCTTTAAATGAATGATGAGAAAAAGTACAATTTACAATAGAAACATTAGTTAATGCCAATGAATGAGATAGAATTATAATATAATATCCCTATAATATGAAAAGGTAACCATCAAATAGATCTGATATCAATTTGAAATTATTCAGTAAATTGTGTTAAGGTTTGTGCTATGTGCTATTTATGCCATGAGAAGGACGGATTAGGTGGCAATAGGCTATTCATTAAGACATATTGATTAATCATTTTTTATGGGTTTGTTGTTGTTAGTTCAATCTAAGAGTCTTACTAATACACATTTAATTTCTATGCGACTTTGAACTCACGCGACAGAACAATGGAAAACATTAGAGAGTCCACATTCTATCTATTTACCTCTAAGAACAATGACGACATTACATGTCCATCATTTGTCTGGTTGTTTAATTGGAGGCTCAAACTCCCCAAGAAAATTTAGAATATCAATATTCACAGGTATTTATATAATATTTTATGCGAGTATACATCTAAATATTTTAAATGTGTTCTTTTTAAAATACCTATGGTTTGGAATCTGTAAAGTTCTTGTCAAATCCAATGTGTTTTGACTACCCCGTCAAATTATCCTGTGATAACAAGCCAATTGTATGTAGTAACTCCATGAGGAATTTCATGCCTATGAGAAAAATGTATCAATGAAATATAAAACAAAGGCGTGCAAATATAGAAACCTTTACCATGATAAGTGAATGCCCTATCTATTCATCAAAATTTTGACTTTTCTTGATGCTCAATGAACATCTTTTTTTCATCCCATGTTTGCAAATTGTCTATGCTAGTGAGTTTGAATTTTGTAAACCACATTAAATGTAACACTAAAAACCTAATTTCGTGAAGCCTAATTTGGTTTGTCATAATTAAAAAGAGGAGGGTGACTAATTTTCTAAAGGGTTTCCCTAGTACACGAGGTCCTCCTATTTTGGTATAGAGTTCTTTAGATAGTCGATTATAGTAACCCTATTATTCTTATAATGATATGAATGATCTAAAGACATTGTAGTTCAAAAAACCCATTAGATAGATAGATATTCTACCTAGAAGGATATTTAATTCTTGTTGTCACCTTGAATATTTCATATGGGTAACATTACATTAGGGTACTTTCATTTTTTATGTTTCAATGGTGAAAATGGTTTATTATCATATATAGATAGTATATTATCTCATCAGTAGTTTTATTGGTTGGTAGATGGGTCTAATATCTTCTTGTTTTATTCTTTAATTCTCTAATTGGTTTTTGCCTTGCTCACCATGGTTACCTTGTACTTTATATCCCACTAGTTCTTTGTACCTTTTGACAACTTACCATATCTCCTTTCATTTTCATACGGCTGGTGAAATTGTGAAAAGATTCTTTCTTTCAAAAAATTAAATGGAAATCAGTTGAATTATGGTAATAACATTTTTGAATTAATGGAGAGGAGAATGTTAGAGAGAGAGAGAGAGAGAGAGAGAGAGATTAGGATATCCATGAATTAGAAGGTGTTGAATTTGTAATTTTTCCTTTGACTATGAAGTGTTTTTGTTCTCTTATTTCCAAGAATGTATAAATACTCTTGCATTAGCATTGTTCCTTGAACTAACTTAATTTGATTTTTTTTTTCTTTTTTTTATTCATTAATATAGTTTCTTTTGTCCACTGTGTCTTGAATAGACAGTCATCGAGTGCCTTGTTAAGGCACTCCTTGACGTGAAGTGACCAATTCAATTCCCTACCCCGATCCATGTGATGTATTTGAACATGATGATGAAGATATAGTCCTACCCAAATTACAATATATATGTGTGTGTGTGTGTGTGTGTGTGTATTAATTTTTTATTTTTTTTCTTCTCAAATTTTTTTTTTTTTTTTTTTTTTTTTTTTTTAACTTCAAAATTAAAAGCCACTTGATATGGGAAACCACATTTTATCCTAAAGAAAACAATAATTTTTTTGAGAAAAAAATACTTAGTATAAAGTGTCAGTTAACCTAAATATAAAAAATACATGTAGTTATACCTTTGATATATGTGACACTATACACTCAACCCAATATCGATATGACAAATGGAGCAAAATTTCATAATGTTAGGTCAAAGTTAAAATATTTTTCCAGCATTTGTGTCGGCTAACAATTAATTGTATCTACTAGTTTCCTAGAGCACTTTTTCTAATAATATCTTGAATATACATGACTAACCATCCATTGTATCTACTATTTTCGTGGGGGTACGTTTTCTCATACATGGTTCAACAACCATCTCGAATTTTGAGATCTCATATACACCTTTCTTATACATTATTCATTAACTGTCTCACATTCCTCCCTAACGCTAGTATACAAGTACACTTCCTACCCTTTTTCCTATTCAAGTAAATAATTGCACAACTTGATTCTCCATGTTTTCTATGCATGGGATGGATGAAATAAAGTGCTCACATGCAAAAAAATGTATGCCTAAGTAACAAGTCTTATAACAATGTTAGGGAACACGTCCTCCCTATGGTAGGATTTAGAACGTGGAAAAAATACTTGAAGGTGTTTATGCATTGATGTAACTCTTCGTAACAATTTGGATCCTTCACAAGGCCTCATCACCATCCACTTTACTTAAGTTATCTCATTCATGTAGCTATGCAAACTTTCTCTCATTATATATGGATCTCTTACAAATCCATAATTTTCACACACTCCTTACGACTTAGCAATCATTTATTGTTATACTCCTACATTGACCCAACCTTCCTATTGTTGGTTGAATATGCTTAGTGTAGCCTGGATATAGTACACCATCTCTCCTTGGTCCATATAAACAATAGACCATTTGTTGCTTAGATTGTTTTCCCCTAATATGTGGTGCCACTATTGTAAAAATAGATATAAATAAAATCATAATAGAAAGTCATAAATACGACAACACATGAACACAATAAATTATATTCTAAATTCTCCATGGAAAATGAATTCCTAATAATATATTTATTGTTTAACAAATTCTTCCCCAACGGTCACTTGTCAGAACCTAACCACTAATTAATGCATTATAAATCACAATATCATTTGGACATTTTTATAATGGTATAATGCATTAATTAGTGGTTAGGTTCTGACAAGTGACCGTTGCATCTAAGCAGTATTTATATTTTCAACTATTCAAATCAACACAATTAACATAGTCCCGATGATGAACTACACTGGGTAGTTCGAAACGGGTCGGCCCTCCAAATGATATTGTGATTTATAATGCATTAACTAGTGGTTAGGTTTTGACAAGTGACGGTTGCATCTCAGCAGTGTTTATATTTTCAACTATTCAAATGGCCACAATTAACATAGTCCTGATGATGAACTACATTGGGTAGTTCGAAACGCGTCGGCCCTCCAAATGATATTGTGGTTTTTCCAGAAGAGTTTGTTAAACAATTATGGATCACAGAAGTTTACAATCGGAAAAAATATTTATTATTTTTTCTTACAATTGAGTCATCTTGCACTTGAGTCATCTTGCACTTAGATAAGCTACATTACATGAATATAACATAGGAAAAAAAGGGTTAGCCAATAATCATGTCAAGTTGAGTCTAGTGCCAAGTCAAGTTTACTGTCAAGGTTAATTTACCTTAACTAACCTAACAATTTGATTCTCACGAATTCATTTTTTAACTTCCAACTATTAAACATATATTAAAATCCTAATAACAAAATTCCATGAAAATAAACAAATGTATTACTTGCAACTAAATTTTTCTTATTTCATTAATATTTTAACTAAAACAAACTATATAAACTTATACAGTTACCCAAAACGTTTTTATAAATAGTTAAAATAAATTGATCTCATCTCCAATTAAAAAATATAATCTCATCATCCAAGAAATTCAAATCTCATTAATAAAAAAAATATTATCTATTAAAAATTCTTCGATATATATAATCATAATAATGTATACACAAAAATGTATTAATCTTATTTTAAATAAAAATTCTGCATATTAAAATCCTCATAATTTCATTGTATCAAAAAGTAACATTTCATTAAACTCAACATCACATTTAAGAAACAGTAACTATTAACATACTCGCGAATATATATATATATATATATATATATATCCCCCTTAACGTCAACATCCAACTACAAAGAAAAATATACAGCATAAAAATACTTCCAATGAAAAGAACGAAAAAATGGTGTATTATGATTCTTCCACAGAGAAAAATGTATATTATAAAAATACGTGCAAAGAAAAGAACATACATTAGAGATGATTAAAAAACCAAAATATTAAAATCACTTTAATCTCATTATCCCGGAAAAATACCAAAGTTGTTATGCTCATACACTTGCTGCTCGATGGCAATCGCTGCTGGAAGGAATTAAGGAATCTGAGTAACGCTGTGAGAGATCATCTTCATCACGAAGTCGTCAGCCCGCTGGAAGGGAAAAAAATTGCAGAGAAAGAGAGGAGGCTGTTGAGGGTCGTGCAAGAGAATTCTTTGATAAAAAGGTTGTGCCAGATACCCCATGTCTGCATTTCCCACAAAGACTTATTACAGACTTGTATGGACTGCGAGGGCGAGGACGATGCCAAGGAAGTTGTCAAGTTGAAGCAGGGAAGATTCTAATAATTTGTGATCGCGTGTACCTACGGCCCGACTAGGTACCGGATTTGATACTCGAATCTTTAAACCTTCTGTTGTTCTACGATTTCTTGATTTGGTTACGGTTTCTGGATTTCTTGATTTTGTTAGGGGTTCTAAATTTCTTGTTCTTCATTTAAATTATTTTTCACTTCCTTTTTGCAGGTAACAAGGGCCTTTGAGAGGGTCATCGATCGCCGTAGCGAGGAGCTGGAAGAGATGGAAAACAAAAGGACGAAGTAGATCTCGAGGTCGAGAAATTAGTTCACAAAGAGCTATGGCGTGGGTTTGGGTTTTCAGGTCTTCAAACGGCCGCTTTAATGCGGTTCAGCTTCCGGAATCTCTCCTGATGGAACTCATGTGCTTCTACATTACCTCCATTTATTTCCTAACTGGCTATGCATTTTTCCTTCGAACATCGAGAGATCCCACATTCCAGGGCCTCTTCCACGCTAGCTTTAAAACCTATTACATCAATAGAAACAAAACTATTACAACAATAGAAGTGTTTTTCCTTGTTAAATTTTGTATACTTCATGTTTTTATACAGCTAAAAATCAACATTATATTTATATTTATTTAAATATATATTTCGTTTATTAAATCTTTTTATTTTTAAAATTTTATCATTAATATATTATAACAGAACCATTATACTTATATATGGATGGTTTATTTCAGATGTTTTAACTCTAATATCAATTATTAATATATTATTTTGATAAATAATGAATTTAAATATTTATTTGTTTATTGAGATATAATTAAATTTAAAGCATATTAGTATGTGAACTCTTTTGGTTTTTTTTGAAGTTTGGAACTAAACTTAGACTTATTTGGAGTACCATAAATGAGCTATTATTATTATTATTATTATTATTTAAAAGTAACAAATTTTATTATAAATGATTTAGAATAATGTTAATGAATGAAATTATCAGTTGATTCTAGATTCTACTTATAAGTGGCTACTTAACTTATTTTCATTTAAAAAATAAATATATGATTTAAAATATTTTAATAATGATGATGATGATTAACGCCCAGTAAGACCAATGTGGTCTATTAGGCCTTAAGAGCAAGAATTTAATAGTAATTCTTTTATAATCTTAATTTTTTTCTAAAAAATAAGGGAAAGAAGCACACCAAGATCACTAACTTAACAAGTCAAGAAGATTATAAGAGTGACAAAATCTGGGAAAATAAGAGTGGATGTGAGGAAGGGTTGAAAAATCTAAAAGAAAGTGCTTTTCATCATCCACCCTCTTAGTATTTCAAAGCTAAAAAATCCGACCGTCCGAGGGATTCTTGGGAGTAGACCACTGCCGAGTTTCACTTCAAAGCTCATGATAATTAGTTCTAATCTTAGTGAATTTCATCTTTTTCTTGGAGTAGGTCAAAATAGAAAGATAATTCTGGTTCTTCAGGGTGGGGTTGATCACCTCCTTATAATATCTTAGCTTCATTTTACCTTCTAACTCCTTATTATCTCATAGCTTCTCCTTAAATTTGGAAGTGATAATATATTTGACACTATGCTTGTTTCCGAGGAATATCTTCTCATTTATCCCCCAAAGGTGGAGCCAAGATTGGGCATCCTTGTGCCACCCACGCTTGAGGTGAAGGTGGGGGTTTTTACCAAAGTTAGAAGCAATTTTAGGAAGCATCTCGTATTCCATGTTGTAAAGATTATTCTTACACATTAGATACTTAAACATAACCTTGCTTTTAATTGGGGAGAGACCAACTTCAATCAGAAAAATATGATAGGGTGTATTCCCCTTGATCTTGAGATTGAAGGTTATTAATTTCTTCTGAATCATCTCAATATTTATCGACAACCCTCTGGATATACTACAACCCCAAACTTCACAACTGTATAGGACAACAGGGCTGAGGAGGTTATCAAAGAGGAACCTTTTTTTACTTCGAATACTAATATCAATAGCCTTGCAATTGTTTTCAAGCTCATAATAAGCTTTCTAGCTTCCAATATTCATTTTCTCAATGCTGTAATTCCACTTGAGCTGATAAGGAATGCCAATACCCAAGTTTTTATAATAAGAGACATGATCCAAGTAATTGTTATCATAGACGTAATTTCCATGGGTGATATTTTTGGATTTATTATCATGATTTTAGTATTGTCAGTATTAACCGTCATACCCATATTGGAGCAATATTCCTAAAGTGTCTTAAGCTTCTTGTAGAGGTTTTCATGGCTTCTAGCAAAAAGAATGATATCTTCAGCATAGAGGATAAGAGTAATGATAATACCAACAAGCTCGGTCACCTTGCACCCTGTGATTTCCAAACACTCCTCTAGCTTATCAATGTAAATAACAAAAAGGGTGGGGGAATGGGGACACCCTTACTTAGTCTTGATATTGCATATACTATCTTTAGACCATCCTTAATTGGTCTTAAGCTTGGAAAGAACCGTCTCATAGAGGAGAATTGCAATAATATTCAACTCAGGAGAAATCATTATCTCATCAAGTCCTTTCCAAAGCTTATCTCGAGGAATAATGTCAAAGGATTCTCCAAGGTCCACAGAGCAACAAAAGAGATCAAATTCACTATTGCAACACTCCTCAATAGTAATCTTGTGAGTGACAAATGGCCGATAGTCAAGTGGTATCTCCTAAAACCAACTTTCCCTTTAGCTCTTTTACCATGGCTTTCAACCCAATGGCTAATCTTATTATCCAAAATGCAACCATAAAGCTTTGCTAAGACGTGGCTGTTCATAATGATCATGTAGTTAAAGGGAACAATTTTGTTCCCATTTTTAAAGATAGGGACAATAAGACTTTGCGTCCAATGCTTAGGGAAGCGCCATGCTTTACACCCAAATTGGGAAGCTGTGGAGATGAGGAATGAGGATAGATCATCCCAGCTTTGAGATCTTAGCTTGGTATCCTTCAATGTCTTTATATTTCCTACTAGCGAGCTTATTACTCCCACACTTAACATCCTCAAGAGAAAATATATCTTCCTTAGTAGGAGCGCTCATGATTTTTTCCATGGTTTTCGGGAAGTCATACAACTTTTTAGGATAGATGTCCCACTTTTTTATATTTTCCACAAGCACATTTAAAACTGGAAGAAAGAAAATATATTCATCAAACTGAGTAGCTCATAGCTGAGAAAGCTCTACGTGGAGAGTGTATCATGGAGAATACTCTACACATTGATCATTAATCATCAATAATATATAGGGTGTCTCATGCAGAATTCTCTACAGATTAATCATTAGTCATCAATAATATATAGGTTTACATGAGAATAGGAGATTTATAACTAACTCCTAGAATGTAGGAACTTTTTCCTAACCTAGGACACACCCACAACTAACTAACAAACTCTCTCCAATAATATATATTCTCCGTTAATTCCAACACATTCTGTCAAAACTTCATGGCTCAAATTTAGAAAGGCGCAGAAGATGAATAATAATCACTAAAGAGATATATTTACATTTTAACCTATTATGAAAGTAACAAGAATTATAAATAATTACGATATTTTTTTATATTTCCAAAAAAAATTAATTAATAAATTTTAAGATTTACACAATCACTATAAGACACCTCTCAAGAACTATGAAATACTACACACAAACTTTTAAGCCAAAAAAATACCAATTTTTTTTTTTTAATTTAACTAAAAATACCTTAATGATTTATAAAGTTAAACATTATAAGTTGTCATGGTCAATCCTAAACTAATAATGGGCAACAAACAATTAATTGCTAGAGGAATTTCATGGGTGATAGGAGACCTGTCAAGAAATTTGAAATAAGACACACAAACTTTTAATTCAATCAAATGCTAATAATTTTTTTTTATTAAAATAAAAATATTTTGTTGATTTACAAAGTTAAATATTAAAATTTTTCAAGGTCAATGGTAAAATAATACTGGTCAAGGAAAATCTATTGCTAGAGAAATTTCATGGGTGAAATGAGACACCTATCAACAAATTTTTAAGTTAATCAAATGCTACTGTTTTTTAATTAAAATAAAATACTTTAATGTTTTAAAAAATTAAACATTAGAAGTTTTCATGGTCAATGCTAAACTAACAGTCATCAATAGGAAAATAGATTGGTAGAGTCCAACCTTGGTAGAGACTAATAAGAAATGCCTTATTATTTGTCTCTATATCTTTGGTGTTAAAATATTTTACTCGACATGCATATTGAATATTTGATTTGTATCACACGTTGAATGCAACACCCAGATTAATTTTCTAAACTATTTTTAATTTATGCATTTATTTTTTAAGTAAAATACGACTAACGAGTAAGTTAATCCAGTAATGAACATCATTTATTTTCTTTTTGAATAGAGAATTATTTACGGTGTGGTTTCCATAAAACTAACAGTAAATATTTCCAAGATTCCAAAATAGTTAGATAAAAGAAGTTAAAGAAAAATACCTTCTCCTTTGAGGATTAAAAGAAAATCCCAGTGAGGAAAAGGGGTTATGTGGAATGTGAGGGAAGCCAAAAGGCTTGAAGGTGAGAGTAATTGAGAGTTGCTTGGAGCTAGTGGAATTCTGCAACCTGACACCGTAGAAAAGATTGGACATAATTCTTGAGGTCTACTCTAGTAACACTGCTAACTAAATCCTACTCTGATAAGGAGCACGGGTGGAGCTGAGGACATAATTTCCTCTCTCAAAATTTCCTACTCTGATAAGGAGCACTGGTGGAGTTGAGGACGTAATTTCCTCTCTCAAGGTTGAGAGGCTACCATCAGCCTGCAAATGTGAGATAAGTATCTTAACCCAGTGTTAAAAAGAACAGAAGAGGCTCAACATGTTTTTTGTTAAATAATTGTGTATCTCTGCAACTGTGGAATTATTAACGCTAGTTTAGTATTTGTATATTTTTCTTTCACAAAGTGGAAAAATTGATTGAATATGGCAGAGTAAGGTTTCTTTAATTAATTATTGTGTGATAGCATATTTTTTTATAGAATACCTTGAGTGGGTTATTTTATGGAAAAGGGATAACAGTGTGTGTATAGAAATTCTATGAAATTATACAAAGTTGTTATGATATAAAGAATATTGCAGGTTGAAAATCTATAGGAAACTATGAATTAACTAAGAAAATATAGAACTGAAGAATGGAAAGGACGGTTAGTCCATTCGAGGAGAAAACCCCAAATTGAACAACTTGTCTTCACAGCTATAGTTAAGTCTATAGTCCGACTATGGGTCAAATAATGATAACCTAGTTTAAATGATGCTCCAGACATGAGTAAAATTCCAATAACTGAAGAAATATTAACATTAATAAGAGAGGAATAGATTATGAAAGGGATTACTATTATACTGGTTATAAATAAAAGACATGTATAAACAATAATAAAAATTGAATATGATTCTAAGGTATTTAGCTAACAATATATATTAATGTAAATACTAGACCCTTTTAAGGGAAAACATATAGAACATAAAAAAGAAAACTACAGAAAGGAAATAATTGTATTTGCAACACTCTTTAAAATGAATGTAAACAGAACTACTAAAATGACAAGGGAACAGGTGAGCATGCAAGTGCATGTTCTGTCCGAATAATTAACAACAATAGAAAAACCATCTCATATATTGTTACACCATTTTTTGGTCATCTAACCTATTTTTATTAGATGGACCCAAGTACATCATGTAAGACCAATTTTACCCTAAGTAAAATTACTTTCACTATGAAAATAACTTAGTAAACCAACCTTATTAAGTTGTTTATGGTCTAAATAGGAAACCCCATGAGGAAATATTAAATAAATATACATTTGTTTGATTTTCCTCAAGGAATAATTAGTTAAACAACAGTTTAATTAACATTCCTGGTTACATTTAACCCAAAACAAGGAAATTAATTAGATAAATCATTATTTATCTTATTATTTTCTAAGAATGATTATTTAAACCTTATTTAAATAATATTCTTTGTTAAATATGACTAAATCACCCTTAAATAATTAAATAAATCATTATTTATTTGATTATTACTCAACCACATCCTTAAAATGATAAATAAATCATTTATTTATTTATTATTTACAAATAAATGGATTTGACACAAGTCAAATTCCTTTTCCCTCCAACAAATATAATAAAATATTCCATAAAAGTTGGATCTTGATTCGGTTAATAATATTTTAACTATACACCAATATCTAGACTAACTCAATATTTTGTTATAAATAGAAAGGTTTTCCCATTCATTTACCACCTTTTCTTGCGTAAAGATCACTCTGGATCTATACTTTTGGTTTGACTATTGATCCACCATCATAGTCATATTTTTCTACTATTTTTGTCTGGGTTTTCTGCACCAGCAAGAGAGAGGAATTCTAGATTTGAAGTGCTAAGGACATATAAGAATCCATCCCATTGAGGAGAACAAGGAACACCCTCTTGTGTTTTCCTCCTAGGTACCATTAATACAAAATGCATTCGATATATTCTTGTCTTGTCTATTGGATGCATGGAGTAAATCTTGTTTTTTCTATTGTTTAATGTCTTCTAATGCATAGATCTAGATTTTTGTAGAATTTATCTTGATCACCTAAATGTAGATCTGAGGATATTAGCAGCCATTTCTGTTGTTAGAGCTATTTGTTATGCACATCTAAAGTGGTCTTTTTTCATACGCTTGGAATTAAGATTCATACTAACAACTGGCGACTACACACATGCTTACGATTACGACCTTTATTGTTTTTCATATTCTTACATATCTAGCTGCTTCAAACCCTAGGATTTCTCTTTATCCCCTTGTTTTTTTCTTTCCTGGATGTTGTTATTAACCTATAAAACCCTAAAACGATAAAAATTCTAACTTCTGTGTGTTTTTGGACCTATTGCGAAAGTGACAGACATCAGCCACAGCTGAGATGGAAAATTTTTCTGAAACCTGCCGCCGAGAGTGCCAGAAGTGTAGGTCACACTTTTTGGCCCAAAACCTACAACCTGGACCTTCAGGGCACACTTTTCAGCCCAAAAACTGCGACCTCTACTGAAAACAGGTTAGAAACTACGACCTGGACTTTCTGTAGGGATTTTTCTGAAAGCTTTACGGGTTTGTCTAAGACTCTGTTCAGGGTTGTCTGACCTCCGTCTCCGCCTGTTTTTGACCTATACTTGTTTTTTTTCACTCAACTAAGTGGCAACCTAGCCCCCTAGGGCTTTAGTACCCTCCACTTTTTGTGGAAGAGCTTTTGCTGTTGCAGGGTGTCTAAAATTTCAGAGTCTTCAGCCATTTTTTCAGATCTGATACCTCACCTTCAGATCCGCTTCAGATCAGATTGTTATCCATCCAAATCAGCTCATCTAGCTTTGTTTTGGTTTTCCTCTAGGGTTCACTCTATTTCCCTTCAGGAGATAGCCTTTCGCCACCTTTTTTTCAACAAATTTTCCTTTGATTTATTGCTATTTTCTGCACCACTTTCTAGCAGATTTTGCCTTTTAGATCCCTCTCCCTCTTGACCTTATATATATTAGATTTTTTAGTGTGTTTTGATTCATTTTTTACTCACCTATAGACTAGTTGTTGAGAGACCCGCCTCCTTGGGTTTAGATCATTGAATTATTAGCTGCTTATTTTCTATTTTTGTAGGCCTATATATTGTCATTTGCAGGTTTATTTACAGCTATACAACACACTTTTCCTTTTTCTCTACAGACGTCTGGGTTTAAAAATTAAAATTTACACACATTTACACACACACCATAAGAGAAAAAGGGCTTGGTTAACACTGCCAATCAAAGACTCTAAAACATTGAAATCAATTGATCCTGCACCTCTCTGCCCTTGTTTCGACATTGTAATTAGTTGATCCTGCACCTCCCTGCCCTTGTCGGCCTCTTTTTCCTTTGTGACGTGTTTGTGTCGACACCATTGTGCCACCAAGGTATTTACCTCAGAGACTTCTTGGCCTTCATCGTCAATTTCTGGTAGGAAGACTTACTCCTCTGCATAGGTTTAGAATTAGTCCTCCATCGCATCCGCACATCGACTCTTCTTCTGGTTCTTTGAGTTATCCTTCTCGTTCTGCCTTCGGTTTTCCCCTTGACACCTTCATTCTGTTTGGTGCAGAACCTAATGCTGGTGGTAACCTCGGCCCTCTCACCGGGAATACCACTAGTGGGACTGGAACAGACACTACCCTCGCTGCGCCCTTTCTCCCCTTCATGGCAGGCCTCAACCTCCCCAATTTTGACAGTTGATAAATTACCCTATACACCAGGATGCTAGTTGGCCTACTATGCCAAAAAAGCTCCCTTCAGACATCCCAATGTTTGAAGGCCTTGCTGAAGAAGATCCTTCAAATCATATTCGATCTTTCCATATGTGGTGTTCGTCTAACTCCATTACAGACGACTCTGTCTGTCTTCGGTTGTTCCAATGAATGCTTACAGGTGAAGCTTCTAAGTGGTATGTTGATCAGGGCCCTTCCTCTCATACCACCTTTGCGAGTCTTGCCTGAGCTTTTTTTTCTTATTTCCAGCTTCCCCTTCATTATGACACTGGTACCGAACTCTTAACCTCTTTCCATCAATCGTATGTGACCTGCCTATCTAACCACGTTTAGGAATGGCAGAGAAGAAAGAGCCTATGTCGGGCCCCTACCTTCAAAGACCATGTCTACATGGACTAGTTCCTTAGGTCTCTCTTTCCACCTATAGGAAAATATGTCGCATCGCACTTTTCTCAAACTGAAGAAGACGCTCTCTAAAATTCCGTTAAAATATAATCTGATCTACGCTCAGTCGGGTTATTTTTATACTGTTCTACCTAATCTTCCTAGACCTAGTGGTGCCAATGCACTGAGCGCATCTCACACCACCAATGGCATTTTTGGAGATCTCTTTAATCTATACACTCAACCTCCCATGGGCTATGGTTTTCCTGAGGGAGGGGCCAGCACCTCCGGCACTTTTCCCCCCTCCGGCACTTTTCCCCCTCCTAGTAGCACGTTGATCAGGAGTTCAAGTCTGAGCTATGGAAAAAGCACAGAATTTAGAGTGTTCAAAATCACTTGCAACCTAAACGACCAGATAGGCCTCAAAAATATGATCCTAGTGCCGAAAATGGCATTCAAATCCGACATCATATGTGAAAGTTATGCAAGTTTGAAGTTTTCAGTAAACTCCAAAATCTAAGTTCAACCAAAGTTGAATTTGACTTTGGAATTATTAAAAAAGAATATTCTAAGGAATATTCCATCTCGGCCAATCACATTTTGAAAAGTGGCATATCTTTATTCTTTGGTGGATTGAATTTTTGTGTTGTGGCCAATCAGAGGCTACCACGTGGCAGGCCTAGAGGCTGCCACATGGCCCCAGGCCTATGGAAATTTTCGAATGGAAAAATTATTGGTCTCGGCAGGAATTGAACTGGTGACCTGCCGCATAATAGCCCACAAGCCCGACCAGGCAGGCTACACATTACTTCTTAACTTCTATTGGGTTGAATTTCTATTTAATGTTTGAATTTTAATATGGCAGAAAAGTTAAAGGGGCTAGCCCCTTTGGACTAGCCTCGTTCCATATAACCCTACCGTGGTAACCATAGCCTAAAGGCCCTAACTCCCAAACTTATTTTCATGGGTTTTAACTTTAACCACCGACCATTGTTAAAAGGGTCACATGGCATTAAAACAAAACGTGTGGTTTATTAACATTTGTTAAACCCCAACATTTAACTTACTACGTGGAATCCGTGACATGTGCTCGTGTTATCCAAAAAAAATAAATTCCATGGTTAGGAGGTCAGTGGTTGATTTGGCGTGCCACCAATTTTGACGGACAGAGCCAATTTTAGTGCTGCTAACTGAAGTTGCTCCACTTTTAGTGTAGGTTTTTGGGGATAATTAGGCAGAAGTTTGTTTTGGTCATAAATTCTCCAATATTGGACCAAATTGGACGAAATTTTGGTCAATTTTGGGTATTTTGATGATTATAGAGCCATTGAGATAGGTTTTAGAGCCATTAGAGTTGATTTTCAACCACTTTTGCTTCAGGGAAGCTCGGAGAGCCATCAGGGCCAAGAGAGAGTTGGAGCTATTTTGGGCTATGCTTAACCATTTGAGGTGAAACAAAAACAAATTTTGACTATTCTCAGCATTATAGAATGTTTGGGACAGGTTCCAGAGGTAGTAGAGGTGTTCTAAAACTATTTTTGCTTTAAGGAATCTTGGAGAGCTGTATTGAGTTGTACCTCACTGTTTGAGGTGAACCAAAAACCATTTTCACTTATTTTCCAGCTTCTGAACCTAATGGAAGAGGTTTTAGAACTGTTTGAAGACTCTCAAAGCCTGAAAAGCTTCAGGGAATCTTGGAAAGAGATTGGAGCCATTGGGAAAATGGAGTTATTTGGAGTTGTACCTCACTGTTTAAGGTGATCCAAAAACCATTTTCAACTATTTTAGACCATATGAACCTAATGGAAGAGGTTTCAGAACTATTTGAGGACTCATACAGCCCAAAAATCTTCAGAAGAGTCCAAAGAGCCATCATGGCCTTGTTGAAGAAGGCCCTGTAATTGGTAATTTTTCACTTTTTAGTGAATATCGAAAGGCATTTTTAGCATTTTCATGTCTTCTGAATCTATATTTACATTCATATTTGCATATTGACACACCTTTAAACTTGCATGGAATTTTAGAACATTTTTAATACAAGAGGACAAGCTCATTTTGGGAGGCTTGGTCCAGCAGACGCAGCCCAGGAGGGGTGAACTGCTCACCAAAAATCTGTGTCATATTATGCTGAAGTTTATCTGATGTGTTTTGCTGTTATGATATGTTAAAAAAAAAACTTAAAAGACATACCCTCACACATAAACTCATAAACAGTTACCAAAAACACTTTGTTTAATCAACAAGACATGGAGAATTTTGCACACATTTAATTAAATGTAAATGGATACCTTGCATAAATTTTCATGTACTTCCATTTTCAGATTAGTTGGTATCAGAGCATTGTTTGAGCATTTTTTTTTGTGCAAAAGTTTTTAAAACTGTGTAAAATATTGAGTGTTTTATTGGTTGCAAAATGGTTGATTGTATGAGTTTTCTTGAAGTGAAAAGATAGTTTTTGATAGCCAAGTCTTGGAAAGGAAAAAAGAGTTGCAGGCTACTTCCTTACCCCAAAGTACCTCAAGGTTATCTTTGGGAAAAAAACCCACTTGATTAGTGTTTGCTACAAAAGCTATTGGAGTTTGTGTTTTATGGTTGCTTGAATGAGAAGGGGTCTTTACATCCATTTGGTTAAAAGCTTGTCATTTGTTTGAAAGCTTTTATAGCTTTTCTTTGGAAGTTCCTTTTGTTAATTTGACCATTTACATAATGTCAGATTCTTCCACAAGTGAAGTTTCCTCCTTCACGAGATTCTTCAATCATGACATGAAGAATGAATTCATTAAAGTGAAGGACATGGTGCAGATTCTAATTGAGGATCAAAGAGAAAGTGCTAAGCTTCATGCACAATTGTTAGCCATTAAGGAAGAGAAGGAAACAATTCTCCAAAGACTACATGACATGGAGAAACAACTCCTTCAAGGTCAAGAAGCTTTGTGCAAGAACAAGCATGAGAAAGAGGTAAAACATTCCGTTTTGTCTTCAATTTCCTCAATTCAAAAGTGTGTTGGTTCTTCTGAAAAACATACAAGGGGTATAGGGTCCAAATTAATGGTTAAAATGGGCTATCATGAAGGCAAAGGTTGGGGAAAGCATGCACAAGGCATGGTTGAACCTATTTCAGTTGTGGAGCGACCCAAGAATGTTGGTCTTGGTTATATGCAGTTTAAATGCAAAGACTCCAAATCCTTGAATGCATGTGATGAAAATTTAAAGAGAACCTTCATTCCAAGTTCTAAAATTCACATATGTGAAAATTATTTTAAGGATGATTGTCATTGTTTTAAGCCTTCATTGCAGAAAGTAGAGGGTAAACATATTGCTTATGGTGAGCATTCAAGTTCAAACAGTTTTCAAGAAAAGAACTGTGATGAAAGTATGAAAATGAAAGTTGTCTCCTCTACTAGTTCATCATCTCTCGAAGACAAAAAGGATGGACATTCCATGCAGAAAAAGCGGTATAATTATTCACATGATCAATTTTATTATGTTTCAACAAAGAATGATAATTTTTCTTGTTCAAATGAAAGAAAGTTTTGTTGCACATTTTGTGGTGGATTTAACCATGTTGCTTCAAGATGCTGGTTGAAAAAGAAAGCACACAGGAAGCAGAAGAGGCAAAGAAAACTTTCAAAAAAAGTGCATAAGAGTTGCACATTTTGTCAAAAGAAGGGACATGATGTCTCTCACATTTAGACTTTTCATCCAACAATTCGTCTAAAGCACATGTAGCTAGAGGACAAAAAGATTGGCGTAAGTGGATCTATGGATTCCATTATCGATGTGAAAATGGAAGATTCACATGTAGAAATGTTGCAGCAGGAAAAGATGCCATGGAGTTGGCCTGGTAGGAAGTGGATTAAATTCTTAATGTAGTAAGTCATACTCATTTTTTACATGTAAATTTTTGATTTTGTATGCATGTATTTCAGTTGAAAATTTTGATGCAAGATTGCATGTAAAAGCAGTTTCAGTTGAAGGAATTTCTTTGTTGTTGCAAAGTTTTGCCATGAAGGAGGAAAAGGTGAGTATGATACTCACTTATATTGCAGCAATGTCTTTTAGTTCAGCTCTTAGTCACCCACATGTTTTTGGGATGATGTACTTGTTGGTATTTGAAAATAAGAGTTGAAGTTGCACATGTACATAGAGGTTGTATGTGTAAATAGTGAACTGTATATAGTTCATTGTACATGATACATACACATGTTTGTAAAGATGTATCTTGTTGTTTATCGACTTATGTGGATTGTGTGCACACTTATTACAGATTTTATTTGTCAATTATATATCGCATTTCAGGTCAACTTGTTTTTGATGTCGTATGTTGCACAAGGTGCCTTTAGTGTTGATTGGTGTAGAGAACGAAGTGTCGGTGCAAAGCGGTGCAAGATTCCATGAGATGGAAAGGCATGCAAGGAAAGAGGGCACCAAGTTAAGCAAGGGTCATTGATGGTTTCAGAATGGCAGATTGGTATGGCGAGAAAACTTGGTCATGATTTGGCACAAGTACATGGCTCATTCAACAAAAATTCACCATGAGGACAGTTGGAAAGTCAGTAAAATTTTTGAAGGATGAAGAGAAGAGGATGTTGTTATTCTCTCATTTTCTGTACAGTTTAGTTTCAACATTTTAGTGAGCTTTTGGGGTTCAAAAGCTTCTCATTTGGGAGGTGTGATCAGGAGCTCAAGGCCGAGCTATGGAAAAAGCTCAAAATTGAAATTGTTCAAAATCACTTGCAACATGAGAGACTGGATAGGCCTCGATGATACGATCCTGGCACCATGAATGGCACTCAAATCTAACATCGTATGTGAAATTTATGCAAGTTTGAAGTTTTTAGTAAACTCCAAAAACTCAGTTTGACCAGATTTTTCATGGAATATTCCTCAGAATATTCCCTAGAATATTCCTTAGAATATTCCATCTAGGCCAATCACATTCTGACAAGTGGCATATGTTTATTCATTGGTGGATTGAATTTTTGTGTTGTGGCCAATCGGAGGCTACCACGTGGTAGGCTTGGAGGCTGCCACGTGGCCCCAGGCCTATGGAAATTTTTGAATGGAAAAATTATTGGTCTCGATAGGAATTTAACCAGTGACCTGCCGCATAATAGCCCACAAGCTCGACCAGGCGGGATACATGTTACTTCCTAACATCTATTGGGTTGAAGTTCTATTTAATGTTTGAATTTTAATATGGTGGAAAATTTAAAGGGGCTAGCCCCTTTGGACTAGCCCCATTCCATATAACCCTGTGGTGGTAACCATGGCCTAAAGGCCCTAACTTCCAAACTTATCTGCATGGGTTTTAACTTTAACCGCCGACCATTGTTAAAAGGGTCACATGGCATTAAAACAAAACGCGTGGTTTATTAACATTTGTTAAACCCCGACATTTAACTTACCATGTCGAATCCGTGACATGTGCCCATGTTATCCAAAAAAATAAACGTGACAGTTAGGAGGTTGGTATTTTATTTGGTGCGGCACCAATTTTTATGTACAGAGCCAGTTTTAGCACTGCTAATTGAAGTTGCTCCACTTTTAGTGGAGGTTTTTGGGGATAATTAGGCAAAAGTTTGTTTTGGTCATAACTTCTCCAATATTGGATCAAATTGGACAAAATTTTTGTCAATTTTTGGTATTATAAGGATTTTGGAGCCATTGAGACAAGTTTCAAAGCTATTAGAGTTTATTTTCAGCCACGTTTTCTTCAGGGAAGCTTGGAGAGCCATCAGGGCCAAGAGGGAGTTGGAGCTATTTTGGTCTATGCTTAACCATTTGAGGTGAACTAAAAACCAATTTCGACTATTATTAACATTTTTGAGTGTTTGGGATAGGTTCCAGAGGCAGTAGAGGTGTTCTACAACCATTTTTTCTTCAGGGAAGCTTGGAGAGCCATTAGGGCCATTAGGGAAATGGAGCTGTATTGAGTTGTACCTCACTGTTTGAGGTGAACCAAAAACCATTTTCAACTAATTTCCACCTTATGAACCTAATGGAAGAGGTTTTAGAACTTTTTAAAGACTTTTAGGCCCAAAAAGCTTCAGGGAAGCTTGGAGAGCCACCAGGGCCATTGGCAAAATGGAGTTATCTAGAGTTGTACCTCACTGTTTGAGGTGACCCAAAAACATTTTCAGCTATTTTAGACCTTATAAACCTAACGGAAGAGGTTTCAAAACTATTTTAGGACTCATAAAACCCAAAAAGCTTCAGAAGAGTTCAAAGAGCCATCAGGGCCTTGTTGAAGAAGGCACTGTAATTGGTAATTTTTCATTGTTTAGTGAATATGGAAAGGCATTTTTAGAATTTTCATGTCTTATGAATCTATATTTACATTCAAATTTTCCTATTGAGGCACCTTTAAACTTTTATTGCATTTGAGAGAATTTTTAATACAAGAGGAAAAGCTCATTTTGGGAGGCTTGGTCCAACAGATGTAGCCCAGGAGGGGTGAACTGCTCACCAAACATCTGTGTCATATTATGCTGAAGTTTATCTGCTGTGTTTTTCTGTTATGATATGTGAAAGGAAAAAAATAAAAAACATACCCTCACACATAATATCATAAACAGTTACCAAAAACACTTTTTTTAATCAGCAAGACATGGAGAATTTTGCAAACATTTAATTAAATGGAAATGGATACCTTGCATACATTTTCAAGTACTTCCATTTCCAGATCACATGTATCCAGGATACGGCATGCCTCCTCTTTTTTCCCAACCTGTTGTTTACCACACTGTTACCTAGCCTCCTTAATATCTGTATCCACAGCCTGGTGCTCCAGCTCCTCCAGCATTAGCATCTCCTCCTCCATTGCCTTCTCAACCCCCGCTACAGCAACAACCGCCCCCTCAGGGTCAGGTGTATGCACATCAGGGCACGACCAATCCTCCTCCCTCCAAAAGGAAGAGGAAAGGCACTCAAAATCAAGATTCCCCTAGTAATCCTGGACCTAATCAAGGTACTGCTCCTAACACTACAAACAGGGAAAATTTTAGGGGTGAATTTTAGCCCAAAGGCGAATTTTAAGGGATTTTAAATTTTGGTAGGGCGAATTTTTTATATAAAACCAATTTTCTATAGTTTTATATAGTTAGCCCTATAATTATTTCAGAAATAATTAGTTATTAAATATTATCCTAACAAAATAAATGCGCTTAAAACTTAAACCATGAAATTCACCTCTCGATTTTTTGGTTTGTAGCTTATTTCAATGGAATTCGCTTGGATTTTACTGGGTCAAGGGAGAGATTGAAGTGATTCGCCTGCATTTTCACTGGTTGGGGCTTGGAAGTTGGAGATTCAACAAAAATTTAATGGCATTTGCCAGAATTTACCTGGTCGGGGAGGGATTCGCCCCCATTTCAACTGTTGGGGCTTGGAAGAGGCTTGAAATTTGACTATTGGAGGTGCACGGTGCCAGATTCAAGGATCTGGTTCTGCACGCATTGACAAGGGCATTAGGGCAACAATAATCGAGTTCTAGTTCATGAGAGGTGCACGGTGCTAGATTCTATGCAGATGCCAAGATCTGGTTTTGCACACATTGACGAGGGCATTAGGGCAACAAGAATCTTCAATCGAGTTCTAGTTCTAGAGAGGTAGAAAGAATTGAACATAAACAATCTTCTTCACTTGCTCTGAATTCAACATTGGAGAATCAAGTCAACTGGCAGGCTAAGAAGGGCCTGCTAAAGTTCAGAAATTCCACAAGCCAAAATATGGTTATAGGTGCAAATTCAATTGCTGACAAGCCCATAAACAAATGTAGTAGATCAGGGGTGTTTAGGCCAAGGATTGTAGCACAGCAGGTTCACACACATGTGGCATCAGGAGCCGATATAGGTTTCCAAGATGATGGTATTGGATTAAGTGCACTTACATATGCCTCAAGGCCATCAAAATTGATGGAGTTTCTCACATCAGAGAGAGCCAAAGTTGTTATCATGATGGCTCTACGGTTGTCACTTTGTAATGCCAATAGAATTGTGTCTGTTGCCATTGTGCGTCTCACAGCGACTCATGGATGGAGTAGCTCTTTTGCAAGAATTGTTCAGGTGTGTCTCTATATTCTTTTGTCCACCCTAAGATTTTTATGCATGGAATTTATCTTTAGTGAATCTTCTATAAACTATTTTACAAATTTATGGTCTTATTGTTCTTTACCATTAAAAGTGTTGCACCACATATAGCAGATTTTGTTTCGCTCTAAGTGCAGGATCGGAGGTGTAACTATTCCACCAAAATTTCCCTGGACTTGCATCTGGCATCATCCCTTCGAAGTGCATCCAATTTGGCTGAGGCAGACCACAGAGTTGAATAGATCCATGGTTCTGGTTTAATGTTCTATTGACCTCACTAGTGAACCAGGGTCCAGTTGGCCTGGCCTTTAGTATGCAAATTTACTGATAGCATCGAGCCTTAAATATGATCTACACCTGTAGGCTGCAAGGGATAAAAATTTAAATTTTATATAATGAATCCTTTGTTGAGATAGACAAGAAATTTTACAAGATACTTGCAATTGAACCTACAAAGTTCAATCCACATGACATGTACGAAGGTTGTTGCATTTTTTCAATTCATTGACTTCCTATTGTGCCTAGATTCAGAAAAATCACTGAATTTCATTCTCTCATGATTTTTCATTAATTTGCATCTCCCCTTTCTAGGGAAGGGATGGTACTAATGAATTTATCGAGTCTTTCACCTGCTCATGTATTGAGCTAAGAGTAAAACACATACTGTTTTTTTGTATGCTTTCAAATCTGATCATGCTAGATTCAGTTTCAGATCAGGTCTTTGAGTTGTTGTTGAAAATATCCCTGGTAAAGACTATAAACCCTTTGAATTGGGCAACCGGATTAATCAAAGATATATCTTGAAGCATCTGACCAGTATCATTGAGAATTAGCAGGTCAAGGTATATCAATAACCTTACTAGAGGGTATGTATCCTCTTTAATTTTACGTTATGTTATTCGCACTAGCTGGGCCATTTGTTGCCCAGAGGTTAGCAGACTTGTATTTCAGCATACCCATCTCTATTATTTCTTATGCAGCGACTTGTATTTATAACAGCAGTAAGAATCTTATATTTATAATTTTTATGTCTACACTGGTATCATTATCAAGAGCTTCAAGTAACTAGAGGAATAAACCAATAGTTAATTCTGAAATGCAAATTAACTACTGTTATCATCATCTTATCTTAGCTTCTGATGTTCAAATTTATTAGTAACAATTGTCTTATAAATATCATTGAATTACAAACCTACAAATTGACATGAGTAAAAGAGAGCCTCTTCATTTTAAAGCCATAATATTTGTAAGAAACAATAAACAGAAGATAAACAGGTAGGTCATACTGCGCTGCTTTTGTTTTCGAAAAATCTTACATCAAAGAAGTTGATATGCATCCTGTCACAACAAGTCGATGGAAATTAGTTTCAAGAGAGAAATGATCAAGGAAAAAATTGCAATTGCATTGTAGGAATTGGAGTTTGGTGTTGTTGAACTGTTGTCTGGAAGAAACCAAATAAATCCTAGCTGCTTGCAGTTGAACCCTTCCCTTTTTCTATAGTATGGTACATATGCCTTTACATATATATTATGTCTATTTCAAAAGTGAGAAACTGATGGAATCTAAGCTACTCGTAGTTTCCGATCCACTAATTTACTTAGATCTACGATGCAGAATGAATTTTTTATATATATCTCATAGGTTTAGAATCTTTTGCTGTGAAGGGCATCTCCAATGTTGTTTTGAATGCCATTCCACAAAATGTGTTCACAAAGTATGTTCTATTGAAAGATGATACCCTTACTAATTTTTTTGAACTACAGTGTGGAGACCATCACTATTGGGGACAAAAGGATAGGCATCAGCACAGGTGTATTGGAAGAAAAGGTTACTGCATGCAACATGCTTTATTGTTATGGTGATGAACTGAAATAAGGATTCTATCCATGGATTGGGCAGGTATTTGATGGAATTAATCATTGTTAGTAATTGTAGGTGACACTTTTCTTTATTAAATTAAGTAACCAATTTTGGTTTGATGACAGGTTGTGCCAATTCTTGTTCCATTATTGAAGTTCTATTTTCACGAGGAAGTTTGGATGGATGTAGTTTCAGGTATTTTATATATTGTCTCTAATGGAGGACAAATATATTTGAGTCAAAGATGTCTAGAAACTTATCACCAGTTGTTCTTTTAAACATGCATGCAAAAACTTCTCTGAGCTGGAAAATTGGCCATGGATAAAGGACAGGCACAAGGATGTAATGAGTCATATGTTAAGCAACCCTCAGACTATATTATTTCATCCCTTGTTGAAGCATTACATAAGGTGAGAAAACAAGCTCTTTTAGAATTTTCAAACTTTTCATTATGTATAGTTCATTAGCTTAAAGATATATGATTTCAACACCTCTTGATATGTCTATTTGCACTCAATTGGAGCTGACACAGTTTATGTGGCTTACCAGGAACCAGGAATAGAGGTCCTTACAGATATGTTAAGCTCACTAAATGAATGCATTCAGGTGATAATACAATTTTAATGCAACAATAAATATTATATGGGATATTCACTTTATTTACTTCACTGCCTATGTTGGTTACCTGTCCAGTGCTAGATATTGCATACTTTATTTTCTTCAAGGAATTTGTCTACAATGTTTATCTTCTTTTAGCTTTAATGATGATTCCATATCAAGAGTGCCTGTGCTATCAAAAATGTATTATTTCCTTTAACCTGGGTGCAAGCTTGTGGAGGCTTTGCTCTATTGTGAATATGCTAATGAAGGCTTTGCTTTATTGTGACTATGCTAGTGAAGGCTTTTAGTTTTTTCTGAATTGTGGTATTGTTTCTTTTGGTCACAATTGTAGGCCTCTAATTTGATAGCCTTCTAGGGATTAAAAGATTCATGGTGTGGAGAATTTCCAAAGGACTTAAGAAGATTCAAAGTGGGCATAATGCTTTTTGCTAGTAATTCCAGGGAATTTGGCAACCAAAAATTGGTTTCTGCGGATGCAACTGACTTTTATTTGGATTTAGTATTTAGGTTAACTTCCTTATCTAGTTAGAACTTAGATTTTATCCCATTGCAAATTAAACACTTTTTTATAAGCTTGTTACGGAGGATGGTACTTTCCTTTGTCTTATTCTATTTTATTTTTTTTAGCTGTGGATTTTATTAAGATAGTACAATGTATAAGATTTAATATGCATATGCATGCATCTAATTTCCCTTATCATGGGATGCAGACAAAGTACGTAATTTTATGCAATAAGGAAATAATAAAATTTGAGGATAATAATCTAGGAAATATCCAAAAAACTCTACATCACACAGGAAAGGAAATGACTAAAGAGGAGTATCTACTTGTGTATTTTTTGTTTTGAATGGGCTCTATTCACTTTCTCATCATGTCTCACAACATTATGTCATTTGAAGGGGCCTATGATTTGTTATTCTTTCTACAGGTGACCATGAATTCTACTCCATCAAAACTGCATTATGAAAATAACATTTTCTCCTTGGCGATAGGACCTGAGGAAGTTTTCTTCAACATTAACATTTGTGAAGAACATTATACATATTTTCAGCAATTGTAGGAGCTTCCTTTTAGCCTTTTTTTGATTGGATAGGTCATAAAATTTTTCTATGGGTCAGGACTCAGCCAAAAATTGGTCAAGATTGATTAGCTGAAAAATAACATAACATTCCTTATAAATTCTTAGAATTGTGTGGTCTTTTTTTTTTCTCCTGCAAGTATCTGCCTCGTTTTATCAGAAGGAAACCACAGGACATGAGTTATTCTAGAACTTCATAATTTTTTCATAAGGGCTAAGGCGGTTATAAGGCCCTGAAGTTGTAGTTTAAAGCTTTTGTTCAAGTTCAACTTAGGTGAATGTGTTTGTTTGGGCTCTTTAATATCTTTTTGTGCCTAGTTTTAACTCTTCTTACTGCTTAGGATTCTGTCAATAAGTGGACATGATTGATTGGCTCAAATCAAATTAATATTTCCTTTCCCTTAAAACTGTGCTGTTTTTTTCTTCCTTGCAAGTAGCAATGCAAGCTTGTTAGAAAGAACTTACAAGATCTTAGTTATCCTAAAATAAAAAATTTCAGCATATAAAGCTGAGAAGATTTATAATTCTCTCTTTATATGTGGCAAGCTATGATTCTAGCCCAAATTTCCTTATGTGTAAAGGTTGTTTGTTTAATTTCAGTTTAGTTTTGGCTTCTTTTGCTCTTGTACAAGATAGGGTTTAGTAGTTACATTTTATTTAATGCTATATAACTTTTAAGTACTGCTTTTGGGATTTTGCTGATGTGCAGATTTCAGGTTTTTTGCTTGAACCTGGGAAGAATAAGAAAATGGTTGACAAATTCAAGCAGGTTATTACAGCTAGCATGAGAAGAAAACAAGAGCGTACTGAGAGATCAAGGTCTGAGGATTTTGATGCTGAGGAGGGGGAGCTGTTGGAAAAAGAGAATTCAGAGGAGGAATTAGTTTTTGACCAGGTATATGATGTGCAACATGCTTTTTTGGGGCATGGGGGTTAGTTCTGAAGTTTATGCACTGATTTTTTAATCTTCATGGGGTTGGACGATGAGTGTAATACAACCTTCAATTGGTGACTATGCACAGTCTAAGAGGTTGAAGAGGTGAAATATTTGCTTGGGCTATTACCAATTTGGATGACATGTTTGATGTATGGGGTTGTCTTTGCACAATCTTCAACATTTTTCACAAAACAGGGGAGCACAATGGATAGAAAGATTGGAACACATTTTCATATCCCTGCTACAAGTTTACAATGTTTTACTACCCTATCTATTCTCCTATTGGTGCATGTTTATGACTGCATCTTTGTTCCAATCGAAAGGCGCTTGACAGGGAATGAACGGGGGATTACTATGATGCAAAGGATAGGCACTGGCATGTTTTTCTCCATTATATCAATGATTTTTGCCCCATTGATAGAGATTATAAGAATTGAGGTAGAAAAGGACAATGGACTAATAGACCTACCCAATGCAACAATTCCCTTGAGCATTTTTCTGTTGCTTCCACAATATGTGCTATTTGGCATTTCGGATGTATTTGCAATGGTAGGAATGCAAGAATAATTTTAAGATTAGATGCCAGACACTATGAAAAGCCTGGGTATTGTTGTGAATCTGAGTGTTGTAGGAGTTTCTAGTTTCATTAGTAGCTTCCTTATTTCAGTTACTAAGAAGGTTAGTTGTAGAAGCAAGGGCGGTTTTTGGTTCACAAACAACTTGAAAAAAGCTCATTTAGACTAATTTTATTGGCTTCTAGCCTCTCTGAGTGCGAGCCTGGGTATTTTTGTGAATCTGAGTGTTGTAGGAGTTTCTAGTTTCATTAGCAGCTTCCTTATTTCAGTTACTGAGAAGGTTAGTTGCAGAAGCAAGGGTGGTTGCTAGTTCACAAATAACTTGAACAAAGCTCATTTAGACTACTTTTATTAGCTTCTAGCCTCTCTGAGTGCGACACTGCGATCAATCTCTACATTTACATGTTCTTAGCCAGCTATTATCAGTATAAAAATGCCCAAAAGGATATTTCTTATGAGGACGAGGAATCTTTGAGCGGAAGGCCACTTCTTCCTTCATGAGCATATGTCGAGATATTTAAGGGAATTGTTAAGGTATATCTGTTCAGGTAGAGTGGCATTACTCTCAGGCAAGACAAATTGTAGAGCTAGTTACAGTACATGCTATCCTTGATTTCTATGTTGAAAGTGTCCCATCATAAATGACTGTTTATTTGCAAATTCCTTAGTTATAAGTGGTTCATTTGAATCTTGGAGCCCTTTTTAGGATGATTAGGTAACCCTATATACAAATATCATAGTTACTTGCATAAAGAGAGTGACCTTCACTATTTAAAGAGAACGAGATTAACATGAATTCTATTAAACATTGGAGCTTTAATACAAAGTTAGTTGAGATTATGCTCTTTGATTCACTAGAGCAAGTTTGGTGTCTAGCTCACTTAAAAGAACCATTCAATGTTTCTCACATGGCTCTACTTCTAACCCGTATCAAAAATTGAAATTGAAGAAATAAGATATCAAAAATATATATTGTTACAAGAGAAGCTATTGTGCAAAAGAACCTAATGGTAGAAGCGTAATTAGTTAACATGCATTTTAAAATTAATGATGATTTTAATGAAGGTAAAGAAGGTTAGTTTAATCTAAGAAGGCACTCTTCACTACTTTTGTTTGTTATGAAATCACCATCTTAGTTGGTTCTGATTGAGTGAGTTAAATCACATGGTTCAATAATAGCCATGAGCTTGTTCAATTTAAAGAACTACAATATATAACTCTCATTTATCGGTTTGTCAACATGCTCATTATCTATTAGTATTTATTGTGGTATACCTGGGTGTTTGGTCTCCATAACCGGAGTAACCTGCACTATTGCTAGGTTTCACTTGGGATGAAAGGATGATTATGAGTTATGACTGTTAAACTTTGAGTGCAACCTATAACAAATGGACAAATAATTTACAGTGTAAATATTTTCAACATAAAGATGAAATTTAATTAATATAACAACCATAGCAAAGAAGCACACACAACAACCAAGATTTTTTTCTCATCAGGAACGAATTATTGCTCACCTTGTTGATTTGTCTTATTTTATGAAGAATGTGCAAACACAGAAATGATGTTGCTTCTAAAATTCTGAATGCGATTTTCTGGCTTGATGACATCCCATTGGTTTATATTTTTTTTGGTGTTCCGGCATTAAACAATGGATAATTTAGTATCTTTATAATTGTTTTCCAGTGGATTCATGCAAATTTCAATGGACACAGGAAGATTTTTCTATATATTTGGTTGAATTGAACCCATGTTTAAAAGGACAATAGGGTTTGAAAATGATTGTTCCTTTTCTTCTTTAATCTCGTGCATGGAATCCTACTAATAAATACTACATGAGATGGATTTTTACAGGGATTTATATTGGCCACTTTGTCCGCCTCTTTGAAAAATCTGAAGCAGGCTGAGATTTTCTTCGTCTCAATCTATTTGGTTGGTTTGGGGCAAGGAGGCTTCAAACCCTGTTTACAAGCATTTGGTGCTGATCAGTTTGATGAGGATGACCTGGAAGAGAATAAGTGAAAGAGTTCATTCTTTAATTGGTGCTATTTTAGTATTTGCATTGGTACTCTTACAAGATTCGTTGTACTCACATATATTCAAGACGACATAGGATGGGGCCTAGGATTTGGCAATCCTGCTGTGACTATGGAAATAGCACTGCTTATCTTCTTGTGTGGGAAATTTTTTTACTGGCATAAACTACCTGGTGGTATTCCTCTTATTCGAATTGTCCATGTATTTGTTGCAACATTTTATAAACGAAACGTTTCCACCTATCAGGAAGAAAAGAATGTAGATCGCATTGAAGAAAAAGAAGTTTTGATTTTTGGACCAAGAAGACAGCAATTGGGTACTCATTAGTTTAGGTAATTCCTCTCTAGACTTGCTCAGTTTACATCTAGTTATATTGCATTTATTAGTACAAACCTGTGGGAAATAATTGCCACAAAAATTGTCGTACATTGCTAAAAGTGGCCAATGCCATTACTCAATTTGTTGGAGTCACAGTGGTTTTTCCATTTGACATGGAAAATATTGAAATTCTTGGTAATTGAAATAATATTTTGTAGGAAGAGAGTGGACTGAAAATTTAGTTTAAGGATATAGTATAGGATATAGCTACTTCCTCAGCACGGGTAATGTATAGTCTATCCTTAAGTCATATTTCTATTTTATTTCAGTCTTGCCCTTGTTGCTTCTTCTGGGTTTCACTTTGTTATGTTCAATTTTAGATGAAATGAGATATTTGTGATGGATATCCTCATTCTCATTTTTCAGGTTTCTTGAAAAAGCTACAGTTGAAGATGAGTTGTACGATGAGTGTAAAACAACCTTCTATTGGCGACAATGCATAGTCCAAGAGGTTGAAGAGGTGAAAGATGTTCTTGGGCTGTTACCAATTTGGATGGCATGTTTGATGTATGGGGTTGTCTTTGCACAATATTCAACATTTTTCACAAAATAGGGGAGCACAATGGATAGAAATATTGGAACACATTTTGAGATCCCTGCTACCAGCTTACAATATTTTACTAGCCTATCTATTCTCCTATTGGTGCCTGTTTATGACCGCATCTTTATTCCAATCGCAAGGCGCTTGACAGGGAATGAACGGGGGATTACTATGATGCAAAGGATAGGCACTGGCATGTTTTTCTCCATTATATCAATCATTGTTGCCGCATTGATAGAGATTAGAAGAATCGAGGTTGCAAACGACAATGGACTGATAGACCTGCCCAATGCAACAATTCCCTTGAGAATTTTTTTGCTGCTTCCACAATATGTGCTATTTGGCATAACAGATGTATTTGCAATGGTAGGAATGCAAGAATACTTTTATGATCATATTTCATACACTATGAAAAGCCTGGGTATTGCTGTGAATCTAAGTGTTGTAGGAGTTTCTACTTTCATTAGCAGCTTCCTTATTTTGGTTACTGAGAAGGTTAGTTGCAGAAGCAAGGGGGGTTGCTGGTTCACAAACAACTTGAACAAAGCTCAATTAGACTACTTTTATTGGCTTCTAGCCTCTCTGAGTGTGACACCGTGATTAATCTCTGCGTTTACATGTTCTTAGCCAGCTGCTATCAGTATAAAAATGCCTAAAAGGATATTTCTTATGAGGACGAGGAATCGTTGAGCGGAAGGCCACTTCTTCATTCATGAGCATATGTTGAGATATTTAAGGGAATTTTTAAGGTATCTCTATTCAGGAAGAGTGGCATTACTCTCAGGAAAGACAAATTGTAGAGCTAGGTACAGTACATGCTATCCTTGATTTCTATGTTGTAAGTGTCCCATCATAAATGACTGTTTATTTGAAAATTCCTTAGTTATAAGTGGTGCATTTGTATCTTGGAGCCCTTCTTAGGATTATTAGGTAACCCTATATACAAATATCACAGTTACTTGCATAAAGAGAGTGGCCTTCATTGTTTAAAGAGAATGAGATTAACATGAATTCTGTTAAACATTGGAGCTATAATACAAAGTTAGTTGAGATTATGCTCTTTGATTCACTAGAGAAAGTTTGGTGTCTAACTCACTTAAAATAACCATTCAAAGTTTCTCACATGGCTCCACTTCTAGCCCGTATCAAAAATTGATATTGAAGAAATGATATATCTAAAATATATATTATTACAAGCGAAGCTATTGTGAAAAATAACCTAATGGTAGATGCATCATTAGTTGACATACATTTTAACATAATTAATGATGATTTTAATGAAGGTAAAGAAGGTTAGGTTAATATAGGAAGGCACTCTTCACTACTTGTGTTTGTTTTGAAAGCACCATCTTAGTTGGTTTTGATTGGGTGAATTAAATCACATGGTTCAATAATAGCCATAGGCTTGTTCAATTTAGAGACCACACTATATAACTCTCATTTATCGATTTTGTCAACATGCTCATTATCTATTAGTATTTATTGTGTTATACCTGGGTCTTTGATCTTGATAACCGGAGTAGCATGCAATATTGCTAGGTTTCACTTGGGATGAAAGGATGATTATGAGTTAAACTTTGAGTGAAACCTATAAAAAATGGACAGATAATTTACAATGTAAATATATTCAACATAAAGATAAAATTTAATTAATATAACAACCATAGCAAAGAAGCACATAAGACAACCAAGATTTTTTTCTCATCGGGAATAAATTATTGCTCACGTTGTTGATTTGTCTTATTTTATAAAAAATGTGCAAACACCTAAATGATGTTGCTTCAAAATTATGAATGCAATTTGGAAACCCTTTCTTTGTTCTACTATGGTTTCTTAGTTCTAATGGGCCATAGTAGAACTTGGAAACCCTTTCTTTGTTCTAATATTTTTTCTTGTTCCATCTCAGATTTGACCTATTATATATTAAATTTGGCATTGATGTGGATAATATTTTTCCATTTGGATTAATTTTTTCACACTAACATCATTTGGATAATTTTTTCATATTGTAATTCCTCATTTCTTGTTGAATTATATTTTTATTGTTATTCTTTTCAATGAACTAATTACTATGAATGTGTAGGAGAAGTCAATATTTAGTGTGCATCCCTATTAGTCGATATCATCATAAATACCATGTTCAATATGATGATTGGCCATCTCAAGTAGTTGTGGAGGATGCCATATTGAAAGCAGTAAGAGAACCCACATTTGTAAAAAAAAATTCTTCTCCACTTGTTAGATGGTCATAATTTTTACATGGTCATGTATTGATGTAGGGGCATAATTTAATTTTCTGATTTTACTTTGGTAATTTCTAGAGAATTTAGTTTTTTAGATTGAACGGTGATGTGTGTCCAATAAATGGCTTTATTTCCAGGTGGAGCTCGAGATCATTCGGAGGATCATGAGATAACTATTAACATGATAATTTATGTTCCTATTTTGGGTTGATGGGTCCTATATTTTTGGATCTAAAACGAACTGTAATTAATGTTGAAACATATTAATAAAAAAATGTATTAAGTTTTAGTTAACGATGGTATTTTCTATGCTTGGAGTAATTTACTTCAATATTTTAGCCCAATTCAATTTCCTATTTAGCAATCACATTAACTTTGACAATATATGTTGATAGAACATAAAAAAATAACTAGAAGACAAGCCAAGACAAGAGGATACAATATTTTGGCGGATGCCAGGGAAAAAATCCAATGTCGGAAAACCCCTTTGATCAAATCTTCTTATTATTCTTCAAATTCAGCAGAGAGAGAAAGTACAAGTTATAGTAGTCAACATGATACAATACATCATACAATACATAGGAGTTCTATGGCTATGAAGTTCAAATGAAATAATCTATTGATTGCTACTATTACTATAATATAAGGGATGCTCTTCCAATGGCCATTTATTAGCTATGTGAAGAAGTATTTGTGGAATTTGTATTTACTATAATATTATGTATAGCTGAGTTGCAGACAACTAAGTAGAATTTGGTAGGAAGTTTGGAGTATGTGTAATTCATAATAATATTTTATTCTCTTCATTGATGACTTTTCAATGTGTGAGTTTTAACCTAAGACATTGCATTATCAATGTGTCAAGGCTCAAAACTCGACCTATATGTCAACTACTTCTTATGATTGTTCCTAGGAACATGAATCCTAATTTTTGTAGGTTTAAAATTTATCACAAGTTTTCTCTATTGTGGTCGAATTTGTGGATGTTATCTCAAAATTTATTTAAGGTACCATGGATCTAAATTTCTTATGAACTTTCAAAACTATAACAAACTTTGGTGCAAATTGTTGATCAATTCTCACTTGGTTAGGGTTATAGATGTTAATGAAAATTTTGTGTGCATGCATGAGAGTTGGGTGCAAATGCTCAATGTTGTGTAGCATTAGTGTGATAAATATGGGATAGTGCAAAGCATATTTTTGAAGATTAGTTTAAGTTGACTCGTACCTAATCAACTCAGTCAAGTTGATTGTTGGTTGAATGGTTAATTGTTGGTTTAATGGAGAGAAGATCTTGCAGGCACAAATACCAAAGGGAAAAATGGAGCCCATCATGGGGTTCTCTTTGTAATTCTCCACCACTTATACCTTCCAAGCTTCCTCAAACTCCTCTCCAACCTCAATAGCAGTGCTAGTAGTAGCATGAGCAGCAACACTACGCTTAGTAGAACTAGAACACGTTTTCAAAACTACACGAGAACTACTTCCCTCACGAGTCACCATGTGCCATGCTTGGTCTTGGTGGTTCAATTCCTTCAACCCCTGGTACAACTACCATATCTTCATTGGAACCAACACCCTAAAATCCATTAGACAACGATTCGTCATTTTGTACTAGTGATTCGCCATTTTTACTGGTGATTCGCCATGATTTTACATCATAATATAATCTCGTGAGAGATTCGCCAAAAAAATTATATATAAATATTATATTATTAATAAAATCACCTTCCATTTTTCCTATGTATCATGGGGATTCGCCCATTTATTATACATAGAAATTTAGGGGGGTTCTTAAAATTTTACCTGACTACAAACCAGCAACAAGGCACTCAGACCAAGCAGGATAGGCCTATTCGTATGAACAAGCCTTGTTATTGTGGTGGTGTTTATGGTCATTATATGCATGATTGTACTCTTTTGCCACAAATGCGACAACTATGGGAGTCTCAAGCAACATTGAGAGGATAGCAAGCCGTCCCTTCTGTTCCTCCCAGTCCTGCACCTGGTCAACTGGCTGTGCTTACTTATCCTTTTCCTCAGCAAATATTTGTGGCTACCCAACCACTTGAAGGTCAGGTGGACACTCAACCTCTTCCATCTGGTTCCCCCGATTACTAGATTCTCATGATGTATTTTGATCAGCCTTCTAAACCTTCTTCTCCTGGCCCTTCACCTTCAGATGGTACTCATGCGCCTCTTTATCCTCCTAGAATGGTTCCTCCAGGCCTTAACCATATTGGAACTGTCCTGCCTGGTCATTACTCCTCTGGTCAGATACCATTCCTAGCTCGCCCACAAGGAGTATACATGGTACCTGTGATGGCCACCCTCTCTCTTCCTAACCTGACCCTTGGGATTCCAATCTGGTACCTCGATCCTCTAGCTGCTACCCCGCCTGGTCAGCCCAAACCTTATCTTGCTTTGACCCCATTTTAGCCGGTCCCTATGACTTCTCCCGATACAACAGTGCCTCTGTCACCTCAACAGGAACCACCTCCCGTTGTGACCGCTTTGGGTAAGAAGGGAAAATCTCGCAAGGGGGCGTCAAAGGATAAGGCTTCCTTGACAAACCCTGCCACTTCTCGGCCTCCAAAGCGTACCATACAATGTGCTTTGTGTGATGTTTTTGGCCACGCCACCCATAATTGTCTAGAGTTTCCTCACCTTATGTCCATGGTCAATGAGACGTTTCCAGAATCTGATATCCCAGAGGTATATGTCACTATACCCGATTCAATCTCGAAACTCAAACCATGGCGCAAAAATCACCCTTGTTCTTTGTGTGATTTCAATGGCCACTACACTTACCTCTGTCCTTGCCTCAAAGAGTATCATTCCTCTTTAGAAGCCTTACGCCAATTCGAGGCCAAGCACAATGAGTCCACCGCTCCCTTATTTGTGCATCTTTCTTTGGCAACACCAAAGGACATGAATGCTCCCATTGACATTCCCCCTTATGATGTCAAGGTGATGGAGCCTTCATCCACCATCTGCTATCTATCATCATCCATGAGACCCTCGGTTGAAGTCCTCTTAGAGACTCCCCCTGAGGTTTCGCCTGACCTCCCTTCAGCGATCATCATGGGCTCAACATCGCTAGATCCTTTATCTAATTACTCTTCTGTCACCACTTGTGAAAATGCGCATGTGAACCTCTCTTCTCATGATGATGAGTCAGGTAGCTTCGCCGCACCAGGTGGTATTTCTTCCACCAGTCACCCCATCCTCTATTATGATGATGACATTATGGAAGTAGTGACTACCCCTAACTTTATCTAGCCCCCCATACATTGAACCCATACATCTGAACCACATACACCTTCTGGCCATTACATTGACACCCATTGTCAGGTAAGGGGGCACTCATATTTATGAATCGAGGAGAAGAAATTCTCCATAAATCTCCAAGTGTATCTAGTCATGTCGGCTTTAGTACCATTATTCTTCTACATTTAGAAGAACCTCTAGAGTCCCATATCACTTTAGATCACTCTAGGGATGATACCTCTCATCATTCCTTCATATTACATAAACAACCAAGTCCTTTTGACATTGTTGTTGACCAACTTGTGAGTTTTCTAGGAGAGCACTAGTTCATTATCCCAAAATCCTCTCTTTGGGATAGTGACACCATCTATGCCGAACTGGAAATTTAAAGTCAATTTGATTCATATATGTAGTACCAAAAGAGATTGGTAATCCATCATTCCCTTTCTCAAACTGCATAACCATAATGAAAACAAATGGCACAACACATCATTAAAATGTGTTTTGTCTTAAACACATTTTTGCATGACCACAACATGCTTGGGGGCACCTATGCCCCTCAACCATAAAAATCCCAGATCTTAGCCAAAAACAACACTGAAGCCCCCTTTCTCTAATGGGTCACACTTTTTCAAGTCATTTCCTAGGACAGGTGGTAGTTTTCTACCCAATACCTACTACCCAAGACACAAAAAATACCCCAAAAAGTGTTACCTAGCCTGTTCATGAGCTCTGCATACCTAAACTAAACTTTCAACCCTCTAAAACAGAAGAGTAGGATTAGGCCTCTCACCTGCAACTGATGGATCTCAAGTTCCAACGATCGGTTTGTTTGCTACGATCGCTGTAGTATTTAGGGCCTTCTCTCCTCACTACATTCACCCTAGCTCTATCGGAAAATGAGTGAATTTGGAGGGAAAATGCCTTATTAAAAGACAACCCCTGATTTTTCTTTCACCAACTGCGACCAAACCGTAGCTCAGTTTGACAAACTGTCTATACCACTGGAAAGCTCTCACCGAGCCCTCAAATAGGTATCTGTTAATTTTTAGTGACTTGATGCTCCACCGGGACACAATTTTTCCATGAAGCGTCACTTCACCCCTCCTCAAAATCAAATTTCTTCACCTACAACACTCATACTAGGGGCACCACTTTGTCTCCATACTTTTCCACACTCGCGTTTCGTCATGAGTTACCATCTTGTGATCATCTTTGTATGGTCCCCATTAGACCTTTTCTGTGTGGCAGCACCATCGAGTCACCCTTGTTTAGAGCATCCGAGTTGAGTCATCATTGCATTCATGGAATCTATCACGCATCTCTTTGCATCCCGCTATAGTCCTCCATCCTTCAATGCTTAGTCCCTCTCTCGTGTCGCACACTATGGCATTCAATCCCACTGTTCCCTATCCCTCATGATATTGTGTCAGTCGTTGTGAGGTCATCCATGCCATTTATGCTCTAACAAGGGAAGTTGTCCATTCGCTACTCAGTCCTCCCCATTTCATCATCATGATGGGTGTCAGTCTGTCAGTCACTCTACTATTTTCTATCGTGCCTTAGTTGATGATCCCTTATTCCCTCACCTGTGGCGGACCTCCTTATGTCGAAATCAGCTCATTCATTCTAGAAGACAGGTCTAGAGGGAAGTGTACCTTAGTTCTAGCTTCCACTCTTGTTCGGCGCCTCGGATCAGGGAAAGGGACTCCTTATTGCGCTTTGACTTGACTATTTCTCAGCTCCATCTCCTTTCAGCATGATCAAGATCCATATACTCGATGGTTCAGTGATGCAGAAGTGGACATCAACGATTCCTGGGTGTGTGTGAGATGTCTTAGCCCTCATGAGGGGGTGGCCCTACAGGTTGCCCCCCACATGCTCGGATGACCTCTCCATTATAGCCTTTTGATACAACTCCATAGATTTGATGATTTCGGCCTCTGCCGCTTGCAGCGCCCTTTTGATTGCATGTATCAGTCAGATTATTAGATTCCTTTCCTGTGTTCAGGGGCATCTGTGTTGTATTTATATCTCATATTATTTTACAAGTCCTGGCTATTATCCCAGGCATAATATGTATGTGGGAATCATTATCGTGTTGTTTATTTGGCTCATGTTTATGCCAGCATGTACTATATTGGCCAGTCCCATGGTTTTCCGGACGCCTTATTGTTTGTACTTTGCCTCGGCGGGCATAGGTATGCCTCCCCCACCGCCTATAGCATAGGTACTCAAGCATGAAAGAGATTTGTCTCACCTGTAAGTCTCACCTCCTCAGGGTCTAGTTATTTCAACACTTTGGTCTACCTTATACTTCTCTCTCTTTGAATTCCCCTTAGATGTCTAGTGATTGAGTTCTTATAACGTACTTCAGTTGTACGATTAGCTCCTAACACTCGCATGCTGGGGGGAAATCTGTTACACCATTTTTTGGTCATCTAATCTATTGTTATTAGATGGACCCAAGTACACCATGTAAGACCAATTTTACCCTAAGTAAAATTGTTTTCACTATGAAAATAACTTAGTAAGCCACCTTTA
Source organism: Pinus albicaulis (assembly GCA_034641835.2). Lineage (NCBI taxonomy): Eukaryota > Viridiplantae > Streptophyta > Pinopsida > Pinales > Pinaceae > Pinus > Pinus albicaulis. Next base: position 1,272,121,822 of record CM076579.1, read on the forward strand.
TTAAGTTGTTTATGGTCTAAACAGGAAACCCCATGAGGAAATATTAAATAAATATACATTTGTTTGATTTTCCTCATGGAATAATTAGTTAAACAACATTTTAATTAGCATTCCTGGTTATATTTAACCCAAAACAAGGAAATTAATTAGATAAATCATTATTTATCTTATTATTTTTTAAGAATGATTATTTAAACTTTATTTAAATAATATTCTTTGTTAAATATGATTAATTCACCCTTAAATAATTAAATAAATCATTATTTATTTGATTATTACTCAACCACATCCTAAAATGATAACTAAATCATTTATTTATTTATTATTTACAAATAAAGGAATTTGACTCAAGTCAAATTCCTTTTCCCTCCAAGAAATATAATAAAATATTCCATAAAAGTTGGATCCTGATTTGGTTAATAATATTTTAATTATGCACCAATATCTAGACTAACTCAATATTTTGTTATAAATAGAAGGGTTTTCCCATTCAATTCCTTAGACTCATGACACATTCAATTCCCTTCTGGAAGTGATGTATCTAGACATGTTGATGAAGATTAAAAAAAGAGAAAAAATAAAAAATACTACCAAACTTTTAAACCAAAAAAACAAAAAATATCTATAGTAAATAAAATAATTTATTATTTTATAATAAAATTATATATTATTTATATTTAAAATAAATTTTCTAATATATTTTCTAAATATTGATATACTATCATTGTCATATATAATATAAAATTGGTTGGTAACATGGTTATAATTATATTAATATATAATTAATAGATTACAATTTTTTAATTGCAAAATAATATAATTTCTATTTATTATATTTATGTATTTATTATGTTTTTTTTAATTATAATATTTTATTTATTTATACATCATGAGAAGAAGACTCCATAACATGGTATTTGTTAAAGTGCACTCCTTGTAAAGCTGGTAGGTTCAAATTCACGTTCAAATTCACAACCCTGTGCTAAAATTCTTGTGTAAACGGTTATTACCATACGTTAGAAGAGTCTCATCCGTTACCAACCCAAAAAAATAAAAGATAAAATTAATACATATTTTCTTTTTTGGAAAATATGTAAATTTAGATATATATATAAATTTATATTACAAATTATTTATTAACAAATTAATTTATTCCATGTACATATAAAATACTTAAATTAAATATATTTAAAAACCCAAAAAAAAAATTCCCTCCCTGAGGGATGAAGGCAAAGGCAAAGTACAACGTTTCTTTAACAAATAATTAGACATTATGTTTTGCTAAGTTTTAAAATTCTCGTTTAGATTAAACAATGGTAGTTTATGTTTCACTTTCAAAAGATTTTTTTTCCATGATCTAATATTAGTCTGGAAGACAGAAAAGACAAAATTATTCTCCTAATTTTGGAAAACAAATGATTAGCCGAGCTCTTTAGTTCGTTTTTTTCATGGCAATATTTGTTTCCGATTTAGAAGTTTATAAACTAGTCAGAATTATTTTGCAAGGCTAGGAAAACCACAGTTTACTCCCCATCTTGAATAACGTTTCCTTCCAATTATACCATGATCAACGGAACCAATTGAAACATACATTTACCCATATGTGTAAGCATTTTACCTTTAAGAAAAACATTACATTTTCTGCTATTAAATATGTTTGAATAGTAATATGTTTGAGCAAAAAGATCGACATTTGGTAAACTATTCATTCTTTTATCAGAGATAACAATGACCAAATTTTCTTGTGGGTGGACATTATTTAATTTGACCCAAGATGAACGGGTACAACTTCTCTAATTAACTTTATTACTTTATTTGACTTATTGGTTTTGTTTATTTTATTTTTTCAGTTTTATTTCACTTTTAGTTAATTCTAACTTCATAACTTCATTTTTTTAATGTAATTTTATATTATTAATTTTTAGTTAATTAATGATTTCTTTTGCTTTATTTTTTAATATTTTTTTTTGTTAATATGATTATAAATTACTTGAATATAGTTTAGTTTTAGTTTGATTTTGATTATAAGATTTCAAACATTATCTAATGAAAATTGGTGAGTTCTCATATAACCAAATTTTATGGGTGATATGAGGCACCTCTCAAGAACTATGAAATACTACACACAAACTTTTAAGCCAATCAAATACCAATTTGTTTTTTTAATTTAACTAAAAATACTTTAATGATTTATAATGTTAAACATTATAAGTTGTCATGGTCAATGCTAAACCAATAATGGGCAACAAACAATGGATTGCTAGAGAAATTTCATTGGTGACAGGAGAAATTTGAAATAAGACACACAAAATTTTAATTCAATCAAATGCTAACATTTTTTTTTAATTAAAATAAAAATATTTTGTTGATTTACAAAGTTAAATATTAGAAGTTTTCATGGTCAATGCTAAAATAAAATACTGGTCAAGGAAAATCTATTGCTAGAGAAATTTCGTGGGTGAGATGAGACACCTATCAAAAAACTTTTAAGTTAATCAAATGCTATTTTTTTTTAATTAAAATAAAATACTTTAATGATTTAAAAAATTAAACATTGGAAGTTTTCATGGTCAATGCTAAACTAATAGTCATCAATAGGAAAATAGATTGGTAGAGTCCAACCATGTTAGAGACTAATAAGCAATGCCTTATTATTTGTCTCTATATATTTGGTGTTAAAATATTTTACTCAACATGCATATTGAATATTTGATTTGTATCCCACATCGAATGTAACACCCAGATTGATTTTCTAAACTATTTTAATTTATGCATTTATTTTTTAAGTAAAATACGACTAACGAGTAAGTTAATCCAGTAATGAACATCATTTATTTTATTTTTGAATAAATAATTATTTATGGTGTGGTTTCCATAAAACTAACGTTAAAGATTTCCAAGATTCCAAAGTAATTAGATAAAAGAAGTTAAAGACAATTACCTTCTCCTTTGAGGATTAAAAGAAAATCCTAGTGAGGAAAAGGGGTTCTATGGAATGTAAGGGAATCTAGAAGGCTTGAAGGTGAGAGTAATCGAGAGCTGCTTAGGGCCAGTGGAATTCTACAACCTGACACCAGAGAAAATACTGGACATAATTCTTGAGGTCTACTCCAGTAACACTGCTAATTAAATCCTACTCTGATAAGGAGCACGGGTGGAGCTGAGGACGTAATTTCCTCTCTCAAGGTTTCCTACTCTAATACGGAGCACGGGTGGAGCTAAGGACATAATTTCCTCTCTCAAGGTTGGGAGGCTACCATCAGCCTGCTAATGTGAGATAATTATCTTAACCCAGTGTTAAGAAGAATAGAAGAGGCTCAGCATGTTTTTTGTTTAATAATTGTACAACTATGGAATTATTAACGCTAGTTTAGTATTTGTATATTTTTCTTTCACAAAGTGGCAAAAAGGATTGAATATGGTAGAGTCAGGTTTCTTTGATTAATTATTGTCTGATAGCATACTTTTTTATATAATGCCTTGAGTGGGTTATTTTATGGAAAAGGGATAACTGTGTGTGTATAAAAATTCTATGAAATTATACAAAGTTGTTATGATATAAAAAATATTGCAGGTTGAAAATATGTAGGAAACTATGAATTAACTAAGAAAACTTAGAACTGAAGAATGGAAGGGACAATTAGTCCATCCGAGGAGAGAACCCAAGATTGAACAACCTGTCTTCACAGCTATAGTTAAGTCTATAGTCGGACTATGGGTCAAATAATGATAAGCCAATTTAAATGATGGTCCAGACATGAGTAAAATTCCAATAACTGAAGAAATATTTTCATTCATAAGAGAGGAACAGATTATGAAAGGGATTACTATTATACTGGTTATAAATAAAAGACATGTATAAACAATAAGAGAACTTGAATATGATTCTAAGTTATTCAGCTAACAGTATATATTAATGTAAATACCATACCCTTTTAAGGGAAAACATATAGAACATAGAAAATAAAACTAAAAAAATGAAATAATTGTATTTGCAAAACTATTTAAAATGAATGTAAACAGAACTACTACAATGATAGGGGAATAGGCGAGCATGCAAGTTCTGTCCAAATAATTAAAAACAATAGAAAAAACCATTTCATATATGACCCAGATAAACATAGAGAATTTAACTCCATATGGGAACCGAAAAGGAAAATTTTGAATGGAAGAGCGAAATATCCATAAGCCGTAAGGGAATATAATGTAAATATTTAAATCAGAAAATGATGGCAGCTATCAGACACCATAAAGTATGCACATCCCTTTCTGTGGAGTCTGTAGCATCTTCTTACATACTCCGTCTCTACAAATTTTGGAAATGACGTCACTGCAGCTCCTTTGTGTGCACTCTGTTTACTCTTCACATATTATATGGAAACAATGCCAATTGGCACAAGAAAGCTACCATCCATATGCAAAACACATTCACACAATCAACATGGTCCAATAATTTGGTTTCATGCAAGGTGGATTCACAGAGGCTTTGATGGATTGGCAACACATCTCCAGACTAGTTGGTGGACCATTCAACACATAAAAATAGTGTTAAAATTTAGTCACTAATTGAATCAAACTCTTCCTATGTCAAACTCGGTTTCCTCGGATAACAAACTCTCATATTTGAGCACTGATACTTATTTCAAGGCACAAAAATCCATTATATTCTACAATTCGTAAATCAACACGATGGGTTCCATTACTTCTTAGCTCGCATTACAACCTTCCTTCAAATATCTCTAGTTTCTAACAAGTCGAAAATAGTATGATATCCACACATTCTATGTAACACCCCTAGTTTTATGTTTCTGTCAAGTTAGACATTTGAACTTTAATCCAAAGGGGAGTGGACCCCAATGGTTGAGTAGTGTGTGGATGTAATTAAGTATTCGATTATGAAAATTAAATTAAATAATTCTGTGCATATTGACCAAATGAGAATGATGAGATCACTTGCCAAATCCATGAGGTATGGAAAGAGGCTAAGACTTTCCCCAATAGAATATTTCAAAAATCCTTGAAAGAATGTATTTCTAATTTAGATTTTGAGGAAAAATCTAGATTTTCCCCAATGAGGTGGAGAGTAGTTGGGAAGAGGTAAAAAGATGGAAAAGTAGAAAGCAGCTTTAAAAGTCCCTAAATAATGGAAGCCTAGGCAAACAGGAATAAAAGCATCCTGTAATTCTGGACACAGAATTAGAAATAGGCTTCGGGGAGCATAAGCTTAAATAAGCTACTCCAGAATAGATTGGGTTTGGTCTATTCTAGGAGATGATCTAAGCTCGGGGGTGAGTTCTGGAGGACAAAAGAACTCTAAGGTTGGGAGGTTGGTCAATTGCAGAAGTGGTATGTCTCTAAGTTTTATGAATGGTTTAAGTACCTATTACTGTACAAAATGGTTATACATATTTTTTTAGACTAAAATATTGGACTTGTTATTCCCTACATTTAACAGAATTGTATAGAAGAAATTACTCCTCTTAATTCTGTAGAGTTGTAGGAATAAAAAAATTCAGTGGGAAGAATCCAACAGAGTCTCTAAACCAATGTTGGTTTAAATCTGAGGATACATGTTACTCCACATATAATTTAGTGATTTAACTTTAATCTTCTTCTGGATTAATAAAATGACTGTGATATATATATAGAAAGAAAGTAGTATGATATTACATGAGCATACATCACAAAGAAAAACTAGACAAACTATAAACCTGATTTAGGTAGGAAATGATAGAAAACAAATAAGATCCTATGTTAAATACATAACATTATACAAGTGAAAGAAAAAATTTATTTAGTGTATATAAGAATCTAGTTCCATAAAGTAATGAGGTAAACATAGGTTACAATGAAATGAACAGTACATGAGAGTAGACTGCATAGTGATTTAAAACAGTCAAAGTTCTGTTAGAAATCTATATGTATACATAGTTATTTAACAAAAGGATGCAAGATAAAGTTAAGCATGATTAGATATAATTTTCTATATCTGCACTATAGACTACTGATTGAAAGAAGGATAAGTGACAAATGCTTCTGTATCATTTTGAGATGAACCTTCTGTTTTGAAGTAATAGTTAATTTTAACTCCATCTAAAGAATTCTCAGAATTTACTAACTGGAAGAGTAAATATTATTGAAGGATGTAATAATCCTAGCAGTATTATTGTATCTACTTATAGAAGTAAAAATACAAGGTGAAGCATGAACCTAAGATAATAATTGTAAATAGAACCCTCCTACTCACCAAAAGGAGATGAGAAAATAGTTGGAGTATATTCTAATCCATCTTACATATATATAGCAATTATGTTTATGGGAATAAATATAAGAGAGTATTTTCAACCTCTATCACATTGAAACGTGGAGAATCTAAAATAAAAACAGAGATCTTAACTCAGATTTCTATTCTTATTATTAATCCAAAATGACGTTGTTAATGAATATTATACTCTGTCCAAAATCTTATTGTAAAAGAAAGCATAAATTTATAATCCATACAACTAACTGGGAAATCACAGAGGCTATACAACTGTGTATATATAAATATACCAGTGGCTTATAAATGTGCAAATATTGGACAGAAAGGAAATATAAGTAATATACTCATTGCATGAAAAAAAAAACAATTTATTCTCCTCATAGTCAATTTTAAATGGTAAGGTGAGACAAGAATTAATATGTATGAAGGAAGTCTGACATGCACAACTTAGCAGTCAAATATTGGAAAACGTATGTCAGGGTTTTCTCCTGAAGATACTCAATTGACATTTGAGTATTTAAAATTAATGTTCATATACAGTGATCCAAATTCATATTCTGTATTAAAAACAAAAAATTAAAAGTGCCGGGAACCCGTATTGGGTCTTAGCCTCCAGAAGGAGGAGCCATTAGAGAAACATATCTGGTGGGGCATTAACCCTGTATATTTCAAAAAGAAATTTTAGAGGTCAGTGGATGAACCTACCCTAGAAATCGAAGAGAAATTTAACGAGATTGTGTGATAGGGATTACCTGCGTTCACACAATTTAAATGAAATTAAAAGAGAAATAAAAAACATAAAATTTATACAGGAGTTAAATAAACCTCTATGCAAATTAAATGGAGAGAAAAATGAATCAAATCGAGAGAAAAACGAGAAGGTTAGATACCTGGTTGAGGCTGAAAGCATTGACGCCGAATACATTCCTATGAAGAATAACACAGTCAAAATAAAATCCAGCATGGTAAATGAATGAGTTCAAGTATAAACCTATGAGCAAGGAAATAGAGCGATATTATAGAAATTCCCAATGATGTCAGATTTGACAACTTACCATTTCAGTTATCAAAGGAGGAAGTATAAACCACAGCTTTTTGTGAGGATAAATCAAACCAAGGGATAACATTCTTCAGCAAGCCTAGAATGCATTGATTTCATAACTGGAGTCTATTTTCTTGGCCAACAAGTAATGGAAAGATATATTAGCCATGGGTGTAGTCAAGGTAATAAGTATTATTCCAATACAAAACGACGATACAAAACAAAATGGAGATTGACGCATTAATAGTCTGCAAGTTGAACAATAATACTTGCAACTAGAAAACGTTGATATTCAGAGATAAAAACCCTGAGATTCATTTTAAACTTGATGAAACAAAAACAAATAGAGATCGCGTTTACATAAACCGTAACCCAGGTGATATCTCCCACTAAAATGAGGATTACCTGTAACCTTGAGTCGATGCGACTATGTCGACATTCATGTGCTGAAGTCTAGACCCCAAATTCTCTTCCTCAGCATTGGAGCGATAGGCGGCCGAACAAAATGAAACGTAGAATATTTTCACCAAGGAGAACAATTGCTTTTAAAACAATATAGAAAACCCCTAAGTCTCGAACGAGATCCACGGTTCAAATTAGGGTTGAATAGATCGAGGGTGAGAAATCACGAAAGGGCATAAAGGACGTCAAGAAATCTTGAGACGTAGATCTACTGCTAGCCACAATTTAATGACTGGGTACAAAATTAACTCGCCTCGAGGGAAGCTCTAACCTCGAAATAATATCCTTGGATAAAAAAAAAATTGAACATGTACTCCGAGAAAAAAAAATTAAATACAATATATGCATGTCGTATCAAGGGTACTAATAACCCAATTCATAAACACGAAGTCGGCTAGAGAGAATGAATAGTCAATTAATACCATGTATCGTGGTAGTGTAATGTGAATAACAAGACCACTAAACACATCAACCATTATCAAGTACATGTGAACACCCAAAGTGTGATCGTATCAATGATGGCGTATAAAACCTTTCATTATTTGATGAGCTGTGAACAAAAATGATATAGTATTAAGACTGCAAAAAGTTGGCATTGAGAGTTAATTACTGATCGGTTGAGTTAATTCGACATATAAAAGTAGTTGAATCATTAGGTCGATACGTATTTGGAATCGAATCACTCGTGGGAAGGAAGTAAACTTAGAACTAAGGTTGACATTCGATATCCCTTAATCATGATGGGATTGAATTTACATAATCATCTTTTACACTGGGTTGACCCAAAGCACGTTATGGGTATTGGAAGTCGATAGACATATGTGATGGGTCGACTAGCAATATATTATTTAAAAGAGAACTCATGGAGTTAAAACCATGGGAATTAATAACATAAAGTGATTAACATGACAAAATTACCATATAGAGGAGTTAGAAAATGAGGATATATATATATATATATATATATATATATATATATATATATATATCTATATATATATATATAGAGAGAGAGAGAGAGAGAGTTAAATATTTAATTAAAATTTCATGTGTATGGTGGAGCACATGGTAAGTGGAGAATATGTAATGCTAGTAAGGAAACAAAGGAGTCACAAATTGGACAACTAGAAAAATTCTATGTAAGTAAAATGCCTATATTGATAGGTCAAAAGGAAAAAAAAAAATTGTGCGTGGTGTTCAAGGAGAGATGTTACAAATGGTATCAGAGCCCATGTTAGTAAATCTGGGCTGTTGTTGTGCTCACTGTATATATTATTTTCTGTTAGAAATTTGTTTTTGTTACTGATGTTGTTTTGTTTAGTGTACAGTGGTAATGGAATTGAAAATTTAATGGCTAAAGGAGATGAAATTTATGTGGATCTGCGTGTTGAAAATAATACACCAGATCCCAATGCTCCTTTGATGGCTATGTTGCACGGGTTGCAACGGGAGATAGCTGAGTTAAGAATCCAGAATGACAGGCTGTCCTTAGCCAGTGAGGAGCAGGAGAAGCTCATAAGAGAACTGACTTCGAGGAAAAGCAAGGAAGGTGAAGGTTCCGGAAAGAGGAAGAAAGGTAAGTTCTCTGATGAATCTGAAGAAGACGATACTACTAGACATTAGTCTAAATAGAGAAAGGAATTACAGGGAGAATTATGAAAAATTAAGCCTCCCTCCTATGATGGGGAGAAGGAGGAAGATGCTGAGGCACGGTTGTTGAATATGATTAAGTATTTCCAAGTATATGAATACGAGAGCAATCGGAAGGCCAGGTTAGCTGTCTACCAGTTACAAGGTAAGGCTACCTTGTGGTGGGAGGAGCTGAAAATGGTCCATGCCATTGATGAAAAGACAGTAACTTGGGAAGATTTCCAGGTCACGTTTAAAAACCGCTATTTGAATGAACGTTATTATGATGATAAAGCAAAGGAGTTCCATGAACTCAGATTGGGACAAATCACTATAGATGAGTTTGTCACCAAGTTTACAAATCTGTTAAGGTATGTACCTTATATCCGTGAAGAGAAGGTGAAAGTATAGAGGTTTTTGAACTGTTTACTTGCAGTGTACAAGGATAAAATATAGTTTGATAACCCAAAAACCATGGACGAAGCAGTGAGGAAAGTTAGATTATGCTACCAGCAGTTTAAGAGGAAGGGTGAGCATGGAAAAAGATGGGTAATTAAAGGTGAATTCAAAGGAAAGAAACAGAAACCAGCTTACCTGGAAAATTTTGGAAGGGACCATCAGCAGAAGAGATTTAAAAAACCAAAGGAAATTCAGACTGCTCAGTCCCGAGTTGGTTCAAAACAGGTAGAAGGAGACAATAAAAAGGAAGGAACAGTTAAAATGCGAGAGCCTTTAAAATGTTGCGGCTGCGGAGAACCTCATCTGTTAAGGGACTGTCCACACTGGAATATTCAGATGGTTGTGAAGGATCAATAAGCTACCACAATAAATGATATAGCAAGGAATATACCCACTATCAGTGCAGCCCTGGAGAACCGACAAGCAGAACACCAAGCTACTATGGTCGAGATGAAGGACAACATTGCTGAACAAGCTGTTACAATTTTGATTGATCCTGGTGCTTCTTTGAGTTACATTAGTCCACAAGTTGTAGAGAAATGCAATCTCAAAACTGAAAAATTTCAGCAGCCTTGGCTGGTCCAGTTAGCCACTGGCAGCAAGAGAAAAGTAACTCATAATTTACCTCAAACAACAATTAAATTAAATGATTTTCAGATAGAACTAAACTTAAATATTCTGCCCCTAGGCTCATATGAATTGTTGATTGGAATGGACTGGTTGGAAAAGAGAAAGGTTATGATGAATTGTTGGGATAAAACCCTACATTTCATGGATGAGGAAGGGAAAAATTTTATTCTTAAAGGAAAACCAAACCCAATCTCTGTGAGACAAATATTAGCCTTGAAATTAAATAGAATATCCAGGAAAGGATATCAAGTATATGTTTTACATGTCGAAAAAATTGGACAGCAATTTGAAGAAAATATAATAGACACTCTGCCAGTGGTAAGAGAGTTTAAGGAAGTTTTTCCAAATGAGATTCCTCATCTCCCCCCCTAAAGAGAGATAAAATTTTCAATCGATTTGGTGCCTGGAACAACACCCGTCTCCAGAGCCCCTTATCGGATGAGCCCCCCCAAACTCATGGAACTGAAAATGCAATTGCAAGAATTGCTGGATAAAGGTTATATCAGACCAAGTGTATCTCCTTAGGGAGCACCGGTGCTATTTGTAAAAAATAAGGATGGAACCTTTAGAATGTGCATTGATTATTGTCAGCTGAATAAGTTGACAATAAAAAACATATACCCTTTTCCCAGAATTGATGATATTTTTGACCAGGTAAGAGGAGCTTCTGTATTTTCCAAGATTGATCTGAGGATTGGTTATCACCAACTCAGAATTAAGGAGGAAGACATCAGTAAAATTGCTTTTCTAACCAGGTATGGCCACTATGAATTCATAGTCTTACCTTTTGGGTTGACAAATGCCCCTGCCACCTTTATGTGCTTAATGAACAGCGTTTTGAACAAGTACTTGGATAAATTCGTATTAGTGTTCATATACAATATTCTGGTTTACTCAAAAAGTGAGGAAGAGCACAAAGAGCACTTAAGGATAGTTTTGCAAACCTTGAATGAAAACCAGTTATATGCCAAGTTCAGTAAATGTGAATTTTATAAGGACAAAATTCAATACTTGGGGCATATTATTTCTGAAAAAGGATTGGCTGTGGACCCTGAGAAAATAAAGGCTATCAAAGAATGGTCGGTGCCAACTAATGTTTCAACAGTGAGGTCATTTATGGGAATTGCATGTTATTATCACAGATTTGTGGAAATATTTTCTGCAATAACCTATCCCATAACTTCACTACAAAGGAAAGGTGTCAAATTTGAGTGGACTAAAAAATGCCAAAACAGTTTTGAACAACTAAAATTAGAACTCACTACAGCCCCTATACTGAAGATTGCAGATCCTGACAAATAATTTGTTGTGTGTATTGATGCATGTAGAGAGGGGTTGGGAGGAGTTTTGCTGCAAGAAAATTCTGTTATTTCATATGAATCTAGGAAACTTAAGAAACATGAACAGAATTACAGTTTATAGGATTTGGAATTAGCTGCTGTAATTCATGCCTTGAAAATGTGGCGACACCATCTTCTTGGAAAAAAATTTACCTTGATGACCGATCATATTAGTGTCAAATATTTTTTCTCTCAAAAAGATTTGAATGCCCGACAAGCCAGATGGCTGTCTTTTCTGCGTGAATTTGATATGGAGATAAAACATATCAAAGGGAAAAGAAACAAAATTGCTGATGCGTTGAGAAGAAATTCTTGTCAAAACATAAGTAGCATTAGGGGGAGTGCTAATGTTGATTTCGAAGAACTGGTTAAAAGGTTAGCAGATCAAGATCCCAATTATGAAAGTCTGCAATTAAAAATGCAAAAAAAGGAGATGGATATGTATACCCAAAATAGAAACGGATTAATCTGCTATGAAACCAGATTGTATATTCCCAATGTAGAATCCTTGAAAAAAGAGATCCTAGATGAATATCATAAACAACCATATTCAAGACATCTTGGATATCAGAAAATGCTAACAGCCTTAAAAAAGAAATTGTTTTGGAAAGGAATGAAAAAAGATGTAGCGGAAAATTTAGCTAGATGCATGGAGTGTCAACTAGTTAAAGTTGAGCATCAGCATCCTGCTGGTCTTCTGAATCCCTTGCCAATTGCAGAATGGAAGTGGGACATTGTTTCTATATATTTCATAACTAGGTTACCCAGAACAAAGTACCAGCATGACTCAGTGATGGTAGTGGTAGATACCTTAACAAAGGCCGCACACTTCATACCTGTGAAATCTACTTTTGGGACAGCCTAAGTAGCAGATGTGTTCCTAAAAGAAATAGTAAGGTTGCATTGAGTCCCAAAGATGATTGTTTCAGATAGAGATGCTAAGTTCACCGTAGCCTTTTGGAAAGGGTTGTTTGGGGGCATGGGCACAAAACTGAATTTTAGTACTGCCTGTCACCCTCAGATAGATGGAAAAACAGAGAGAACAAACCAGATTCTAGAGGATATGTTGAGAATGTATGTAATGGATAGGCCATCAAAATGGGAAGATTACTTTCATTTAGCTTAATTTGCCTACAATAACATTATCAATCCTCCATCAAAATGATTCCATTTGAGGCGCTTTATGGAAGGAAATGTCGCACTCCTTTAAGTTGGAGCTAAACTGAAGATAAACTAGTGTTGGGTCCAGATACCTTACAAGAAATGGAAAGGATTGTCAAACAAATACAAAGAAATATTAAGACAACACAAGATTGACAGGATAACTATGGTGATAAAAAGAGAGTGCATCGAGAATTCAAAGTGGGTGATCATGTATAATTGCGTATTAAACAAAAAAAGAGCACCCTTTATGATGGAAGCTATGCAAAACTGGCTCCTAGATATAGTGGGCCTTTTGAAGTTTTATAAAGGGTGGGACAAATGGCTTATAATCTCGCCCTACTACCCCATGTTAAAGTTCATGATGTGTTTCATGTTTCATTATTAAAAATATATATGCATGACGCTTCTCACGTTGTGGATTGGAATGTGATACAAGTGGAACCAGAAGGGGAGTTCCTTCCAGAGCCGCTTCAAATATTGAAGCAGGAAGAAATTGAATTGAGGAACCAAACAGTAGCAAGAGTAAAGGTGAAATGGAAGCACTTTACTGCTGAAGAAGCTACATGGGAAAGGGGAGCTGAGATGATGGAAAAATATCCATATTTGTTTGAAAAATGAACTCTAGTAGTTAGTTGTCAACACCAAGGATGATGTTTATTTTCAGAGGGGGAATATGTAACACCCCTAGTTTTATGTTTCCGTCAAGTTAGACATTTGAACTTTAATCCAAAGGGGAGTGGACCCCAATGGATAAGTAGTGTCTGGATGTAATTAAGTAGTTGATTATGAAAATTAAATAAAATAATTCTGTGTATATTGACAAATGAGAATGATGAGATCACTTGCCAAATCCATGAGCTATGGAAAGAGGCTAAGACTTTCCCCAAAAGAATCTTTCAAAAATCCTTGAAATAATTTATTTCTAATTTAGATTTTGAGGAAAAATATAGATTTTCCCCAATGAGGTGGAGAGTAGTTGGGAAGAGGTAAAAAGCTGGAAAAGAAGAGAGCAACTTTAAAATTCCCTAAATAAGGGAAGCCTAGGAAAACATGAATAAAAACATCCTGTAATTCTTGACGCAGAATTAGAAATGGGCTTTGGGGAGCATAAGCTTAAATAAGCTACTCTAGAACAGATTGGGGTTGGTCTGTTCTAGGAGATGATCTCAGCTCGGGGGTGAGTTCTGGAGGACAGAAGAACTCTAAGGTTGGGAGGTTGGTTAATTGCAGAAGTGGTATGTCTATAAGTTTTGTGAATGGTTTAAGTACCTATTACTGTACAAAATGGTTATACATATTTTCCTAGATTAAAATATTGGACTTGTTATTCCCTACATTTAACAAAATTTTATAGAAGAAATTACTACTCTTAATTCTATAGAGCTGTAGGAATAAAAAAAATCTGTGGGAAGAATCTAGTAGAGTCTCTAAACCAATGTTGGTTCAAATATGAGGATACATGTTACTCCACAGATAATTTAGTGATTTAACTTTAATCTGCTTCTAGATTAATAAAATGACTGTGATATATATATAGAAAGAAAGCAGTATGATATTACATGAGCAGATATCACAAAGAAAAACCAGACAAACTGTAAACCTGATTTAGGTAGGAAATGGTAGAAAACAAATAAGATCCTATGTTAAATACATAACATTATACAAGTGAAAGAAAAAATTTATTTACTGTATATAAGAATCTATTTCCATAAAGTAATGAGGTAAACATAGGTTACAGTGAAATGAACAGTACATGAGAGTAGATTGCATAGTGATTTAAAATAGTCAAAGTTCTGTTAGAAATCTATATGTATACATAGTTATTTAACAAAAGGCTGCAAGCTAAAGCTAAGCATGATTAGATATAATTTTCTATATATGCACTATAGAATGCTGATTGAAAGAAGGATAAGTGAAAAATGCTTCCGTATCATTTGAGATGAACCTTCTGCTTTTGAAGTAATAGTTAATTTTAACTCCATCTAAAGAATTCTCAGAATTTAATAACTGGAAGAGTAAATATTATTGAAGGATGTAATAATCCTAGCAGTATTATTGTATCTACTTATAGAAGTAAAAATACAAGGTGAAGCATGAACCTAAGATAATAATTGTAAATAGAACCCTCCTACTCACCAGAAGGAGACGAGAAAACAATTGGTGTATATTCTAATCCATCTTACATATATATAGCAATTATTTTTATGGGAATAAATACAAGAGAGAATTTTCAACCTCTATCACATTGAAACGTGGAGAATCTGAAATAAAAACAGAGATCTTAACTCAAATTTCTATTCTTATTATTAATCCAAAATGACGTTGTTAACAAATATTATACTCTGTCCAAAATTTTATTGTAAAAGAAAGCATAAAATTATAATCCATACAGATAACTGGGAAATCACCGAGGCTATACAAATGTGTATATATAAATATACCAGTGGCTTATAAATGTGCGAATAATGGACAGAAAGGAAATAGAAGTAATATACTCATCGCATGAAGAAAAAAACAATTTATTCTCCTCACAGTCAATTTTAAACGGAAAGGTGAGACAAGAATTAATATGTATGAAGGAAGTCTGACATGCATAACTTAGCAGTCAAATATTGGAAAACGTATGTCAGGGTTTTCTCCTGAAGATACTCAATTGACATTTGAGTATTTAAAATTAATGTTCATATACAGTGATCCAAATTCATATTCTGTACCAAAAAAATAAAAAAATTGAAAGTGTCGGGAACCCGTATTGGGTCTTAGCCTCCAGAAGGAGGAGTCATTAGAGAAACAGAGCTAGTGGGGCATTAACACTGTATATTTCAAAATGAAATTTCAGAGGTCAGTGGATGAACCTACCGTGGAATTCGAAGAGAAATTTCACGAGACTATGTGACAGGGATTACCTACATTCACACAATGTAAATGAAATTAAAAGAGAAATAAACAATGTAAAATTTATACAGGAGTTAAATAAACCTCTATGCAAATTAAATCGAGAGAAAAAAGAATCAAATCGAGAGAAAAACGAGAAGGGTAGAAACCTGGTTGAGGCCGAAAGCATTGACGCGGAATACATTCCTGTGAAGAATAACACAGTCAAAATAAAAGCCAACATGGTAAATGAACGAGTTCAAGTATAAAAATATGAGCAAGGAAATAGAGCGATATTATAGAAATTCCCAACGATTTCAGATTTGACAACTTACCATTTCAGCTATCAAAGGAGGAAGTAGAAACTAGGCCTTTTTGTGAGGATAAATCGAACCAAGGGACAACATTCTTCAGCAAGCCTGGAACACATTGATTTCATAACTGGAGTCTATGTTCTTGGCCAGAAAGTAATAGAAAGATATATTAGCCATGGGCGTAGTCAAGGTAATAAGTATTATTCCAATACAAAACAACGATATAAAAACAAACTGGAGATTAACACATTAATAGTCTGCAAGTCGAACAATAATACTTGCAACTAGAAAATGTTGATCTTCAGAGATAAAAACCCTGAGATTCATTTTAAACTTGATGAAACAAAAACAAATAGAGATAGCGTTGACATAAACCGCAACCTAGGCGATATCTCCCACTAAAATGAGGATTACTTGTAACCTTGAGTCGATGCGACTATGTTGACATTAATTCACTGAAGTCTAGACCCCAAATTCTCTTCCTCGACGCTGGAGTGATAGGTGGCCGAACAAAATGAAACGTAGAAGATTTTCACCAAGGAGAAAAATTTCTTTTAAAACAAGATAGAAAAACCCTAAGTCTCGAACAAGATCCACGGTTCAAATTAGGGTTGAATAGATCGAGGGTGAGAAATCACGAAAGGGTAGAAAGGACGTCAAGAAATCCCAAGACGTAGATCTACTGCTAGCCACAATTTAATGACTGGGTACAAAATTAGCTCACCTCGAGGGGAGCTCTAACCTCAAAATAATATCCTTGGATAAAAAAAAAATTGAACATGTACTCTGAGAAAAAAAAATTAAATACAATATATGGATGTCGTATCAAGGGTACTAATAACCCAATTCATAAACAGGAAGTTGGCTGGAGAGAATAAATAGTCAATTAATACCATGTATCGTGGCAGTGTAACGTGAATAAAAAGACCACTAAACACATCAACCATAATAAAGTACATGCGAACACCCAAAGTGTGATCGTATCAATGATGGCATATAAAACCTTTCATTATTTGATGAGCTGTGAAAAAAAATGATATAGTATTAAGACTGCTAAAAGTTGGCATTGAGAGTTAATTACTGATCGGTTGAGTTAATTCGACATATACAAGTAGTTGAATCATTAGGTCGATACGTATTTGGAATCGAATCACTCGTGGGAAGGAAGTGAAGTTAGAACTAAGGTTGAAATTCGATATCCCTTAATCATGATGGGATCGAATTTACATAATGATCTTTTACGCTAGGTTGACCCAAAGCACGTTATGGGTATTGGAAGTTGATAGACATATGTGATGGGTCGACTAGCAATAGATTATTTAAAAGATAACTCATGGAGTTAAAACCATGGGAATTAATAACATAAAGTGATTAACATGACTAAATTACCATATAGAGGAGTTAGAAAACAAGGATATATATATATATATATATATATATATATATATATATATCTAGATAGATAGATAGAGAGAGAGAGAGAGAGAGAGAGAGAGAGAGAGAGAGAGAGAGAGAGAGAGAGAGTTAAATATTTAATTAAAATTTCATGTGTATGGTAGAGCACATGGTAAGTGGAGAATATGCAATGCTAGTAAGGAAACAAAAGAGGTCACAAATTGGACAACTAGAAAAATTCTGTGTAAGTAAAATGCCTATATTGATAGGTCAAAAGCGGAAAAAAAAAATTGTTAGTGGTGTTCAAGGAGAGATGTTACATTCTACACAATATCGAAAAAGGTCGCATAGGTCTCTACATAGTCTAAGTTCCATGCATAGATCCAAAATCCATAAATTTAAGCCAACTACTTTGAGCTGGAATTGCTCTAAATCACATTCTAAATGGTGTTCTTTAACATCCACAGAAGACCAATACTCACTCCATGTAGCTCAACATTTCTCATAGCAGATAAATATGCAAAATCAAGATGTAAACATTGTTTTGTATTTCTCTCACACAAATAAATGGATGGCTACAATGTCAACATGGAAATAATAATTCAAGATTAATCCCTTACCTTTCAACAACACTCTCTCTATTCAACAAAATCGAACAACAATCGCAGGTTCTCGGTCCTTATGGGAATCTCCGAACTACTAAAACTCCAAAGCGTTGATACTCTTCAGTTAACCTACTCTCTCTACCAGGCTCACAACCTTTGTTGATTCTCCATCAATACATGTAGCTTCACATACTCAACATATGGCTTGCACCATAAACATTTTATGTTCTCTCATATCAAAATGATAGCTAGGCCTTAGGGCTTGTACTTATTTCAATTTAACGAACTCACAATATAAATTCACACCATAATTTTTCACCAAAATACTAAACAAAAAATTATTTAATAAATGAAAATATTTATAAAGAACTTGGCCTCATGCTTGGCCTCTCCTCACATTCACACACATCTACATCTACCTCTTCCTATTTTTCCCATATGCAGTCTTAAATTTATAGAAATAATTACATAGTTATGGATCATTCTAAATCCATGATATTCTCCATAGATCACTCAACTAATTACTAAAATATTTTAATGATCCCTTGAGGATCTCAGCAACTCAACTAAATCCTATTCTAGGATCTCCTAATCCCAAAGATATTTATGAGATCTTCATAAGGATAATATCTCTCGTATTCTTAATTATTTGAGAATATTTACATTAAAAATGTCACACACATACTTCTCATTCAAATCATTTAGAAATTACAAAATTCCCATTAATACATGAAATTTCTTATGAAACGTTAGACCCCTTAAGTCAACCAAAAAACAATGATTTTTTGAGCCGGATTCTCCTGCATCAGACTCCCAAAGTTAAGAACATCCATGATCTCATGATCACATTATTTTATATGCTGATGAAAAACCTCTAGGGTCCCAAACCTTAGTTTGTAATTGTCGAAACGCTTTACACCTTTGCTGTTGCTACATGTCTGCTATCTTTTGGTTCT
This sequence comes from Pinus albicaulis, assembly GCA_034641835.2. Lineage (NCBI taxonomy): Eukaryota > Viridiplantae > Streptophyta > Pinopsida > Pinales > Pinaceae > Pinus > Pinus albicaulis. Next base: position 1,272,140,954 of record CM076579.1, read on the forward strand.
GTTTTTCTTTCTTCAATTAACTTCATATTTTGACTCATCATTCCTTTTGTTGTCAATTCTCTCCATCTATATTGTCCCATCATAAAATTCCACAGTTTATCGATCACAAAATCAATTTTTTTGTTCCCTGATTGCTTTCATTAACATGTTTGTCTGCAATTTAAATTACATGTCATCTTTCTGACTCCATACTCATCCACCTTCTCTTCTCTGTTAGCGAATACATCAAAATCTTGGAAAGTAACACATATTTCTATCCCAATCGAAGCTTAAGAGAATCCTTCATTTATAACTACAATCACACTCTCATACTTTGTTTCTTTCAGCAAATACTCCAGAAATGAAATTTATATTTGAAACCTCACAAGTACTTCATCATGATGCTTTTTATAGTCTTCAATATGTTCTTCTTTCTTAACATCTTTTAATAGATTTCCTTATTCTTCATTTAGTCCTATGACTGTCTTCTCTTTGTCCTGAGGTAAATCTGCCTCACCTACTTCTTCAACACATTTTTCATTATTGTCTCTCTGTAAGCCATCTTCAAGAGTTATCCTTACCCTGTCTTCTGCATTAGCATTCTCCTACAATTTTTCTTCATCAATAACATTAGTCAAATTTATTGGTTTACCTTTCTGAGACAATATTCCTTCATTCCCCAGCAGAATAAGATTCTGATCTTCCATTTCCATGAGAGCTTCAGATGATTGTCTTCTCCCATTAAGTAACTCATAAATGAACTCCTTCTGCTAGAACCATTCAAAGCCTTCCTCATCTTAGAGGCTTTATTCATCATATTTTACTTCAATATATTAGTCCATCCTGAAGACATCTTCAAAATATTTCATATCTCCTGCAATACCTGCAATCATACACAAATTATCAGTTTCAAAAACATAAGACCTTGAGGTTTCACTTGATGCTTCAACCATTAGGTTTTCTTGCTGATTTGAATCCTTCATATCATTTACAAGATCCCCTGTCTATTCCTCCTCGATATCTTCATTACTTTCAAAAAAAAATGGGCCATGTTCTAGTTCAGATACCAAAACTTCCTCCTCATACTCATTTATTTTGAGTAACTCTTCATTTATTTGAGCATTTAATCTATGCTCCCACTTCACTTGTAATCTATGCCATTTGACTTTCCTTTTCATAATCCAACCATACCTCTGGTCTTCCTTAATCCTCTATAACATCTTGATCAATAACTCAAAATGGAATTTTATCTCACATTTCTCTCTATTTATATCTTCTTGAATCTTTCTCATGCTATTTTCCCTGGAATATTTCTTCTCCTTTCTTCTACTGTGGCTTCCTTCCGAACCTCTGCAATGACTATCAATGGTCAATTTTTTCTCCTTTGTGAACTTTATATGTTCACTTGTGGACTGCACTTAAGCCTCCCTTTTCAACAAGTCTCAGTACCTGCCTTCCATATATGACCTCACCAAGCTACCTCCTTGAGCTTGATCTATGGTTCTATACCTCTAGAACCATTCTTTGAGAAACTCTCTTGCTCCTATTTGCTTCTGCAACTGGAATCCAATTTTCTTGAGAACACTCTTGTCCTCTCTACACAAACTTCAACTGGAGTGTTTAGGTTCTTTTCCACTTTCCTTCAGAGTATTTACTTACTTTGCCTTTATGTACATAACTGGTTTTTCTTCTTACAATTCTTCTTGTTTTTCTTTTGCTGGGATATTCCTTCTTTTTTTGAAACCTGCAAACACATCTTTAAAACTAGAGTTATCACAAAAATATACTTGCAAGATCTTTTCACGATCTTGTCACTTCCTTCTTCAGCATTTGAATGGTCACCTTCAATTTGATTTAGATTTCATATGCTATGTTCTCCTTAATTCAAGTTCTACAGATCTGAATTTCCTCCTCATTTAAACTTGGAATCATTTCGTAAAAAGGGAATAATTTCAACTTCATTCATTCACTGATGTAATTCTTTTCCGGTATGTATAAATTTCACTAATTCTTCATACTTAACATTATACATGCGCTTATACGAAAACCATACAAATATCATCGCCTGTACTTCTCAAGCATCCATGACCAATCTATTAAACATCGAATGAGACAAAGTCTTTGAATACAAAAAACTTCTCCATGTGATCATAAAACTATAAAAAGGCTTAAATAATTCCAGTCATGGCCATAAAACTCCCTTATGACAATATATTCCAAAATCATTAAAAAAAATTCAACCTGGTGAAACTGAAATTCAAGAAATAAGATGCAAATATGATAAAATCCCTCCACTTTTCAAGTAACGAAGTGGTTAAAGATGAAATGGGATTATACAAAATACAAAACAGGGTATTACCATGGTGGTTTATTATATAGTTTTCCTCAACAATGATCTCCTGAGAGTTCTTAGCTGCTCCTTGTGTGAAATGTCTTCCAGTGGCAGTCTCGAACTCAAAGGTCTCTTACCAAACTGTGGCCAAACAAAAACAGTAACAACTATGCGTTGTGGGACCAATATCGTCATACTAAAAGTGCATATTAAAATTGCCACGACCTCATACAACCTTCACCAACGAGCAACAACTCTCCAAGATCGGCCTTTACAAGTTCCACTACCTCCATGACCTCAGACGTTTGACCTTATTGTCCTTCCATGATGCTAGATCCACAACTATTTCCTATGCCTCCTTTGTCCCGCTGCATTAAACAACACAATGGCCTTTGTGCTCACTATATCACGCTTCACGCAACATGCCTTGGATGAACCACACACCATGCACGACACTAGAAGGGCACAGATCTGACACGGTCCACACTTTCCTCCAATGGCTTAATCCACACTGCCTACAACAAATATACCACGATGCTTCCTGTGGTGTGCCTCCAGGTAGTTCCTCGTGCGACATGCAAACTTCATTCATTCAATGTCAAACATAAACTGCTACAACTACATTTCTTACTCTAACATCCTCGGCCTTTGCAAGAAATCCATCAATACTTAGATTGAAAACAACTCCATCATTTTTTTACCAATGATCTCATACCAAAAATGATGGCATGTAGAAGATACCATAAAGTATGCACATCCCTTTCTCTAGAGTCTGTAGGATCTTCTTACATGCTTTATCTCAATTGTTAGCTCGGACTTAGGGCCTATACTTATTTCAATTTAACAAAATCACAACCTAAATTCACACCATAAGTATTCACCAAAATACTCAACAAATAATTAATTAGTAAATATAAATATTTACAAATAACTTTGCCTCATGCTTGGCCTCTCCTCACACTCACACACATCTACATCTACATCTACCTCTTCCTCTTTTTCCCATATGAAAGCTTACATTTATAGAAATAATTACATAGTTATGGATCATTCTAGATCCATGATCTTCTCCATAGATCACTCAACTAATTCCTAAAATCTCTTAATGGTCCCCTGAGGATCTCAAAAACTCAACTAAATCCTATTCTAGGATCTCCTAATCCCTAAGATCTTTATGAGATCTTTATAAATCTAATATATCTCTTATTCTCAATTATTTGAGAATATTTACATTAAAAGCCTCACACAGATATTTTTCACTCGAATCATTTAAAATTATAAAAAAATCACATTAATAAATTAAATTTATTATGAAATGTTGGACCCCCTAACTCAACCAAAATACAATTAGTGTTTGAGTTGGATGCTCCTACGTCAGAAAAATTCTTGACAGAGACCCAAAAAAAGTACATATTTAAATTTAAAAACTATAATAATTTACTTCTCAAAAAATGTCCAGCTTTGAGAGAAGCAGTTGAAGGGACCAGAGTATAAATGCATCAGAACTTAACAAAGTAACAATATCAAGAATCACCAGTCTTGCATATATAAACACCACAGGCTAGAGAAATTATCATTCAGAGTGAAAGAGCCTTAACGGCTTCATGAAAAATTTTAAACACAATTTTACAGATTAAACCCTCACGCAAGCCTTAGGTTATAAACATAACTGGAGATTTTAAACATTTGAAACCCTCAGAAAATTCCAGAATTACCTGAAAGAGGGGAGGTCGAGAAATCGTTAGCCGTGTAGGAAGGGCATACCTCAAACAAATCCATAACGACGAATTTCAGGGTTATGGTTACCTGTAAATACCAAACATGAGTTAACACTTGGTGTTACCAAAAAAATTGGGAATAAGTCAATTATAAAACTGTAAATAGCAGTACAGAGTAAGAAAATTACCTCATGGTTGTAGCTGGAGTCGATGTTGTAAACCTGGGCCAGAAATAAAACCATTACACATCATGAGAATGGAAACCATAGAAAGAAATGACTAAATGATTAAATCTATCTGACAAAAAACCTAATTCCTTTTAAACTTCTTTCTTGTTTTGGCCACGCTGGCAGAGGATAGTCTAACCCTCTTGTTGAAATGATGGAAACCCCATGGTGAGTCGGGGGCTTCGAACCCGAAACTGGTAAAGCTCCTAACGAGGTCACAAACTACGGAAGGGAAGAAACAGTGAAACATTAACCAAGTATTCACCATTCCATAGCTTAAAAAATGAGTTAAAACCCTTTTCTACAACAAAAACACAAAATTTTAAATTAACCAAAGAAGTAAAGCTCCACAATAAATCAATGAATGGTTAACCAGCATAGTCGTCACTTGTCAACGGTCAAAATGAAGAATAGATGAAAATAATTTTAATGCACAATTTTTCAGAGTTGGTGCTGATCTCACAACGTTATCCCAAATGATAAGAGGTTAGGGTTTGCAGGGTAGGTTTATACCCTAACCCACCAAGGACGACTCTCAGTCATGTATTGACGCAGGATCCTACTGTGCATAACAACAAAAGTGGTAGAAAATATCTAAAGAACCATTATAATCAAATTTGAGGATGATGTGCAGTAATTTCCATGTACCATTTAATAAATGATAATGTCATTCATACCAATATCGGTGCTAATAAATCTCAGATCCCGAGAAAAAAAATAATGCCACTATAACCCTAAGTTTGATTGCCATATATGTGTGGGATATTATTGTTTTTAACCATAAGTTTTATTTCAATACACTGGGGGTATCATTCTTATATTTAGTTGTAATTTGATTTTTATGTAGGAGGCATGTTATCAATATGTAAAACCAAAAGATAGATTATGATCAAGAGTATCTGAATCAATAATTATAGCAAAGTATTGTCAACCTATATATTTTATGAGATAATTCATATTATATGTATAAATAATTTAGTTCATTAATGAATTTTTGTTATGTTGAGAGCTAATATACATGATAATATGAGAAGTAATTAAGTAGTAAAAAAAAAATTACTAAAGCATGATACATGTTACAAGTGGTATCAGAGAAGCATTCACATGCTAGTACCCATATGGGTCACATGAATAACATTTTTTCTGTATAAAATTGTGCACAGAAAATAAGAAGAAAGGGAAAGAAGGATACAATGAGAAGGGGGTCAACATATCAATTTCCCAGAACTAAGGGGAATCTCAACCTCAACCTAATCTAGAGATGAACCAGGAAATGGGGGTGCAACTGAGCATAGATCAGCACCAACAAACCAACAGATTACTTGAGGAAAAACAACAAAAAACCAATATACTTCTTGATATGGTGCAACAATTGAATGAAGAAGTAGTTCGGGTAAGAAGTGATAATGAAAGGTTAATGCGAGAGCAAGATAGGATTATTAAAAGCCTCTCAGATAAGTAGAATCAAGGGATAGCTCAACCAATCCCAGAAAGGGATACCTAAGAATAAAGTGAACAACAACGATAGGCTAATGATAAGCCGAAAGGAAGCCATACTCAGCGAAGTAATAAAAATAGAACTTATAATGAAGTATATTTGGGAAATGTTTCAGATTAACAAGAGATGAAAAAAAAGAAAGTGGAGCTGCATGGTCAATTCCAGAAAATTAAACCTCCTACATTTGATGGTGAGGCTGAACAGGTAGCAGAGGCATAGATAATTAACATGAATAAATATTTTGAAGTTTATGAATATAACAACACGATCAAATATTGTTTTTCCATTTAATAACTGAGGGAAAATGCGACATTATGGTGGGAGGAAGTAAAAAATGTGTGAGGAATTGAAGAAAAAAATGTGACTTGGCATGAGTTCCAACAATATTTCAAAGATAAATACGTAACTTAGGGCTTTTACGATGAAAAATCTCGAGAATTTCATGATTTTAGATTGTGACAACTGTCAATGGACGAATTCATAACTAAATTTACCTCCTTGCTGAGATATGTACCGTGCTTGAGAGATGAAAAGGAAAAGCTACAACGATTCTTGAGTAGCTTGCCTACTCACATGAATAAATGGATCGAATTTGTGAACCAAAAGACTATGGACAAGGTGATTCGAAAATCACGAATGTGCAATCAGTATTCTAAGGTAAAAGGAGAAGTTGGTAGGAATTGGTCGCCAAAGAAAGGGCAGAAAGACACTTCAAATTTTAAAAGTAACAGATCTGGAAATTTTAAAATGATGTAAGAAATTTAGCAAGTAGACAATATGGAAGAAACCAGCAGAAGCCTAAATGGCCAACAAAGGAGCGACCCACTAAAGCATCCAGTAGACCAGATCATGGGTAGATCCAGAAACCACCTCTATAGTGTTGGGGATGTAGTGAGGCACATTATTATAAGAATTTTCCTCATCATGGGAGAATCCAAATAAAAGCCAATCTGCAAGAGGCTTCTATGGTGGGGGATGTTGCATGAAACATACCAAGAAATAATGCAGCACTAGAGGACCGACAAACACATTATGAGCCGACCATGATAGAACTCGAAGGTAAGCTATATTCCCAAAATGTTTCTATTTTGGTTGATCCTGGTGGTAGTTTAAGCTATGTAAATACATTGATAGTTGAAAAGTGTGACTTGCAAAGCCATAAGTTTAAGTGTCCTTGGATGGTACAACTAGCAACTAGGGCAATGAGAAGAGTTAAAGCTAAAGTCTCAAATTGTCCTTTATAAATTGGAAATCAAAATATAAAGGCTGAAATAAATATTCTACCATTGTGTTCCTATGATATACTATTGGGAATGGATTGGTTGGAGGGGCATTGGACTCTTGTGGATTTTAAAGAAAAAATCATTTATTTCAAGGTTGAAGATGGAACACGCAAGGAGTTGCAAGGAATCAAGAAACCACTACAAATACGCCCCATCACAACATCCCATAGAGGTAAATGCATTACAGAAGGATGCCAAATTTATGCTATACAAGTGGTATTTGCTAATTCTAAAGATAAGACCCCCATGTTGGAAAATATAACAGTGGTACAAGACTTTATGGATGTGTTTCTGGAAAATATACTGGGACTACCTACAAAGAGGGATATTTATTTTACTATCAAATTAATGCTTTGGATAGCACCAGTGTCATGAGCACCATACCGAATGAGTGTACCTAAGTTGATAGAATTAAAGATGAAACTATAAGAATTACTAGACAAGGGATATATTCGACCTAATGTATCCCCTTGGGCAACACTAGTGTTGCTCGTGAAAAATAAGGAAGCATGTAGATACAGAAATGTCTCCAGACACATACTTTTATTGATCATGAAAAAATATTACATAACAAATTGCAGGAGTTTACAAACGCAAACTCTCACTCTCACATTACACAACGAAATTAGGAAACAATCATATTTATAAGCTCTATGTTGTAAAAAGGCATAATCTAGTTATGGATCACTTGGAAAATCAACAAGTGTCCATTTACAATAAATGACCTTCTAACCATCTCACTAACTTTATTCCTATTTTAGAGCCTAGGAAACGACTCAATTCTAGAGTCCTATATTTACTAACAAAATTCTATTTCTAAGTATCTCTAATATTTATTAAATATTCTAATTTAATAAATATATTTATCCTAACTTTACATTATTCAATTTATGTATTTTTGGATTTATAATTTCCTTTATGAAATAGGCTAACATTGCCCCCTTCAAGGATAAATCCAAAAGAAGAACGAGGAACCATCTTCCAAGTTCTCAAGTTGATGCTGAGAAACAAATCTTCAATCTCAAGAGACCATGAGTCAGCTGTATGTTTGATTCATCTCTGAATGTTGCTTGACAACTCCAATACGTGCCAAGTTGCAAAAGGATCCATCTATCCTTTTCATGAAATCAACATCAATTTTTTTTTTCAAGGCCCACTGGCTGATGATGTCAAAAAAAACTCACTGTTTCTTTTATTATGCTGAAAAATGTTCACTGCTTCTATGCTGTCGACTGCCCACTGGAAATTTTTTTGATGCCCACTGGCTGCTTTTGTTGGTTTTGTCGAGACTTTCAGTCTGACAACCACTATCAATCTCATTGACATTTTCCCCCCTTTATCAACTGAAAGGAGAGACACTTCGATTGGAAAGTATTCCTGAACTCCCCCCTTCAGGTGTAGGAGTTTTACACTGGTGTACTCCCTTGTTCAATACACGCGGGAATGCCATCATCGTTCCTTTATTGGGCGCACTATATTAACGATACATTATTCTTGATTGTTAAGCCCAAAAATATTTTAACTGTGGATGACCATTCCCAAGGGTCGATCCATTCATAATGTATCTTCAATCTGGCTAATTTGTGTTGATTGTGACATTTTTCTGAGGAATGATTAGACTTGCCACAATGGCGACAGGGATGGAGATCAAAACACTGATCTTCCATATGACCGGTTCTCCAACAATGAGAACATTTCAGTTTGACTTCAACTTTAGGTTGTGTGGAATTTTGTTTTTCTGCAACTTTGGGTTGCGTGCATTGCTGGTTTTCTGCAACTGTCTCTGAATGTGCTGAGGGGATCTATTCAAGAAATCCCACATTGATGAACTGAATGGGCTTGGAATAATTGGGAATATGTAAGTTGGCGTCATCTTGGACATATCCTAAGCCTCGTCGATTCTTGTTATTGTGAATTTCTTCCCAGGGCTTGGTGATGGGCTTGGAAGAAATTTGAAAGCTGAGCAACACGACAACAGAAAATTTGTCTGAATGGGTAACTTATTATACGGATAAGTTCAAAGACAAAAATGTCACTCTTTTCTTGCAATTCAGTCCTTTCAAGTTGTAGCTAAGTTGAAAACTCAACTGGTTTTCATGTGTTTGTTGTGGTCTTTAGTGAAAGATCAGCAAGAGTTTCTTTGCTGACGTGCACCATGTCTTCATCACTGGAGATGATCAAACTATGAAGAATGTTTAACAACTGAATATGTTGTGCCATCTGAACTTGCACACTTGAAATCAGGCTCTCTTGTTGTAGATTTCATACTTTGAACTGTTTCACTTGAATGACAGGCTCACTTGAATGTGGCTTAAATGGCACGCTTGCTTGATTTTTTGCTTATTGCACTTGCTTGAAACACTTGCTAGAGTTGTAGAATTTTCTTGCTTAAACTCTGGAATTCACGCTCGCTTGATGACGATCGTGTTTGTTTAAGCGCTCACTTGACTTACTTGATGACTTCACGCTCACTTGAATGAATAACCACACTCGCTTGATGTCGATCTCAACTTACTTGATTGGTGTTAGAGTTCACTCTCGCTCGCTTGAAGGTTTGATCTTTGTACTGACTTGACGCAAATTTCTTGAATGAATAATCACGCTCGCTTGCAAAAGATGTAAACTTGTTGCTTGTTTGATGTAAAAACTCATGCACTTCACTTTATTTTTGTGTAAAGGAAGGGTGTCGAACACCATCGACAATGCACCCAAGAAATCTTACAACGATTTTAATGATTCACTTGTTCTCTTAAAAAATCATTAACAATGAATTTTTAATGATTCACTTAAATCAATGAATTTGATTACAAGTTATTTAAAGGGATTTGCAAGAACATTGATGAAGACTTTGTTGTGAAAATCATTAACCTTGATAGTGAATTGGTTGTTTGATGTAGGATGTTGATGTAGACAATCGTTTATTATATGTTGTAGTGTTGATCTTGCAGCTGTGTGTTGTGCTTGCTTTATGTATGCGATATTAAATGAAATTATTGATGTGTCACAACTAGACACAAATCAAAAAACAACAACATGAAGCCAAAAAAAACATGCGCTATCAATCACACATGGTGTACCTAAGATCCCCTTATTCAATTTCGGGCGGATCTAGGATACAATCACCAAAAAGTGATATCTTTATTGAGTATTGAGATCATCAACCTTTCATCTTTTACAACATTGCCATTGAAGCTTTCTCAAACAATGAGAATCTGTGCTTGCAAATTTTGGAAACAAATGCCTTCAAAAATTGTGTGCACTGATCACTCACACCTTATTTCTCCAAATTACAACTTATTACTCCACTTAAAAGAAGCACACTTGTCTCTCCAAAAAATCACACTTGAAAACCTTATCACTCCATTACATAAAACCTTAGCTCTCCATTACATAAAAAATACTCCTTATCTTAGAATTACAAAGTTCAAAAGAAAGAGCACATCTTCTCACGTAACTTTTAAATCCCTTTAACTTTCATTAAAAAAACTCTTTATGAAATCACTTGAAAAAGTGATATAAAGTTACTTTAAAAAAGGGGAATAACTTTTAAATTTCCATTTAAAACATGCACCATTCCTTCTTCTTTTTTAAATATTACGAGTCATTTTAAAAAAAATTCACCATAAACTTCGATATGAAGCACGGACTGTCTTCATGGGACTTCACTATTCAAAACAATTCTGCATGTTAGCATAAATATCCATGCTCTCCACGCTGGTCCTTTCTCCTTTTACGCAAATATTTTCTTTGAATTTGAAGCTGACATGTCACTTCCAGCCAAGTTCTTCAGAGTGCAGATCTTGTCTCCTTAGTTGAAGGGTATGCCAACATTTTGAAAAGGAAAATTCAAATCATATTTCCAAGGCTCAGTCTCAATTTCCCTTCATTCGATCTGCAAGCAACAACTCAGACAACCCGCCTGAGGCACAGTATTTGTAAAGTGTGAATCTTGGCTTGCGTCCCTAGTGGATTCCTCTTAATCTTCAACAGTGTGTGCAAAGGAGTAAATTTTAATACTGCTCCACGAGAACGGCTGAGCGCTAGAGCAGATCTGGAAATCGATCTCACATTTGACATGCACAACAGACTCGCACAATCTACTCATACTACAGGTTTGGATTCACGTTGGCTTCATTTTTCTCTATCCTTATTAGGCTAGTAACAACAATCTCAACACCACAAGATGTATCAGTTTCCTCCTTCAACGCTATTGGCGTGAGATCATGTTGCAACAAACCTCTTGCCCTCTTAAACACAGGACTCACAAAAAAATATTCACAACGAAACTCCCCCAAACAGCATAGCTGAGCTCCGAATTGCCCTCTCTCGCAAATACAATTTTGCAAAAGCATGCAAGGAATTGGCCGTAATCTTGAGAGGCGCATACATCAAGGTGCCCAAGAATTTGCAAGTGTTATTGTTTCAGGATACTCTGGTCGCATTCCGTCTTCTATTTGAAGTGGGTTCAAGTCAAGGTATTTCAGCTGCGAACTTGTTACTTCAAGTAGCAGATTATTCTCTACCAAAGCAGAAAAAGGCGTTCGTTGTTACTGAGTTCAAACATGCTGCAGTTGCATTGTGGCGACACTCTAAAATTTGACAGAGAGAAACAGAATTAGTACAGAATAATGTACGTGCGGTCCTTAGTTTCTGCAGGGCTCGTGCGTAGTTCCTGGAATCTAGCAGCTAAAGAGAATACACTATGGAAAGTACATTATTCTCTTCATTTTGGTGATGATCTTCCCAACAATGCTCTTGGAAAGCAATGCACAAATAACACTGTAAATGATGAATGGGGGATTTGGCATCAGATATTGCGAAAAGAAGAACTGAGTGTACATATTGATTGGCATGAAGCCTTTAAGAAAAGATATAGAGGGCATCCATCCCGAGTTGTCATGTCGAATAGAGCATATTGCAAAACATGCAAATCACCGATATGGCTTAGTAAAAAAGGTGTTGATACCACAAACACGGACTCACATCTAGGCAACTCACAGCAACTCTCTTACACCGCATGAAATCTCACAGAAAAAATAAAACCGAGAGTGCTCAATTACACACAGAGCTACAACAAACATTGGAAAAAGGCACTTTAAAAGCTCGAAATTTTCCTTACACTGGCTCACGCTGATGCAGCTTCTTCAATGCAGCCACTCCTTATGCAACTTCTTCAACTCAACGCCTTACACATATTGCTCTTTCACTTGCAGTATCTCCATGGTGAATACATGCCCAGATAATAATTAACAGCATAGACTTGCACCTACAGCGATCGATAACAACAAGCTGGAAGTCCTCATGGCCTCACACACGTAATGAAATAATTCCACGGTTCTGCAACTAACTCAACCTCATCAGACATGGATCATTGCTCTGATACCACATGTAGATACATAAGTGTCTCCAGACACATACTTTTATTAATCATGAAAAAATATTACATAACAAATTGCAGGAGTTTACAAATGTAAACTCTCACTCTCACATTACACAATGAAATTAGGAAACAATCCTATTTATAAGCTCTATGTTCTAACTTAATCTAGTTATGGATCACTTGGAAAATCAACAAGTGTCCATTTACAATAAATGACCTTCTAACCATCCCACTAAATTTATTCCTATTTTAGAGCCTAGGAAACGACTCAATTCTAGAGTCCTATTTTTACTAACAAAATACTATTTCTAAGTATCTCTAATATTTATTAAATATTCTAATTTAATAAATATATTTATCCTAACTTTACATTATTCAATTTATGTATTTTTGGATTTATAATTGCCTTTATGAAATAGGCTAAAAATGCAATGATGTGAATGTGCATGGATTACAAACAACTTAACAAATTGACTGTTAAGAACAAGTAGCCATTGACATAGATAGATGATATTTTTGATCAGGTAAAAGGGGTGTCTTTATTTTTTAAAATAGATTTAAGATTTGGATATCACCAAATACGGATAAAATATGAGGAAATATATAAAACAAATTTCTGTACCTGATATTGGCACTATGATTTTGTGGTTTTAGTGTTTGGATTAACCAACGCACCAACAACCTTCATGATTTTGATGCATGGCATATTTCATCTATTTTTCGAAGAGTTTTTTCTGATATTCATTGGTGATATATTAGTCTACTCAAAGAAAATGAAGGAACATAAGGAACACTTATGACTGGTACTGAAAATTTTGAGGTACATCAACTCTATGCCAAATTCACCATGTGTGATTTTTATAAAGAGAAAATTCAATATTTAGGTCGTGTTATTTCCATTGAAGGCGTAGAATTGGATCCTAAAAAAATAAAGACTACTATGGAATGGAGGGTGCCCAAAAACATAGTAGACATATGTTCTTTTATGGGATTAGATAGTTATTACCGGAGTTTCATCGAAGGATTCCCTAAAATTTATTTTCATATTACCTCCCTGCAGCAAAAAGGGTGATTGTTTAAATGGCCCAGCGAATGTCGGAATAGATTTGAACGGTTAAATAAACTGTTAACTACTACTCCCATGTTGAGGGTAACTGACCCAAACAAGGAGTTTGAGGTTTGCACCAATTCATGCATGGAAGTAGTAGGGGCAGTGCTTTCGCAAGACAGAAAAGTCATTGCATATGAGTCTAGGAAACTAAAAGATCATGAACAATGTTATTCTACTTATGATATAGAGCTGACTGCAGTAGTGCACGTACTCAAGGTATGGAGGCACTACTTGTTGGGAAAAAGGTTTGTGTTAAAAACAAATCATAGAAGTTTGACTAGCTATTTCAAACACGCTTATTTGAATACCCATCAAGCAACGTGGAATTCATTCCTGAGTGAATTTTATTTTGAAATTCAGCATGTTAAAGGTAAGGAAAATGGTATTTCCTATGCCTTAAGTAGGAAATTACATTATGTGTATCAACTATACTTTAACCATGTGGAATTTATGTTCTAGGGGCGGGTAAAGGAGGTAGTGAAAAAAGACCCTTAATATCAATTTTTATGGTAGCAAGCTTATGAAATAGAAAATCAGAGAAAATAATCATATTATAAGATTAATAGTGAGCAATTTTTGACTTTTATAGAAAACATATACATCCCAAATCAAATGAGTATAAAAGAATTGATCTCGGATTAGTATCACCGAAGCTCTTACTATCGCCACCATGGTTACCAAAAAATGATAATATAAATTTAGGAAAGATTATCTCTGGCCTCGTATGCGTAAAGATATTGCTGAATACTTGAATAAATGTCTAGAATGTCAATAGCTCAAGGTGGAAAATCAACATGCAGCAAGTTTGTTACAACCTATACCTATACCAGAATGGAAATGGAAGGTCATATCGTTGGATTTTATTATGGGCTTACCAAGATCTAAGAGAAATCAAGACTCTATAGTGGTGGTCATTGATCAGATGAGAAAAGTATCTCACTTTATTCCAGTATAGTCCAATTACAAAACTCTGTACATTGTGGACATTTTCGTGAGGGAGTATTGCATGGAATTATGAAAACAATAATCTATATCGAGATGTAAAGTTTAATTTGGCCATTTGGAAGGCACTCTTTACCAGTCTGGGCACACAAATCCAATTTAGCATAGCATATCATCCATAAATGGATGGGCAAACTGAGCAAGTGAATCAAATCGTAGAAGACATGCTACGAATGTATGTGATGCAACAACCCACAAGGTGTGAATATTATTTACATCTAGTAGAATTCACTTACAATAATGGAGATCAGGAATATCTTAGGACGATCCCCTTTGAGGCCTTATATGGGAGGTAGTGGTGAATGGCCATTAATTGGACCTGTCTAGAAACCAAACTAATGCTTGCTCCGGAAATGTTTTCTGAAATAGAGTAAGAAGCAAAGAAGATATGACAAAATCTAAAATTTTCCCATGATATGAAGAAGGTATATCATGCAAATCGAAAGAGGAAATATTGGGATTTTTAACTGGGTGATCATGTGTATGTGAGAATTACACCCAAGAAAATCACCTTAAGGTGGACTACCTGCGCCAAGTTGGCTATGAGGTTCTATGGACCTTTCCAAATTTTGGAAAGAGTGGGACTGGTAGCCTATCAATTAGCCTTACCAGGTCACATACAGGTGTACAATGTGTTTCATGTATCAATATTGAAACGATATGTTCATGATCCAAAGAATGTAATACATTTTCAAAAAATTCTGGTAGGAATAAATTGGGTTCTAGGATCTCTAAAGGAGATAATTATTATATGAACTAATTAAAAACTTGTATGGCTGCAGGTCAAACCAGACGCTGAATTTCTATTAGAGCCTCAATGTATTCTTGAGTAGAGAGAAATAACACTCAGGAGACAAGCCATCACCCAAGTTAAAGTGCAATGGAAGCACTTTGGCCTAGGGGAGGCTACTTGGGAAGACATAGGATTTGTACGAGAGGCTTACCCAAAAATATTTACTGGCATGGGGTAGAACATCGAGGGTGGTGTTTACCTCCAGTGGGGGAAGATGTAACACCGGGATTAATTCCCTAAATTTTTTTTAAATTATGAATTTTTTTTTAAAGTAAAATAGGATTAACAAGTAAGTTAATCCCATAATGAACATTATTTATTTTTTTTTTGAATAAATAATTATTTAAGGTGTGGTTTCTATAAAAATGATAGTAGATATTTCGAAGGTTCTAGAGTAGTTAGATAAAAGCAGTTAAATACAATTAACTTCTCCTATGAGTATAAAAAGGAAATCCCAGTGAGGAAAATGGGTTCTGTGGAATGTGAGGGGAGCCAGAAGGCTTGAAGGTGAGAGTAATCCAAAGCTGGTTGGATCCAGTGGAGCTCTGCAACCTAACACTTGAGAAAAGACTGGACAAAATTCTTGAGCTCTACTCGAGTAACAATGCTAATTAAATCCAACTCTGGTGGGGAGCGGAGGGGGAGTTGATGACGTAATTGCCTCTCTCAAGTTTGGGAGGCTACCATCAGCCTTCTAAAGTGAGATAAGTATCTTAACCCAATGTTAAGGAGAACAAAATATCCTCGACATGATTTTTGTTAAATAATTCTATATCTCTAGAACTTTGGAGTTATTAACAGTAGTTTAGTATTTGTATATTTTTTTCATAGAGTGGCCGAGAGGATTTAATATGGAAGATAAAGGTTTCTTTAATTAATTACTGTGTGATAGTATATTTTTTTTATAAAATTCCTTAAGTGTATTAGTTTATGGAAAAGGGATAATTGTATGTAGATAAATTATATGAAATTATGCAAAGTTGTTATGATAGAAAGACAATTGCAGGTTGAAAATCTGTAGGAAACTATGAATTAACTAAGAAAACTTAAACTTAAGAATAGAAAGGACAATTAGTCCATCCAGGGAGAGAACCCTAGATTGAACAATTTGTCTTCACAGCTACACGGACTATGGGTCAAAGAATGATAACTCAATTTAAATGATGGTCCAGACATCAGTGAAATTCTAATAACTGAAGAAATATTAACATTCATAAAATAGGAACGGATTATGAAAATGGTTATTATTATATTGAGTATGAATAAAAGCCATCTATAAACAATAAGAGAATAGGACTATGATTATAATATATTCAACTAATGGTATATACTATAAATACCAAACCCTTTAAGGGAAAACATATATAAAATAGAAATTAAAACTACATAAAGGAAATAAATTTATTTGCAATGCTATTTAAAATGCATGTGAAAAAAACTAATACAATGAAAAGGGATCAGGATAACATGCAAATGCACTATGTTTCTGAATAATTAACAACATGAGAAAAACCCATTCCATATATGATTCAGATAAACAAAGAGAATTTAACCACTTATGGGAACTGAAAAGGAAAATTTCAAATGGAAGAGCGAAATAGCCATAAGGAATAAGAGAATGCAATGTAAATATTTAACTGAGAAAAACTCTTGACAGAGACACAAAACTAGTACAGATTTCAATAAAAAAATTATAATCATTTACTGCTCGAAACATGTCCAGCTTTGAGATAAGCATTTGAAGGGACCATATTATAAATGTATCATAACTTAACAAAGTTACAAAACCGAGAATCACCAGTCTTACACATAGAAACACCAGAGGTTGGAAAAACTATCATTCACAGTGAAAGAGCCTTAACAACTTCATGACAACATTTAAACACAATTTTATAATTTAAACCCTAACGCAAGCCTCAATTTATAAACAGAACTTGAGATTTTAAACATTGAAAACCCTCAAAAAAATCAAGAAGTGCCTGGAAGAAGGGAGGTCAAGCAATCATTAGCCGTGGAGGAAGGAAAAACTTCAAACAAATCCATAATGATGAATTGTAGGGTTGTGGTTACCTGTCAATACCAAACATGAGTTAACGCCCAGGGTTTCCAGAAAATTTGGGAACAAATAAATTACAAAACTACAAATATTGATTCACAGTAAGAAAATTACCTCATGGTTGCAGCCGGAGTTGATGCCGCAAACCTGGTCCATAAATAAAACCATTACAGAACATGATAATGAAAACCATGGCAAGAAAGGAATGAATGATTAAATTTATCAAATAGAAAACCTACTTCTTTTTAAAATTTTTACCTATCTTGGCTGCGCTTGTGGAGGATAGCTGAAGCCTCTTGCTGAAATGATGGAAACCCCATGGTGAGCCATGGTCGTCTAACCTAAAACTACTAAATATCCTGACAAGGTCACAGACCACAGAAGGGAAGAAAAAATGAAGCATTTACCAAGTATTCACCATTTGGCAGCTTCAAGAATGAGTGAAAAACCTGAGAGTGCGATAGAAACACAAAATGTGAAATTAACCAATGAAGTAAAGCTCTACAACAAAACAATGAATGGTGAACCAGCATTGTCCTCACATGTCACCGACTGAAATGAAAGATAGAGGAAAATCATTTGAACGCATAGTGTTGTAGAAATAGTGCTACTCTCACAGCGTTCTCACAAATGACAAGTGGTTAGGGTTTGAGGGGTAGGTATATACCCTAACCCACCAAGGAAGACTCTCAGTCGTGGATTGGAAGAGGATCCAACGGTTCATAACAACACAAGTGGAAACAAAGATCTGAAGGACCATTATAATCAAAGTGATGGTGATGTGGAGTAATTTCCATGTACCATTTAATAAATGATAATTCCATTCATATCGAAATTAGTGCTAATCAATATCGGAACCTGATTAAAACAGTAATGCCACCGTAGCCCTCAGTTTGATTTCCATATACATGTGGTATATTATTGTTTGTAACCATAAGTTTAATTTCCGTATATGAGGGGTATATTTATTATGTTTAACTATAATTTTATTTTTATGTAGGAGTTGTGTTATCAATATGTCTAAGAAAAGTATAGACTATGATAAAGAGTACCTGAATCAATAATCGGAACAAAATATTGTTAGCCTATTTCTTTTATGTGAAAATTCATATTATATATATAAATAATTTAGTTCATTAATGTATTTCTGTTGTGCTGAAAACTAATATACATGGTAATATGAGAAGTAAGTAAGTAGTAAAAAAAAATTACTAAAGCATGATAGATGTTACACTGAACTATTTTTTTGTTACTATATTTTTAAATGTTGTATGTTATGAAACCAACTCCAAAATAGAAGAAAAGAGAGATCAATGCCTTATAAATAAGCCACTTTTAGGGGGCCGTCTCCTTTACATTACATAAATTAACAATTCTTGGATGATACAAATGACAAAACCTCCTTCTATATATAGGAGTCCATTGGGTCACAATATAATCCTATCTGACCTAACAATAATAATGTAAGGGAACAATAATAATAATATTGGGGTTACATGGGTATAATAATAATAATAAGGGGGCTACAGTAACAAAAATAAGGGACTACGGTGGCAATATAGGGACCTAACATGCCCATTTCCTTCAAAAACTTGTTGTCCTCGGCACTTCAGTAGCTCTGGATGCGTTTGCATAAAACTACCATCCTCCAATGTAGAATATTTAGTGGATAAGTTCTTCCACTTGATGAGATACCCTGAAATTGATCGATTTCATAGCTGTCGAGTTCTTTTTTTTGTGACTGATTCAGGTCCCAATATGATTTTTCCTTCCTCATCAAGTTCTGGCAATATTTTTTGAACTGCTGTCACCTATAACCTTCTTTAAGCATGAAACATGGAAAACTACATGCACTTGTGAAGAAGGAGGAAAGTATAATTTGTATTCCATGGTACCAATATTTTGCAATAACTTGTAAGTACCATAGTACTTTGGCGATAATTTCTTATCCTTCTTAGCTTTCTTGAGGGACATTTGTTTGTATGGTTATAGCTATAAAAATACCTTGTCTCCTACATCAAAACTTCATTTGCTGCGATGTTGATCTGCTTGTTGTTTCATTCAATTTTGTGCTAAATTTAGGTTATCCTTTAAGAGTTGGAGAACTTGTTGTTTATGTTCAATTTTATCTTCCATTGTTTGAACCTTAGAATTTTCTCTCAAAGATGATATGATGGACAATAGATGATATCCATAAAGTGCCATAAATGGGGTCATTTTTGCTGTAGTATGGAAAGAAGTGTTATACCACCATTTAGCCAGAGGTAACCACTTTACCCATTGTGTTTCTCTATCAGATACAAAACAACGAAGATATCCATCTAAACATTTTTTCACTATCTCAGTTTTAGCATCAGATTGAATATGATGAGATAATATATGAGCTATTTGAGTACGCAAACAAGAAAATAATTCCATCCAAAAATTTCTAGTAAAAATGGGATCTCTATCGCTAACAATAATCTTTGGGTTTCCATGTCGCTTTCAAATAGTTTCCATAAATCCAGTAGCAACTGTACTTGCTTTAAATGGATGAGATAATGCATAAGTGCATAATTGGTAAGTCTATCAACTACCACCATGATGACACTCTTTCCTTCGGATGTAGGTAACCCTATGATAAAATCCATTGAAATCTCTTCACAAAGTTCACTTGGAATGGATAAAGGTTGTAGAAGACCCGAGGTATTAATTGTTTCAATTTTATTTTTTTGGAAAACCAAACATTCTGTCACAAAATTTTGAATATTAGATTTAAGGCCATCCCAAATAAATTCTTTCTTCACCCTGTGGTAAGTTTTTAAAAATCCTTGGTGTCCTCCTAAAGGAGAAGTGTGCAATTCCAAAAGAATATTTTTGTTTTAGTTGGGAATTCTCACAAAGATATAAGCAATCTGTGTACCATAAGGAATCATTTTTCCAACTAAATGTATCAGATGTAATAGGATATTGTTATAACTTTTGAATGAGTGTCCACACTTCTTCATCCTTCTTCCATTCATCCCTTGCTTCGGTTATCCAATCTGGTTGGATAATAGAAATGGAACAAATCAATTCTTCCACCTCTTCATCCTTCCTTGAGAGTGCATCCATAAAAAAATTTAGCTTCCCTTTTTAGTAGATGATTCAAAGGCATAACCCAACATCTTTGTGACCAATTTTTGTTGCTCTTCTGAAGATAATATTTGTTCCAAAAAGTGTTTAAGACTATCATGATCATTTTTTACCTTGAAGTGTCTTCCCATGAGGTAAGGTCACCATTTCTTTAGTGCATGTAGTATTGCCAACATTTCCTTCTCATAAATAGCTTTTTGTAAATACTTCCCTTTGATTGGATGACTTTCAAAAGTAATAGGTCTTCCTTCTTGCATTAAAACAACAAAAATTACATTTCACAAGGCATAACATTCCACAATAAAGGTTTTTGTGAAATCTGGCATAGCTAAGACCAGTGGTAGGCAGATTGTGTCTTTAATATGTTCAAAGGCCTTAGTTGCTTCAGGAATCCACGAAAATGCATCTTTCTTCGATATTGTTGTTAGAGGTGTTGCTATTCTCCCATAATTCTTAACAAACTTGTGATAATGCCATTTTAACTCGAGAAATCCTCGCAACTACTTTATGGTTGTGGGGAATTTCATTCCTTAATGGATTTAATTTTTTTAGGGTCTACCTTAACACCCTAGTGAGATACAATATGACCCAGATATTCCACCTCTTCTACTCCAAAGAAAAAATTGAAGGTTTTTTCATATAATTGTTTCTCCTCCAATAGTTTGAGCACCATATCAACATGTTGAACATGGTCATTCCAAGACCTGCTGTATATTAGTATATCATCAAAAAATACTAACACAATTTTTCAAAGGAAGGATTTGAAAATGGAAGGTGCATTAGTAAGTCCAAAAGGCATGACCAAAAATTCATAATTACCCTCATGAGTTCAAAATTTTGTTTTAGGAATATGTTTAGTCTTCGTTCTAATTTGATGATATCTTGAACGAAAATTCAACTTGGTAAAATAAATTGCTCCATGTAATTCATCCAATAATTCATCAATCATGTGAATGGGAAATTTATCTTTAATACTGAGCTTATTGAGCTCCTTATAATCTGGACACATGTGCCATGATCCATCCTTATTGCGCACCAATACTACTGGAGTAGAGAAAGAACTTTGAATAGGTTGAATTATACTAGCCTCTAACAATTCTACAATCATACATTCAATTTCTCTCTTTTGGACATAAGGATATCTGTAAGGCCTGATGTTTGGAGGAACACTTCCTGGAATCAAATGAATAGCATGATCATGATCACAAATATGTGGGTGTCCTTTGGGAGTTTCAAACACC
This sequence comes from Pinus albicaulis, assembly GCA_034641835.2. Taxonomy (NCBI): domain Eukaryota; kingdom Viridiplantae; phylum Streptophyta; class Pinopsida; order Pinales; family Pinaceae; genus Pinus; species Pinus albicaulis. The sequence continues at coordinate 1,272,162,688 of CM076579.1, forward strand.
TTGAAATGATTGTCCAATAATTTTTGGAGATATGGAGAAATAGACGATTTTGATGTTGGAACTTCTAGTGAGCATAATTGTGTCATTATGCATCATTGTTATTTATTTAGAATATTTTTCATGATATTAGAGCTTATTATATTTATCAACTTCCCTGCGATACCCAATAATTCGAATTCCTTTCCTCCCGCAAAAAAAATCAAGAAAAGTTCTTGAAAATTAACATTTACCATCCCCAAAGATTGTAATGATTGTACTCCTAGCACGACATTAGCACCTCTAATTGGAGTGGAAAGCATTGGAATATTCAATACATATTCCCCCATGGTTAGCCTGATATTATGGTATTTTTCAGATCAATTTATAGTTACTCCATTTGGAACCATCACTTGTCATTCTGGTGTTGTGTATAGGAAGCAATTCAATTCCTTGGCTACCTTAAAATGAATAAAATTATGGGTACTACCGGAATCAATAAACACTATTAATTTTTTCTTCTTGATATGTACTTCTATCTTGAGAGTTTGAGGAGTGGTAATTCATGTCAATTCATTACACGATATGGTTGGACTCATTTCTTTTTTCTCTATAGTTGGTTCCTTGTGTATATCCTCTTATTTTGAAGTTTCTTGTTCATTTTATTCCTCCTCTTCTCAATCTATGTAAAATAGTTTCTTTTCGACACACTTATGACCTTTAGTGTATTTTCTATCACAACTTTAGCAAAGCCCTTTTCCTCTTTTTTCTTCCAATTGTTGTGGTGTCAACCTTGTAGATTCTAAAAGTCTAGGAGTAGAAACACTTCCATCTTTATACATGTGAGTGGTAAGATCCCTTGTCGCCATAATTTTACATTCAATTTTTCTTGCCAACATGAATTCCTTCTCCAATGAATCAGGTTCCCAAATTCAAACCTCATGTTGGATGTTATCCTTCAAAGTTGATATGAAGACATCAATCTTGTGTTCCTCTACAATACCAGATACCCTAATATTCAATTTTTGGAAGTCCTTGATGTGCTCCACCACTGAACGCTTTTGTTTGAGATTTAGAAATTTTCTAAAGAAGGTGTTGCTCTTTGTATCCTCATAATATGCTATCATTTCCTCCATAAAAATGGACCAAGTGAGAATTTTTTTATGGGAGAAAATCTATTGATACCATACAACTTTATTTTGTTCTAAATATAAAGTTGCAATGTGTACCTTTTGTGTGTTTTTCACATTATTGAGATCAAAATATTTCTCCATCTGTAGTATCCATGTTACTAGTTCCTTGCCATAAAACTTCCTCATATCGATATTTGGAATATGGTGGGTATTCAATCCACCATTAGAGTTTATGAAATTATGATTAACATTTATTTTTTTCTCATCATGTGTTTCCTCTACTATATTTCTTCCATTAGGAATAATTTCTTGTATCAACCTCCTTGTATCATTCTTCATGTCTTCCATGTTATCTTTCATTTTTTCATCGATATTAAATTCCATGTCATGCATCTTAGCTTCCATACCATTCTTCAAACCATCCATCTTAGCTTTCATGCCTTTCTTCAAAACTTCCATTTCATTTTCTGTTGCTCTTTATGAGAGTGAAATTTGGTGGACTTTCTCTTGTAATTTTGATATGTCATGTTGCACTTCTTCCTCTTCATGAGTCATATTAGAGCCTTCCAAATGCTCAATGGGTGTTAAATTCTCTTTAGGTGGCATTTTAGAACCTAATATTGATGTCTATGTTTCAATATTCCCTTGGAATCGCTTCAAACTAATTTTCAAACAAGACTTATGCAATTTAAAAAAAAAATACACAACTTTTTTCTTGCTTTTGAGGAGCTCGATATTGAAACTGATGTATTTCAAAACTTATAAAGTTAGAAAAGAAAAAAATTTAAAGAAAAACTTTATGTAAATATTATTTTATTGAATAATTTAATATTATTTTTTCAAAATAATTTATATTAATAAATTTGTTCAAGAAAAAAAATTATATTATATAATATTGTGACAGCCCTAATTATGTAAATACTCACCATTTAATTTTTCTTTTTACAGTACAATAATTGGTAACTATTTATAGGTTGCTAAACTAACTTTAAAGTAAAAGTACATTTATCATTATTTTGTGTTTTTTTTACTTTAAAGAATTTTATGTTTAGTTAGAGAAATTCAGGGGACAATACTTAAAAATAAAATATTTAGTTTCTAAGTAATTGGACAATTATATCTTTCTTGAGAAATTCAAAAGAAATATATGAGTTGGGTGAGGCCATGTGTGGCTGAAGGAAAACAGGAGGAAAGAAAACTATTGTCCAAGCAACAGTTGTACTACAAAGGGGGTATTCTTGAGTTGGTTGTAGCCAATAGAAACCTCAAGAGAATTTTTGTACTAAACCTAGGGTTTCTAGGTCTTAGAAAGGTTTATATTTTTATGACCCTATAAACTAAAGAGGATCATTTGGAGAAGTGGATGTAATCACAAATATTTTTGTTTGGGAGGATAATAAAGTCCCACCCTGACAAGCTAGCCAAAACAGATAGGTTTTTCTATTTTGAATTGAATTCTATTATGAACTTTACATATGTGTAAATGTCAAACTGTGTTTTGTTCCTCTTGAAGAAAGGAAATCTAGGAAGGCCATTACACTGGTTCTTTCTATCTATTCATGATATGCTTAGATAGCAGGTGAATAGATAAAGAAAGACAATAAGCTAACACTTGGGAATAATTGTTCATATGGATAAAGAATAGGTTATAAATTTATCTATTTTCAATTTAATTCTGTTATGATCTTTACATATGTGTAAATGTCAAACTGTTTTTTCTTCCTCAGAAAGAAAATAAATCTAGGAAGGCCATCATATTGTTTCTTTCTATCTATTTGTGGTATTGTTAGATAGTGGGTGAATAGATAAATAAAAGAGAATAAGCTGACACTTGGGAATAATTGTTCATAGGGATAAAGAATAGGTTATAAATCCTCTATGGTATTTTCTTATAGACTCCAGGTATTAGACTTGTTCTTATGAATGAATTATAATTTATTTTTAAGAAAATAACAACTCTCACTGTTGGTTGATTTTCTAGGTAGTGAAGGGAAGAAATTAGTAATCAGAACTCAGAATCAGGTAATGTGATTGGAACAAGGGAAATAAACTTTTGAGAAGGAAAGTAATAATCATAGTAACCAATTCTTGCACGTACTAGGAAATAATACTTATGACTCTGTAGAAATAAGGATGATAGAAGGTGAAGTGGGTTAGGTTTACATCGTGAGCCAAAGTCTTCCTGGAAAAGATTCCCTCTTAATGTTAACAAATGACTACACCAAATTTAGCTGGAACACTTCTGAGGAACTGGATGTGGTTTCCCCTATAGTATCTAGGTGTGTAATTAAGCAAAACTAAATATAAAGTACATATATAATTTCATTAAATATATATGAAATTGGACAACCCGCATTGCAAGTAGAACTATCCAACAGGTTACAATATACAATAATTATTCATTACACCAGTTCGACCAAAATACGCACCAGCAAAATACACATATAACTGAATAACACAAAACAGGAAATTATCGCGTAACCAAAAATATATATATCCTTAATTTGTAGAAATAATGTTTTGTGTCATTTAAAGAACCTCATTGTTTCCATAGAGGAGGAAAATTGACATGTAAATAAATCTAGGTAGGGTTAAGCTAGAAGACCGCCAATAAACAAACCCTCAATGAATCAAGGGAACCCACACCAATTCAAAACAAATATAGTAACTATATAAGAAGGAAATTTACTTCATCAATTTAGCCTTACTGTAAACCAGAGAATATAAATGAATAAATCATAAAATAATATCTCTTATCTGTCAATTTGATACCTCCAATTAGGTAGTATATTCCAACCCATATGCCTATTTGACAATACAAGTGAATTCTTAATCAACACAAAGGAATAATCCCCTATAGTAAATGAAACCTTTATCAAGACTTAAACACTTAGAACCTAATGATTAAAACATATGCTGAATTATGGAACAATAATTCATTTAAATACCCCTTGAAATTACTTAACATAAATTGATGTAGCAGTATTCAAGGAAAAGGAAAAGAAAAGAGAAAAGGTAGTTTCTACATGTCTGTCAATTTAAAAAAAAAATACATAATCCCTTCAAAGAATAGCGAGATATAATTTCTTGTCGTCAACGTAAGACTACAAGAAGAGAGCCATTAAATTGTGCCAGCCAAGCTTCAGACTTGGAACTGGAGTTAAAAGGGATAACCGAGATAAAAACCCAGAAAACGAAACATTTGAGAGTTAATAGAGAGTCGTTTGAGCCGATCGTTGAGAAGGAAGTAAGAAACAGAGACTATTTCCTTACATGCAAAATAAAAATAGAGGACTCTCAATTTGGGAAAAGTAAAAAAAAAATGATACATGTGAAAGGAGTCTTGGACCCTCGGACCTTTGAGACAACTGAATGTAAGAGATATCTGAGAACCTTTTCCAAGATGTGTAATTAAGGGAGAAGAGGGTTAACCAAAAAAAAAGTTAAAATTTACCTTTGACGAAGGCAGGACATGCACCACAAAATGATTTATGCTAGTAGAAAGCGAACATTGTGGCTACAAAATGAAAAAAATAAAGAATCAGAAAAATCCTTGAGAATAGTAAACAATTGAGAACTGAGAAGAAAATGGTAGGTTTTCTAACCAACTGGACGAATTTGATGAAGAGGAAACCCTAGTGTAGATTTGTAGAGTGGAACTTGACAAGAGGTAGATGAACCATGCAGTGAAGAGTCTTAAGGAGAGAGTGGTTACCCCTAACCGTCGTGGAGAAACTTGAGCCGCACGCTTGAAACCCTAACGTTAGATGATGAGGATCAAAAAAAGTGTAAACCTGGGCATAGATTAATAAATTAGTGTCACACAATCCCTAAAGAGGACTGCGATGTAAGTGGAAAATTATTGTTTCATGACAACTTTCGGAATAAGAGTAATTTATACAAAACATTAATTAATTCTAGCTTGTAAGGTTCTATGATGTAATCGATAAGGTTAAGTTGCATCGCACTTAGGATATGCCATTGACATGCTGGTAATCATGTTGTTAATTAATTCATATTGATGAATTAGAAATTTAAATGTTGTAGTTGTATTGGTAAGCATGTTGTGAAAGACAGTGTAAAGATTTTTTTTTTTTTGTGTATGGTGAATAGATGTTACAAGTGGTATGAAAGCCCAGGTTACAATGTTGTGTCTTATTTGGACGACTAAATAAAAAAATGTGTATGTTATGAACAAAAAGAGGAAGCACAATGAGGCGAGGTGTCAGAAGTACATACTTGATAAGGACATATTTCGAAATTGGTTATGTACCTATCTCAGGGATAATCTAAAGATGTGGATTAAATTGGAAGGATGTCACCAAAACCCCACTGTGTTGTTGTTGGAAACCGTCCAATAGGTAAGGGAAAAAATGGCTAATTTGCGGTGAGAGAATGAGACACTGATGCATGAAGAAAAGAGAATACTAAAAAAAATTTCTAAGTGCCAGAATAAAAGTATCTATGCACCCAAATCTTAAAATGAGGATAGGGACGAGGGTAAATAATAGAGAGGTGGTAACTCCCCTAATTGAAGTAATACTTAGAGGATGGAAAGGGATAAGGGTGGAAATGAGGAATAATCTGACAATGTTTCATACCATCAAAAGAATTAGAAGCAAAAGACAGAGTTAAAAGGGAATTTCGAAAAAAATGAACCCCTAACTTTTGATGGAGAAGTGGAAGAAGTCAATGAGGCATGCTTGATTAATATTAACAAACAATTTCAACTTTATTAATACGATGAAATTTTTTAAAGTGATGCTAGCCATTTACCATCTACAAGGAAAGGATATGTTATGGTGGGAGGAATTCAATGTTATTTGTACTATTGATGAGTAAGGAGTAACATGGGGTGACTTGAAAAAATAATTTAAAGAAAAATGTTTGACTAAGTGATTTTATGACTATAAGGTAAAGGAGTTCCATGATCTGCAGTTAGGAAAAATCTCCATGGACGAGTTTGTGATCAAATTTACATCCCTGCTGAGATATATGCCTTATATTCGGGAGAAAAGGCCAAGGTACAACGTTTTATAAGAAACCTACCATCTTTTATGAAAGAACATTTGGAATTTGATAACCCCAAAACCATGGATGAGGCCGCTAGGAAGGCATGAATCTAATATCAAAAAATCAAACGGAAGGGATAGTGCAGTAAGAGTTGAGATAAAAATAAAGTAAAAAAACAATTTTAGAATATGAAAGGTATAAAAATGGGTAATTCCATAAATTCATAGAAAAACCAACACCATAAACATCCAAGAAGGAATGAGTAGAAATTTAAACCGCAAAATGAATCTAAGCAAGTGGAGTTCTCTAGTAAACCAGTGTTTAGTCATATGGAAAAACCACCATTACAGTGTTGAGGGTGTGGGGAGCCTCATTACTACAAAATCTCCCCACATCGCACCACAGAAAAACATGTTTCCAACATTCAAGAGGCTTACACAGTTGGAAAATAAGTTAGAAGAATACATAATATTAATGTTGCATTGGATGATCATCATGCTGAATACCAACCTAAGATGATTAAGTTTCAAGGTAAGATGAAAAACCATATTGTATCGATTTTGATAGGCCTAGGAGCCAGTTTAAATTATGTCAGTCCTAAATTTTTTGAAGTATATCACTTACAAACCTATAAATTTAAGAACCCCTAGTTGGTGCAGCTGGCCACTTGGGAAAATCAATGGGTGATAACCAAAGTAAATGGTTTCCCTTTTGAAATAATCGGCGAGTTAATAGATGTAGATATGAATATGTTACCTCTAGGGTCATATGATGGTTTGATCAAAATGGATTGGTTAGAAATAAAATTTTGTATTTTGGATTGCAAAGACAAAACTAATAGTTATCTCACTAAAGAGGATATCAGAAAAGAAATTTAAGGTGTAAAGAGACATAAAATTGTGACCAATTACCGCCTCCCAGCTACGAAAGTGTATTAGGAAATAATTCCATATATATGCAGTTTAAGTAAATTTTATGAACTCAAAGTATACAACCTCCTTATAAAGCCTTCTAATAATTCAAGACTTCATTGATGTGTTTCGGGAAGAAATGCCAAGAATACCCCCCATGTGGGACATAGAATTTACCATAGAAATAATTGTGGAGATTGCACCTGTGTCAAAAAATCCTGACTAAATGAGTATTTAAGAGTTAACTGAATTAAAGATACAACTACAAGAATTACTTGATAAGGGCTATATACACCCAAGTGTGTCCCCATGGGGATCCCTTGTCATTTTTTCAGGAAAAAGGATTGTACGATGAGACTGTGCATTGATTATATACAACTTAATAAGATCATTATTAAGAAAAAATATACTTTTCCTAGAATATATGATTTATTCGACCAAGTAAAAGGATCTAATGTGTTTTCTAAGATAAAATTACGGTCCCGATATCATCAGATAAGTGTAAGGGAAGAATATATTCCCAAAACAACCTTTAGAACCTTCGAGATTTTCGTTTTAATTATTTTTTAACTCTTTCTAATGTGTCTTCATTGTTTTGTTCTTCTATACAAACAATTATAAGATGTTAGGTTCTTTCCTGGTGCTCATAAGTACAATTGGTTTATTAATTTTTTCTTTTATGGATTTAATATCTAATTTATCCTCTATTTTATTTAGGGCTGACTTATTATGAAGTTATTCTTATATTCTTAATCTCACTTTTCAAGGTGTCATTTTCTTTACCCATTTCTTTTTTACTATGTTCTATTTCTTGAATTCTACCTTTCACTCCTTGGAGTTTAGTCTCAAGTGTGATAATTTTAGTTTCTAATGATTTGTGGTTGTTGTGAGGCATTGTAGTTCATTCTAGTTTAAAATGATTTTCTCTTTCTTCTCATCATATTTATAAATATTCAATGTACTCATTGAGACTCTATAGTGTAATTTTACTTGGTCTCCCCTTGCTAGAGGGGGGCTTAGAAATATGAGGGGAAGTACTCATAGTGTAAATAAGAAAAAATTAACAAGAGGAGGGTAAGTGGGAACGTATGCACTTAGAGAGGTACAATGCCGAAGTTACATAATAAAATAAATCGTTGTATTGCAACACTTGCGCTACCAATCTATTTCGTATTGTTGGAGACGAAATACAACTGTGTTATCGATGTAAATGCTACAACAAAGACGAACTTAATGCATTGACCAATTTTCGGATATGAAATGAAATACTAACTTACCACAATATCTGATTTTCAGATATCAAATGAGATTTCACAGAAAGATGAAAGAGGAAAATGACTACATTGAAAAATTAAATGAATCACACAAACCTAATAAAAATTAATTATAAAATTTGCAATAGAAAATGTTAGATAATTAATACAAATTTTTAAATATGCAAATCTCTCTAATAATTTTTTGGAATTTTAATTAGTATATCTATCACAACATCTATCAACTTTTATATTATGTAGAAATTATTAATCTAGTATAGTTACTTTAGTTTAATCAAATATATCGTAAATTATTAGATTCCAAAAAAAAATAAAAAAATTAAAGATCAGCATATTATAAAACAATAGGTAAATCATAAAATATAAAGATGGAATTCCCATAAATATTTACCCAAAAGAAATAAAATTTAATAAACATAAAATAAATTACAAAATTATTATTAAATTAGCTTAAAAAAATATTTATTCCGCACATCAATTATATTATACACCACTTCTACCCATATAAGTCATACATTTTATATTAAAATGATTATACAAGGTGAAAGTCACCATTTTAATTATTAAATGATGAAGAGTAGATATGCTATATCATCAAATTACCCTTTTAGAAATTGTCCTCTCATCATCGTTGCTATATCATACAATTTCTCTTATAAAAATTGTATCCTCATCATTGTTGCACACGCTTCAATCCTACAAGGAAACTTATTTTTATTAGATAATCATGTGATTTTGCTTTCGAGTTATTTTTTCAGTATTTTTTATTTTTAATTAAAAAACGAGCATACATTTAATAGTATAGAATAAAAGTTATTTGCATATGCATATTGCAAGAATATTCCAGGTCTCATTTAGTCTGAACTAGATAATACAAACTATCACATATTGCCAAACGATACATACTATGGCTATATATCCTTCCAGTGCAAGATATTATCACGACCAATTTATCATTTTAACATACAAAGTATTCTATCTTGTTGCTGAAAATTCCAACAAAACTCTGAAGGAAAAAAAACAACAATACATTTTGGTCATATATCCTTCCAGTTCAAGATGTTATAACCGCCATTTTATCATTTTAACACATAAAAATTGCAACAAAACATTTAAGGCAAAGAAGCAACAATACTGAAAATGTCTGAAACATCCTATATGAGACACTACTACATTTGGGGGAAATTCTGTCACTTGGTTCCGACGCTTTTGACCAAATGTCAGAAATTTCCCCAAATTTTTTCAATCCCGCCCGAAACTGTCGCTATACTGACGTTTATAGAAAAGTGTCGCAATACCGACACTTATAAAAAGTGTCGCAATTGCGACGTTTGGAGGAAAACGTCGCAATTGCGACACTATGCCCCAAAGCGTCGCTATTGCGACAGATGCCTCCAAATGTCGCAATTGCGACACAATGTCTAAGTGTCACAATTGTGACGTTTGGAGGCATCTGTTGCAATAGTGACGCTCTTTCTGCCGTGAATATAACGACACTTATTTGCGTGCTACATAAAAATACGAAACTTATATTCATGCTACATAAAAAATATTTTATTAAAAATACGAAACTTATATCCGTCACAATAGCTACATTAACGTTTGATATCACGCGCGCATTTTCCCTCCGCTCTTGCAGAACAACATTTGCCCGCAGCATTCGCCCTCAACTCTTGCAGAATAGCATTTTCCCTCAGCATTCACCCTTAGCTCTTGCATAATAGCATTCGCCCTCAGCATTCGCCCTTAGCTCTTGCAGAACAGCATTCGCCCTGAGCTCTTGCAGAACAAAATTCATCCTCAGCATTCGCCCTCAGCTCTTGCAGAACAACATTTTCCCTCAGCATTCACCCTGAGCTCTTGCAGAACAACATTCGCCCTGCATTCGCCCTCAGCGTTCGCTCTTAGCTCTTGCAGAATAGAATTCGCCCTCAGCTCTTGCAAAATGGTAAGTTCTTACTGCAGGCCCTTCCTCCTATAGTAGGGTTGACTCTATTTGGGTTTTTTTGGTCAATTCCATTGGATTGTGTTAGGCTGTAGGGTTCTCTCTAGATGTCAAGAATCAAGATTCAATACCCTGTATTATCTTCATCATTGATACAAGATTTAAATTTTACCAAGAAAAGCTTATTAATTTGGCGAACATTATTTCTCCCTGGTTTAAAAACCTACATTTAAATGAAAACAAGCATTGCATTTCAACTACAAAAATCTATTAGTGTTCACCCTCATTATTCGCCCGGCTCTTGCGAGAACAACATTTTTCACCAGCCCATTTTCCCTCGGCTCTTGCAAGCAGCATTCGCCTGTTTCTTGCGAGCTTGACATTCGCCTCGGCATTCGCCTAAGCTCTTGTAGAAACAACATTTTCCCTTAACGTTAAGCCCTCGGCTCTAACGAGCTTGACATTTTCCTTAGCATTCTGCCCAGGCTCTTTAGGAACGTGTTCGCCACACGTCGCCCTCGCGTTCGCCTCGGCTTCGTCACAACAACTTGTTAGCCTTAATGCCACAAAATGGTAAGTTCTTACTGCAAGCCCTTCCTCCTATAGTAGGGTTGACTCTATTTGGGTTTTTTTGGTCAATTCCATTGGATTGTGTTAGGCTGTAGGGTTCTCTCTAGATGTCGAGAATCAAGATTCAATACCCTCTATTATCTTCATCACCCAATACAAGATTTAAATTTTTCCCAAAGAAACGCTTATTAATTTGGCAGCCATTATTTCTCCCTGCTTTAAAAACCCTACATTTAAATGAAAACAAGAATTGCATTTCAACTACAAAAATCTATTAGTGTTCAAATGTACATGTGTGCATCACTTGTGTAGGGTATTCCTTTTCCAGTTTCACATTATCCAAGAATGAGTGCAGTATAGTTCATATTTTTTGTGATTTAGATTCTCTTGAAAAAGGAAAGGTAAATTATTTCCCATGGAATAAGAAGGTTTTCCCTTTTTACTACTGGAAATGGTACAACAAAGTTCCATTTCTACCCGAAACTCCTATGAAACAGGAACCAAATAAAGGCCATGTCCTCAATGGACATCATTTGTCTTTGAAAATGGCCATTGCACCGTGTTGTTTCTTATATTACATCATGATAGTTTCTTAGGTCATTTCTTGTTTCTTGAGATGCAAAACAACCAAAGAAATCATGAAGATCCTTTCAATAAATAAATGACCATTTCTCAATCATATCTTAACTATTTTTTATTTTATTCAGTGGTTTCTTACTTTGAGAGAAATTTGACACTTTTATAAGGAATATAACATACAAACATAAAATGGAAAGGAATTGATGAGGTAGATGTCGTTTAGTTGTTGTCAATTAAGAATTGATAATACACGATGCATGTTCTGTACTACAAACTAGATTCCTTCCTAGAGTTAGGACACAGAGTATTGAATCAAAGTTGTAGTTTCTAACTTCTTGTATTGGTTCATCAATCTTGAAATTCAGACATTGCATGTCTTCATTGCTTTATGTTTGAATAATTTGCATCATATCGTACAATAGGAAATTAGGAATTATGATTATTATTACTTTATGGATCTCTTAAGTTACTTTTAATTTTTCATGGTTTAGTGTGAAATTATTCTAGTGTGCCCCTAGGCCCAGGTGAAGGAATGCCAATGACTGAGAACCCTAGTTCTTAAATGGTATTGTTTCTTATACCCAAAAACCCCTCAACATCACTTCTTATTAGTTCTTAACAATAGTGCTGTAAAGAATTTGAGAATTGATATAGAAAAATCCCGCACTTCTCAAGATAAAGTCCTAAAGCTAAAGTGTGATACCATGTGTAATTCAATAGCCCCATTGTCACCTCACCAACCTCTTTTCACTTCGGGCTAGCTCTCCTCCAACTCAGGGGGGTTCTCCCTAGTAGATGTTAGGGATCTAATGGCCCAACCAAACCAAGTCAAGAGCCCCCTAACTCTCTATGTTTACTACTATCAATCAAAATATTGAACAATAGGGTCAAACATGCATCCTGAAGATAAAATTGCCAGGGTATTTTTGGGTAATTTCAAAGGGAAAGTCCCCAAACACATAAAATTAAGGAATTATAACGTGATTTCAAACATTGAATATCAAAAAAATCATTTAAAGGATATTTAAAGGAAAAAGGTGATGGAAGATATAAAGTGCCTTACTTAAATGCTCTAAGGATTTTTCAATAGTTGCTCCAAAAGCCTCACTTCAAGGCCCTTCAAGATCGTCTCCAACAATGCTATACCATCAACTTCAACAATGTTGCTCCAAAAATGTCCTCAAGGTCTTCACAAAAATTTTACTAGAAGTTGCTCCAACAATATATTCAATAAGATCTTCATTGTCAACTCGTCTCTTGTTTGGGTGCCTTAATGTGCAATGACATGTTTCCAGGACTGAATTCAATGCAAGGCATATTTGCAACTGTAACTCTGTCTTCCGGTGTCTTATTAGAAATTATTTTGATTTTCATTTTGTGTTTTCAAGTTAGATATTGTTTTCGAGTTTTTACATTTATAATTTTATTGCAATGTGGCAGACTGATCAGGGAAGTACAGGAACAACCCCGATACGGGATGATCGCGAAAAGAAGCCAGTGGAAGAACATATAAGGTGCCAGCTTTGCTCTATCTTCAGGTATTTTAGTTATTTACTTAATTGAAATAATATTAATTTTGTTCAAATATGTAGACACCTAGCCATGGTATGCCTGATGATTCCCTCTTTGAGGAAGAGCTTTCTTCATCCCTATCTCCAGTGTTCTTGTTGCGAAAAAAGGCACGAGATGCAAGGTCAAAATTTAATACTTTGATAGACGCGCCTCAAACACCTGAAATAGAAGAGAGGATAAAAAAAATTATGAGCCAGCTAGAAACATATCAGGTAATAATAAAAAGTCAAAAGGATATTTTTTTTGTTCTGCATGAGATGAATTGTGATAATTTGATTTTTAATTTTTACATTGACTAAACTAACAAAAAGTTCTTTTGTATGTAGCGTTTTCTGGCATTTGCTGAACCCGGTGTTGGTGGTAGTGGGACACAAGGGCAAGAGATTGCCCAACAACTCTCTCGTACACCTTCTACTCCTTTAGGTGCCAGCCAAGAAACACACCCTGCCCAAGCAGACACCCAGCCAACCACTGAACGTGTTGGCAATGATGAGGCTGATATGGCCAACTACATTATTGTGTTTCCTGGAGCTACACGTGTCAGCTCCACAGGGACCATTAATGGCATGTTGTTGGTGAATGATGAAGGTGTCCCTATAAAGCACGTACAACTCCCAGGTAAATTTTAATATTTTAACTATTTCATGTACTTTATCTAAAACATATTTATCATGATTTTTATTTTTAAATTAATGATAATATCTGTTTTTTTTCTGTGTTGGAAACAATGAGTTCTACAGGTTTTTGGAGAGCCATGCCTTGGTAATTTTTGGCCCAACCATACGTACAGGGTGGAATTCCCAGAATTCAAACCTGAAAAAAGAACTTCTAGATTATCTAGAAGCCCTTTTTGGGGTCGGCACATTTTACAGAACAGCGGTGGCTCAGGTAGCCAGAAAATATTTGAAATATACCAAGGACACCTATAGGATGAAATTTCAATTTAACCCTAGATATGAGCATTCTCTCACAGTTCTAGAGAGTGAGTGGAGAGCACTCATCCATGAAAGAAAAGAGGAAAGGGCAAAGAAACAAGGAAAAATGCCAACTGGACCCGCAAGGTAAATTACAACTTTAATTCAATAGCTTTAAATTTCTCTATGTCTAAAATAAAAGTGTGCTACGTCATATCTGACTTCAATATTTTGATGCTAGGTTGCCTGACACCTCAAAGGAAACCAAAGCTAGGATTGAAAAAAAGGGCCATCACAAGCTAGGCCAGGGCAGCTACTTGAAATTAGCTGCGAGAATTGTAATTAAGTAGCTAAACATCTTATAATTAATTGTATCACCTTCCAACGTTTTTGTAATCCTATCAAATATAATTAAAAATACACAATCATATGTAATGTAGGGTGATGACTTCAGAACAGAAACTACAGAGGAAGATAAAAATATCTCTTTCCATTTCGGCTATCAAGCCGTAGTTGAACATCGCAGAAGCTTGGGGCAGGTCCCAAGATCCGGAATGCCTGATAAGGTAAAACATTAACATTTCAATATGTTTGTTTTCATCCATAAATTTGATTTCTAACAATTTTTTTTAAATCAGGGGAGCAACACTACCGACGAGGAAAATAACCAAGTTTTAGAGCTAAATGTAGATGATCCTCACGTGCAACCTGATCATTGTAGTGGGGACCAAGCCGACAATGCTACTATCAGTGAGGGCCGTGACGGTAATTAATTTCCACTTATTATTTCTTCTAATTATACCTTGATGGTTGTCCTTATAAATTTTTTTGTTTAAATGACAAAGAATGTTTCCCTTGAGGATCTTACCATCAGAGAGGAAGACAGGGCAACAATCCCAACGGTGACAACTGGTGCACTAGGTAAATAATCTCATTGCAATTTTTTTTATTATTATTACCGAAATAGTTCAATGATATTTAAAAATTGACAATTAAAATTTAATATTATTTGTTTTAGTAGGTGATGCCTCGTCACTGGATGAGACCAAACATCGTGACTATGCAACTAGGTCAGCGGCGACAACTGGTGCACCAGGTAAATAATCTCATTGCAATTTTTTTTATTAATATTACCGAACTAGTTCAATGATATTTAAAAACTGACAATTAAAATTTAATATTATCTGTTTTTGTAAGCGATGCCCCGTCACTGGATGAGACCAGACATCGTGACAACGCAACTAGGTCAGCGGCGACAACTGGTGCACCAGGTAAATAATCTCATTGCAATTTTTTTTATTAATATTACCGAACTAGTTCAATGATATTTAAAAAGTGACAATTAAAATTTAATATTATCTGTTTTTGTAGGCGATGCCCCGTCACTGGATGAGACCAGACATCGTGACTACACAACTAGGTCAGCGACGACAACTGGTGCACCAGGTAAATAATCTCATTGCAATTTTTTTTATTAATATTACCGAACTAGTTCAATGATATTTAAAAACTGACAATTAAAATTTAATATTATCTATTTTTGTAGGCGATGCCCCGTCACTGGATGAGACCAGACATCGTGACTACGCAACTAGGTCAGCGACGACAACTGGTGCACCAGGTAAATAATATCATTGCAATTTTTTTTATTAATATTACCGAACTAGTTCAATGATATTTAAAAACGGACAATTAAAATTTAATATTATCTGTTTTTGTAGGCGATGCTCCCTCACTGGATGAGACTGGACATCGTGACTACGCAACTAGTTCAGCAGCGACAACTGGTGCACCAGGTAAATAATCTCATTGAAATTTTTTTTATTAATATTACCGAACTAGTTCAATGATATTTAAAAACTGAAAATTAAAATTTAATATTATATGTTTTTGTAGGCGATGCCCTGTCACTGGATGAGACCAGACATCGTGACTACGCAACTAGGTCAGCAGCCACTTGGTGCACCAGGTAAATAATCTCATCACAATTTTTTTTATTAATATTATCGAAATAGTTCAATGATATTTAAAAACTGACAATTAAAATTTAATATTATCTGTTTTTGTAGGCGATGCCCCGTCACTGGATGAGACCAGACATCGTGACTACGCAACTAGGTCAGTAGTGCGGGTCGAAAGGCACGAAACAGGAACATAGCACGATGATATTGATGATGTAATTAGGAGCTTTAGAAATAGGATGAAGAAAAAGAAAATTTGATAATGTAAAATATTGTATTATTATAAGACAAACGTTACCATACTTGGAACATTTTTTGCGTTATATAAAAAACTCATTTATCATACTATTTTTATGTCAAGCATTAATTGCAATGTTTCCTTGCATACTTTTTGTTGAATTGTTTTTTTATTAGTTATTGAATTTTTTTTTTTATGCTCATGAAAGTAAAAAATGAAATATAGATTGGGTATTGGGGAATTGAGAGTGATGTGAGGGGGGGGGAGGGGCAATAAGAGCTTCCACCTTCACGTGGTTGGCCCTGTTTAGTAGAGAATAATTTATTGGAGCGATTTAATCTTGGAGCAAACCTCCCTTGATCCAGCGTAGCAACAAAAAAGTCACTGTTGACTTAGTTGCTACTCTTTCAGATCGTGGGAGGCTTGTTCCAAGTTCATGCGACTCCAGTAAATTGTTCTTGAAATGAAGAGGAGCTTATTCAGGTATGTTTTGACATTTTCAACATATGTTCTAACATTATCATAAGAATGCATCTTAGAGTAAAAAATACTACATCAATTACTTCTATTTATTGTATAGATAATGATGGATTTTGATTGACTTGGCAGTGCAGGTACAAATCCTCTTGCATCATGAGCAATACAACTTGTCAACCAGGGTCATGTCCAGGATATTTTTGCTTGTGCGCTTGACCAGGTTTGTAATGTCACATTTTGTAAGTTCCTTTATAGTTCATAATTCAATATTAAGCTTGTTCATGATTATTATCTAGGTTTTTTGTATGTGTTTTTTCATCTATTTGATTGTAAGCAACTCTGCATGTTTCCTATTGTTCACTATGATTTCTCCCATTACCACTCCCAGGATGAATCCGACTTTATTGTTACATTATTGTTACTATGATTTCTCCATTTACGATTTCATAGGTTACATCATGTAAAGTTGTCAATCTCAGGTTGGTGATGAGCTTTAGTTCTCCAGATTTGGGGCTTTTCTGATATTTTCTCCCTCATGTCATTCTTGCATCACCTCGTTGTTTGAGCATGCCAATTTTCTACCACTTGTACCAATTGGAACATGTCAATCTCTGAGTGGTGCCACATTTCACCTATTTTCAGTGAGAGTTTAGGGTTTCTCTAACATAGCTTCAGAAATCTGATTCAGTGCATGCTTGAATATCGTCACATAATACTCATGGTTTGGATTGATGAGCATGTTCTGAATGGTTGGTTGATTCATAAGAACCACCCATATAGTCATCTTGATTTATTTCAGAAGTTTTCTCGGGTTTCCTTTTTCACCGTTTCTAGTGGGTGGGATGGTGTGGGGTGATCCATCAATACTGGTGTTCTTGTAGTAGGGAATTTGTTTTTGGGGATATAAAGGAGAATTTGATGTAGATATCCCATTGGATGCATTCATAGATGGGCATAAGAGGTCAAGAATTTAAATTAAAAATATGCAACCTCTAGCATGGCAACTTGAAGGCCGCGAGAAACACTGGTTAAAGATTGTTTTGTGCTGGCCTTAATATAGTCGTGATTTATTTCTATTATCTTAATGCAAAAATATAGTCTGGTCTAATTAGAATGAGGATTGTGGTTGTATTTCTCTTTGGTTGTTTCTCCCTTAATATTCTAGAAGTTGCCAAAAGTTGTGATAGTTGTTTAGTTTTCCTGTTACAACTTAAAAGTGGCTTTTAGCAGTGGGAGTCATGTTTTTTAAGGTTCATACTAATATGAAGATCTTGTAATTCTATATTCAGGATTAGAGAAGATGGCCTCTTCTTTGGGCAGTATGACAACAATTGCCACATCTACCTCATTGGGTAACAATGAAAAGGGGAAGAAGTTGGGTGCAATTTTTGATAATTATGGCAGACAATTGTCTTCTGTTTCAGTTTTTTCACCCATTTTCTTTAATCGCTCAAGCAGATGAGGGACTCTGAGATTACACGACAGAGAGAAGGTAGTTAATACAAGAGCTATGGAAAAGGAGTTGTACTTCAACAAGGATGGCTCAATGACAAAAAAATTGCAGGTCAGAGAAAAAATTATGTTTAAAGGAAGGTCACCTGCACGTGAAACTTCACTGCAATGGATCTTTCCTTGTCCACTTATATTTGATTTTAATGTGTTATTTTAATTTTTCATGCAGGGTTGTTTTGGCATATGGTCTAGCATTCAATTGCACACTTACTGAAAGCATTGTCAATTTTTCTTGCAGGCAGTGTGAACAAACTTGCTGATCTTGTTGGAGTCACCCTTGGGGCGAGGGGCAATATGTTGTCTTGGAGAGCAAGCATGGTTCTCTAAAAATAGTTAATCATGGTGTGATAGTAGCTAAGGAGGTAATTTGTAGATGTGTGCTCTGTTTTTGTTTTTAATTTTGTATTAGTTCCCCCTCTTAAATGTCTTAGATTTGGTAGGCATAATTTGAAAACTCAAAGGTGAAAGGAAACATATTTATTACCCAGTGGTCTACTTGGCCTATAGACTAGCCACATTAGAGTAATGCATAAATCTTTTCACAACAATAAAAGGAAAGGGTTATGGCTGAGTCAAATTTTATTGTTATTGATAGTGTAATGAAATGTATCTCAATGTTATGGTTTTGGCCTTTTTATTGGTTGAATTAGAGGACCCAGTTGAAAATATTGGGGCCAAGTTGGTAAGGCAAGCTGCAGCAAAGACAAATTATTTAGCTAGGGATGGAACCACGACATCTGTTGTTCTTGCACATGTTGGAATATTGAAAAATTCTAGAACAGTGAATGGAGAATAAATCTCCCTTCTTTTAACACAGAGAAAATAAAAATTTCTTTGACAGGAGACAGAGTTTCAATACTTTGGAAACAAACTTCTAAAAATGTGAAGCTGGGTTACACTTTTTGCCCTTTTTTGAGAAAAAATTTTCATTTTTTTCAGTTCTTCAACTTTCTGCAAACTATAACAATTTTTCTGTGTAGAATTTCATTTTGTGATAAAAATAAAAGTTGTGAGAAATTTTGTTAGCTTTCTATTAATTATTTTTTGAATTTTTTTTATGCAGATTTGATATGTCAACTTATTGTTTCTTAACAATCAAAGGATTCATAAGAAGTCATGTTATGACGCAATGTTGTATTCATTGAAAATTTGTGTTTTTGAAAAAACAAAATGTGTCACAACAATCTAGAAATAGTCTACTTTGTTTTCGTCATATTTACAAAGCCAATGGATGCATATCATAATTACTAGAATTTTTTGAACTGGTCCAATACGAAAACCTGTGTATTTTGGATATGTTTCGCATCGCAAGAAATTTCTTAGCATATAAGTTATAAACTAAAAATCTAGAAGCTACCCATTAGAGACGACGGACCAATGTAATGCCCCATAATTTTTTCAAATTTTTTTTTCAATGTATTTTGGGAGATACAAAATTTTGATTTCACTGAATCACAATGACCCTTAGAAATTGTTTGCACCCATTTTATTAGAAAAATAATTAAAATTAACAAACATTTATGAAATTCCATAAAATTTATATTTCCTGAAAGTAGATTCAATTCTGAAAATGCTTGTCTTGGTTTCTACAGTTAATTAACAATCTTTCCTGGAGTTTAATCAGTCCAAAGTTGCAGAACTGTATTCAGAGCCTGCTTTTTGCGTAATTGGTGACGCGTTAGTTCGGCCGAACTATGTTTTCCGCCAAAGGCTCGTTAAATTCTAATGTCTTAATAGTTCGGCTGAACTATTGTATAACTCTCCATCGGCCGGAAAGTTTTGCGGAGCCCCTACTAAAACACATTTCGCGGCAATATAAATTGCCATGAAATCATTCAAAATTTTCGCACATTTCGCACATTTCATCTCATTTTACAAAGATCTTGGTTTGGGATCAAAAAATTATCTTCAAAGTTTGGGTTTAAGAACATTTCTTGGAAGAAAATTGATTTTACAAAGAATTGTTTTGGGTTTAAAGATTTTTTTTGGAAGACATTTCTTGGAGGCGGCCTTATTTTGGCAAAAATTGTTTTAAACTTAAAAAAATTTCTTGGACATACATTCAAAAGACATTTCTTGGAGGTATGTACGTGTTTTGAGTTGAAGTAAATCTTTTGAGCTTCATTCCATTTTTATAAGACATTTTTCTCTCGAATTTTTTAAAGTAAGTGTTTTGGATTGGAGTATGTATTTTTTGCAAAAAATTTACACTGAATTTTTTTAAATTAAATCTTTTGTGATATTTTTTGTAATTGAGTTATTGTCTAATTTTTTGAAGGAAATTTTTTGAACTTCATACCCTATTATCATGGGAAATCAAAGAACTTGTGCGAGAAAATATGATCGAAAAAGAGACCCTGAGGCACGTAGAGAAGAGACTAGACAATCTCGCAAAAGAAAGTTAGAAGCCCTCTCAAATATTGAAGAGGAAAATCAGCCTCAAGCAGAAATTGAAGCAGGTATGTAAATGTAAATATTATGATCTATTGATATATTTAAAATTTTCCTAATGTAAAATGTGAAGCTTAATTTTTATTTGATGAACTAATTCAAAAAATATTTTGTTTAATGTAAACAGAGAGAGATATTCCTGAAAATATTGAAGAAGAAAATCAACCTCAAGAAGAAATTGAAGCAGGTATGTAAATGTAAATATTATGATCTATTGATATATTTAAAATTTTCCTAATGTAAAATGTGAAGCTTAATTTTTATTTGATGAACTAGTTTGAAAAATATTTTTTTTAATGTAAACAGACAGAGATATTCCTCAAAATATTGAAAAATAAAATTAACCTCAAGCAGAAATTGAAGTAGGTATGTAAATGTAAATATTATGATCTATTGATATATTTAAAATTTTCCTAATGTAAAATGTGAAGCTTAATTTTTATCTGATGAACTAGTTTGAAAAATATTTTGTTTAATGTAAACAGACAGAGATATTCCCCAAAATATTTAAGAAGAAAATCAACCTCAAGTGGAAATTGAAGCAGGTATGTAAATGTAAATATTACGATCTATTGATATATTTAAAATTTTCCTAATGTAAAATGTGAAGCTTAATTTTTATTTGATGAACTAATTTGAAAAATATTTGAAATTTTAGATATATTTATTAATTTATTTATTCATTGAATATGTACTATTTTTTCGAATATGTACAAATGAAATCACTATCGATAATGAGATGTTAGAAAATGTTGACACTCACACATATGGAGATAAAAAACCTAACCATGTTATACGATATCGTGTTAACTGCATTTTTGAAAAGTATTTCTTAAATGAGCAGGTGACATTTCAGGCTCAAATGTTGAAAGGTCTCCTATCATTAAGGAAATTAAAAGAAGCTATGACACTATTGGGTATTTGAAAATCAACCAAAGATAAAAAAATGAAAGAAGAGGTGATAAAAAATATGAGTAGTGCTATAAAGTCAATTAAGAGATCTAGAGAGAAAGATGTTTCAATTGTACGTAGAGGAATACAGATGGCAATGGTTTCCTCAAGTACTCAAGAGAATTGTTTGGTAACATCTATGGAACAAGCACTGGGAACCTTGCGAAAAACATTGCACAAACATCGAAAATTTCGATTGCAAATAGATATAAATGATGAACTCGCTTGTTGGAGAGCTATTTGTAGGCAACCATACAAAGATAGACTTGGAGAAAATGTTAAAAAAATAATATATTAATATTGGAAGAACAATTCACGTGTTTCACCAACTGCAAGGCATGTGATGCACAGAAGAATAGCATGAAATCAGTACGAAGAACATGAAAAACATCTCTTGGAAACCACTCAGATAGAGTTATTCAACAAGTTCAAAGAACAGAATCGTCAAATTCATGTTTCACTCAGTGCTTTTGTTCAACAAAAACCATGGTATGTAAAACCTATCACCGTACGTGACACTTTTTGTTGCCATTATCATGTGGAATTTGAGTTATATTATGACACATTCCTTGATTTCGGTAGAACATTATGGAAGGATTCACCTCCTCCTTCCACTATCCGTGATTTCATATCTCAAATTCTATGTGAAAGAGAAAGAGATGAACTATTTTACAAAAAGAAATGTGTTGGTGGTAAAAAATGTGATGATTGTGGAAATTTGACTAAATTTCAAAACAAATATCGTATTGATATAAATGATCAATCATTGTCCAACATGAAAGTGAAATGGACAAGATATGAATATATCAATACATCGATTCAAGGTGCAAATAGTGTTAAAAGAATTGAATTACTAGAAGACGAAATTTTTCTGATAGACTTTTTGAGAAAGTTCGAGGAAGAAATTTACAAATACACCAAGCATTCCCATAGAGCTCGATGGAAAGACTTGCAATTCAAAAAATCTCGTGAAGTTTTTCCACCAGGGACCATTTTGTCAGTGATTGATTTTGCAGAAAACTACACATTTTTTCCACAAAAAGAAATTCAGAATGAATACTATCATTCTAACCAAGTCTCCATGCTCATCCATATTCTATATAGACATGCTGAACAAAATGTCGATCATATAGAAAGCACAAGTGAAAATCGACATATCATTAAAGAATATCACTTTTATATCAGTGACGATTGTACACATGATACATGTTTTGTACAACATTGTTTTGGAAAAATTTATGATTCATTGAAAAATCGTGGAATAACATTCAATGAACATTGGATATGGTTAGACGGATACGAAGGTCAATTCAAATCTGCACGATCATTGTTTTGGTTGTGTTGTCTTCATAAGAAAACCTGCATTAAACATTGTTGGAATTTCTTTGAGACTGGCCATGGAAAAGGAGAACATGACGGTGCAGGAGCATGCATAAAACGATTAATTTGAAGATATCAAATGAACCACTCTGCAAGCCGGCTTGTGAACGCTGAAGAAGTTGTTCAATGGTGCATCGCTGCTCTAAGCCATGAGAGAAACCCATCAAGAAAAGTGTGAAGTTACATTCAATTTAATTTATATTGGAAATCTAATTTTAAACATTGTACATTTATTATGCAATGATTATCTTTGATTGTATTTTGATATCATATTTACAAATTCTTCTTTTAATTTTCCATATAAAGGTTTTTCTGGCATATTGGAATCGAAGACGTAGATAGATCAATTGGAAATGACATTGAAACAATAAAAGGGACTCAAAAATTGCATTCAATTCAAACAAAGTTGTCCACAAATGTGTTTGCATTGGATAAAAGAAAATATTCTTGTTTTTGTGATGTTTACATAGACAACACAAAATCCAATGACGTCTGTGAAAACAAAATGTATGTGAACGATTGGAAACATACAGAGCTAAATACAAAGGGAAAAATGTCTATTGCAATGTTTGAAGAAATGCAATCAGAGGAAACTACAATATCATCCAATGGTGATCGAGTTTTTGATCTTGTTAGAGAAGGTAACATTTGAATTACTTTCTAATGATTTAAAGATCTAGAAATAAATTTAAATATGCATAATTTTGTTAAATTTATTTTATTGTGCAGGAGATGTTTTTACTGTAATTGCACCTATTGACAACGATGAAAATGTGAAGTATTATTTGATGCATTGCACTGAATGAAAAATAAAATTATTACAAAACTATAATGATCATGGATTTCAGTATGATAGATGGTCTATTATACTGAAAGGTTATTTTTTCAGACAAACTCATAAAAGTGGAGACTTTGTTTACTTTGAAGACTATGAAAAGATTCCATAAGTTTTCAATATAGTCACTTGGTGTGTGCAGCATAGATAAATTTGATAGAAGTTCAATCAAAGAAAAAATTGAAAATTAAGAGATGGAAAATGTCAAAATCCGATCATGAACGGATTATTGAGGATGGAATTCCATTAGAATTTTTTTGAGTGAATTGTCCAACAATTTATTATCTTTGGATTAAATATGTTTTAGAACTTCCAGTACTCAACTAAAAATTGAGTTTCTTATGTTATTTGTGCAAGTGTTTTCACATGTACAAATTGTTTTGGTACAAGCACGTGCTCTAGTATCAACTGAAAGTAGCTTTTCTATACATGTGCATTGAAGAAAAATGTTACATGTATTGGATATGTGTGTGTGTGTGTGTGTTCGTGTTCTAGAATGAAATTAATTGTTCAAGTAGTTTTACTATGTGCATTGATGAAAAATTATTTACGTACTCAATATATATGTTTTAGAATGCAATTAACTGGAACTAGTTTTTCTATGTGCATTGATGAAAAACTAGTTGGATTTTCTGGTAAAAAGTATGGACACAATGTAAATAAATCATTTGCAGTATAGTTTTGTATGAAAATTCCTTTCAAACAAGAGACTCGGAGCACTTCTTCGACTTTTGATGGGATTTGACCCACATCTCTAATCCTGATTGAAAATCTAGTACAAAATCTGCTTGTCCAATGGTCGGATATGTTCAATGTGCATTGATGAAAAATGTTACTTGTCTTGGATAGATATGTTCTAGAATGCACAATTAATTGTTCCAAGTAGTTTTTCTATGTGCATTGATGAAAAATCTAGTTGGATTTTTTGGTTAAAAGTTTCAATTATGTAAATAAATCGACAAGGCTACCTATTTGAGTGCATTAACGACATTGACCCAAATTCAACAAACATATATATGTACTAGAGACTTATATTTCCAATCAAAATTAAAGGGATAATTTGTACATATATCTACTTCTTTAAACTCTTTTTTCAATTAGAGCTCAATTGATACAAGGTTAGTTGCATTGAAAAGCTATGTTCTTCCTATTGGAAAATTTTTCATTCAAACAAAACTACATGGAGAGATCAAAAGCAATCTTAAAATTCCAAATGTACTTCAACCATACAAATGTTCCAAATGTAGATTGAAACCATCCAAAACTTTAAAATTTTAAAAAAATTTGATAATATATCGTGCAACATTAAAACATTAAACATCACATACGAAATGTAGATTGAAACCGTTCAAAACTTGAGTTTAAAAAACTTTAAATTATATATATATATCGTTACTTCACATGCCATGCCAATTATAGTTCAACTAGATCCAATAGAAACATTTAACATTATATACCACATGTGCAAATGTAGATTGAAACCATCCAAAACTTTAAGTTTTAAAAACCTTTTGATTATATATTGTGCAACATTAAAACATTAAGCATTTAAAGTTCATTAAATATCACATGCAAAATGTAGATTGAAACCATCCAAAACTTGAGTTTTAAAAACTTCACATGCCATGCCAATTATAATTCAACTATCCAACAAAAACATTTAACATTAAATATGACATGCCAAATGTAGATTGAAACCATCCAAAACTTTTAACTTTTAATTTAACAAAAACATATAGATCACAACATTACTTCACATGCCAAATGTACTCCAAGCATCCAAAACTTAAATTTTAAAAACAAAACAAATTATAACACATGTCATTACATAACATGCCAAATGTAGTTCAGATGAAAACATTAATTTATAGATGACAACATTACTTCACATTCACATGCCAAAAGTACTAAAACCATCCAAAAATTAAATAAAACAAATTATATAATAACAATGTAATAAAATATGTCCAAAAATTGTAAATATCACAAGTATCAAACTGTATCAAGTTTAACAAATTTTAAAACCATCTAAATTTTGAAATCAAATCTACTGTAAATCATGTCCATCAAATGGAGACGGATCTCGCGTCTTCCCTACTAGGGTCTCAGTCAGCGCCCTATCCTGTGAATGGGAAACCTACATACACAATGCACATGTACTTGAACATTAAAATTTGATGTTTTAAAAATGAATGAGAATATATATATCTAGAACTTCATGTACAAAACAAAATATAACAAAAAAATCATGCAATACCTCATAAGGTTCCCTCTCCATTTGATGAACAAGTTCTCCCATAGGAACATCTGCAGCAGTAAACTGTACAATATACATGTACAGTTAAATATATATATATATATATATATATATATTAAAAAATTTCAAATGAAAATGCACGTGTACATATATAAACTTATTTTCAATAATATTAAAAAAAGGAACTAAAGACAACTTGTTCAAATGTTGTGGATGTTCCTATCTCCGTCGCTAGAGTCCGCAGATTAAAGAAATCTTCTATAGGAACCTAAATTCAAAAATTTTTAAATAACTCAAAATATAGATCTCTCTCTCTCTCTCTCTCTCTCTCTCTCTCTTTATATATATATATATATATATATATATATATATATATATATATATATATATCTCAATTTTTAATGGAACTTTTTGAGGTAGAATATATATATATATATATAACTTTTAAACATAAATTTTAAACTTGTGAAAAATTGTCCATACTTGTGGCTCATCTCCCAAGGAAGTAGAAGGTACATCTCCCAAGGAAGAAGAAGGTATTGCCATCCCAAAAACATCAGACGGAATCGGTACCTATTAAAACATTTTATCAAATTATATATATACATACATGTACATGTGTGGCAACAATTATTTATTTTAGAGTCACTTAAAAAACACTAACATTTTCCAACATATCATGATGGTCATACCCATTTGCATCGTTTGAACCAGAGGTCCCAAACGTGATATTAACATTTTTGTCACGCATCATACCTGAGAACTGCAAATGGTGTTTTAACATATAATCATATATTTTTGTTAGATTAATATACACATACAAATAAATGTATACATGTACATACACATGTATTTATTACAAATTGTACACATGTATATGTAAAAATAATTTCAAACCCTAAGGTCACTAACACATACCGTTCCGGTGCCCTCTTCCTCATGAAAAATTAGGTCTTGCAAACCATTGCGACAATTTATTGCATATGTTCGGAGATCTTCAACATTAATGTTGTAAATCTCCTCATCTGTATAATAAAAAAAATTGGCACGTGCATTTTCACGTGCTCTTTGACGATTTAAACAAAGATCGACTCCACTCAATCTGCTATGAACATTGTTGATCATAACATCCCTTGCTTCTCGACTTATTTGAGAAGTCGCATCCATCTCTGATCATAGATTTTCGACTCGAAACAGTCGACTCGCCAATGGCGGCTCAAGGCAAGGCGACTCCACATCTTTCTTAGTGCCCTTACGGTCATATAATCGACCGTTCCCCGAGCCAAAAAATTCTGAAGGAAGGTCATTGTAGTTGGGTTTCATACCCAAAAAAAATTCTGCATAAAACATTTGTGCAAAATAAACAGGAACCTCATCGTTCCATGGAAGCCTTCCAAAGGCCGCAAGATGCCGATCATACAAATAACGAGCTTTGTCTAGGTGCTTGAAATACTGCATCTTCAACATTTTTCTTTTTGGCCCTTCCTTATAATTAAACATTGACTTGGCAACTTCTCTTGTAACTTTTTGTTTTACGTCTTCCCATTTATCGGGACCCAACACTGTTTCTTTTCTCTTTCTCATCAGTTCTACAAATGAATCAGTCATTGGCCCAAGATTTCTGTACACATTTACGATTTCACCCAATGAATGTGTAACTATTTCAAGGCTTTGTCGACTCTCAGCAGGTACAGACAAAGCCACGAGATCTCTTTGCAATTTTGCATGAAGGCTTTCACACCTTTGTAAGGTGCATTCTTCCATGTTGGTTTCCCATGGTATATCAGTAATCTCGTCCGGATAAGTTGTGTTGGGTTGACAGCCTTCTTCTTGAATGTAGCGGGCTGCCCTGCGTCTATTTTGACCACTAGCTCGAACATTTTCAGAATTTGCATCAATATATATATATAATTTCATATATTAGAAAAAACACGTGTAAAAAAAGTTGTACAAATTTAATGAAATAATATTGAAATTGATGGCGAACTTGATGTTGTTGGTTAACATCTTCTCCAACATCACCCTGCTGAGAACCAGACCCAAAATGACGCTGCTGAGAACCAGACCCACAATGACCCTGTTGAGAACCAGCAGCCGTTGATTGGCCGTCGAGGGAATAAATATCACCCCCTTCCCACAACCTGGTACCACTCATACCTCGATCAGTTGAACCTTGGCCACGCTCCATGGATGGAGTAGAAACCCTTCTCCTCTTTCCTCCTAAAAATTAAAATATGAAACTTATTAACAACTAATTTAACTCACAAAGTTAATAAAGAATCAATTCCATATGTACACACATGTATGGAGATTTAAGATTATATTTAAATACTGTGAACATCCCCCGATCCCTGAACCTCCATATGGGATTCGGCTGATCTTCGTCGTTCATCCTCCATGATATATATCTATTGGTCGACATTTATACAAAATAGATTTCAAAAAATCAATTTGTAATTTAGTATACACAAATTATGTAGAACACAACTTTCAAAGCAATAATTGATCATGTGTGAAATTAAATTTAATCGAAAAATAAATTATAAAAATGATAAGTTCACCAAATTGTGCTTTACATGGTGGGAGCACACTTGGTATAAAATTTACCACTTATACACTTTATTTTGTGGGAGAAATTACACATGTACATAGTTTACCTTAAAGTTGTTGTGTTTTATGGATATTAAAATGAAGAACTTCTATTTAGATCCATTCTAGAGATTGACTGTAGGGGAATTTACTAGATATGTCACCTTTCATAAAATATGAGATCCAGAGGCTACCTGGCCCTTTACAGACTTTTCCTATAAAACTTGTAGAAGTAAACACTAGAGGCATTAACAATATCAAATAGCGTTTTCATGCTCAGACATGGGAATGTGTCTCTTTCCCTACGCAAAAAAATAGTTCAAGGTAGTTAATCTTCATAGACACGTCATCAAGTAGGTCAATGTGATCATCCCCAACTTACTTTTCATGAAATTAGGCTTGGAATCCTCTACAACCTAGTGGATGGAGTTGAATGGGAACTAGGTCAAGGCCTTTACAAAATACATGCTAGTGAATAACACTTACTAGGTTATGCCAACAAATAAAGTGGCAGAAAAGTTTTCGCCTCGAGGTTGTCCAATTGGGTGTGTAATACCAACTTCACCCATTTCCTAACAGGTTTCTCTCTTAGGTTACAAATGTCTTCCACCTTATTAGTTATATTTTTTTCAATTTCCCATGGATTCCTTGAATTTTTTCTCCTACCATCTCCCTCTCTCACTCCCTAAATTATTGTCATCAAACATGCCCCATTGAGGATCTGGAGCAATGTTTGCACCATACTTAGAACTGTCATTGCGGCTAATTGAAATTGGAGTCATGTATACTAGATTTCTTGCTTAAGTGGCTCTTACTTGGACAATATCCTGAGATAGTTTGACATGATGGTCATATGAGGTTGGAAGCTACTTGGTGTAATTTTCCTTAAATCTTCAAAAAAACAGAGCAAAAATGTCATTTTCAATCATTTTTTGTTAGCTTCTGCATACAACAGATGTTATCACAATTGCAACAAAATCATGTTCCATAAGCAAGAATTATGAATGTCGCAAGCCAAATTGCAAGGAAATTTGCATTCATTTTAGGCAAAAGAAGGCTATGACATTAAGGTCCATGCTAGAAAAAATTATGCGAATAAAGTTGCTAAGTCTTTATACTTACCATGTGTTTCAAAGCCATAATGAAGGTTGGCTTTGAGAGTGTCCTCTCAAAGCCCTGTCTTGAGATGAAATTTAATTCAATGTCTCTTAGAGTTGCAAGGTGGAATTGATAGAACTATTTGATTTCTTTGCCATAGATGGATATCTCCTTTCATCTATACCTTTCTCTACCATATTATTTCCAAGTGAAATGGGAATTTTCACATTTTGAATGCCATTAGCATGTAATTTGGTAGTCTGCTAGCTAGACCTATCACAAGTAAGGTTGTCATACCAAACTATTTCTCTTGCTCAACTCAGTGACCATGAATCTCTTCTCACACTCCTTACCATATAAGATCGTCAATTGTACATGTCACACAAAGTTGGGGGTTCTAGGTCTACACCTATTAGGTAAAGTTACATATTTTATGTCATTGTGGTCGTTAAATTTGGAGGTGTTCCACCTGAAAAAGTAGGCATTAAATATGGATGAAAAGGATTTGTTTTAACTTTGATAGAATTTCCTCGTGGAATTACTGAATTTCTCGACGACATCATGCTAGCTTTGCTTAGAGAAGAAGGTTTTGGAGGAGAAATTGAATTCTTTTGACTTATTTTTGGCATTGAAGTTTGAAATAGTAGTTTTGATGACTCCATTGATGACCTTGCTGAGGATTTTGATGCACACAATATTGACTTTGAAGATGGTTTAGAAGATGTTGAAGAAGTTGTAGATTTTGGTGTTGTCACTAAATGTTTCTTTGTTGTTGGACTTGATCAAGACATGTAATTTAACTTTACGAGTAGACTGAAGACCTTGAAGAGGTTTTAGATTTTGTTGTTCTCACTGAAGGTTTTTGTCTAGTTTTGTTTCTTAAACCATCATTTCCATGGATTTCTTGGGAGGTAGATTGGCATATGGAATTTTGGTAGCTAGAACTTTTCCAAATAAGTGAATGTATTTGAAAACCAAACCTCTAGTTTATTTTGGTTTAGACAAGGTCTAGAATTTGAAAAGTGAATTCCCTCTTTCTTCCTCTTATATGTCCAATGATCGGAATCTGGATTGAGGGAAAAAAATTTCCTAAATAAAAATTTTGCATTTTATTTGTTTTACACATGAGTTTTTAAAAGCTAATTAACTCATAAATTTCCCACAAAATACACTTAAATCTTGACACAAACCCCTTCCCAATTGGCTAACTTTAGAGGATCCTAAACACATTTTTATTTAGCTAATGAGGGAGATAGCCCAATAAAACTAGTTTGTCCATATTCAAATCGAGTTGGTATCAAAGTACAATTTAGCTCATTTTATTCAAGGTTAGTTAGAAGAATTAGCTATTGGTTTCTGTCTTCAATTTCCTCTCAAAATGAATGTGTACGTGCTTTTGAGAGACACACTAGAGGAATAAGGTCCAAATTTTTGATGAAAATGTGCTATGAAAGTAAAAGGTTAAAGGAAAACATGTACAAGGCATAGTTGAGCCAAATGTTGTTGAGGAAGGGCCTAATTATTTGGGTCTTGGTTATGGAAAACATGATGGAGAATGCTCCAAAGGCAAGGAGGCACATGAAGCTATTCCAAGAAGGAATTTCATTTCGTGTTCATTACCTCAAGCTTGTGAAGTTTGTGTTCATGATGAATGGAAAAGTTTGACACCCACTTTGCAAGAAGATGTTAATAAACATGCAGCTAATGAGAATGTAAAAGAAGAGGATGTTGAAAGCTCTATCTAGTCATTGAATTCATTTCTAGTATTCAGAGGAGAGCCACTACCTCATCAAATTCACCTCCTCAAGAAGGCGACAATGGTGAATGTTCAAGGTATAAATTTGCCTTTAATCAAATTGCTTTTGATTATGATAAACATAGTAAATATTCACATAAGATATATAAAAGAACTTGCACATGTTCCTTTTGTGGTTTGAATAATCATAATGTTTATAGATGTTGGAAGAAGATATCCATGCACATTGAAACTTTCTAAATAAATGAGGCAAAAAGTCAAAGGCCCATTGGACAAGGAAAATGATGTTGAAAATAAGATGCAGTTGTTTATTACTCATTGCCATAACAAAGGTCACCTTGTGGACAAGTGTTGGACTTTGTATCCAACAATTCATCCACAACATTTGAAGAAGGTGGAAAGAGATAAGGACAAGAATGGAAAAGAGGATTCCATAATCGATGAGGGTCAAGATGATTCACATGATGAAGTGTAGCTAAAAGAAGCGCCATTGAAATGGTTTGCTAACAGATGGTTAGATTTCTTATCCAATTAAAGCCTTGCATGTATTTTGATGTTTCATGAATTTATTTGCAAATTCAAAGTATGGTGCATGTTGCATGAAGCAAGATGTTGAAATTAGAGCTATGTTGACACACTTAAATGCAACAAATATGGAAATTTGTACATGAGCTCTATTACTTGACTTGAGAGTTAGTTGTTTGAAGAGGCATGTTTTGTTGACTTGTGTTCGGTTGATGGTTTTGTACACCAATATGTAAGGGTACATGGAGATATTCACATGATGTGAGTTTTTTTTTCTTTGAAGGAGAAAAATGATATGTCAGCGAGCTATGTTTCTTGCATGATGTGTTTTCAGTTTGATGGTTTTGTTTGTGACAAGATGTCACAAGATTTTGGGAAGGTCCACTCTTGAGTGAGAGCCTCATGATTACAACCTAATCATGAGAATCAAATGGGAGTGCATCCTTATTTTGAAAACAAACCTCTAGATAGGATTCTAAGCTACCTATGACTCAAACCATTATTTTTAAATTTGAAATATCATGGTGTGTTGTTTCAATGCCTAAATCCACAACCCTAACATAAATTGTTTTATTCTTTTTTTGCAGGATTTAGTTGGTTATATTAAAAGTCAGTTGAATTTAAAATTCTTGGCTTAGTGGCATGAACCAAACATATTGTACATATTAAATGAGGAATTTCACTCTCCCAATCATTTCTAAATTACCCATATCACCAAGAAAACATGTTTTAAAAGAACATACTTTGGTATGGGAAAGACCTTAGGTTTCAAATATTATAAGAAGGTTTTTGATATGGTTGAGAGAATGTGGAAAATATAATCCATAAACAAATTATTTTTCAAAACGTATTACTTTCAAAGTATCAACAAGGAACATGTACAAGGGTGTTCAATGAATTAACGCTATGTATTTAAATTCCATGATGTATATCTTACTCATAATTTTAACAAATTATTAAATAATGATCTAGATTGGATAATTATATTATTTTTCATATATTTTGATGCTTATAGAGGGAAAAAACTGAAAGAATCAACTTGTAGGGTCATTTTAATGGTGGGTGGAGAATTTGGGTCTAAAACCTTTTGGAGTCATTTTGAGGCATTAAATGACATTTATGGGGGTCAAACGATTATCCCTTGTGCCTAAATATTGACCATTATTCTACACTTAAAGACATATCGAATGGTGCAAGAAAAACATCAAATGAAGTTCATTCAAAATTTATGCCTTTAGTAAGTTGACCTATCATGTTGACCACCATGGTATGAGAGAATGACATTTTAGCCCCATTACTCATGCATGGAAAGCTAGCTACATGTGGAATTTTAACAAGACTCTAAAATTTCTAAAATCACAAACCTCGTTAATGGTTGACAGAGTCAAATCTTACACCTAGTTGGCTATCACGCTATGTTAAATACTTAGCCACTAGGAGGAATAAGAGTTCTATTTTGTGTTATTGTATTTTGTTCCATACTTGAAAATACAACTAGGAGTGTGAAGTTAGAGAGAAAAATGTATGAAGTTAAGTTTTTATAGCAACCTTACACGCTAAAAGTCTTAGCTAACTCTAGAGAGATTACCTCTTTCTTTGTACTCACATATTTTCCATACCAGAAAAGAGATAGTAGAGCATCTTTACATTTTAGTGTTTTTTTTCTCCCATAAGGATTTCCTAGGAAAAAGGAGTCTAGAGCATCATTACTTTTTAGGGTTGCTTGTCTCCCATATAAGGATTTCCTAGGAAAATAATTGTGTTGATTATCTAGAGATATGTATGTGTGTGTTTCATTATGTTCTCTATTTCTTATGTTGTGTTTCATTATGTTTTATATTTCTTACATTTCTACCCTCATATTTTTCTTTCCAATCAAGGTTTATAAAATAACATGAGAAGCAACATGAGACTTGGAACAATCCTTTTCATTATCTATATGGAAGGCAAGAAGGATTATATCCCCTTAAGCTTAAGCTTATGTAGTTTGTCAATTTTTATCATATATTTTTTGGTAAGGGTAAATGTTTTTTATCTATAGTACAAGTCATGAGTTCCCCAATTTTACCCTATGTAAAGCATGATTCTAGGATTACTACAATTTGTACTTGGTTTTTTATTGTGATGATGCCCTGTCTCAATCACTTGGCCATCTCTCGATGGGTAGTTAAATCTTTATAACAATACTTAAGTAAAATTTATCTATTTGTATTATGTGAAATTATGTAAAAAATGGTATATTATTTTTCATAAAATTGGGTTGAGTTTATCATATATTTCAATGAAAGTTGATTAAATATGTTTTCTTTAAAAGGATCTAACAATTTTGTTAAGGTATGAATTTTCAATTTTGTGTGGCTCTCGATCAACCTTCACTTCCTCATTTCTAGAAAAAATCTTCTTGCTCATTCGTATACCCACTTTCTATTCAAATGCATGAGTTTTGAACTCTCGGTAACTATGTTTTTCCATGCAGGAAAATTATGTCACATTTTATACTAACTCTAAATATTATTTTGAAGTTTGGATTACTGTTATTCTTTTATATAATTTAACATTAGATATAAGTTTAAATTGAAAGCTACTTAGATGAAATATAGCTTAGATATGGCATTTGCAAATTATTATCTATTTATTGAACTAAAGGACATAATTATTACACATGTTTAATTTACATTAAAATGCTTCTTTTATTTATCTCCTATAGCTTAATGTAATGATAGATATATAATTTAAGTTGAAGGCCCATGAGATAAATATGACTTCTATGTGACATTTGTATTGAATCATCTATTTTTTGTGTTATATGAACATAATTGGTACGCATATCTAATTTGCATTACTAATATGTCATGCTTCTTTAATTTATCTTTTATAGATGACCGTAGCATCCCTTTTTAATCTATCCCTTTTGACTTCGGATATGTGGGCAATACTCATCCGAATATTTTTCTATCATAAAGCAGTGAGTAAAATTGTATTCCATTTGTGTCAATGTTAAGGTTAAGCACATGGATTAAAGTTTTATATAAGATACATTGCCACAGTGTACATTTATATCTAAAGAGTACAAAACCTCATTCAAGACCATATGTTTTGTTGATGTAGTTTTATTGGTTATATTGCATTTCTTTTGCATTTGTTGTTGTGGGCCTCACCATCTAGTGATTTTAGGTAAAAAATTATTTACATGGAATTTTGAAGTATCCTATAATGTTTATTATTTATCACTACGAGCCTTGATGATTTAGTTGTTTGTTTTGATGCTGCTTGGTTACCCATATTTAATAGTTGTTCATGTTTAATTCATTGTTAAGGCTTTTTATTGGCCTATTAGGATGTATTTTTCTCAAATCCATAATGGCTAAAAGAATGAAATTTATCTATGAAAAAGAGAGGTCATATGGAAAACAAATTGTTTGCAAGTGTTCTTTTGAACCCATAGAACTTGCAACCCCAATATGGATACAGTACTAAGTAATACATAGCCTCCTCATCTAACTTAGCCAGGGATTTGCAATACTATATTTGAGTTGGCTAGCTCCACTTCAAGATATTATAATGTTAGATTATTATTTCTATAGATTTTGATTATGGTAGTAAAATGTTACAAAAAATCGGAAACTACAAATAATATTATTCTAGATATATGTAAAAAGGACATGGTAGAGAAAATCAAACAATATTAAACTTTTCATAAATAGTTTAGATATAAATACATTTTCTAATTTTGATTGTAAATTCCAAGGCTTAAAGCAATAATTTTTCTAATAATTTTTTTTTTAATTAATAAATAAAAAAGAAGAATTTTCAATCAAAATCACATCCAACATATAATAAAAATAATAAAAACAATTTAAAACTTCATACACTATGACATTACTATGGCAAAGAGCATAAAAATATAGAAGCAAAAAATCCTTTTATATAACAATGGAGAGCTTCAAATATACAAGAAAAAAAATCTTTCAGCCTTCTTGTATCCCATAGAAAGAGTTGCTCAAACAATCATATTTTAAACAATTAAAACTTCGAGAAAATCATCTGTTTTTGAATTTCAATTATATAAAAAATTAGTCAAATATTTCAAATATGTTTTTTGGCTAGTTGCAGAGTGTAGGTGCAGTTCTATCTAGACAGAGACTCCAAGAAGTGGTTTCAAGACAGAGCAGGTTTCCAACATTCCAATCAAGAAGGGAGGAAAATATTTCCAACAAAAGAGGCAAGAACAAGTTCCCTAGTGGTAGTGCTATGCAACCTAGTTAGTCAGTGCATGTTGCAGGCAAGAGTGCGAGTAGCTAGTAGTCTCCAAAGAGAGTTTCTAGAGGTAGAACAAGTTTCCCAAAAGCAGTACTACACATTTTATTCGGTAGGACTGCATCTAGCATGGAGAAAATCATCTGTTTTTGAATTTCAATTATATAAAAAATTAGTCAAATATTTCAAATCTGTTTTTTGGCTAGTTGCAGAGTGTAGGTGCAGTTCTAGCTAGAGAGAGACTCCAAGAAAGGGTTTCAAGACAAAGAAGGTTTCCAACATTCCAGTCAAGAAGGGAGGCAAATATTTCCAACAAAAGAGGCAAGAACAAGTTCCCTAGTGGTAGTGCTATGCAACCCAATTAGTCAGTGAATGTTGCAGGAAAGAGTGCGAGTAGCTGGGAGTCTCCAAAGAGAGTTTCTAGAGGTAGAACGAGTTTCCCAGAAGCAGTACTACACATTTTATTAGGTAGGACTGCATCTAGCATGGAGAAAATCATCTTTTTTTGAATTTTAATTATATAAAAAATTAGTCAAATATTTCAAATCTGTTTTTTGGCTAGTTGCAGAGTGTAGGTGTAGTTCTAGCTAGAGAGAGACTCCAAGAAGGGGTTTCAAGACAGAGCAGGTTTCCGAGATTCCAGTCAAGAAGGGAGGCAAATATTTCCTATAGATGTTTCGCCCTTATTACCGTGGTGCTTCTTAACCTCCTGCTACGGGTGCTGCTAATGATCCTATTGGTGGTTCTCAGTAAAACAAACCTAACTTTTACGGGGGCATATAAGATATTGAAATATTTAAGCATGAGAAGATATATCATAAAAGTTGTGGTAGAAAAAATTGGTTGTGCTTCTTTATAATTTTCAAGTTACATAATGTCGAAGGTTTGATTTTTAATTAGTCCTAGAAATAGCATGAAATAAATTTTCCAAGTTAAATAGAAATATACGATTCCAGAAAGATCCAATTTAAGTATTATTGGTTTCATTGGCATAAGATGGATCACAATATCTTTCATAAAAAAAATTTGAATTATATTTAAATAAATTGACATGCGGCATTCTAAATAAGTCTTTTTTTTGAAAGAGCCAAGAATTTTGGTGGTGGTTCTACTGGATGGACAGTGACATACCCGACAGACGATGAGCGCGGACGGGAGGGGCACCAGCGTGGCCGGGAGCAGCAATAGTGCAAACAGAGAGAAAACAGTAAACCACAATGAAAATTCATGAACAATGAAAATAGTAAACCACCAACCTTCGTGGGCGATTTATTTATAGAAAATAGTTCGGCCGAACTATTTTAAAAGTAAAATTTCGTCTGAACTCACAGTTCGGCCAAACGTTTTTAGCAGTTCGGCCGAAATTTTTTTGTCGGTTTTCCAATCTCTGGCAAAAATTCTATTTGCCCGCGCCATCAGTGTGCCGTCAATCTAAATGGAATCACGAGTTCGTTGGAACTTACTATTATTGAAAAAAAAATTCAGCCCCCGATTCTCACAAAAGTGTAACCTAGCTTCATGTTTCCGCCCTAAAAAAAAACTATTACAATTCTCCCTCACTGAGAGGGATTACAAAATTATGATTGCTACAAAACACAGTGCATAAAACCAACTCACTGTCTATTCAAAACAAACATACTCTGTCTCTAAAATACTCTGCTGTGTTTTTCACTTTCGCACTGCTGTGCATACACACTTAAAAAGTTACACTCAGTCTTTCACTTTTTACACACTGCTGTGTAATAAAAAATTTACGTACTGTCTATAAAAAAAACTACCAATCTTTTTTGTCCTTTTTATTTTTATATGTTGTAACATATAAAGCATATTATAATAAACCCTCTTTTAAAAAAAATAAAATTAAAACTAAATTCTATGGCCCACCTTTCATTTCGCATATGATATATATAACATATGTTTAAAACATATGTATATATTAAAGCATACATAAAATTAAATTATCAAAACATTAAAGAACCCTTTCTGTCGGACTTCAAAAGTCTGAATAGATTGAATTTCAAACCAAATTCGCATTCCAAAATGCGATGTGGACGTCTGCCTAATTTGTAACGCGAATTCTCAATCCAATGTGCCTTATAAAAAATTCGGGTCCGGTTTTCAGGTTTTCAGATTCCCTTCAATTTCATGCGATCCAATATTAATGCTCCATGTGTCCTCCTTTTGAATTTACAAAACTGTCGGGTAAATTTTTGTTTGTTTAATTTCTGGTTGGTGAATTGCGTTAATGCTGGTTGTTGTGTTTAAATACAATCCTGTACAGAAATATGGCTGCGGCCGTCTACAAAAAAAACTTGCAGGAATTTTAAATGCCGAATTAAATTTCTGGATGGCATGCAAGCAACCTCCAAAAAAAATGTTGTTGCTGCATCCGTCCTTCTGCTGCAGCAGTTGAAGTTAAAATTCAACAGCACAGGGTTTAATAAGTGAGGGTGTAAAGGTAACTTTTTGTCGATAGTACTGGATGAAGATCATCTATTCATTTTTGTAGGGTCTTCTGGTGTTTCATTTTTTAGTTTTGGGTTGGGCTGATTGAGTCTAAGATAGTTTTTGAGTGAAAAAATTGCTATCAGGTATTAAAAAATTTTGGTTCTTTTGTCAAAATTTATGAGCTTGTTAGGAAATACAAAACTAACAATGGTTGTATCTTAAATTTTTGGAAAATAATTTGAAATGAAACCTTTTTGTTTAGGTTGTTGCAGCAGGTGCAAACCCCATTCAAATTATTAGAGGCATTTACAAGACAATAAAGGCCCTTGTTTCGGAACTCAAAATTTTGTCAAAGGAGGTAAACGCTTGCCTTTTTAGTACGCTGGTTTTCCTTTTTGCTGATGGTTTGGTGTATCTAATTAAATTAGTTGCCTAAGGTATTTTTGGTTGCAAACTCCTTTTCATTTTTCATACAGTATTGGCCTTTTGGAATGCATTTGATTGTGTGGTCTTGTTATATCTAAAACATTTGTAGTTGTTTAGTCTTATGGCCGAGGTGCACTTTTATTATGGAAATAGTTGATGAAATATTGTCATTTAATCCTTACTGCAGGGTAGCATGTTGAGAAGTTTCTTGTGAAACATTTGGTATTCAAAATGACACTTGATCCTATACAGCATCATGCACTTCACTTCAAAATTAATATTCAAAGTGTGCCACACAATTCTTGCAAAATTTCAAATATTTATGTTGTTTTAAACCATTATCTTCTTCATGTATTGGATGCTGAAAATGAGAAAAAATCTTAGGTATGAAACCAACTAGTGAATAATTTCCAGCAAAACAATCACTTCCAAGACATGATTTAGAAGTAGAACATATGTACTTATGAAGCATAGAAAGATATCCTTGATGCATTGTCAATGTTTGGCTAGGGTTATTTTTGGAGAAAATAACTCCTTATTCCTAGAATAATGATCTTCAATACAAGTAAATGCCAGAGAAGAGAGATCATCGTGTGACATAAACCTATTAACAAAAGTGAACAGGGAATGATTATTAATTATGGCATGCTAAGTTGTCAGTGATTTTGACTATTTGTCTTTAACATGTAAAAATGTTAAATTCCAAACTTACATCATCATGGTTTGGCATCATGAGCTTGACTAATTGTCCACCATGCTCATAATTTCATTGTTGTCTTCATATCTATAAACAATGTTTCAAATAATAATAAAAAAGTTATATAAGAAAAATCCAGACCTCCATGCTGCTGCTCATTGTGAGACAAAGTCAAAATTGCATTACACAATCTGACACATAAGAATCTCCTATATCCCGGTGGTATGTATCCAAATTCTTATCATAGTGTCTTCAAGACTTATGTTGACATTTCCAATGAGATATTTAAGCAATGAAAGATGGAGCCTTCTTCATTGTTGTATATGTAACAGTCTTTTATTAATATAAAGATTGATGGTTTTGTCTTTCTGAAAATGAAATGTAAAAATAATTTATTGTGGTCAATTGAAAAGTTTTTCTTTTAAAGCTTTTCATTATGGAAGGGCAACATAGATATATGCCCTTCTAATTGAAATTCGGACCTGCCGTTCAAATTTGATCACTGTGTGGGACCTTAACAAACAGTAAAACTATTCTGTTGCGCATTATATAAAACATATAACAAAACATTTGTCAAAACTTCAAACGAACCCTTTAGCCGTGGGTATTTCATCACAAATTGATCATTTTACCATGTACCTTCTTCTAGAGGAATATTCTTCCACTTGATTAGGTACTTCATAATGGTTATATGTCAAAGAGATATAGAATGTTTATCTATAACTTTTTGTGGTTCAAGAATCAACTTTCATTCTTCATCTAATTTTGGAAGTTCTATTTACATTGGCATATTTTTCCCCAAAACCTTTTTTAGGCAAGATACATGAAAAACCTTATGAATGCAAGAAGAAGGAAAATATAACTTCTATACCACTTGTGCAATCCTATGAATAATTATTTAGGGCCATAACATTTTTGAGCTAATTTTTTATTCTTCTTTTTCTTGAATGAAGATTGCTTATAATGCTATAATCTAAAAAATACCCAATTACCCTCCTCAAATTATCTTTCACTTCAATGTTGTTCCCCTTGTTGTTTTATCATGTTTCATGTCATTTGAAGGTTTTCTATAATAATTTTCAAAGTTTCTTTAGTATTTTCCATATGTGACTTTGTTTCCTATACTTTGGACTTATCTTGCAAAAAGTATGAGATACTAGGAGTTGGATATCCATAAAGGGCCTTAAATGGGGAAATTTTAGTAGATGTGTGATAGGTAGTATCATATTACCATGATTCCTTGACGAACCCACTTCATCCATTAAGATTTATTTTCTAAAGAGTAACATTGTAGATAACCTTAAAAACATTTGTTAAATATTTGTGTTTGACCATTTGATTGTGTTTGATATGTATAACTCATGGCAGCTAGTGTTTCTCCACTCATATTAAATAATTATTTCCAAAAGTTTCTTGTTACTATTACTTTAGGAAAACCATGAAGACTATGAATTTCTTTCACGAACACTTCTGCCACTTGGCTTGTTGTTTATGTAGTTTGAGCTCTACAAAAAAAATCTACAAAATTTGTCTATATAAATGACCACAAAAATGTAATACTTACCTTTATATTCAGTAACCCTGTAATAAAGTCTATTGATATATCTTCTAGTATTTGAATATGTATGTGGAATGGTTGAAGTAACCCTAGAGATTTTACTATCTCTCTTTTATTTATTATGCAAACCTGACCTTCTCTTACAAAATTTTGAATATCTTTCTTCATTCCTTCCAAAAATATATTTTTTGATCTTTTGGGATGTTTTAAGGAACCCTGCGTCCTACCATCAGAGAGACATGAGACTCCCTTAATATTTGTTTATTCAAATATGCTTGCGTGCATAAAAATATTCTACATTTGCACCAAAGTATATCTCTCTTTCACTCCCAATGCTCCATAGAGTTCATCCCATCCTTTATAAATTTTAGTTTTTGTTTAGTACAATTGTCATTTTTCCATTATGGCAAAGCTTCTTCTAGCCACCTAGGAATAGAAAATGTAATTGGATATAAATTTGAGGCCTCTTCTATTTTAGAAAGAGCATCATGTACTAAATTTTCCTTACCCTTTTTGCAGATTATCTCAAAATTAAAATTTTGCATTTTTTCTCCTCATTTTTGTTAATCTTCCAATGAAATCCATAGCTTCAAAAAATACTTTATGCTATCATGGTATATCTTGACTTTAAAGTACCTCCCAATGATATACTATCCGCATTTTTTATTGCATGTAATATTGCTTCCATTTATTTTTCATACGTAGATTTCACCAAATATTTTCTTTGAATTCCTTTCTTTTAAAAGCCAATGATATCCCTTATTGTGTTAATGTTACGTAAATTCCTTGTCCTAGTGCATCACACTCTACTATGAATGTTTTACCAAAATTAGGTGCAACCTATGTTGGTGTAGAAGACATGACATCCATTAAAAGAGAGAATGGCAAAGTAGCCTCATCATTCCATATAAATGATATTTTCTTCAAGAGATATGTGAGTGGACTTGAAATGCATGAACAACTCTTAAAAAATGATCAATAATATCATGTAAGTCAAAAAAATCTTCTAAGAACCTTGATTTTCTTAGGAATAGGTCATTTTGTAATAGCTTGCATCTTTTGAGGCTCCAACTGTTGGAAATATGATGCAGAGTGTTGTCCTTGATGGCAACCCACTGAATGAAGATGAAGACGTACGACTGTTGACATGTATTGTCCTTGATGGCACTCCACCTGATGAAGTTATGCTTGACTTGATGGACTTGTTAAATGATGTAAATCTGAAGTGATATGATGATTGTTGATGATATGATGTTGAGTGTTGTACTTGAAAGGAAACCCACTTGATGAAGTTGTGTTTGATAGAATATGTCCTTGATGAAGGAAATCTGATGTATCTACAGTATTTACAGAAGGCAATGAAGAAAGGATTTCAGAATGTACTCAGAGAATGATGAAAAAGAGCGTGTCTCTTGGTATACGCGGATTGGCCTAGGGGAAGTCGCGTATGCACGCGGAAAGGAACGTTACAAGTCGCGTATGGGCTAAAGCGCTCAAAAGTGCAAATCCAAGGGTAACCACCATGGTATTGACCCATAGTATTGGGTAATGATCCGCCTAATTGACCCCGTCCAGGTAGTTTTGGGCTTATGGTATTGTTTTGGTCCATGGTATTGAAAAAGGGGCTCATGGTATTGAAAAAGGATAATCATATAAAAGGAGAAGAAATTCATTGTGCACAATATGAGTGTGGGTGCAAGATGTCTGAGCTTGAATGAATATTTCTCTCTGAAGTAGATCTGAATGGAAGGGTTACATTTGAAGACAAATCTGAAGGTATGATGCACCAATGATGAAGAAAGGGATCTAGATCTGAAATGCACTTGTAGCTACTAGATCTGCTTATGGAAGGCCTAGATCTGTGATAAGGCGAACATCTAGGCGAACATCTGACTGAAGTGAAAAGGGTAAATCTGATTTGAACATCTGATCTGAAGAAGTATGCTGCTCTGAAAAATTGAAGATCTATACGCTACTTAGACGCGGAGGAAGCGCGTATATACGCAGCTTCAGCGAAGAGAAAGCGCGTATGCGCAATAAAATATACACTGAGGTATACGCCGGTTTGTGTGGACGGAAGCGCGTATATACGCGAAATCAGTGAAGCAAAGAGCGTATGCAAACTAGGGTTTGCTGAAGCAAGGGGTATGAAATATCTGAGCTGTTATGCTGTGTTTATGCTATCTGATCTGTGTTGATATGTATCTGTTGATGATGTATGGTTGTGCTTAAAAGTATGGAAAGGGTCCAGTATGAAAATATGATGAAATGGGGCCTGCAAGTGGTGTTCTATTGAAGTTGTTGGATCCAGTGTGAAAATTGATGAAACGTGGTCCAAGGTGGTGCTGAGGGTTGTAGCCTTCAGTCAGGGGGTTGTAGCTCCCTTCCAGGTGAGGCTGGTAAACGAGATCGGGGGGTCGTAGCTCCCTTCCAGGAGAGGCCGGTAAACGAGTCAGGGGGTTGGAGCTCCCTTCCAGGAGAGGCTGGTAAACGAGCGCAGGTGGGTGCCTGCGTGCTGGTCAAGTCTGCGCCAGCACATATGTTGTAAGATGTTTTCTATATAATAAAATATTGAAGGCTGAGCAACTGCAGCGGTGGTTTTCTCCCGACTTGGGTTTCCACCTAAAAATCCTGGTGTTCATGTGTGATGCTTTGTGTCATGATTTATTCTGTCCTTACTGCACATGTTTACTGCTTATTGAATATCTGATGAATAAATGAAGGAATGTTCTGAGTGATGAATTAATGACATATATAGATATCTGTGTATACGCTAGTTTCGTAAAGGGTATCCGCGTATATACGCAAGTCTGGTTCAGGAAAGTAGCGTATGCATTTTAGAAGCAGAAAAAAGTGAAATTTTTGAATATGCAGTAAATACTGATTCACCCCCCCCCTCTCAGTATTTTTCCCAACAATTGGTATCAGAACAGGTCCCAAGATCCGTCGCAATGGGAAGTCAAGAAGGAGTAATGTCTATAAAGCCACCTCTATTCAATGGAAGCAATCTGATCTTCTGGAAGGTACGTACAAAAGCTTATCTGCAAAGTCTTGGTGCAGATGTATGGGCAATCGTGGAAGAAGGTTATCAATACTCGGCAAGTATTCCTACTGATGCAGCTGAAAGAAAGAAGTATGAAATCAATGCCAAAGCAGTGAATGTCTTATTGGGAAGCATGTCTGAATCAGAATTTGCTAAAGTGATGCAACTACATTCGGCAAAGGACATATGGGACAAAATCATTCTAAGCTATGAAGGAGACACAAAGGTAAAAAGTGCAAAACTCCAAACTCTTAGAATTGAATATGAAAATTTGAAGATGCATAGTGATGAGAGTGTTGCCAGTTTCTTTCTTCGTCTGGATGATATTGTAAATCAAATGAGAAATTTGGGTGAAACCATGGC
The DNA here is from genome assembly GCA_034641835.2 of Pinus albicaulis. Lineage (NCBI taxonomy): Eukaryota > Viridiplantae > Streptophyta > Pinopsida > Pinales > Pinaceae > Pinus > Pinus albicaulis. The sequence goes on from CM076579.1 coordinate 1,272,207,397, forward strand.
TGATACTACTCTGGTGGAAAAGGTCTTAAGATCATTGACTTCAAAATTTGACTCTAAAGTTTCAGCAATTGAAGAAAGGCAAGATTTGCAAACTCTTACTATTGTTCAATTACATGGTACTCTGACTGCTTTTGAAATGAGACAAGGAGGCCCTTCTCAAGTAAGAGAAGCTGCTTTTAAAGCATCTACAAAAGGAAAGGAAAAGGAAGTTGTCAAAGAATCCAGCTATATATCCGATGAAGAAGAAGCGAATTTCGTGAGAAAGCTCCAACTAGGCACTGGAAGATTCAAAGGTAAGCTTCCCTTCAAATGTTTTGAGTGTGGAAAAGTTGGTCATTATGCTACTAAATGTCCTTATAAAGAAAAGCATGGTAAAGGGAAACAATTTGAAAAGAGAAAGAGTTATTATGCAAAAGAAGATGATGATGAAGTGTCCAGTGAAGATGAAGAAGATTCTGACCAAGATCCGAAAGTGCTCATGGCTAAGAAGCAAAAGAAGAAGGTTACTCGAGGAAAGGAGATATCTCAGAAATCATGTATAGCCAAAATTGAAGAAGATGAAACAGATTCTGACGAAGATCTACAAGCAATCATGGCAAAAAAGAAAAAGGAGAAGGCCACTTGTAATACTCTTCTTTGTGCAAACAATAGTAAATATAGTGAAAGTAAAGTTGTGGATCTAGAAGAAGCTCTCAAGATTATAGAAGAAGAACTACAAAGTTCATACAATAAGCAAGAAACTATCTATAAAGAGATGATCTCACAAATGAAAGATCAAATAGAAATGCTGAATGGACAGATGGACAAGTATCAAAGGTTTCATACTTATGCATCCAATCGAATTAAAGATCTAGAAGCAGATCTTGAAAAATCAAGCAAGAAGAATGAAGGACTTGAATCTGCAATCATCTCTCTGCAGGCAGATCTAGAAGCATCAAGTAAGAAAAATGAGGAACCTCTACAATCATTTGAAAAGAAGTACCTGAGCAGAATCATCTCTCTGTAAAGAAGACTAAAATGCCACAGAAGAATGAAGAGCTGCAACAACATATGGAAATAAGATTGGTTGAAGAAGAGATTTAGAATCAAGGATCAATTTAGATACACGAAAGCATGACAAAGCAATGTCAAGCCTTGGAGGTTGAGGTAAACATTCTCAAAGGTAAATTAGAAGAAAAGGTTAAACTTTTGAGGTTTCATGATAGTACTAATATTTTGGACAATATTCTAAGTAATCAAAGGTCTCCTGCTATCAAACATGGTCTTGGTTTCCATGAAACTGTTAAAGGAGAATCTAGCTCACAAGGAAGTGCCAAAAATTCAGAGGATGTCAATGCAAAACCTGAAGTGTTGAAAGAGACAAAAGCTCAACCAACAATCATGAATTCTCAAATGAATTCATTCAAGAACGTTGAATGTTTTAAATGTCATAATTATGGACATGTTGCAGCAAATTGCAGGAGCAGATCATTTCAGCCTCAAACAAACAGTTCCTACATAGAAAGGTACTCTGGTCTCTTCAAGGGATATTGTTTTTCATGTAACAAGTATGGACACAAAGCAGCTGATTGTAAAAGGAGGAAGAATAGAAATACTCATTATGATTCTTATGCTTATTTTTCTGGACACATGAGATGTTATTCTTGTAACAAGTATGGACATATAAGAAAGGAATGCAGGTCGAACAGATATGAGAAATTTCAGCACACAAATAGAAAACAAATCTGGAAGAAGATGTAGGGATGGAATAAGAAACAATCTAGAGAAGAAAAGGATGTTTTTGTTGATGCTCTAGAAGACAATGATTTTCTTGAAGAAAACACTCAATTCAAGATGGAGGACCGATCAGAAACGTAGGGAATTATGACCCTACTGCAGTCATCCGCTTCTGAAGCTGACTTTTCTTGTTGACTGCAGGAATGATGTGAGATACATTATGAGATCTAGTAATGTATCGTCACAAGAGGAGCAATGCATGATGACTCTCATGGTTGATTTGATTATACCGGTTATGTTTACTTCTGACAGCGCATCTGATGTGGAAAGGACAGGTACAGGAGGTACAAGCTCTGGAAGAAATGAAGGAAGATGGAAATTTTCTATGCTTCACTTTCCATACGCAAGTTCCATTAACTAAAGTCGCGTATACACGCGAGTTCCAGAAGACGCAGTCGCGTATGCATTGATGATAAGAAAATTTATCTGATAGCTGAAGATCTGAAGCAGAGGTCCAGGGGGAGCATCAGTCTGACTGCTGATGATTGCACCGTTAGCATCATTCTAGTTATACTCATGATAATGAAATGATGCATGGGTTCTTGTGTTGAATATTATGGATGAAGCCTGGTTGCTTTATGATGAAGAGCATTCATTGTTGAGATGAAAGTCTTATAGTTCAGAGATGAGGACAGATCATGCAGAGATTGTTATTGATGACTTGCTGTTGAAGGTATCTCAGATGGCAGAAGTTAAGGAAGAAGCACTGGTTTAGGGGGAGTAGCAGGTTGAATTCTAATGGTTGCATTGTTGGAAATATGACTGCTTATTCTTTGGTCTTGGTGATACTCATGCTCAAATGATGATGATTTGGTACATGGATTATTATGATAAGATTTTGAGCCCTAGTCGCTGATAAGTATCTTTGTGTGGATGAGTTGGATATCATTTGTTTCAGATCATATAGAGTTTGGTTGCTATGGTTGAGATCTTTTGCCTACATATGTTACTTCATGTTACCTCTTGAAGATCATGGTGATTTTGGACCACATGGATGATTGCTTGACACATATCTGAAGATGCTGTTCTGATATGATAATCTCTTTTGGAAAGAATGTATTGATGATGCAAAGGATCCGAAGGCTTAGTTACTAATGGGCTTATGCTACAACCAATGGATGACGCTTGAAGACACAACTACACTATTCTGTTATATCTGTAGTCCAGGGAAGCAGTCAAATATCTCAGAAAGAAGCTGAACACTGTCTTTGCCTTACAAAGAATCAGATCTGGTTGAAATTTAGAAGGTGTCTTAGGATACGCGGGTTTCCTGAAACACAGTCGCGTATGTACGCTAGTTACTGCACATAAAACTGCGTATGGTTGGTTTCTGACAATTCTTGGTTGGTTCAGCTCTCTTCAGCTCAGCTGCAGTGCTGCAGCACAGCTGCAGTGCTGTTTGGTATCTCTGATGGTGTTCCAGTTCTCATAATTCTGTTTCTAATGTTTTGATGAAGATGCCTTGATGATTTGTTGGTGGAAGCTTTCAGGATGCACAAACTAAGGGGGAGCCTTAGTCATTTGGAAAGATTGCTTGGTTGCACAGATTCAGGGGGAGCTTTAGCTTTGCTGAGTATAATGTATTGTTGGCATTGTGGTGTTTCTAATTTATAATCTCTCTTGAGGTCTTTCTGGTGTTGGTCTTAAAGTCATATTTGTAATTTGATGACAAGGTCTTGTTAAAGACCCATGATGTAAATTTGTAATATTCAGTCATGTAAGGACTTGTCAAATCTGTAAACCCACTTGGTTGGGTAGCTGAGTCAAATTTTGTAAATCCACTTGGTTGGATATTTGATGTAAGTATGAGTCTTTGGTGATAGGAAGTTCATAGAGTCATGTACTTCATTGACAAATATGTTTGGAGATTCAGCATGGACTCAGGGGGAGCTTGGCCACTTCAGCACATATCAGATCTGCAGACTGTTTCTTCCACATGAGGAGAAAAGGGGGAGAATGTTGGTTTTTGATCCACCCTTTGCCCTTGATGTCAAAGGGGGAGAGTGACATGGTGTTTGAATAAAGAGAAGGTAATGATGTGACATATTTGGGAGAGTGACATGGTATCTATCTGCTGTGGTAACCAAACACCATCGTGGTTGCCATCAAGTCCAAAGAAGGAGATTGTTGGAAATATGATGCAGAGTGTTGTCCTTGATGGCAACCCACTGAATGAAGATGAAGACGTGCGACTGTTGACATGTATTGTCCTTGATGGCACTCCACCTGATGAAGTTATGCTTGACTTGATGGACTTGTTAAATGATGTAAATCCGAAGTGATATGATGATTGTTGATGATATGATGTTGAGTGTTGTACTTGAAAGGAAACCCACTTGATGAAGATGATGACAACTTACTTGATGAAGTTGTGTTTGATAGAATATGTCCTTGATGAAGGAAATCGGATGTATCTACAGTATTTACAGAAGGCAATGAAGAAAGGATTTCAGAATGTACTCAGAGAATGATGAAAAAGAGCATGTCTCTTGGTATACGCGGATTGGCCTAGGGGAAGTCGCGTATGCACGCGGAAAGGAACGTTACAAGTCGCGTATGGGCTAAAGCGCTCAAAAAGTGCAAATCCAAGGGTAACCACCATGGTATTGACCCACAGTATTGGGTAATGATCCGCCTAATTGACCCCGTCCAGGTAGTTTTGGGCTTATGGTATTGTTTTGGTCCATGGTATTGAAAAAGGGGCTCATGGTATTGAAAAAGGATAATCATATAAAAGGAGAAGAAATTCATTGTGCACAATATGAGTGTGGGTGCAAGATGTCTGAGCTTGAATGAATATTTCTCTCTGAAGTAGATCTGAATGGAAGGGTTACATTTGAAGACAAATCTGAAGGTATGATGCACCAATGATGAAGAAAGGGATCTAGATCTGAAATGCACTTGTAGCTACTAGATCTGCTTATGGAAGGCCTAGATCTGTGATAAGGCGAACATCTAGGCGAACATCTGACTGAAGTGAAAAGGGTAAATCTGATTTGAACATCTGATCTGAAGAAGTATGCTGCTCTGAAAAATTGAAGATCTATACGCTACTTCGACGCGGAGGAAGCGCGTATATACGCAGCTTCAGCGAAGAGAAAGCGCGTATGCGCAATAAAATATACACTGAGGTATACGCCGGTTTGTGTGGACGGAAGCGCGTATATACGCGAAATCAGTGAAGTAAAAGAGCGTATGCAAACTAGGGTTTGCTGAAGTAAGGGGTATGAAATATCTGAGCTGTTCTGCTGTGTTTATGCTATCTGATCTGTGTTGATATGTATCTGTTGATGATGTATGGTTGTGCTTAAAAGTATGGAAAGGGTCCGGTATGAAAATATGATGAAATGTGGCCTGCAAGTGGTGTTCTATTGAAGTTGTTGGATCCAAAGCAGAAAATTGGCTAAAACGTGGTTTTTTCGGGTGTCGAAGGCCGTAGCCTCCCCGGCCGTGGGTTGCAGCTCCCTTCCAGGTGAGGCCGGTAAACGAGATCGGGGGGTCGTAGCTCCCTTCCAGGAGAGGCTGGTAAACGAGTCAGGGGGTCGTAGCTCCCTTCCAGGAGAGGCTGGTAAACGAGCGCAGGTGGGTGCCTGCGTGCTGGTCAAGTCTGCGCCAGGACATATGTTGTAAGATGTTTTCTCTATAATAAAATATTGAAGGCTGAGCAACTGCAGCGGTGGTTTTCTCCCGACTTGGGTTTCCACCTAAAAATCCTGGTGTTCATGTGTGATGCTTTGTGTCATGGTTTATTCTGTTCTTACTGCACATGTTTACTGCTTATTGAATATCTGATGAATAAATGAAGGAATGTTCTGAGTGATGAATTAATGACATATATAGATATCTGTGTATACGCTAGTTTCGTAAAGGGTATCCGCGTATATACGCAAGTCTGGTTCAGGAAAGTAGCGTATGCATCTTAGAAGCAGAAAAAGTGAAAGTTTTGAATATGCAGTAAATACTGATTCACCCCCCCCCCCCCTCTCAGTATTTTTCCCAACAATCTTCACTCCTTCCTTTAAAACAATATGAACCAAATACTCAAATTCTTATTTCCCAAAAGCACATTTGGATATTTTTACATAAAAATGATTGTTCTCAATAATTTATATAACTTTTCCACATGTTTAGTGTGGTATTCCCATGATTTATTATAAATATGTGTATTATCAAAGAAAACCAACACAAATTTTATAATATGGGATCAAACAAAATTTATCTTAAGTCGAGCCCACTGGACTTCAAACGGCGATAAACCATAATTCAAACCAAATTCGCGTTCCAAAATAGCCTGCTGACGTCGGCCAATTTTGTGATGCGAAAACCAAATGAATTTTTCCCTAATATTTTTCGAGCCCGAAGTTGGGCTGGCATACGGAGGGAGAGTTGTGATGCGAATTTCTTATCAAATTCGCCCTAATCTTTTTCGGGTCTGGATTTCCACTGCGCAAGTGACCCAAACAAAGATCTAGTCCAATCAATTTATGCCACGTGTCCTCAATCAAAACATGCCCTGCTCCTGGCTGCGGGTGCATTCGATGGCGTTTAAGGCGATGGGACATGGATGTGGTGATTTCATATCAATCGCATTAATTTTTAACGCTGTTCAATTAAGTTCCAAGGTTTTCACATCAAATCCACATTAATTAATTTTTAACACTATTCAAGATCAGACCTCCACTCCTGTTAGCGATTCCGCATGCTGCAATATGATCTGGCCTTCAGCTCTCATTAATGATCACAGATTAATTATGACTGGTGTCCTTCGATTGCATTGTAGTCGGGTCGATAAAATGGCGTTTCGCTATGGTTTTTCAGGTGATCCAGTTGCTAGGTTACACTGCCTGCTCACTGTGACGAGAAGGAGAAGTGGCTAGCTAAACTGCTGCTTAGACCTTGCTATGTGTCCGTCTCGGTCTCGGTCTCTCGGTCTCGTCTGTGTCCGTCTTCCTCTTTTTCTTGGAATTCTTCTTCTTCATCTCCTCTTGTGCCCACTGCTAGTGAGACTGCACCCATGCCTCACCTACGTCAAAGGATGCATTGCCACAGGGGGAGCACTAGAGGTCAACCCCTGCGCGCTCCCTCCAGCCCCTCAACCGAGTCGTCTTCCAGCCAGTCCAGTGATTATTACGCAGGTTGCTATCCAAATACTAGGAGTGGGCGGGGTCGGGTTGTAGGATCTGGCCACCATATGGATTCCCCTGCTCCTTGTTTCCCCACCGCTAGTTCACCTTCTCCCACGACGCGCACTGCGCAATTTTCCTTTAATTTCTCTCTCAACCGCCCACGAATCACAACTTCAGTCACTGTGGTTTTCCACGAGGAGGCCCAAACGGAGGAATAATGCACCCGTCCAGCGAGTTTGAGCTCGAAAAAAGCCGGCCAGAATTTGGGCCTTCAAGAGGGGAGCTGTGGCATGAATGTGGAGGCATCACCTAGCGATCCTTGACCTTCCGAAGGATGGTGCCAAATCGTCAAGGAGCCAGAGGAGTAGTTTCGTTAATTTGTTTTTCTTGCTTCACGACCCACTCAATTGGGTTGCTTTTAGATTATTTTACTGTGCTGGACCTTTGTAATATTTTTGAATTCTGTAAATTAAACGTTCAAAACTGGTTTCCCCGTATGAGGGAAGTCTTCTTAATTTTTTGATTTTTTGATGACAAATTTGCCATGAGTCTAGGCAATGATTTTGACTTCGGTGTAATTTTATTCCCACTGTTAATAGATTAACTTTACTTAGAAAAAAAAAATGTTGCCTTGTTTCTATTTTAAACATGTTTTTTGAAATACATAGCCATGTTTATATGGTCTACGTATTATACTCTTTCTCTGTATATCTACATGAACCTTTTTGCTATGAACAGGGTGGACGTTGTAGCGGGCTACTAATGGAAACAAGCGAGCCTGAACCTTACATCTCGGATGCAATAGATGGTTACCAATTTTGGAATCAAGCGAGCCTGATCTTACAAGCAAGCCTGGGTTTATGCAGATGGTTTTTATTTCTGGGAACAAGCGAGCTAGAACATACAATCGACCCTGGGTTTATACATATTTTTGCTTTATCATGGATGCTTTTTGTGTGAGGTGTATATCAACAGTACATGTCTCTACACATTTCCTGTATCTGCTTTATGATATTATTTTATGTGTTGATAGGTTATCACTCTGCCTTCAAAACTAGCAATGCTGGTTTATTGATATGGTCTGATGGTCTTTTTATATTTTGGACATATCACACTCCTCACATGATTAGCGTTTTTCTCTGTTCAAGGATTTTTGGTACTTTAATTTGTATTTGGAACAATGGACGTCGGTACTCTATCTGTTGCTTTACTATTCTACATACTGCTATTTCACTTTCTTATAGATGCCTCGGGCATATTTGGATGCTTTCTCATATTTGTCGATAATCTCCATGTGGACCGTTACTGGGTTTTATATCATGTCCCTGTATGTGACATGGGGTATTTTTATATCATTGTCTGGGGTGGGACTTCCACTTTTATGGATGGATATTTGGGTTCCAATCTTCAGATGTGAAAATTTAATGACTTCATGGACTGTTTTACTTCATATAATATATTCAAAACAACGTTTTTTCTCTTGTGAAAAAAAAATGATTAATGTTTATCACTCTGCCTTCAAAACTAGCGATGCTGGTTTATTGATATGGTCTGATGGTCTTTTTATATTTTGGAAATATCACACTCCTCACATGATTAGCGTTTTTCTCTATTCAAGGATTTTGGGTACTTTAATTTGTATTTGGAACAATGGACGTCGGTACTCTATCTGTTGCTTTACTATTCTACATACTGCTATTTCACTTTCTTATAGATGCCTCGGGCATATTTGGATGCTTTCTCAGATTGTCGATAATCTCCATGTGGACCGTTACTGGGTTTTATATCAAGTCCCTATATGTGACATGGGGTATTTTTCTATCACTGTCTAGGGTGGGACTTCCACTTTTCTGGATGGATATTTGGGTTCTAATCTTCAGATGTGAAAATTTAATGACTTCATGGACTGTTTTACTTCATATAATATATTCAAAACAACATTTTTTCTCTTGTGAAAAAAATGATTAATGTTTATCACTCTGCCTTCAAAACTAGCGATGCTGGTCTATGTTGTTGGTTTATTGATATGGTCTTATGGTATTTTTATATTTTGGACATATCACACTCCTCACATGATTAGCTTTTTTCTCTGTTCAAGGATTTTGGGTACTTTAATTTGTATTTGGAACAATGGACGTCTGTACTCTATCTATTTCTTTACTATTCTACATATTGTTATTTCACTTTCATAGATGCCTCGGGCATATTTGGATGCTTTCTCAGATTGTCGATAATATCCATGTGGACCGTTACTGGGTTTTATATCATGTCCCTGTATGTGACATGGAGTATTTTTCTATCATTGTCTGGGGTGGGACTTCCGCTTTTCTGGATGGATATTTGGGTTCCAATATTCAGATGTGAAAATGTAATGACTTCATGGACCGTTTTACTTCATATAATATATTCAAAACAACGTTTCTCCTCTTTTAAAGTTTCATTTTTTTTTTAAATTGAACCTGCCGTCGGTATACCGACGCCTTGTAAGCGTTGGAATTGCGACAGCTTAAAAACGTCGGAAGACCGACAGTATAAAAACATCGGACGAGCGACGTTCAAAACGTCGGACTACATTTCGTCGAAATTGCGACAGTTTACAAACATCAGAAAAGCGACGTTCAAAACGTCGGACCATATTTCATCGGAATTGCGACAGTTTACAAACATCGGAAGAGCGATGTCCAAAACGTCGGACCACATTGCATCGGAATTGCAACAGTTTACAAACGTCGGAAGAGCGACGTTCAAAACGTCGGACCACATTTCGTCGGAATTGTGACAGTTTAAAAACATCAGAAGAGAGACGTTCAAAGCGTCGAACCACATTTCATCGAAAGTGAGATAGTTTACAAACGTCGGAAGTGCGATGGTTTGGGAAACGTCGGAAGAGCGACGCTTGTTTGGAAGCGACGGAAAAAGTGTCTATAGTGCGACACTTTTTAAGTGCATCAGAACTGCGACGGTATGGAAAACCACATTTTTCCCGCCCTCGAACTGTCACTCTTGCGACGGCTATGTGTCGGAATAGCGACGAATTGGCCGTCGTAAATTCTGCCAAATTTTCTAGTGAGAGTATCAATGAGACATTAATTTCCCCAATTTTGTGATGAGTATCATTTTCGAACGATAAGTGTTACTGGACATTGTTATTCACCTTTAAAATGTACTTTTGAATATTTTAGTTTCCTTATAGTATTTCATTTGTTACTCGTGGGAATTTTTGTTACTATGATGCCATGGATGCCATATAACACCGAAAAGCTTTCAAAACATGCAAAATTGGATTTTAATATATCACAATCCATACAACGGAGGGAGTTGAAACATATCTCTAACTGATATGAATTTGTTTTATTGTGTTATATTTTGCTCGCACAAAATCTTGGATTCGAGTGGGGTCTAATGATAACCAATATTCAAAATAACGTAAAGTTACAAAATTGTGAGTAGATGGGAAAGGTTCGAGTTTCCCTAAATTGACCTTTGTTTGGCATCGTTCACATGGAATTCTTTTCTAACACTCCTAATTTTTGTAGATAATTATTTATTTACTCTCGTTTAATTTTACTACCAACTTAATAACCTATGGACTCAGAAGACTAGTGAAACTTTAATGTTTTAAAGTTTGCTAATTATTTATGTTTAATAGAAAATTGTGATGAGTCTTGGAACTCATGGGAAAGACCCTAATTTTTTTTCAACTTTGAGACAATTAAGACAATTATCTTCTCTCATTCCTTAGAGATAAACACATTTTTGTGGTAGATTAAGGGGGTTAGAAAAATTAAGGCAAAAGTTTCAAAAACCTTGAGCGAGAAGAAAGACCTGAACAAGGCATTGGGAAGGTGAGGTAGAAAACTGCCTCAAGAGTATTTCTTGAGTTGGAGTTGAGTCACTGGAAAACTCAAAGACAAAGGAAGTATGTAAGTTCTAGGTTGGAATTGGTATTGATTCCTATGAACTGACCTTGATACATCACTATCAATTTTCCTAGCAATTAGAATCTCTTGGGGAGAGGTAGATGTAATCACTATTCTCGTTGGTAGGGAGGAGTGGTATTTTTCTAGCTAAGTTTTTTTACAGTCCAAACTGATACATGTAAGTGCATCTATTTGTTTTAAGAATTATAAGATTTTTTTCAATGTTGTAAGATAATAAAATCACTTAAGGATTATTTATTAACGTGTTTGAAAGTAGAAAATTTCCCTAATTATGATGATAGAGACAATAATTGCAACTATGCATCACATGAGTATGTAAAGAAAATATTTTGGTTCTGTGTGATAAGGTCCTCCATATAATTTTGTTTAACTTTTGAATGTAAAGATATTCTTGAGTTTGTAACTATAAGAGTGCAGGATTTTTTTAACAAATAAGGGTTCTAATCCTGTAATTATATTTGAATAAGGAATAAAAAATTCCTGAAGGAAACTACGCTGATAAATACAAAGGCGGTGGAGACATGGAAATATTAGTATTAAATGATGAGATCTGGTTAAAACCAAATTTAGCAAACCGAGGTTTGCTAGGAGTAGTCCAGAACCTTGTAAGCCTAGTTACTTTGTTCTCTAGGGCAGTAGGAAGGTCCCAAGTGGCTAAAGTCCCACCTCTCTACTAGGTATTGGTAGATGGAAAAGAAAAAGAAAACCTTCAGTAACAATATCTTTAACTATAAAAAACCGCAAATTATATGTAACTGGAGAAGCAAATGCATATGTAAAATTCAAAACTCATGTATTCATAAAAGGAGACTCACATAAGGACAAATTAGTTACATTGGGATTAAATTACATGGTATTACTACACAGTGCAAGAATCAAAGCCCTATACTTATGTGACATTAATAACTACAAAAAATCCTTTGTGTCATTGTACAAAAAATCATTCTAGAAAGAAAATAAAAGAGAAAACTGAGTATTAATGCACATAAGCTGATAATGTTGAAAAAACACAAGGTTTTCCTTCAATATTTAAATTATATCATTAAAAATGACAAGTAAATAAATAAAATCTTGATATATTACAATAAGATATCATTTCCTTCCAATTCGTACATAATGCGAGTAAAATATACATTATTCATTGTCTGAACAACTAGAAGCATACAACCCTAACCAAACTGCTAGAGGGTTAGGCTCACCTGTAACCTTGTGCTGGAACGAAATCCCACAATAAGTCGAGTTAGGGTTTGAGTAGTAGTAGAGTTGTGTTTGGTCAAGAAAGGAATGCAAATTCCTCAGAGACCCGCTAGCGATAACAAGGTTGTTGCCCAACGTATTCCCAAATCAAATTGAGTGTTGGATAAAATCCTTGATCAGCAACATATTCGCAAACATGTGTCTCTAGCTAAGTATGCCAAGTACTTTGCAACACTCCAGAGAAAGTAGAAACATCATGAGAAGAGGAGCTGCAATTGCTCCAAATGGGAGACGATCGGTAGGATCATGACCTATAACTTTTGCAAAAGCCAACCCAAAAAAGTGTGTCCAATTAGGAGAGGAACCCCATAATAGAAATGTAATGCTGTTAGAAATAATTCAACAGCTACAGGTTGAGATGAAAAATTTAAGAGATGATAATGAGAGGATGAGGCTGGAACAAGAAAAAATTATAAAAAGTCTCTGAGATGGATAAAATAAACTAAATCGAAATTCCAGTGCTTATGATGGTAATAGAACTAAAATTCATTGACAGAGATAAGACAATCTAGAATATGAGGGAGGCCAAATTGATAATGAAGAAGAATATAAAAATACTTATAGTGGAAAAAACCACAAAACTTGATGGAGAAGTCGAAGAATTTATTGATGCTTGGTTAATCAACATGAATAAATACTTTTAGATTTATGAGTAAGATGAAAATTTAAAAGCTAGGTTGGAAATTTTTCAGTTGCACGGTAAATTCACCCTATGGTGGGAAGAAATAAAAAAAAATCAAAGAATTGTTGAGAAGGGAGCAACCTAGGACAATTTTCAAAAGCATTTGAAGGATAAGTATTTAACAAATGATTCTATGATGAAAAATAAAATTATTTGAAATTACAACAACATTCCATGAATTAATTTGTAACCAAGTCTAAATCTCTACTGAGATATGTTCCCTATATTTGTGAAGAGAAAGCTTGCAACCTTTTATCAATAGTTTACCAACTTTCATGAAGTCAAGATTATAATTTCATAATCTAAGGTCAATGGATGAAGCTATTTGAAAAGCTCAAATCTGCTACCAACAAATGAAGCAAAAATGAGAAAGTGGCGGAAGTTCGCCAAACAAAAAGGAGCAAAAAAAATTCCAAAATACTAAGAATGAAAAAGTTGTTGGTGTTATGAATGCACACAGAAAACAATAGAATGGACCTCTAGGGGAAAATTAACAAAAAATTAGATCCTAAAGTAAAACTAGACAATTTGAGGTGTTAATTAAGACAAAGCCTAGCTAATCACAAAAACCCCCTTTGCAGTGTTGGGGTTGTGGCGAGCCCCATTATTATGAAAAACACCCTCAACATACCATAACAGAGCTGACTATTAATATTCAATAAGCCTCTATAGTTCGCGAGGTAGCAAGAAAAATACGAAGGATTAATGTTTCTTTGGAGTATCATTAGGCTAAATATCAACCTACAATGATATAATTTGAAGGTAAAATAGCTAACCATTAGGTCTCCATTTTAATAGACCGAGGTGCAAGCCCAAGTTATATGAGTTTGAAAATAGTTGAGTTGTTTCATTTGGAAATTGTCGAATTAAAAAACCCCTACTTAGTACAACTACTTGTTAGGGTTGAAAGACGAGTGATTGTTAATGTAGAAAATTTTCCTATTGAAATAGAGGGACAACAAATTAAGGTGAATTTAAATATGTTTCCTTTAGGACCCTATGATGTGCTAATCAGAAAGAAGGACATGGGTCCTTGGTGAACTGTAGGGATAATACCATTAGTTTCTTCACGTAAGAGGGTGTTAGACAATAAATTTAGGGAATTAAAAGAGCCATTAAATTATGACATATCGTAGCTAAGCAATTAAGAAAGTGTATCTAGAAGTTTTTTTCAAATATACACTGTGCATGTGGACTATATCAATGATAAGGGTAATATAAATGCCTTGGAAAACATACCATTTATTCAAGATCTTGTCGATGTCTTTTCGAAGGAAATTTGGGGCTACCTCCTTAGAGGGATATTGACTTTACTATAGAATTAATTCCAGTAGCGACCCTACTTGAAAAATATCCTTACAGTATGAGCATACATGAATCAACGTAACTTAAGATGGAGTTGCAAGAGTTGCTTGAAAAAGGGTACGTTTTCCAAAGTGTGTCACTTTGGGGCACCCCAATGTTGTTTATGAGGAAGAAGGATGGAAATTTATGACTTTGTATTGATTATTGGCAACTAAAAAAGCTAACCAGAAAAAAAAAAATATATGTTTCCATAGTTAACGATTTATTTGATCTAGTTAAAGGTGATATCATATTTTGTAAGATTTATTTGTGATCATATTATCACCAAATAATGATAAAAGAAGAGGACATTTGTAAAACAACATTCAAGACTCACTATGGTCATTACGAATTCGTGTTTATGCTATTTTGGCTCACTAATCCCCCAACAAAATTTATGAGTTTGATGAGGTTTTTTCCATCCCTACAAAGACAATTTTTTTTTAATTTTCATTGATGATATTCTTATTTACTCAAGAAATTTATATGAACATAAGGATAATCTACAAATAGTGTTACAAACCTTGCAGGAAAATCAACTATACACTAAGAGTAAATGTGACTCTTACAAATATCAAATCCAATATTTGGGACATATAATTTCATCAGAATGCATAGTCGTAGATTCCAAAAAAAATAAAACCATCATGGAATGGCTTGTACCCAAAAATGTTGCAAAAATTTGGTCTTTCATGGATTTAGGTCAGTATTATCGTCACTTTATAGAAGAGTTTTTTAGGATTTCATACCTTATGACTTCTTCGTAGAAAATGGAGGAGCTTTCAAGTGGACTGCAAAATGCTAACATAATTTTGAATAATTGAAACAATTATTGGATACAAACCCAATGCTAAAAGTTGCAGACCCAGAAAAAGAGTTTATCATTTGCACAAATGTGTGCCAAGAAGCTATTGGGGGAGATATAATAAAAGAAGGAAAAGTAATAGTTTATGAATCAAGTTAGGTTAAACATCATGATAAAATATATTAGGCTTATTATTTGGAAATAATTGTGGTAGTTCACACTCTAATGATACGGAAGCCTTGATAAGGGATGGACTATCCGGGATTGGGGTGCCAACATAACTTCAAAGGTGAGTGACTACATAGAAGGGGTAACCGGATTGCCTGAGGGACTAGGTAGAAGAGAACGGAAGGTCGGGGATGGATTTTTTTTTTGTCATTAGCATTTCAAGATGGAATCAGATGCACATTGGGATTGTGCCTTAGAACAATGAGCCGAAAATTGGTCACTGAGAGGAAAAGTGGCACATTATTGTAGAGTTGGACATCAGATGCAACTTTTAATTTTCACTGGATTCTGGACTTCCTGGGAAGGAAGTGAATCTTGGTACTACTTTTGAGGGTGGAGGTGTGAGCATCCAGATTCCCTTGTTGTTGAAACATAAATTGTATCCTTCTATTTTTTTATTGAGAAAATGTGTATATGTGTATATTATTGTAAATACGATATCGAGTTGGTTTATAAAGCTCCACAAATAGTATGGTTATTTGTTGGTTGAAGCAAATGTGCATGAGTATATATGTGGTTCTTATTGTAAATATTGCAATGAGATGTGTTATAAATATCAAGTAAACAATATGATTTTCATTTTTAGAAATGGTGATTGTAAATACTACAATGAGTTTTGTTATAAATCTCCATAGGAAGTATGTTTGGTTTTTAGCAGTTTTTTGGTCTGTAGGTGTGATTGGACACCAAGGATGGTGTTCCCCCAAGGCGTATGGTTCTATAATGGACCTGGTAAAATCATTCATGTAAAAATATATAAGACCACAATTGATGGGACACATATTCCAAGCTAAATGGTGGGAAAAACATCCTAGTGTGTGTTCATTTCAGTTATTATGGCTAAGGAAATTAGCAAAGGTAAAGGAAAAGGCTTTGGAAAGGCATGAGTCATTAATTGGAATTTTATTTATGAAGATAATGGAATTTAGGAAAAAAGGAAGGTGAAATGTCACAGGTTGCATGCGAGGATAAAATTAAAGGAAAATAATAGGAAATGAATAAATTAAAGGCCTCATTAATAAAAAGGCTTATGAGCATCAGTCGGGAAGATTTTTATCAGTTTAGCTTTGAAGCTCTCTCCTATTTTCTCTCTCTCTCATACTCTTGAGAACTTAGAGTATTCTTGGATCACTCTTGGAAAGTGAGACATACTTGGAGATTTGGATAAGGAAATAATTTAAGTAAAATCATAAAAGTGGAAGAGGACATCAGGATCAACATATACAATAAGCTCTGAGTGTAGGTACCAAGTTGCATCTATTATTTACTCTCTAGTTTTGGCATGAGTGGTGTATGCATGAGAATTTTCCTAGCCTTGCCATTTTTCGGATAGCCATGGTGATTGTGGGTTTACTTCCATTGATTGTATTTTGGTTGGTTCTCATTATTCCTTTAGATGTTGGGTTTAGTTATTAGTTCCTGAATTCTTGGCTTAAAAACGCTCTCGAGCCTGGCTAAGAGTTGTTGGGTTGAGTTACTATTCCTGGAACCTTGCTTTGAAAAATGCTCTGAAGCCCTATGTGGGTTGAATTACTAGTCCTGGAGCCTTGGTTGAAAAAATTCTCTGGAGCTCGAGAAAAATTGGGGTTGACTTACCAGTCCTGGAGCCTTGGTTGGAACAAACAGTCTAGATACTTGGATCAACCTAGATAGGGACCAATCTGTGATGGTTAGTGATGTTCGACTGTGACATGGAATCACTGGTTTATGGTTGAGACAGTGTGGTCTTTGGAGCCTTGGTTTGGTGTTTATTGATGTGTTTGATAAATTCCCACATTCATGCTTGGAATATGGCACAAGGTGACTGGTTGAAGTGAATTTTGTCTCAACCATGTCTATGGTCGAGTGGAACATGGAAGTCCCATTCTGGGCTGGTTTTGACATTCATTAATGAAAGGTTCTTTGAATTCTTATTTGATGTTTATATGCAATGGTCTATATATGGATTCTATTGTTGATGTATCCATGGTAATTCTATTGGTATTAGGTTCGTTATAAGCATGTATTGTGATAGTGATAAGGTATGGTTTTATACCTGTTTTTACTTATAAATGAATGTAAAACATATCTCTGGTTAAATTGATTAAATGATAGCTTATAATGTAGGGGAGAAATTCTTCTTAGCCATTCTCATAGAATAAAGAGACCCTCTTGTTTAAATATGTTGTTTATACCTGTAGATGTTATGTTTGTGACATGTTTGACGAAATGCCTCTCATGGTTGGTTGGGGTTGGATGCGTTTTGGTTGATGTGATTGCTTCCATGTGTTTTTTTATTATTATTTACCTTCTCCTGAAGTTAGAACAAGCTTTGTGTAGTGACCTGGGTTCACGGGCTGAAAATGTGGCACAAATCACGGAGATACACGTGGAAATTTTGTTGTTTGGGCCTGAGCCGTTACCTTGACAAGGCTAGCCTATGGTGATATGGTATAAATTCACTCCCTTTCCCTTAGAAGACTATAGCTCAACCTAAAGGGGCTAAAAATCAGCCCCCCTTAGGGAACAGGGTCCTAGGAGGTTGGGTTACCCCCTGGGGATGTCAATGATGTAGTGTAGGTGTGTTTCTTGTGTTTCCGTCGATTCCACATCCTTAAGGTCATCTAGGAGGTTGAATCTCATATTAGTCGCCTCTCATCACATGGTTAACCTGGTTGGATGGTTACTTGTGTAGATGTGAGAAGAGGGTGTAACGTTTATGAGGATGGATATTGTTGAATATTTAGCCAAATTCTTGGAGCATCACCAAGTCAAGGTTGATCACCAACACCCTGGTGGGTTTTTTCACATGCTTATAATTCTTGAGGTTAAATAGGATATGGTTACATTAGATTTTATAACATTTCTTCCCAGGTTTAATAAGAAAAATGATTCCATCATGGTAGTTGTGGATAAATTAAGCAAAGAAACCCATTTAATCCGTGTCAAATCCACATACCAAACTGTTCAAATTGAAGATATATTTATGAAAGAAATATTCTTATTACATGTTATATCGAGAGTGGTAATTTTTTATAAGGATTTGAAATTAAAGTCCGCATTTTCAAAGGCCCTTTTTACTGGATTGGGTACTCAGATTGAGTTCGTTATTGCATATCACCTGCAAATGGATGGGCAGCCTAATAGGGTGAATCATGTACTTGACGATATGTGAAAAATGTATGTAATGAAACAGATAACTAAGTGAGAGGAATATATTCACTTATTTGAGTTCACATATAATAATAGCTACCATCAAGTCATTGAAAATGAGCCATTTTTTTATATTATATGGAAAAAGGTGTATAACACATACTATTTGGAACAATCTTGTGGATAAATTAATATTAGAACCCAACATGGAAGTGGAAATGGAATCGATGGTGAAAAAGGTTCGGCAAAATTGAAAATTTTCTCAATAGGGATAGAAGTATTACACATTCAAGAAGATGACTTACAGATAATTTCACGTGGGTGACCATGTATATGTGTGAGTTGAACCTAAGAAAGTTACCTTCAAACGGGGTGGTTGTCAAAAATTAGCACCTAGATATTGTGGACCCTTCCAGATTTTGGAAAGAATTGGAACTGTAGCATATCAGCTTACACTAGCGAGTCATATACGAGCTCATAATGTTTTTCATGATTCATTATTATATATATACATACATCTTACACTAGAAAGTCATATACGAGCTCATAATGTTTTTCATGACTCATTGTTATATATATATATATATATATATATATATATATATAATTCAAAAAATACCATTAACTAGAAAGATGTATAGGTAAAAATGTAATGTTGAAATTCTCATATATGTATGTTTTGGATAAATGATTATAATTAAACTAATGATATTATTATGACTATGAAAATATGTCGAATTGGACAAAGATTTCTTGGTAAAGCCTATGTGTATTCTCAATCAGAGAGGAACAATATTATGCAAGTGAGTTATCACTGATGTTAAAGTGCAATCGAGGAAATTTAACCCGGAAGAGGCCACCTAGGAGGATGAAATCTTTATGCAACAGGAATAACATAACATATTTCATCGGCAAGAATGAACACCAGGAAGGATGTTTGCACAAAGGTGGGTAGATGTAAAACCCCTGGTTGTTGTAGATATTTTATATACACCATCATTTACTTTTACTACAAACCTAATGACCTATGGGCTTAGCTAAAAGCCTAGTGAAACTTCAATGTTTTAAAGTTTTCTAACTATTTCCTTTTAATAGAAAATTGTGATCAGTCTTGGAACTCTCGAGAAAGAACCTAAACATATTTTCTACTTCCATATAGTTAGATACAATTATCTTCTCTCATTCCCTAGAGAGAAAAACATCTGAGTGGGAAATAAAAGGGGTTAGCAAAAGTAAGGAAAATTTTTCAGAGACCTTGAGAGAGAAGAGGGAACCTAACAAGAAGGTTGGAAGGTAAGGCAGGACATTGTTTGAGGAGTATTTCCTGAGATATACTTGAACCAGTGGAAAATCCCAAGACATATGAAAGTATATATGTTATAAGAAGGACTAGGTGTTGATGCATGTGAAGTGACCTTGATAGTTCACTATCGAGCTAACTGTTCTAGAAATTGATAAGCTTGTGGGGAAAAATGAAAATAATCGCCATTCTCATTGGTAGGGAGGACTGGTATTTTCCTGGCTAAGTTTCCTGACAGTCCAAACTGATACACATAAGTGCATATATTTATTTTCAAAACTTATAAGATCTCTGCCAATGTTGTAGGATAATGGAATATCTTAACGATTATTCATCAATATTGTTGAAATTAGAGTTTTTCCCTAATTCAGGTAATATAAATAGTCATTTTAGCTATACATGACATGATTATGTAAATAATATTTTGGTTATGTGCGATAAGCACCTCGATGTACTTCTTTTTAAGATATGAATGTAAAGATATCATTGAGTTTGTAACTGTATGACTGCGGGGTGTTTATAATGAAGAAGGTCCATAATCCTCTAATTATAATTGAATGAGGAATAGAGAGTTCCTCAAAGAAACTATGCCCATAATACAAAGGTGGTGGATACATGACAATAGTAGTATTAAATAACGTGAACTGGTTAAATCCCAAAGTAGCAAAGTGAGGCTTGTTAGGAGTAGTCCCGAACCCTGTAAGCCTAGTTATTTTGTACCACAAGGTAGTAGGTAGGTCCAAAGTGGCTCAGATCACACCTCTCTACCAGGTACTGGTAAATGATAAATAAAAAGAAACCCTTCAGTAACAATATATTTCACTATAAAAAAGCACAAATTGTGTGTGACTAGAGAAACCAATAAATCCGTAAAATTGAAAACTAACGTATGCATAAAAGGATACTCGTATGAGGACAATCTAGTTACATGGGGACCAAATGACATGATAAAACTACATAGTCCAGGAATCAAAATCCTATATTTCTATCATATTAATATCTACAAAGAATCATCTTTTTCATTATGCAAATAATCATTGTATAAAAAAGAAGAAGGAGAAATATGAGTAGTCATGCACATGAGCTCAGAATGTTGAAAAAACACAAGGTTTCCCTTCAAGCTTTAAAATATAGCATTAAAAATGACAAGTAAATAAATAAAATGTTGATATATTACAACAGGAAACCATTGCCTTCCAATTTGTATACAATGCAAGACTGTAAAATATAAATTATTCATTGTCAGAACAACTAGAAGCATACGACCCTAACCAAATTGTTATGTTGTCGTCACATAAAATATACAACATATTGGAATGCCAATACGGAATAAAAAAACTCTGTTCAATGAGTTATAAATAATTGTACCAAGGTGACAACAAAAATCCTTTGACCATTTGAAAATAGTAAAACCAACTAATAGTAAGAGCTAGACGACTAGTTACAGGAAACCCATAACTTGGCAAAAGTAGAACTTAAGCTAGACAAGGTCCCAACATAGTCTTGGCTTACATGCCCTCGAAAAAATAAGAAAAATACTGACTATTAAATTTAACCTACAAACGAGAAGGCCGACGTATAAGTTCTAGCAATAAATTGTTAACTCAAAACCCTAATTCCTATTCAAAACATGGTTAAACATTCGACTCCAAGGATATGTTTTACTTACAAAAGCATCAACCAAGGAAATATATAATAGGTAGTAAGGAAAATTATGCTAGGATTTGTAAAAATGTAAATGAAGAAATTTATTACCTCGATATTCCTTCCACAAATATTTTTCTCACCCTTCACCATGGCATGATACATAGTGGTCAAAAAACTTAGGAATAACAAGGAAACTAAAATCTTCATGGTGAGGCACCTTATTTACCTACGGATTGGTGATTGAAGCTAAAATACATGCAGTACCAATATAGCCATACCGCTGCCAAAATACATTTTCCCCGACCTGCAAGAAAACACTTAGAGTCAGAAAATAGCTTTACAAAGGCTTACTAGAAATAAAACTCACTGAGTTTACTAAAAATTTAAGGGTCAAGCTTACTTGTAGCCTTGTACCAGAATAAAATCCCACACTAAGTCAAGCTATGGTTTGAGATGTTGTAGAGTCATGTCCGGAAAAGGAAGGAATCCAAATTCCTTGAATACATGTTAGCGAGGGTGGGGTTAGTTACCCAATGCATTCCCTAATCGAATTGATCATTGTATCAACTCCTTGATCAACGATCAGGGAAAATTTTAAGAACCCCCCTAAATTTCTATGTATAATAAATGGGCGAATCCCCATGATACATAGGAAAAATGGAAGGCAATTTTATTAATAATATATATATATATATATATATATATATATATATATATATATATATATATATGTATATATATATATATATATGTATATATATAATTTTTTTGGTGAATCTCTCACGAGATTATATTATCATGTAAAATCATGGAGAATCACCAGTAAAAATAGCGAATCACTAGTACAAAATGGCGAATCGTTGTCTAATGGAGTTCAGGGTGTTGGTTCCAATGAATATATGGTAGTTTTGCCAGGGGTTGAAGGAAGTGAACCACCAAGACCAAGCATGGCACATGGTGACTCGTGAGGGAGTTAGTTCTCGTGTAGTTTGGAAAACGTGTTCTAGTTCTACTAAGCATAGTGTTGCTACTCATGCTACTACTAGCACTGCTATTGAGGTTGGAGAGGAGTTTGAGGAAGCATGGAAGGTAGAAGTGGTGGAGAATTACAAAGAGAACCCCATGATGGGCTCTATTTTTCCCTTTGGTATTTGAGCCTACAAGATCTTCTCTCCATTGAACCAACAATTAACCATTCAACCAACAATCAACTTGACTGAGTTGATTAGGTACGAGTCAACTTAGACTAATATTCAAAAATATGCTTTGCACTATCCCATATTTATCACACTAATGCTACACAACATTGAGCATTTGCACCCAACTCTCATGCATACACACAAAATTTTCATTAACATCTATAACCCTAACCAAGTGAGAATTGATCAAAAATTTTCACCAAAGCTTGTTATAGTGTTGAAAGTTCATAAGAAAATTAGATCCATGGTACCTTAAATAAATTTTGAGATAACATCCACAAATTCGACCACAATAGAGAAAACTTGTGATAAATTTTAAACCTACAAAAATTAGGATTCATGTTCCTAGGAACAATCATAAGAAGTAGTTGACATATAGGTTGACCTTTGAGCCTTGACACATTGATAATGCAATGTCTTAGGTCAAAACTCACACATTGAAAAGTCATCAATGAAGAGAATAAAATATCATTATGAATTACACATACTCCAAGCTTCCTACCAAATTCTACTTAGTTGTCTGCAACTCAGCTATACATAATATTATAGTAAATACAAATTCCACAAATCCTTCTTCACATAGCTAATAAATGGCCATTGGAAGAGCATCCCTTATATAATAGTAATAGTAGAAATCAATATATTATTTCATATTGAACTTCATAGCCATAGAACTCCTATGTATTGTATGATGTATTGTATCATGTTGACTGCTATAACTTGTACTTTCTCTCTGTGCTGAATTTGAAGAGTAATAAGAAGATTTGATCAAGGGGGTTTTCCCACATTGGATTTTTTATCTGGCATCCGCAAAAATATTGTATCCTCTTGTATTGGCTTGTCTTCTAGTTATTTTTCTATGTTCTATCAACAGATATTGTCAATGTTAATGTGACTGCTAAATAGGAAATTGAATTGGGCTAAAAGATTGAAGTAAATTACTCCAAGCATAGAAAATACCATCGTTAACTAAAACTTAATACATTTTTTTATTAATATGTTTTGACATTAATTATAGTTTGTTTTAGATCCAAAAATATAGGATCCAATCAACCCAAAATAGGAACATAAATTATCATGTTAATAGTTATCTCATGATCCTCCAAATGATCTCGAGCTCCACATGGAAATAAAGCCATTTAGTGGACACACATCACCGTTCAATCCAACAAACTAAATTCTCTAGAAATTACCAAGGTAAAATCAGAAAATTAAATTATGCCCCTACATCAAGACATGACCGTCTAAAAATTATGACCAACTAACAAGTGGAGCAGAGTTTTGTTTACAAATGCGGGTTCTCTTACTGCTTTCAATATGCATCCTCCACAACTACTTGAGATGGCCAATCATCATATATGAACATGGTCTTTATGATTATATCAACTAATAGGGATGCACACTAAATATTGACTTCTCCTACACATTCATAGTAATTAGTTCATTGCAAAAAATAACAATAAAAATATAATTCAACAAGAAATGAGGAATTACAATATGAAAAAATTATCCAAATGATGTTAGTGTGAAAAAATTAATCCAAATGGAAAAATATTATCCACATCAATGCCAACTTTAATATATAATAGGTTAAATCTGAGATGGAACAGGAAAAAATATTAGAACAAAGAAAGGGTTTCCAAGTTCTACTATGGCCCTTTAGAACTAAGAAGCCATAGTAGAACAAAGAAAGGGTTTCCAAATTGCATTCATAATTTTTGAAGCAACATCATTTCTGTGTTTGCACATTTTTTATAAAATAAGACAAATCAACAAGGTGAGCAATAATTTATTCCTGATGAGAAAAAAAATCTTGGTTGTTTTATGTGCTTCTTTGCTATGGTTGTTATATTAATTAAATTTCATCTTTATGTTGAATATATTTACATTGTAAATTATTTGTCCATTTTTATAGGTTGCACTCAAAGTTTAACTCATAATCATCCTTTCATCCCAAGTGAAACCTAGCAATAGTGCATGTTACTCTGGTTATGGAGATCAAAGACCCAGGTATAACACAATAAATACTAATAGATAATGAGAATGTTGACAAAATCGATAAATGAGAGTTATATAGTGTAGTCTCTAAATTGAACAAGCTCATGGCTATTATTGAACCATGTCATTTAACTCACCCAATCAGAACCAACTAAGATGGTTCTTTCAAAACAAACACAAGTAGTGAAGAGTGCCTTCTTAGATTAACCTAACCTTCTTTACCTTCATTAAAATCATCATTAATTATGTTAAAATGTATGTCAACTAATGATGCATCTACCATTAGGTTATTTTGCACAATAGCTTCGCTTGTAACAATATATATTTTAGACATCTCATTTATTCAATATCAATTTTTGATACGGGCTAGAAGTAGAGCCATGTGAGAAACGTTGAATGGTTATTTCAAGTGAGCTAGACACCAAAATTCCTCTAGTGAATCAAAGAGAATAATCTCAACTAACTTTGTATTAAAGCTCCAATGTTTAACAGAATTCCTGTTAATCGCATTCTCTTTAAACAGCGAAGGCCACTCTCTTTATGCAAGTAACTGTGATATTTGTATATAGGGTTACCTAATCATCCTAAGAAGGGCTCCAAGATACAAATGCACCACTTATAACTAAGGAATTTGCAAATAAACAGTCATTTATGATGGGACACTTACAACATAGAAATCAAGGATAGAATGTACTGTACCTAGCTCTACAATTTGTCTTTCCTGAGATTAATGCCACTTTACCTGAATAGAGATACCTTAACAATTCCCTTAAATATCTCAACATATGCTCATGAAGGAAGAAGTGGCCTTCCGCTCAAGGATTCCTCGTCCTCATAAGCAATATCCTTTTGGGCATTTTTATACTGATAGCAGCTGGCTAAGAACATGTAAACGCAGAGATTGATCGCAGTGTCACACTCAGAGAGGATAGAAGCCAATAAAAGTAGTCTAAATGATCTTTGTTCAAGTTTTTTGTGAACCAGCAACCCCCCTTGCTTCTGCAACTAACCTTCTCAGTAACTGAAATAAGGAAGCTGCTAATGAAACTAGAAACTCCTACAACACTTAGATTCACAGCAATACCTAGGCTTTTCATAGTGTCTAAAATCTAATCATAAAATTATTCTTGCATTCCTACCATTGCAAATACATCCGCTATGCCAAATAGCACATATTGTGGAAGTAGCAGAAAAATGCTCAAGGGAATTGTTGCATTGGGAAGGTCTATCAGTCCATTTTCCTTTGCAACCTTGATTCTTCTAATATTTATCAATGCGGCAACAATGATTGATATAATGGAGAAAAACATGCCAGTGCATATCCTTTGCAGCATAGTAATCCCCCATTCATTCCCTATCAAGTGCCTTGCGATTGGAACAAATATGCAGTCATAAACAGGCACAAATAGGAGAATAGACAGGCTAGTAAAAAACTGTAAGCTTGTAGCAGGGATCTCAAAATGTGTTCCAATATTTCTATCGATTGTGCTCCCCTGTTTTGTGAAAAATGTTGAAGATTGTGCAAAGACAACCCCATACATCAAACATGCCACCCAAATTGGTAACATCCCAAGAACATCTTTCACCTCTTCAACCTCTTGGACTGTGCATTGTCGCTAATTGAAGGTTGTTTTACACTCATCATCCAACTCATCTTCAACTATAGCTTTGTCAAGAAACCTGAAAAATGAGAATGAGGATATGCATCACAAATATCTCATTTCATCTAAAATTTAACATAACAGAGTGCAACCCACAAGAAGCAACAAGGGCAAGACTGAAATAAAATAGAAATATGACTTAAGGATAGACTATACCTTACCCGTGGTCAGGAAGTAGCTATATCCTATACTATATCCTTAAACTAAATTTTCTATCCACCCTCTTCCTACAAAATATTATTTCAATTACCAAGAATTTCAATATTTTCCATGTCAAATGGAAAAACCACTGTGACTCCAACAAATTGAGTCATGGGATTGGCCACTTTTAGCAATGTACGGAAAATTTTGTGGCAATTATTTCCCACAGGTTTGTACTAATAAATGCAATATAACTAGATCTAAACTGAGCAAGTCTAGAGAGGAATTACCTAAACTGATCAGTACCCAATTGATGTCTTCTTGGTCCAAAAATCGAAACTTCTTTTTCTTCAATGCGATCTACATTATTTTCTTCCTGATAGGTGGAAACGTTCCATTTATAAAATGTTGCAACAAAGATATGGACAATTCGAGTAAGAGGAATAACACTAGGTAGTTTATTCCAGTAAACAATTTTCCCACACAAGAAGATAAGCAGTGCTATTGCCATAGTCACAGCAGGAATTCCAAATCCTAGGCCCCATCCTATGTTGTCTTGAATATATGTGAGTACAATGAATCCTGTAAGAGTACCAATGAAAATACTAAAATAGCACCAATTAAAGAATGAACTCTTTCACTTATTCTCTTCTAGGTCATCCTCATCAAATTGATCGGCACCAAATGCTTGTAAACAGGGTTTGAAGCCTCCTTGCCCCAAAGCAACCAAATAGATTGAGACGAAGAAAATCCCAGCCTGCTTCAGACTTGTCAAAGAGGCGAACAAAGTGGCCAATATAAATCCCTGTAACGATCCATCTCATGTATTATTTATTAGTAGGATTCCATGCACGAGATTAAAGAAGAAAATGAACAATCATTTTCAAACCCTTTTTTCCTTTTAAACATCGGTTCAATTCAACCAAATATATAGCAAAATATTCCTGTGTCCATTGAAATTTGCATGAATCCACTGGAAAACAATTATAAAGATACTAAATTATCCATTGTTTAATGCCAGAACACCAAAAAAAATATAAACCAATGGGATGTCCTCAAGCTAGAAAATCGCATTCAGGATTTTAGATGCAACATCATTTCTGTGTTTGCACATTATTCATAAAATAAGACAAATCAACAAGGTGAGCAATAATTCGTTCCTGATGAGAAAAAAAACTTGGTTGTTGTATGTGCTTCTTTGCTATGGTTGTTATATTAATTAAATTTCATCTTTATGTTGAATATATTTACATTGTAAATTATTTGTCCATTTCTTATAGGTTGCACTCAAAGTTTAACAGTCATAACTCATAATCATCCTTTCATCCCAAGTGAAACCTAGCAATAGTGCATGTTACTCCGGTTATGGAGACCAAACACCTAGGTATAACACAATAAATACTAATAGATAATGAGCATGTTGATAAACCGATAAATGAGAGTTATATATTGTAGTTCTTTAAATTGAACAAGCTCATGGCTATTATTGAACCATGTGATTTAACTCACTCAATCAGAACCAACTAAGATGGTTCTTTCATAACAAACACAAGTAGTGAAGAGTGCCTTCTTAGATTAACCTAACCTTATTTACCTTCATTAAAATCATCATTAATTATTTTAAAATGCATGTTAACTAATTACACTTCTACCATTAGGTTCTTTTGCACAATAGCTTCACTTGTAACAATATATATTTTAGATATCTCATTTCTTCAATTTCAATTTTTGATACGGGCTAGAAGTGGAGCCATGTGAGAAACGTTGAATGGTTCTTTTAAGTGAGCTAGACACCAAACTTGCTCTAGTGAATCAAAGAGCATAATCTCAACTAACTTTGTATTAAATCTCCAATGTTTAACAGAATTCCTGTTAATCTCGTTCTCTTTAAACAGTGAAGGTCACTCTCTTTATGCAATTAACTGTGATATTTGTATATAGGGTCACCTAATCATCCTAAGAAGGGCTCCAAGATACAAATGCACCACTTATAACTAAGGAATTTTCAAATAAACAGTCATTTATGATGGGACACTTTCAACATAGAAATCAAGGATAGCATGTACTGTAACTAGCTCTACAATTTGTCTTGCCTGAGAGTAATGGCACTCTGCCTGAACAGAGATACCTTAACAATTCCCTTAAATATCTCAACATATTCTCATGAAGGAAGAAGTGGCCTTCTGCTCAAGGATTCCTCGTCCTCATAAGAAATATCCTTTTGGGCATTTTTATACTGATAACAGCTGGCTAAGAACATGCAAATGAAAATATTAATCGTAGTGTCACACTCAGAGAGGCTAGAAGCCAATAAAATTAGTCTAAATGAGCTTTGTTCAAGTTGTTTGTGAACCAGCAACCACCGTTGCTTCTGCGACTAACCTTCTTAGTAACTAAAATAAGGAAGCTGCTAATGAAACTAGAAACTCCTACAACACTCAGATTCACAACAATACCTAGGCTCCCACTCAGTGAGGCTAGAAGCCAATAAAATTATTCTAAATGAGCTTTGTTCAAGTTGTTTGTGAACCAGCAACCCCCCTTGCTTCTGCAACTAACCTTCTCAGTAACTTAAATAAGGAAGCTACTAATGAAACTAGAAACTCCTACAACACTCAGATTCACAACAATACCCGGGCTTTTCATAGTGTCTGGCATATGATATTAAAAGTATTCTTGCATTCCTACCATTTCAAATACATCTGCTATGCCAAATAGCACATATTGTGGAAGAAGCAGAAAAATGCTCAAGGGAATTTTTGCATTGGACAGGTCTATCAGTCCATTGTCCTTTGCTACCTCAATTCTTATAATCTCTATCAATGGGGAAACAATCATTGATATAATGGAGAAAAACATGCCAGTGCCTATAATTTGTAGCTTAGTAATCCCCCGTTCATTCCCTATCAAGCACCTTGCGATTGGAACAAATATGTGGTCATAAACAAGCACCAATAGGAGAATAGATAGGCTAGTAAAACATTGTAAACTTGTAGCAAGGATATGAAAATGTGTTCCAATCTTTCTATCCATTGTGCTCCCCTATTTTGTGAAAAATGTTGAATATTGTGCAAAGACAACCCCATACATCAAACATTCCATCCAAGTTGGTAACAGCCCAAGAAAATCTTTCACCTCTTCAACCTCTTGGACTATGCATAGTCACCAATTGAAGGTTGTTTTACACTCATCGTCCAACCCCATGAAAATTAAAAAATCATTTCCTAAACTTCAAAACTAACCCCCATGCCCCAAAAAAGCATGTTGCACATCATATACCTGGTCAAAAACTAATTCCTCCTGAGAATTCTCTTTTTCAAACAGCTCCCCCTCCTCAGCATCAAAATCCTTAGACCTTGATCTCTTAGTACGCTCTTGTTTTCTTCTCATGCTAGCTATAATAACCTGCTTGAATTTGTTAACCATTTTCTTAATCTGCCTAGGTTCAAGCAAAAAACCTGAAATCTGCACATCAGCAAAATCCCAAAAGTAGTACTTAAAAGTTATATAGCATTAAATAAAATGTAACTACTAAACCCAATCTTGTAAAAGAGAAAAATAAGCCAAAACTGAACTGAAATTAAACAAACAACCTTTACACATAAGGAAATTTGGGCTATAATCATAGCTTGCCACATATAAAGAGAGAATTATAAATCTTCTCAGCTTTATATGCTGAAATTTTTTATTTTAGGATAACTAAGATCTTGTAAGTTCTTTCTAAGAAGCTTTCATTGCTGCTTGCAAGGAAGAAAAAAACGGCACAGTTTTAAGGGAAATGAAATATTAATTTGATTTGAGCCAATCGATCATGTCCACTTATTGACAGAATTCTAAGCAGTAAGAAGAGTTAAAACTAGGCACGAAAAGATAGTAAAGAGCCCAAACAAACACATTCACCTAAGTTTAACTTGAACAAAAGCTTTAAACTATAACTTCAAGGCCTTATAACCGCCTCATCCCTTCTGAAAAAATTATGAATTTCTAGAATAGCTCATGTCCTGTGGTTTCCTTTTGATAAAATGAGGCAAATACTTGCAGGAGCAAACAAAAAAATACCACACAATTCTAAGAATTTATAAGGAATGTTATGTTATTTTTAAGCTAATCAATCTTGACCAATTGTTGGCTGAGTCCTGACACACAGAAAAACTTTATGACCCATCCAATCAAAAAAAGGCTAAAAGGAAGCTTCTACAATTGCTGAAAATATGTATAATGTTCTTCGCAAATGTTAATGTTGAAGAAAACTTCCTCATGTCCTATCGCTAAGGAGAAAATGTTATTTTCACAATGCAGTTTTGATGGAGTAGAATTCATGGTCACCTATAGAAAGAATAACAAATCATAGGCCCCTTCAAATGACATAATGTTGTCATACTTGACAAGAAAGTGAATAGAGCCCATTCAAAACAAAAAATACACAAGTAGATACTCCTCTTTAGTCATTTCCTTTCCTGTGTGATGTAGAGTTTTTTGGATACTTCCTAGATTATTATCCTAAAATTTTATTATTTCCTTATTGCATAAACCTATGTAATTTATCTGCATCCCATGATAAGGGAAAGTAGATGCATGCATTGGACTATCTTAATAAAATCCACAGCTAAAAAAAATAAAATAGAATAAGACAAAGGAAAGTACCATCCTCTATAACAAGATTATAAAACAATGTTTAATTTGCAATGGGATACAATCTAAGTTCTAACTAGATAAGGAAGTTAACCTAAATACTAAATCGAAATAAAAGTCAGTTGCATCCGCAGAAACCAATTTTTGGTTGCCAAATTCCCTAGAATTACTAGCAAAAATCATTATGCCCACTTTGAATATTCTTAAGTCCTTTGGAAATTCTCCACACCATGAATCTTTTAATCCCTAGAAGGCTATCAAATTAGAGGCCTACAATTGTGACCAAAAGCAACAGTACCACAATTCAGAAAAAACTAAAAGCCTTCACTATCATAGTCACAATAAAGCAAAGCCTTCATTAGCATATTCACAATAGAGAAAAGCCTCCACAAGCTTGCACCCAGGTTAAAGGAAATAATACCTTTTTGACAGCACGGGCACTCTTGATATGGAATCATCATGAAAGCTAAAAGAAGATAAAAAATGTAGACAACTTCCATGAAGAAAATAAAGTATGCAATATCTGGCACTGGACAGGTAACCAACATAGGCAGTGAAGTAAATAAAGTGAATATCCCATATAATATTTATTGTTGCATTAAAATTGTATTATCACCTAAATGCATTCATTTAGTGAGCTTAACATATTTGTAAGGACCTCTGTTCCTCGTTCCTGGTAAGCCACATAAACTGTGTCAGCTCCAATCGAGTGAAAATAGACATTATCAAGAGGTGTTGAAATCATATATCTTTAAGCTAATGAACTATACATAATGAAAAGTTTGAAAATTTTAAAAGAGCTTGTTTTCTCACATTATTTAATGCTTCAACAAGGGATGAAATAATATAGTCTGAGGGTTGCTTAACATATGAATCATTACATCCTTGTGCTTGTCCTTTATCCAACTCGGAGAAGTTCTGGCATGCATGTTTAAAAGAACAACTGGTGATAAATTTCTAGACATCTTTGACCCAAATATATTTGTCCTCCATTAGAGACAATATATAAAATACCTGAAACTGCATCCATCCAAACTTCCTCATGAAAATAGAACTTCAATAATGGAACAAGAATTGGCATAACCTGTCATCAAACCAAAATTGGTTACTTAATTTAATAAATAAAAGTGTCACCTACATTTACTAACAATAATTAATTCCATCAAATACCTACCCAATCCATGGATAGAATCTTTATTTCAGTTCATCAGCATAACAACAAAGCATGTTACATGCAGTAACCTTTTCTTCCAATACACTTGTTCGGATGCCTATCCTTTTGTCCCCAATAGTGATGGTCTCCACACTGTAGTTCAAAAAAATTAGTAAGGGTATCATATTTCAATAGAAGATACTTTATGAACACATTTTGAGGAATGGCATTCAAAACAACATTGGAGATGCCCTTCACAGCAAAAAATTCTAAACCTATGAGATATATATAAAACATTCATTCTGCATCGTAGATCTAAGTAAATTAGTGGATCGGCAACTGCAAGCAGCTTCGATTCCATCAGTTTCTCACTTTTGAAATAGACATAAGATATATGTAAAGGCATATGTACCATGCTACAGAAAAAGGGAAGGGTTCAACTGCAAGCAGCTAGGATTTATTTGGTTTCTTCTAGACAACAGTTCAACAACACCAAAATCCAATTCCTACAATGCAATTGCAATTTTTTCCTTGATCATTTCTCTCTTGAAACTAATTTCCATCGACTTGTTTTGATAGGATGCATATCAACTTCTTTGATGTGAGATTTTTTGAAAACAAAAGCAGCACGGTATGACCTACCTATTTATCTTTTGTTTATTGTTTCTTATAAATATTATGGCTTTAAAATGAAGAGGCCCTCTTTTACTCATGTCAATTTGTAGGTTTGTAATTCAATGATATTTATAAGACAACTATTACTAATAAATTTGAGCATCAAAAGCTAAGGTAAGATGATGATAACAGTAGTTAATTTTCATTTCAGAATTAACTATTGGTTTATTCCTATATAAGTGTAGACATAAAAATTATAAATATAAGATTCTTGCTGCTGTTATAAATACAAGTCGCTGCATAAGAAATACTAGACATGGGTATGCTAAAATACAAGTCTGCTAACCTCTCGGCAAAAAATGGCCCAACTAGTGCGAATAACATAACGTAAAATTAAAGAGGATACATACACTCTAGTAAGGTTATTGATATACCTCGACCTGCTAATTCTCAATGATACTGGTCAGATGCTTCAAGATATATCTTTGATTAATATGGTTGTCCAATTCGAAGGGTTTCTAGTCTTTACCAGGGATATTTTCAATAGCAACTCAAAGACCTGATCTGAAACCGAATCTAGCATGATCAGATTTGAAAGCATACAAAAAAACAGTATGTGTTTTTCTCTTAGCTCAATAAATGAGCAGGTGAAAGACTCGATAAACTCATTAGTAACATCCCTTCCCTGGAAATGGGAGATGTAAATTAATGCAAAATCATGAGAGAATGAAATTTAGTGATTTTGATGAATCTAGGCACAACAGGAAGTCGATGAATTGAAAAAATGGAACAGCCTTCGTACATGTCATCTGGATTGAACTTTGTAGGTTCAATTGCAAGTATCTTGTAAAATTTCTTGTCTATCTCAACAAAGGATTCATTATATAAAATTTAAATTTTTATCCCTTGCAGCCTACAGGTGTAGATCATATCTAAGGCTCAATGCTATCAGTAAAGTTGCATACTAAAAGCCAGGCCAACTGGACCTTGGTTCACTAGTGAGGTCAATAGAATATTAAACTAGCACCATGGATCTATTCAACTCTATGGTTTGCCTTAGCCAAATTGGATGCACTTCAAAGGGATGATGCCAGATGCAAGTCCAGGGAAATTTTGGTGGAATAGTTACACCTCCGATCCCGCACTTAGAGTGAAAAAAAATCTGCTATATGTGGTGCAACACTTTTAATGGTAAAGAATAATAAGACCATAAATTTGTAAAATAGTTTATAGAAGATTCACTAAAGAAACATTCCATGCATAACAATCTTAGGGTGGACAAAAGAATATAGAGACACACCTGAACAATTCCTGCAAAATAGCTACTCCATCCATGAGTCGTTGTGAGACGCACAATGGCAACAGACACAATCCTATTGGCATTACAAAGTGACAACCGCAGAGCCATGATGATAACAACTTTGGCTCTCTCTGATGTGGGAAACTCCATCAATTTTGATGGCCTTGAGGCATATGTAAGTGCACTTAATCCAATACCATCATCTTGGAAAGCTATATCGGCTCCGGATGCCACATGTGTGCGAACCTTTTGTGCTACAATCCTTGGCCTAAACACCCCTGATCTACTACATCTGTTTCTGGGCTTGTCAGCAATTTATTTTGCACCTATAACCATCTTCTGGCTTGTGGAATTTCTGAACTTTAGCAGGCCCTTCTTAGCTTGCCAGTTGACTTGATTCTCCAATGTTGAATTCAGAGCAAGTAAAGAAGATTGTTTATGTTGAATTCTTTCTACCTCTCTGGAACTAGAACTCGATTGAAGATTCTTGTTGCCCTAATTCCCTCGTCAATGCGTGCAGAACCAGATCTTGGCATCTGCATAGAATCTAGCACCGTGCACCTCTCATGAACTAGAACTCGATTATTGTTGCCCTAATTCCCTCATCAATGCGTGCAGAACCAGATCTTGGAATCTGGCACCGTGCACCTCCAATAGTCAAGTTCTAAGCCTCTTCCAAGCCCCAACAGTTGAAATGGGGGCGAATCCCTCACCGAACAGGTAAATTATGGCGAATGCCATTAAATTTTTGTTGAATCTCCAACTTCCAAGCCCCAACCAGTGAAAATGCAGGCGAATCACTTCAATCTCTCCCCTGACCCAGTAAAATCCAAGCGAATTCCATTGAAATAAGCTACAAACCAGAATATCGAGAGGCGAATTTCATGGTTTAAGTTTTAAGCGCATTTATTTTGTTAGGCTAATATTTAATAATTAATTATTTCTAAAATAATTATAGGGCTAACTATATAAAACTATAGAAAATGGGTTTTATATAAAAAATTCGACCTACCAAAATTTAAAATCCCTTAAAATTCGCCTTTGGGCTAAAATTCACCCCTAAAATTTTCCCTGTCAACGATGTATGTGAAAACATGTCTCTCTGGATGAGTACGACAAGTAAGTTGGAACATTACAGAAAACCACATTGAATTAAGCTAGCGGTTTGGGGAGTTGTCAAATCGTGACAAGTTTTTTTTTTTTTTTTTTTTTTTAATATAAGACGAAGCATATAGCCAATGTACGAATATAAACTAAGCTCCTTATATCTAATAATGTAATAATGAAATTTAAGATAAGATCCATTTTCCTTCAACGTTATATGTAGAACTTAAAACAAAAAGTAGACATGCCATTATGTTTTCTTTAAGAATTAAATCTTGAGGAAAATGATAGTAAGTTTTAAAAATTAATGATCTTAGAAATTCAGTGGATGTTACATCTCCACATTAGCATATTGTCATGGCTCGCGACGATATTTATGAAATGTTTGGAACAATGGATGAGCCCAAACTTTCCACACCGATAGTTAAGAGGTATGCTGAACAAACTTTTGAAGAATATGTTGTTGCTTTTATAATGTGTTGGAAAAAATTCTTCCATGTCATGTCTAGTTACCATTACGAGTCTAGAGGAGTTAGTGTAGATGTTTTTATCTCTTATGTATGAGTTGTAGTTTTTATTTAGATCTGTAGAAGTCAATAATTTGTCTCTTATATTTTTGTAACTATTGTGATCAATAAATAAATCAATCAATGATCAGTTGTGTGTTTAATCTCTCAACTTTCTCTCAATTTTTCTAACATGATATCAGAGCCATAAGGTTGAGATAAGGTTGAGATTAGTCAGTATTAATTACTTATGTGGTTTATTCTTCTAGTATTCTATGGATCCAACATTGGTTATTTCTATATGTTGGGGCCGCATTAGAATCAATATCTCTGATTGGTCGAATCATGAGAATTCAAAGGTTTGAACCATTCTATGCGAATAGAGAATAAGGTTTCTCTATCTAAAAACCTTTTTCTTTGACCAGGCCATATCGCACATTGAAAAGAGTGAATATAATTTGGGTTCACATACAACAGAATGAAAACAAGATTTTCACTATAAGAATTCATTGGACGGTGGAAATACAGACGTATGATAGA
The DNA here is from genome assembly GCA_034641835.2 of Pinus albicaulis. Lineage (NCBI taxonomy): Eukaryota > Viridiplantae > Streptophyta > Pinopsida > Pinales > Pinaceae > Pinus > Pinus albicaulis. The sequence goes on from CM076579.1 coordinate 1,272,243,484, forward strand.
CAATATCTCTGAATATTTGATCACGACGCTCTCATTTTTGGCATCGTGGTCATATGGAGAATGGTGGCCATTTTTATATCCTTTTATTTTTTATCATGTTAATAGTGTGAGCCCATTGATTCCCTCCTGATCAGTTTGAAAGGTGGATTTGAAAAACACAGGTAGCTGACAATATTTCCTTGGCATAAAAAATGTAGAAAAAAGTGGATTAATTCGATTGAGAGGACAACGTATCGGGCTCGAGGTGAAATTCACCTGTGCAAAGCTTGTCATATTATGTGAGCTCGTTGACATATATCTAAGATCTTGATGTTCTAGTGTAAGATTTTTGAGATACAAAGATCTAGTTCTGCAAAACAATAAACAAGCTTGCAAGAGAAGGAAGGAAGCGAGCAAGAATTGAGAAAAGAATGAAATTAATTCTCCAATATTAGTTTTTGGAATAAATACATAAAAGCAAGTAAGTTAAGCTTAGTTGTACATGCAATAACTATAGATAGTTAAAGCTAACTGAAGCTAAGTGTGCTTTATCTTATGTTAATGTGTACATGTGCCACATGCAAGCAGTGAGTTAACTTAACTAAGCAAGTTCACATCACATTCAAGCCATAAGTTAACTAAAGCTAATCTAGGTGCATGTACACCAACACAGCTAGTCTAAGTGCATGTACACCAACACCCCCCCTTAAGCATAACGTAGGTGAGTGTGATGAAAAATGAATGAGTCCCGGCAACACAGCCATTTTAGGTGCCCATTTACAATGCATAAAAAGGAGGAAAGAGGGAAAACCCAGTGGGAAGAAAACCCCCCCTAAAAATATAATGCAAAAGTAGAGAAAAGACAACTGTTAGGGAGTGGTGTCCTTCACCCCGAGACGATCTTGCAAGAATCGAAACTTTTGCTCAATGAAAGTCTTGGTGAAGATATCAGTAGTCTGCTCGGAACTAGGACAGTACTGATGATCGATGATCCCATCATGAATGAGTTGTCTAATGAAGTTCATGTGGATCTAGATGTGTTTGGTCTGCTGCCACTGCACTGGATCTCTGCAAAACTCTATCATACTTTGATTATAGCACCAGATGACAGTTGGATGATGGACACTAATCCCAAGCTCAGATAGGAAATGTTGTAGCCAAATTTCCTGAATAGTGGCATTGACTGCTCCTCTGTACTCGGCCTCTGCTCATGATAAGGCAATGGCAACTTGCTTTTTGCTTGACCAAAAAATTGGGACGGATCCGAAACTAAGTATATAACCGGAGGTGGACTTGCGATCAATGGTGTCGCCAGCCCAGTCTGAATCTGTGAACCCAATGAGATTCAAAGAACAATTGGCTGCATAATGAATCCCATAGGTGATTGTCCCATGGACATATCGAAGGATGTGCTTTGCAGCATTCTAGTGTAACTCATGTGGCTCCTACATGTATCTGGAAACTGCTCCGATAGCATAGGAGAGATCAGGATTGGAGTGAGTGAGATAAAAAAGACTTCCCACAAGTTGGCAGTACAATGTGCAATCAACCAATGGTGTGTCTTTTCCATTCTCAAGCTTTATCCATGATAAGAAAGGTGTGGCTGCTGGCTTGCAGTCACTCATGTGAAATCGTGCCAAAAGATCTCTAGCATATTTTGGTTGAGAAATGGTAATCCCAGAATCACACTGATGGATCTCTAGTCCAAGGAAGAAATTTAGCAAGCGCATCTCTGTCATAGAAAACCGCTTATGCAATGTAGTTTTAATGTTAGTAATGACAGAAGCTGAACTACCTGTTATCAAAAGATAATCTACGTAGAATACTATGATCAACAAGGAGTCAATTTTCTTCAAAAAATAAACATTGGAATCAGATTTGCAGCGTACAAAATTTTGAGATAAAAAATAAGAATCCATCGTTGCATATCATGCTCTAGGTGCCTGCTTGAGGCCATAGAGATACTTATTTAGTTTGCATACCAAAGATTAATTGTGCATGTATCCCGGTGGCTGCTCCATGTATATTTCCTCCTCGAGATCACCATGAAGAAAGGCATTCTTCACATCCATATGATGCACCTCCCATCCTCTTGCTACTGCAATGGAGAGAGCTAGCCGAATGGAATCCATTTTTTCCATTGGAGCAAAAGTCTCATCATAGTCAACACCATGTACTTGCTGAAAATCGTTTGCTACCAATCGTGCCTTATATCAACTAACTTGGCCATTTGATGCTTTCATGGTCTGGTAAACCCACTTGCACCTCACAAGTTTGCGATTGGAAGGTAGCGGAACCAAATCCCAAGTCTGGTTCTCAATGAGAGAGTTATATTCCTCATCCATTGCGACTTCCCATTCAGGATTCCCATTTTCTTCTGCATAAGTTTGTGGATCAGATCCATGCATCATATAAGCATGCATGGGCATGGATGGATCCATAGCTAATATTTCTTGCAGATCTTCCTCAAATGGAGGGACAGAGGTAGGATCATCAAGGATATCACTCATGCTGCGCCATTTTTGTGTTGAAGGTGGTCGAGAGTCTTCCGAACTACATGTGGAAGTATGATCTCGATGTTCAAAAACTGGTTGTCCAATGGGGGTCACAGGAAAAGACTCGTCTTCATCAGAATTCTGATCTGAAAGTTCATCTGCATACTCATCAATGAGTGGTGATGGAAACTTGGTAACAAGTTCATCTGCTGGTGCATGCAAAATATCTTCGTCAAACTTTACACTCCTTTCAATAAAGAGCTCTTCAGTGTGGATATCAAGCAATCTGTACCCTTTGACTTCATTAGAATATCCAACAAACATGCATGCTTTTCTTTGAGGCTCCAAATCCTTTCTCTTCTCTGTAGGAATGCAGGCCCATGCTCGAGATCCAAAAATGCAGAAATGACTAACTTCAAGTTGCATGCTAGTCCAAGCCTCAAAATGTGTTTTTCTAGTAACAGATTTATGAGGAGATCTGTTCTCGATGTATGAGGCACAATTGATAGCTTCAGCCCACAATTTCGATGGAAGAGATCTTGCATGCAACATGCAATTAGCCATCTCTTTCAAGGATCGATTTTTCCTTTCAGCCACGCCATTTTGCTGTGGAGTGTAAGGAACCATATGCTGCAACTGTATGCCTGCTTCATTACAAAGATTATTAATATCTTTGTTGACATATTCTATCCCATTATCTGTGCGGAGTATCTTCATGTGTTTTCCAAACTGATTTTCCACGTGCACTTTGAAAATCTTTAGATGTTGAAAAACATCAGACTTGAGTTTCAAGAAGTAAACCCAAGTGAATCTCATGTAATCATCTATAAATGACAACACATATCTTGCTTTTCTCATTGAAAGCACCAGAAATGGACCCATGAGATCACTGTGTACAAGTTCCAAAGGTGAAGAGGCTCTCCATGCATTCCCCTTCTTGAATTTGTCTTGTGGATGCTTTCTAAGAGCACATCCATTACAAACACCATCTGAAAATTCAATGGTCGGCAATCCTTTGACCATCCCTTGCTTACTAAGCCGTTGCATATATTTGAAATTCAAGTGCCCAAATCTCTCGTGCCAAATACTACTTTCTTCATTTTCATACGTAAGTAGCAAAATAGAATCTGATTGAGGAAAAAAATCAGAAAATGTATACAGACGAGATTGATCATTTACCTTGCCAGATGCAATCTTCAAGTTGGTTTGCATGTCATAAATTCTCATGGAATCTGGGGTAAATTCTACTTTCCTTCCGCTGCCTGTGTGTGTCATCTAATACACTAAGAGAAGATTCATAGAAAGCCTTGGAATATGCAAGACATTCTCAAAACTTCCATCTTCGAATTGCACTCTTACTTGTCCAGTTGCTGCAACTGCAGACTTATCCCCCATGAGAATAGGAGGACCTGTGTATGCATGTAGACAAGAAAATGATTCCTTTGAAGAAGCCATATGATGTGAAACTCCTGAATCGATGATCCATTCTTGTGGTGCAGAATGAAGAGCAATCAAAGCATGCCCATTACCTCTTGGATCTGATGCTTTTTCTCCAGACTTCTTCTTGGCATTCTCAGGAATCTGGTCTCCAATATTGTGTTGCTGGAGTGTCTGCACCATAAGATCTATAGTCTTCTTCATGCATGCAGATTCAAGATGAAAACCACGGTGGAAATAATTGCACATTGATTTCCCTTTCATTCCTTTCCTTTCCTTTGAGCCAGATGATCCATCAGGGGGTTTGGGATTTCCTCCCTTTCTTGGATCATGATCCTTCTTCCCTTTTCCTTTCTGATGGTTTTTGGAATTTTCATTTCCTTTTGCATGCACAGTAAGTGCATGCACTTTGGATTTTTTAAGTGTGCCCATTTTGATGAGCTTATCTTTCTCATGCATCAAATACTGAATAAAATATTCCAGTGAGGGCATATTCCAAGCTGCACCAGTTGCAGATCTGACTGTGTGGAATGTAGAGACGAATATTGCATGCTCTGGACCAAGTTTTGATAAAATGGAAAGAATGAACTGATTTTCTTGCTTGGATTTGTCGATCCCGCATCCTTTCAGCTGAAGCAAAAAGGCTTTATACCTTGTAAAAAAATATTTAATTTTCTCAAGATCTAATGAGTTTAACTCATTTTCGAGAATGTGACCTTGCATTTCATCCTGTTTTCCAAAAAATCCTTCCAAAATTTTCCATACTTCATTTGGAGTTGAACATGATTCAACATGAAATATCAATTCCAGAGAGATAGATAAACATAGGATGTTGAAAGCCTCGTCCATGCGATTGAAATATCTTGTTTTCTCCATTGCCAATGTTGGTTCAACTTCCGTTTCCATGGTTATTCGAAATAAGCCTCTACTTCTGAGATGAAGTAGAATCTTTGGGTTCCATTAGAAATAATTATATGGAGTAAGAATTGTCAATTGTGGAAACTCCAATTTAGACGCCATTCTTTATTGTTGCTTCAATCTTCTGAACCTGCAAATAAAATTTCTTGTGCACTGATTACAAATCCCTGTTCTTTGAAACCATGTAATATTTTTGAGATACAAAGATCTAGATCTGCAAAACAATAAACAAGCTTGCAAGAGAAGGAAGGAAGCGATAAATAATTGAGAAAAGAATGAAATTAATTCTCCAATATTAGTTTTTGGAATAAATACATAAAAGCAACTAAGTTAAGCTTTGTTGTACATGCAATAACTATAGATAGTTAAAGCTAACTGAAGCCAAGTGTGCTTTATCTTATGTTAATTTGTACATGTGCCACATCCAAGCAGTGAGTTAACTTAACTAACAAGTGCACATCACATGCAAGCAGTAAGTTAACTAAAGCTAATCTAGGTGCATGTACACCAACACAGCTAGTCTAAGTGCATGTACACCAACATCTAGAAATATTGGGAGCATCCAAAGCATCTCTATTTCTGGAGAGAGGTGTCAGCAACAACGTATGCACCTAGGAAACATCTGATTCGTTCAAATGCTCCAGAACTAAAACAATAATATTTATGAACAGTTTCTATAGATATGCTTGAGAAACAATGTTAGGCTAGTTTGACCACTGTGGGGAGTGACCTTGTAATTCCAACTTAATCACAATGCATAATTCTATTCTCGCCATTTTGGATTGAGAATGATTAGAGTAGCCACCTTAAATAAAGTTGAATAGGGTGATTTTTTTAACGGATGAGCCAAATTACATGAGCCACAAAATTTTCTAGGAACCATATCGAACCCATCATGAATGACAATTTTGTGCCTATCAAGCTATGTATGGACTGAGTTTCTACATCAAATATTATATTTGTATCGTCCCTCGGTTCCCAAGAAAAATTCTCCAGTTCACAGACTGAAAATCAAAGAAGCTCCAATCCAAGGTAATATTTTTTGAAATTCAGGTTCTTTAAGGATGGAATATTTTCCATTACAAAAGTTCAATGGGCATAAATTTCATACGTGGAAGATTAAAATTCATTTGAAAATTATGAATAAGAACTTATACTGAACATTTAATGACACTCAAAAAGCACCTATCAATCCTGCTCAATTATTACTTTGGAAGGAAAGCGAAGAAAAAGAAAAATATGTTATTGGTCTTTTTCTCTTAGATTGTCAGCTCCACTTAATATATTTAGAGAAATCGTCTGCAAAAATATGGGAAGAATTGAGTAAAATATTTGGAGAAAAGGTTCTGAATTCAAATTTCACCTTAAATTGACAACTATTGAAACTAAAATTGCATGATGACACATCTTTGGCTACTCATATAAATGAGCTAAAATCTCTCATAAGGTAGTTGGCAGAAATTGGCTCTAACGTAGACTCATGAAAATTCAATGGTTGTATTGTTGAATAGTGTATCTATAAATTATGGCAATATTATTTTTAATTTAAGCCAATTATCTTTTAAATCTCTGGATCAAATGATATCAACACTCCTAGCATAAGAAAAGAGGATGAAAGAGGGAGACATTGAAGGAAATTTAAAAACTGAAATTGCACTCTTTGGGATGAGATTGTCAAAAGAGTTTTTACATACTCAAGGAAAGATGGTCAGTGCACCTATCTTGGTATTCCCGGATTGGAAAAAGGAATTCCATGTACATGTTGATTTTTCATGTATCGCACTAGGAGTTGTATTGGTGAAACCATGTGTCGATCATCTGATTGCATTTGCAATTTGGAAGCTGTTAAATGCTGAGTGTAATTATTCGATTACGGAATGAGAAGGGCTAGTGATGTTGTATGCATTGTAGAAGTTCTGTCATTATCTGATTTGAGTTCATTTCAAGGTGTTCATAGATCATTCTTTTTTGAAATACCTAGTGAATAAGCCTATGTTGGGAGGGAATATCTATTAGTGGCTCCTCTTGTTCGAGGAATATGATTTCGAGGTGATTTTAAATCCTGGAAGGTTGAATATAGAATATTACCATTTATCGTGCATTGAAAGTGATGAAGAGCAAACCAATTCGGAGGAGGGATTAACAAATGCATAGTTGTTCACTATTAAGATAGCTGATGTTCATTTTGCAGATATCATCCATTATCTGACCACTAGCACTACACCTACAAAATATATGCTTAAGTAGAAGAAAGAATTGGTCGTGCATGCATCAAACTTCACCTTGATGGCAAGTCAATAATACAAGATAGGAGCTGATGAAGTCTTAAGGAGATATGTTTTTGAGCTCAAAAGACCTAGGATATTGGGTGAATCACATGGAGGCATTAAAGGTGATAATTTTGCTTGAAAATTTATCACGCATAAGGTTTTAAGGGTTGGGTTGTGGTGGGCTATGGTGCACGATGATTCTAAGGAATACTATCGTACTTGTGATGTATGTCATAGGACGGGAAGACCCTCGTGTAGAGATGAGATGTCACTACAACCACATGTTTCTTTTTATGCATTTGACACGTGGGAAATTGACTTTTTGGACCAATTAACCCTCCAGGGAAGAATACTAGAGAGTGATATATCATCACTGCTACAAATTATTTGACTAGGTGGGTGGAAGCTCAACCTATGAAATATTGCAGCACATAAACAACTTCACACTTCAATTTTGAGAATATTCTGACAAGGTTTGGGTAAAAAACCTAATGAGTGATCAGGGTATGCATTTTGTAAATGCGACCATTCATTCATTGACCAAAGAATTCAGAATGCATCATCAGAAGAGCACACCCTATCATCCTAAGGCAAATGGAACCATAGAAGCATTCAATAAGATACTGGAAAATATGCTTACAAAGATATGCAACACCAATCGAAATGATTGGGATGTGCACATACCTGCTATTTTATGGGCACATAGGACTACATGCAATAATTTGACAGAACAAAATATTTTTAGAATGGTGTATGGGTAGGAGGCTGTGATGCCAATGGAATAAATTGTCCTAAATCTATGCATCATAGCAGTTACCAACATGGCTAGTCCATGTATTACGGAGGAATGGTTGTCGTAGTTTGTTACATTGAAAGAAAATTGATTCATTGAAGGGTTTCACCAATAGGTGCAAAAGGCACGAGAGAAGGCTTGACATGATCAACATATCAGACAAAATATTTTCAAGAATGAGGGCTTGGTGTTACTCTATGAAACTAATTTTTCGCGCTTTCGAGGCACTAACTCAGACCCTATATTATCAAGTAAATCACATAAGGAGGATCGGTTCATTTGGCTACATTAGATGGTGAATTCCTTCCTAGATATATTAATGGCAGTCGCCTAAAACCTTAAAGGGATATACCCATTCCTTCGCACGCTAAATAAATATATATTCAGAAGAATGTCTTAGCACTCAGGATAGTGGCAAGAGGGTGCAGGAATTTAAAGAAGTCTGTCAGGGGGTATGGAAATTCTTGTCAAATTTTTGAGCGATGATTTTTGAGGACACGTAGGTATTTGTGAAGCCAGCATAGGGGCTCCACCAAAAGGAGATTGTAGTCACAAACATGCCAGAATCTAGTCATTGGAATAGTAAATCTGCATATGAAAACTTTATTACCATTAAAAGGAGCAGTACAACTGCATGTAATGGAGAGATTACACAATATTTGGGGAAATTTGAACATTAATGGAGCTACATCAATGCACACAAGGTCATTTAGGTTGTGATATCCCCATAAATATGGTAGGGAGGTCTGCATAAGTCACCTTTTCTTTTTGATTTGTCTGCTTGAAGTATGCCCTCCACTCCTACTCTCTTTGTTGTTTTATATTTTTACATCTTGGGATCCATTTGGAGATGCGTTGTGCCAACAATGATTAGGCCATTTGATCCTAGTAGCGATGACTGCCATTAAGCCTACCTATACTGATTCATAAGCGTCGTGCACTAGTGGCGTGCCACAACAGAAGAAAGGTCAAATTTTGGGTACTAGAAAGTCTCCGCGCAAGACCCCGAAGTCCAAATTGACTTTACACACTGTGAGAAAAAATACAATCAATGGAGGAAGATCTAGAAGTAGTTGCGCCAAAGGAAGTGTTTTCTGAAGAGGTTAAACCAATTTCATATTTACCTGCATATATGGCCCCAAGGAATTTGTCATTCAATGTTCCCAGAGATCCTGACAAGGTCAAAGTGCGCATTGATGCATCACTATTGTTAGAGAATGTGCCAGTCAAGGGTGACTTACTGGGACGGGTCCACTTTTTGGAGTTAGAATATTAGGATTTGGCAGATGACGCGAAGTTTACTAAGCTTGTGCCATAGCACTATTTAGAGAAAGTCCTCTATGAAACTGGAGTCATAAAGGTAGATCCGAAGCAGTGGGCTTTGGGGTTACAAAAGGCTAGGCTCCTAAGCCTGCTGCATGTTCCGTACTTTGGTTGCAACACCATCAACGATGTTTGCCTACGCCAGTTTCTGGTGATGGTACATGAAAAGTAACTTTTTCTTGGAATGCAAATTCCCATTGATGACATGTTAACTCACCAAATCATAGGTTTTCCATACGAAGGTGCGGACCCAACCGAAGCATTTGGAAGAAATGGTATGGAGAAGAAAGTTAGTAAAATTAACGACCCGATGGCTATATTTTACACTCAAACCTTGGCATGCAAATTAATGAGAAATTTTCATGCCACTGAAGTTCCAATGCTAGGCATTGTGTTAGACACGCAATGTGTCAAAGCGGTGCAGTATAATTGGGCTAAGTACCTGTGCGATGATTTCTTAGAAAATGTTTGGGTGGCACAGGAGGAAGGAAGGCTATTCCACTACACATCATTGTTGCTTCTTGTCATGATAGTGGGTTGGAATCCGTCATCGCAGACCCATCTTCCTGACATTGAACTTGGTTTATGCGAAGCTACACGCTACACATTGCTTTAGGCAATGAAGAATCCTTCGAGAGTGACGAATAATAATATTTTTTGGGTACTCTTCAAGACAAAACTTCACCAAGTGGTTCTGCTAAAGCCACACCTTTCGCCAACATTGTATGAACAAGAGAAGCACATCACGAATTTTAAAGTATCCTTTCATAATGTGCACATCCGTGCAAAGCTCGATATGAAAAAGTGTGGTATGACTTGCCTTACCTTGCCACTAAAGATGATCTTGTCCAGGTAATGACCAATTGGTACCCTTCTTGGTTAATTGCAGCATACGATATGTGTGCCACGTCTGTTGCTCATCCTAAACCCTCTGCGATGAAAAAAAGTACCAAGAAAAATATGAATAAGGATACGTAGAAAGATACATAGGAACTTACAACAACAACAGAGATAGCAAACAGTCGAAGGACACTATGGATATCCCCAACGCAGAATTTGAGGATCTTGATGGAGATAGTGATGATGCACCATCAACGCAAATAGAAACCCATCGAGGAACTAAGAGGGGACCCTAGTCATAGATAAGCCCACACAAAAAGAGGAAGGAAACCAAGAAGACAGGAATAGAACCTTTGGTTTTGGTAGAAGGATATTTTGACAAAATTGGAAACAACATCAAAGCCATCAATGAAGAAGCTTGGAATACAATGGAGCAATAGTACAAGGATTTCTTTGATGATATTCAGCAGGGCCTCCAATACTTAAAAGTAAAAGCTAGCGCAAATCAAGCGAGTGTGGTTTTCGTTGGCACCTCTATCCTTATATCAACTACAGAAAGCTGAGTCTTCCAAGTTCCAACCCTAGCTTCTCAGCCAGGACAATGCACCACCGATATTAGAATCAACTTCGCTACACTTTCTTGTAGCAATTTTCACTCAATGCACTCAATGATCATAGATGAATTGCAATACGACAAGAATTTTGCATCGTGCGGCACAACAGAAGAACAAAGATGGGATGAATTATTATATCAGGTCCAAAAGCTCGTTGAACAAGCACGGATGAATCAGAGAGTTAGTGCGCGCACGTAAGAGACACTTATCAACAGGGTATGCTCTAAGATTCCCTGACTTACCAGTACCCACCACTATAGTGGCCACTACAAATCTTGAGGGTCTTTCAGCTGCGCTCAAAGTATCCAAGACAGAAATCCAAATAGTGCATGCCGATTTGGAGCAAAGGATTGCAGACCTCTAGATGTTATTAAAACTTGAGACACCTCCAAAAGTCAGAGCACAATGCACTGCCATCATTTAGGAAGCCACTAGAAGCATCAATACCACAGTGGATGCGTGAAACAATTTGTTTGAGGATCTCATAGGAATCTAGACATCCTTCTAGGATGATCCAATAGTTCAGTAGTTTAGGATAGAATTGTAGGCTAACAAGGAGCAGTTCAATGAAATCCGAGTCACTGCACGGACCGTGGTACTAGCAAAAATATTAGCCTGCCTGCACAAATGACGTAATATTCAGAAAAAAGATAGACATGTTGCACTGAAAGGAGAAGTTGCTGGAAACCAGAATGCAACCTTGGGCCGAGGAAGAACTCCAACTATCGCACACCATAGATGGGGCGCTCAAAGGCCTCCAATAGACTCAACGGAGTATAATGACCAAAGAAATATCATTAAATGTTGGTCGTGTTATAAGATATTGTAAGTTAGCTACTAATAGTTGTATATATGAAAAATATAGTCATCATTTCTATTAAAAAATTTATCATTTGTAGTGATCATTTATCTTTTTTTGGTTGTTTCATATTCGTTATATAAACTACTAATTTAGTACTTTTATATTCATTTCATTTTCTTTCACTAATAATCATTATAAACAACTAATTTAGTCGTATTCATTTTATTTGTGTTCATCACTAGTTAGTATAAACTACTAATTTAGTAGTTTTATATTGATTTTATGTGTTCACTATTAATAAGCATAAATTAATTAGTATGATTTTGCAACTAAATTTTAAAAAAATTCATACAATATGCATGTTTATTTAATATAAAAACACAAATTTACATATGTTAATTACAATACTAAACAATATCAAGTGCAACTATAAATAATTTCAACCACATAAATTATATTATATGAAATTTCAAGTATTACAATATAAGTTTCCAAATTAATATTGTTTGGACTAAAATTCACACATGAAATTTTGTTCCATTACTTCAAAACATTATCATTTGGTTTCCAAGGCATTGCAGGTGAATTCACCAACTTTGAAGACTTGAATATTAGTCTCTATGTGTGTGTCTTATGCAGGATATTGGCTCTAAGGGTAAAACTATACCAATTATCCCCCCGCTCTCTCATTTTGTCTTTGTCACTACTGTGCTATTCATGGAAAATTTTAGGGGCTAATATTCGCAGGTGGGCTAATTTTCCATCATTTTTCCAAAAAAAAGATTTGCCAATTTCCATTTTTTTATAAAAATGATTCGCCCAAATTTTATAATATAAATTTATTTTACATTAAAAATTGCCAAAATTATATAGAGAGTATATATAGTATCATTATAAATTTGAAAATTTTTACAAACACGTCAATAAACATTTATAGTTTGCATATCATGGACCAGTGAGATTCACCAATTTTTTAAAATTCAAGATAATTTTCCGTCCTTAAAATTTTTCCTGGTGCTATTGTTCTCCTCGTTCTTCAATTCTTTCTTCCTACCATCAACATTGGGGCCTTTTTCAGGAAACAAAAGAAGTTACAGTGAAAAGTGTAAGCCATGAAAGACGATGAACACTATAATATAAACTAAAATACTAGACTATAAAGAATTTATACAACATATACCTCAACATCAGTAATGTCAAAGCCATTATTCCCCATAAATGAAATAAACACGATAAATTTTTCTTCAGTTGGTTGATAGTGGCCACTATGTGGCCAAATGACATGTATAAACAAAGAAAATAAATTGTCACCATAAAAATTAACACCTTAGTAACTTAGTATTCAACCTTGAGGGAATGCTTAGGCACAATCATGTCAACCAAATTACATGGTAAAATGCTCAAGTTGTAGATAACTTGTGAAAAAAAAAAATATGAGATGTGATGTCTAATCCCTATCATTTTATTCGCAACAACATTTCATTCTCTAACATATGAACTTGGTCAGGCATATAAATAACATGTGCTCAAATAACAACATGAAAGTAAACTTTTCTAATAGTCATGAAAATATTTTAACACAAAATAGCTAAAAGTATTTTAATTAATATCGTGTAATACTAATTTCATCTTCAACCTTTGGTTGTTCTTTAAATGGACATGATACCACGTATTTTCAATTTTATAGTTAAAATACAAAAAAATCAAAATAAATTTTCAAAATGCAATCAAACAATAAAGAAAATATATCATGGAATGGATATTGCAATTATAAAAAAATTGTTTAGCTATCCACCATTGTCTTGTGTGGCATTGCTAAAACATTTGTTTTCCCAAAATAATTAATGAGGTGAAAGAATCAAAACATTAAAAACCATAGGAATCCCTACTAGAAGCATTTCCAATGTCAATGGCTCATGTGCCTGAAGGATCTCCAACAACAAATGAATGATATCCAAGTCATGTTATGCATTGTCACCCCGTCCTTTTTCCAATCACATTTCTTGTAACCTGCACATGCCAGAGTCAAGTAACAATAAAATGAAGGAATTAGCATTTGTTTTTATCTTTTATATCTACAAACTTTGAATCTATTTTTTTTTAACACAAAAAAACTATAATACTAATATTATCAAGTTTTTGATGTTGTTTAAATGGATATGATGCCAAGTATGTTGAATTTTATAGTTAAAAGACAAAAAAAAATCAAAGTAAGAAGTTCAAAATACAATCAAATGATAAAGATAATATATCATGGAATTGGCATTGCAATTATAAAAAAATTTTTACCTATACACATGTGTTTGGCATTCCTAAAATTTGTTTCCCAAAATAAACATGAGGTGAAACAATCACAAAATTAAAAAAATGGGAATCCTTCCCAGAAACATTTCCAAATACGATGGATCAGGTGCCTGAAGGATATCCAGCAACAAATGAATCATATCCAAGAGATTATATGCATTGTCTCCCTCCTTTCTCCAATCCCATTTCTTGTAATTTGGCCAAACCACAGTCTGGTAACATTCAAATGGAAGATTTTATATTTTTGTAGAAACAAATGGAGATTTGTTAAGCATGCTAACTACATGGTACAAATATTCCCAAATATTTGCAAAAAATCATATTAAAATATTTTATATTTTTATAAAAAAAAAAGGAAAATTTTAAAGTACGTTAGTTGCATGGTACAAAAAAAAAATCTGCAAATATATCCATAAAAACAGTGGATCTTACTCATAAATATTTGCAGAAGATTTTTCAAGCAGGAAACCTGTACTGATTTGGAGTCCTATTTGTGTGAACGTTTGAGATATTTGATGGAGTTTCAGTTTTGTTCTTATTTGTTTTAGCTTTGAAGTCCCTTCATCTAGTGTTCCTATAATAAGAGTACCTATACCACCATAACCATTACACGAAGTTGGTGCCTGACTACTTCTAGTCCTACAAGTTCCTACGGATGCAAAATAATAGAGAACATAGTATAAATTGATAGACTTTGATTATTAACCCAACCATTGTGAATTTGAAAGGTACTTTTACTGTTGGGAGTATTTGGAGGGACTAGAAGGTTTCGTATAAGATTGAACTAGAAATTTGAAGGCTCTGAAGTTTGTTTATTTTGAATGATCACTCTTTATGGTTTCCCCGTCCTAATTTATGAAATAAAATTCAAGATGGCATGGTTCATGGACCTTTCAATTTTCAAACAAGGCATTAACAATATCAAAGACATTTTTTTTTCTCAGAGATGGGATGTTTCTCTTTTCCTAGGAAGAAAAAAATTTCAATGTAGCCAATATTTATATACATGTCATCGAGGAGGTCAAGGTGATCAATGGATTTCTTGGGAGCAAGATTTATATTGGCCAAGGAAGTCGTTGAAGAAATTCCAATCTATTGGCATATTATGACCTACATCCCTAAGGGGTATTGAAATAATTAGAAAGAAACGATTTAATGTTTTTGTGGATCAGTAAGAAGAATAAAGAGGGATAAACCCAAAGAAACTAGAGGTTTGGATTTCAAAGGCATTCGCTTCTTTGGAAAATTTCTAGCTACCAAAAGTCCATGGAATATTATTTCCAGATAGGGAATTTGGAGGTAGGTGATATACCAAAATCACATTGAACACCTTAAGATGGAATAATGAGATATGAAGGAAAAAAAAACTATCGAAAATGGGTTTATATTCTAGAAATGATTGGCACTAACTTTCACTTTGGTAGGTGTATGGTTAGTATGGGGAGTTGGCAACAGGAATCAAATCATAACAGAGGCTAATACATAGATTCGACATGGAGAAGCCTATAGATTACCATTTGATTTTATCTCTACTTTCTAATGTCAAGGAATTCATACCCTGGGTTAGGGAGTCGATGCAATTTCTGCATCAATTTGGAAAAGAATATGGAAGAAAGGAAATGATTTTCTTTAAAAAAAGAGGGAAATACACCACTGAAAGGTATATTTGGATCAAGATAAGAAGATTCATATAAGAATAAGCAAGGAGGATGTTCTATGTACTCAAGGAACCCTGAACTCGGGGATATACTCCTGTCTTAGGTTACAAAGAAAAGTTTGGAGAAAAAACCTACGAAGAGGAGTCTTGGAGGTGAAATATTTCATGGAAGTCTTATGATCCTCTAAATTAAAAGGTTTAGATTCCACTAGCTCTTTGGAACAAACCACTAATTTGGAATATTCTTCAAAATGCAGAAATAATATTCAAGACGGTGTACACTATGTAAGAATGAAAGAGAACTAGTTGATAAATTATTATCAATTCTAAATATGAAGGTAACTTATAAGAAGAGTTGAAGTAAGTGAAAAAATGTAGGGAAGGGTGACAAGTGCATACTATGGAGGAGGCTTTGAAGAATTGGACCCATAATAAACAACTTAAAGGTTTTAGAGATATTCATGTTGTGGTTTCTTAGAGCATATCGTTAGCTTGAAATGCTGGTATATTTCAGGAGAGATACATTCTTGTATTTCAATGTGCATCTGATATCATGTCAACAAATGGAAGCATAAAATACATCAAAATACACAGAAACCCAAGATGCCGAAGAAACCATGAATTGATAAATTGGGGCGACTTGTATGCTGCTAGCCAAGAGAAACATACTCTTTGTACTGCAATAGGTAACTTATTTCTAAATGATTCTCTTCTACTTATTTTCAATGCAATATTAGGTGTAGTACTAAACTAATAGATCTGATGATCTTAATGAAACTGACATCAGACATGGAGGTGAAAAAATTGTTGATTTTTTGCTATGATGTGCTTATACACTAGATTAAGGGATGCTATAAAATGGGGAATATCAATTTTTACCTTATGCTAGATCCAATGAAAAAAATGGAGACATTATTCTCCAACATATCTTATCATCATGCTTGTGGAGAACGTAACACAAGAACATATTATTTATCAAAATGACTACTTTTGGGAGTCAAACATGTGTGATCATGGAGGTCAAAGAAGGAATTAACCAGCTAGAAATCTTGTATAGAATAGTTGAAGCTGGAAGTTGTTTTGAGTGGTAGGATGTTCAAATTCCGGTTTACTAATTTCTATAATTGTTGAAATTAAAATACTTTTTTGATTAAAGACTCATGTATATGTACTTTAATGTATTTTTTAGAACAATAAAAATCATTTATATTGCTTTTGTTTTCGAAATGTTGTTGTTTGTGAGACTAAATCAAGGGAAGTGTGGGTATAATTATCAAAGAGTGCTAATATAATTCTGGGTTTTATGAACATAGTAATAATAATGGGAAAAAAACATAATAAACAAAAATTTTGTGGGTAAGAGAGTGTGAAAATCAGAGCTCAGATAGATATACATACTAAGGTATTGTTAGGGGTGTCATAGTACCATATATTAACAAATGCTAAGAATATACCCTTATCTGACATGAAAAAAATGAGCATGGTGTTCATTTCTTTCTACTCAAAGAGAAGGAATTATCTTCTTAAACCCAAAATATATATCTTAAAAAATGCAGAAACACAAACACATCGTAAGAGAGAAATATACTTTTAAAATTTGCCGATTACCTAAACAAAATTTCATGCAGGCTTCCAGGTGGTGTTGATAGTGTGCTCCTGATCATTAATGATTGACTATGGAAGCTAAGTACTCATTGTGGAATCCTAAATTTCAAATATTAGAATCCCAACGAAAAAATGGGCCTAGATAACCAAAAAAAATAACGAACTCTTTATCAAAATAATCCATGTTCACACTGACAAAACCATATGATTCACTAATTTTGATGCAATGATGACAAGTTGTTGTAATTCTACCATAAAATAATGGCTTGAATAATTTACAATGCTTCTTTAGTAATAAAATTGATTTCGTATTACAAGATCAAGACTGCAGATGAAAAAATATGGAACTAGTTAAAAATTATGACATGCTTCTCCATCTATCCCACATAAAACCAAAATATATATCCAGAAAATACAATAGTAAGATAGAAATTAATTTCCATCAATGCTACATGTTGGTGTGTAAATTTGGTACTAAAAAAAAATTATATGTACCTTTTAAAAATTGGGTTTTGGATCAAATAGAATGAAGCAACAGGTAGATCATCAGTTGGATCATTTACTTAGATTCTTATACACCACCATAAGCAGTAGAGCCAAGTGTAGATATTTGTTCTACCTAGAGTCCTTCCACTAGTGATATCAAGACCAAGCATCAGGAATAATAGGGCTAGTTGATCCAGCCACCTCCCTGAGTGAGTTGTAAATTATTAGTCTTGAGATAAAGACTCTTATCAAGTAGTTCCATTTCTAGATCAAGATGGAGATGCACATGTTAGCCCCCCAAAAAACCCATATTAGCACTTGTGAAGATCTCCATGATGTATGGAATTTCAAATACTCTCCATCTCCTTGATCTTGTCATCAAACTCGCCGGACTTCGCATCCTCATTTTGGTTGAGCTAGTGGATAGTTTGTTCAAGAGCATCCTTGATCTCTTGGACAATTTTCCTCATGTTGTAATCATAATTCTCCAGGAATTCTTCGCATCCACTTTCTTTCTGTGCACTACATCCTCAGACCTATATTTCTCATCATCACGAAACATTTTTTTAATCTCCTCCTTAATCTACCTTGGCCACTTATGATTGTGATCTTATTCTTCTCATTAGTGGTCTTGTCCATCACATATACATTAGGAATAACATCGCCATCAATATCAAATCACACATTGATCCAGGGAGCTTTTCTTGGAGCTGCAGGAATACCACATAAATCAAATTTTCCCAACAAGTTTTTTTCTTGGCTTCGACTTACCTCACCTTCACACACGTGAAACGAAAACTCAGTTTGGTTTTCTAAGACAGCCAAACTAAACAATTTCCTAAAACTAGTTGAGAATATTTCTATGACATATAATACTTTCTATTTACACCAAAATAAAAGCATAAGGCAAGGCCAGAACCATTATAAAGACTACAAATGTCGGCCATACAAACCCTTTTTTGAAAGGATAATTCATTCAAAGTAGATCTAGTTTGGTAAAAACCAATCTCCTATGTCATCGAGTGAGAAATGCAAATTTTACAGTGGTGATTGTTATGTTGTGCAATAAAATTATCTTGGATTGGAAAAGGAATAATACCTATTTTTCACTTATATTGGAAAAAGGATTATTTGGGAAGAAAGAAATACTTCCCTATCACTAATGAGTAAAATGGGCGAGTCATTGAAGGCACAACTGGTTCAAGCTAAGATCTTTGATGGCAAAGAGCCTATCAATTTTTTTTCTTTCATTCTTAAAAGCTTCATCGTCTTTAGGTGTTGAATTAGCTCTCGATATAATAGATACATTGCAGAAAAAGGCATTAGTGGTGGAATCTACAAAGAATATGGACTAGCACTTTTTTAGACTACAAGGAATTGGGCCTGAAAATATGCAAGAAATTCAAGTTGAATTAGTGAAAATGTCTTTGAATTTGTCATATTGTTATATATTGCAAGTGGGGGAAATTGTATTTTCATGTTCTCGCGACCTTAGTACAGTGGAGGATGAAGAAATCATTGAAATAATGTTAGATTTGATAAAGCCCAACATACAATCCAAACCACAGAAAGAAGGAACTGAATTAGATATATTTTGGAATGCACTTAGCGGTAAAAAGTATTATTCCATTCAAAAGGTGGTTAAGGATATTAGTAAATATCCTCAATTTTTTTCATCCAGTTTCTCTAAAGGTACACTAATGGGATTTACAGGTATCTTGGACATAAGAGAGATATTCAACTTCACCCAAGATGATTTAATGACTGAATATGTGATGGTTTTAGATTTCCATTCAGAAATCTATGTTTG
The DNA here is from genome assembly GCA_034641835.2 of Pinus albicaulis. Taxonomy (NCBI): domain Eukaryota; kingdom Viridiplantae; phylum Streptophyta; class Pinopsida; order Pinales; family Pinaceae; genus Pinus; species Pinus albicaulis. The sequence goes on from CM076579.1 coordinate 1,272,262,817, forward strand.
GGTTGGCCAACAGGTTGAATCCAAATCTAAATAGCAAGAAATAAATATTGGCAATAAATTTGTCGAAAAGGATATGCTACTTGAAAATTGATCCTTCAAAACTCCTATATTTGTCATATAGAGGGGAGTGAGCCACAATTTTTCACACGTTTCTTCTCGTGGGAGTCATCAAATTCAACGATGCATGTAAACTCATTCCAGAGGAAGCTCTCTATAATGAAAACCAGAGTATCACCAATTATGGGAAAACCTAAGAGACATTCCACAACCTGCTATGAATGATGTATGAGTGTGCCAGATAAGTCACGTCGATATTCTATGAGCATATATTTTAGTCCAGATCAAGTTCCTATAAGAGGGATATCTCAAAATTTTAATGCTTTGGCCTCTACCTTTATGATTCAAAATGGAAGGAATCTTTCTACACCACCTCCGGTTATCAGAAAATTTTATCGAAAGTCTTTGACACCAGAGGCACTCAACAAGACATTTCCTCCAGGGTCACAAGCAATAGTTTCTTTGACATCCATTTTTGAGCCAATGAGGTAATGGAAACTATTGAATTATTTCATAGGAGAAAGCTATGAAACAAAATTTACTCAACCTAAAATTTCATAGAAAATTTATATTTCTTCAAACAATAGGGAAAGTCCTCTCATGAATAGCAAAAAAAATTATGTTTTGACGAGTACCAAAATTGAAGCATTAACTATAAAAGAGTACATCAAGGAAGAGGACGCTCAAGATGACGAAGGGAAGAGTACATTTCCCTATGCACATTTGTAGATATCATCCCATGATCGAATTACCAATATTGATGTAACAAAAATAGATACATATCTATCGAAGTAGGATTTCCGGGAGAATTTTGGAATGAATAAAGAAGCTTTCTACAAGATGCCCAAGTGGAAGCAACATAATCATAAGATGTCCCTTGATTTATTTTAACATTAATCTCACTACTTGGAAGGTGAAATCTTAAATTGTAAAAGCAAATATGTATCAATTCCTGTTGTGAAAATTTTAAAAGGCAGGGGGGATTTCTTTACCCTCAGCACAAGGAGTTCATGCAGAGTTGCAAAAATGACTTTAATGAAGACAATATAGTTACGAAACTTTACACAGAGTTGCAGAACTCACGTAAGCCAGACCATATAGTTGCCAAAACTAAATAATGTGAGTCTTCATTTCAATACAGAGTGGCAGAGATTAAAATTGAAACTATAGAGGAGAAAATATAATCAACTAATTTTACACATGGTGAAACAGAGTAAAACAAGTGGTGCAGTATGAATGATATGTGAGAAATTCGAGAACTATATCGCGACTAACCAAACTTCAGATTATAATTTAAAGAAAAAACATACACATTCATCTGGAGGTTCGGCTCCTTCACCAGTAAAACTAATGTTCTTACTGAGAATTACATTCACCAGGGTTTTAGAGTAACACACAATAAAACTTGTTTTCACGCACCCACCAAAATATTTTCTCCTTCTCGTCTTTCCAGACTTACATCCGCCACATTACACCTTGCTAGAAATTACATGTAAAACATAAACATATATATATATATGACATTTAATTCATGACAGGTAAAATTTAATACAATGGATGGGAAAAAATCACTTTCTAAATTTTACAGGGTTTGTGTGAAGTAAACAACACTTGCGGATTAATTGTTTTCCCATACTCATTTACTAAACATGCATTCAATTTCTATTTGACTTTAGTTATTTAACTCCATTACGGAATGGGTTATGTACTCTTCTCAAAACTTTTCCTTCTCTACAAATGTAATCTGAAACCTGAAAAACATTGATTGAAGTATGGTTGCTATCAGAAAATTAAACACAGTGATTGTGATTAATTTTCCAACACTAACCCTTAATGACAACTGCCACCATTGACCACTCTGAGACAATCTCTAAGATTAAAAAAAAAAACACCTTCCAATGGATTTGTGAAGATGTCTACAAATTGTTCCTCTGACCTGCAATGTTCCAACACGATTTCACCATTGTTAGATAATTCTCTTATGAAATGATATTTAGCATTAATGTGCTTTTTCCTCTTGTAAAAGAAAAAATTCTTTGATAGTGAAATTGTTGAAATATTATCACAGAAAATAGTGCTTGCTCCATCTTGTTCATGACATAAATCTCGCAACATCCTTCTCATCCAAACTACTTGACATGTTGTTTCTATTGCAACGACATATTCAGCTTTTGTTGTTCACAATGACACTATCGACTGCTTCTTGGAAGCCCGTCAAATGGCTCCCGAACCCAAATGAAAAACATATCCTGATGTGCTCTTTCTGTCACCAACACTTCCTGCCCAATAATCTTCAGTGTAACCAACCAACCTAAGATCATCAGTTGCGGAGTACAAAAAACCATACTCCTTTGTCCCATTGACATGCTTTAAAATTCTTTTGGCTTCTTGCCAATGTGTGTCCTTGCATGTCTCCATGAATCTCGACACCAAAATCACTGCATACATTATATCAAGCCTAACTGCGGTCAAATACATTAGGCTTCGCATCATAATTTTGTATAATGTTAGATTGACATTGTTGCAGCAATTTTCCTTGCTCAACTTCAACCCCATGACAGTCGGAGTTGGTGATGGCTTGTTGTTCTACATATTAAACCTCTCTAAAATCTCCACAACATACTTTTCTTGAGAGATCATTAGGGGAATTTTGAGGTATAAAATGGGCCTCCTAAGGAAATGATAAAATAATAGTGTAAATAATAAAATAATATTTGATGACATCATCAAATTTTAGAGGGAAAAAAGAAAAAACTACTTTTTCAACTCCTATTTTCAACTTATCTCCCAATTTTTTTGCTCAAATTTCCAGTGGGAGTATTCATTGGATGAAAATTTTAATTCCTCATCCAAGGAGTACCCATGTTGCATACTTTTGATGGACCCTGCTACACGAGAAATGAGAAATACATGAAAAATGTGATTGCAATCATGTTTTTTTATGTATTTCTCATTTTTCGCGTAGCAGGGTCCATCGAAAGTATGCAACATGGGAACACCTTGGATGAGGAATTAAATTTTGCATCCAACAAGTACTCCCACTCGAAATTTGAGTAAAACATTTGGGAGATAAGTTGAAAATATGATTTGAAAAAATATTTTTTATTATTTTATTATTTTTTAATTATTTTACCCTTTTTCCTAAAAAATGGTGAATCATCCCACATGGTTGACATCATCATCTTGAATCCTATTGGTTCTTATAAATTTTATTTTTGTTGTACATTTTTCTTAGGAGGCCCATTTTATACCTCAAAATTCCCCTAATGAAAAAGGACATTTTCTATTTGCTTCACTTCTATGCCCAAAAAATATCTTAACAACCCTAAGTCAGTCATTTCAAACTCTCTTTTCATGAATTCTTTGAAATCTGTGATGAGGAAATCATCACTCCCTATAAAAATCAAATCATCTACATACAAAACGATAATAAGAAGCTTACCATCACTTTCCTTGATGTAGAGAGTAGTTCACCATCACATTTTCCGAACCCATTTTCCATCAAGTAAGCATCTATCTTGCTATATCATAGATGTAGTGCTTGCTTCAGCCCATAGAGAGCATTCCGTAACCTACACACCTTGTATTCCTTCCCTTATACGTCATAACTAGGACGTTGGCAACATACACCTCCTCTTTCAGCACTCCATTCAAGAACGCTCACTTCACACCCATTTGATACACCTTCCATTTCTATTGCGGGGAAATCAACAACAATGTATGCACTGTCTCCATCCTCGTGACTAGCGCAAATGTTTCTGCATAGTCTCTTCCATGTTGTTGCTTGTATCCATTGCAACTAGCATTGCTTTATGCCTTTCAATCTTGCCTTCAATGTTTCTTTTGGTATTATAGACCCACTTCACTCCAATGACGTCTTTACATTGTGGAAGGTCCACTATCTCCCATAAGTCATCATTTTCTATTTCTCCTATCTCTTCATTCATTGCCACAACCCATTTCTCTTGTTTCACTACATATTCAAAGTGTATTGGGTCATCTACATGACAAAATAATGCAAATAATGAATTCAGACAAGCGTTGATATCAACTTCATCTTGCTAATATATTTCACTTAAATTTTTTATTTTGTGTCCTCTTATGCTTGCTGAAGATGGGCTTGGTGTTGTGCTTGAAGTAGACAGAGTTGTGGATCTTTGTGGTGTGCTTGGAGAAGCACTTGTTTGGTTGCACAATGCTATCCTATTATTTGTTTGCGGTGTCACATGTTGACTGCTTGGACACCTATTAATTATATATGCTACACAAGCGACAGCTTCAACCCAATCATCATTTGCCCAATACTTTTCCTTCAACCTACTCCTTGCCATTTCCATGATGGTCCTATTCTTCCTTTCCACGACACCATTTTGCTGATTTGTATACCTTGTTGTAAACTTCTTGTGAATTTCGTGCTCCCTGCAAAGACGTAGGAAGTCACTTGATATATATTTTCCACATCTGCCAGTCCTCAACACTTTGATGTAGTGCCCACTTTGCCTCTCAACAAGAAATTTGTAGTGGCGGAGGTGGTCAAACACTTCACTTTTCTGTTTTAGGAAATATACACATGTCTTCCTTATGTAGTCATCTATGAAGGTCAAAATGTAATGGCTGCCACCAAATTATGGTGTTTATATTGGTCCACATAAATTTGAGTGGACAATCTCCAAAGGTGCCTTTTCCCTTATTGACTTTCCTGCTGGAAATGATTCTCGGTGTTGTTTTCCCAAGATGCATCCTTCACATAGGCTGTCTTTTTTTTCTATGAGTGGAAATCCCTTCACCTTATCTTTCCTATGCAACAAATTCAAAACTGCGGAGTTGAGATGACCAAATCTCAAATGCCATTACTAGCTCTCATCTTTGATTTCTGCTTGAAATTTTTCTTGTGTGACAACTGCCACATTTGTTTCATTCTCTTGTGAATTCAGTAATAGTTGTGCTTGAGCACCTTCTTCCTTCAATTCTGATCTTAGCTTGAGAGGAAACATTCTATTGTTATTCATATGTACTTTTTCAATTAACTGTCTACTTGGAGGCTTATCTGAGATTGTGCAAACATCATTCTTGAAAAATAGATTGTAGACTTTTGCATGAGTTGTCCAATGCTGATGAGGTTATGTTTCAAACCAGGGACAAAGTAAACATCTGACATGAAATTCTTCTCTCCATTCTTTCTTAGAATGTCTACTCTTCCGTTTCCCATGACTGAGACCTTGTTATTAGTCCCTAATGTCACTTTTGATTTCAAACTTTCATCTAGATTGGAAAAAATTTCTATGTTTCTAGTCATGTGGTTGCTACACTCTGAACCTAAGAACCACACATCTCCTTGTTTTTCTTGTGCTACATTACAAGCTAAAAACATGCTATCATGGTTTTGATTTTCCTTTATGAAATTTTCACTTGGTTTGCTACTTATATCATATTTCTTGTTTCTACATTCATTTGCATAGTGACCATACTTCTTACAATAATGACATTGAACTTCAGATTTATCATACCTCTAACCTTGTGCTTGATTTTGGCTTGGGCCATGACTTGGATTTTGATTTTTGCCCCTTCCACCTAAGCTTGAAGGGTTGCTTCTTCCACCTCTGTGTGGGCTTCTTCCTCTTCCTCTGTAGTTTGATCTTCCTCAACCTCTGCCTTGACCAAATGATACTTCTATCTTGAATGCATGCTCCAATGATGATTTTTTTGCTCTGTTCAACCTATTCTCATGAGACATCAGTGATGCATGAAACCCATCCACTGAAAATTGTGAGAGATATTTTGTCTCTTCTATGGCCACAACTATGGCATCAAACCTTGCTGGAAGACTTCTCAAAACCTTCTGAAATATTCTCCTTTTATTAAGTGTCTCACCATGAGACCTGATTTTGGTAACCAACCCAATTACATGTGTAAAAAATGAGTATATGTTCTTATACTCTATCATAAAAATTGTCTCAAAATCTCTTATCAACATTTGTAATTTTTCTGTCTTCACCTTTTCCATGCCTTGGTAGGTTGTCTGGAGAGTATCCCATGCTTTCTTAGACTCTGTTGGTCCTACAATCCTTGTGAAAATACTTTCATGCACTGCTTTAAAAATATAGAAGAGGGCATTGGATTCCTTCTTCTTGTTATATCTCAGCACATCCTTTTATGTTTGTGTCAATGCATTGTATGCTACTGCATCTACTCGTTTTTGGAAACCATTCTCTACAAATTCCCAAATGTCCTGAGAAGAAAAGAAATCATTCATTGTAATAGCCAAATAGTCATAATTTTTTCCATTAAACTGTGGTATTTTTAGATTATTCAAGCTTGTCCTTGTTGCTGCCATTTTCACTCTGTAAACAAACTTTCTCACTGTGTAAATTTTTTCTCACTGTTTGAAAACTTTCTCACTGCTAGAGAATACGTTCCACAAAATTTTTTAGAACTCCATCTCAAATTCTCACTAAAAAAACTTGTGCTAATGAAGGTTTAAACCTGCTCTGATACCATGTTAAAATTTTAAAAGGTAGGGGGAATTTCTTTTCCCTTAATTCACACAGAGTTGTGGAAATAAATTTAATCAAGACAAAACAGTTACGAAATCTTACACAGAGTTGCAGAACTCACTTAATCTTGACCATGCAGTTGAAGAAACTAAATAATGTGAGTCTTCATTTCAATACAGAGTGGCGGAGATTAAAATCATAACCATAGAGGAGAAAATATAATCAACTAATTTTACTCACGGTGAAGAGTAAAACATAGTGTTGCGGAATCCAGAACATACATTTGCAGAAACTAAATAATGTGAGTCTTCATTCCAATATAGAGTGGTGGATATTAAAATCACAACTATAGAGGAGAAAATATAATCAACTAATTTTACTCACGATGAAACAGAGTAAAACATAGTGTTGGTGTAAGAATGATACGTAAAAATTCGAGAACTATATCACGACTAACCAAAATTTAGACTATAATTCAAAGACACAAAATACAGATTCATCTGGTGACTAATACTCCTTCACCAATAAAAATATTGTTCTTAGTGAGAAATACATTCGCCAAGGTTGCGGAGTAACACACAGTAAAACTTGTTTTCACGCAGCTCCACTATTTTCTCCTTATTGCCTTTCCAGACTTAAATCCACCACATTACACTATGCTAGAAATTACATGTAAAATATAAGCATATATATCTAAGACATTTAATTCATGATAGACAAAATTTAATACAATGGATGGGAAAAAACAACTTTCTGAATTCTACAGAGTTTGTGTGAAGTAAACAACACTTGCAGATCAATTGTTTTCTTATACTCATTTAATAATGATCCCTATTTATGCAAGAAGGCAACAGAATACATAAATAACCATGATCATAGAGATGCAGTAGAAATAATGCTTCATTTCATTAGTACCATATTACAGAAATATGCTTACAAACATAATGCAAATAAAATAGCTAAGGTGCTGGTAGCGAATCTCTAAGAAGAGATGTGGTGGCTACAGACCTTTGAACTATGCTACAATGAAGCCCAAGGGCATATTTATTATTTAGAAACAATGGAGAACTATAAATGTCCAAAAACCTAACCATAGGAGATCAAGCGCCAAAACTATGCACCCCGTTTGGGTAAATTGGTGGTTCAACTTCCCGGGGACGTAACTTTGGCATCTGATCTTTGTTTGATGCGCTCAATAGCTCATTAGAAAGATATTTATGAGGAGTAAAAATTTTTATGTCGTAAAAATCAATCCATGGACCCATGTTTCTCCTGGTTTTCCCAAAAAACGTCATTTAGGGCCTCAAAACGGCTCTGGAAGTTTAGGACCCGAAAAACTGCTAAAAATAGTGAGTTTTGTTGCAACTTAAGAACTGAAAGAACTGATGGTGGAGGTTCAAATGAAATAGGTGGGTGGCCACCAATATCCACCTGGATCACTAAGGCCCCAAAATGGCTCTAGGAGTGGAGGACCCGAAAACCTGCTAAAAATAGTAAGTTGTGCTGAATGTGAAAAGCTGCAAGAATTGATGGTGCTGGTACAAATGGAATAGGTGGGTGGCCATCGATATCCACTTTCATCATTCCTCCCTCCTTAGGAAGAACTGGTCACCATTACATTGAGATCCTCCATGAGATGAGACAAATTTTGTTGAACTGGGTATTAGATTTGTTGAAGATGTCATGGACCTACGGGTGGATATGCTGGATGTGTTTAGTAAATTTGGTTTCTTTATCAGCCTCATACAGTACATGTTTGGATTTTTTTTGTGTAGTTTCAGGATGTATGGAAACCTCAGGCGGTGGTGCGTTGGGAGTCAGAGCAATGGAGTGCTTGTTCTGATAGTGTAGAGGAACCTCTGTGAGTGAGGAGGAAATGTCCTCGTATTCCTCCATGACTTTGTCCATCTATTGCAGCTGTACAAGGGAGCCCTATTTCGAGGTTGTGTCCACAACATTATTCTTTCCTTGTGATCAATTTGTAAGGAAAATTAATTTCCTGCTTTGGGAAAAAATATTACTGCGTTGTTTTGCTATAGTAAAAGAGATGACAGGAGAAGGTACTACCTCCGATAACCTCTACAATTTATTTCCCAAAGTAATAAAAAGAACACGAGGCCTAGAATCATACACATCATGTCACCTCCACAAGTATGGTTGGCCCAATAATACATCAGTTACATCAAGAGGAGCAATGTCACACAATACCTCATCTGTAAATGGCTTGATATTGTACGGAAGGTGGCAATGCTGGCGTATGTGGAGATCTCTCCCTGGGTGGAGCCACTCGATGATATATGGCTACAGGTGTGCTATGGTCCGTAGGTCAAGCCACTTCATGACCTCTGCTGAAATGAGGTTCATTTGGCTTCTGCTGTCGATGAGAAATTGCAATGGAGAACCCTTCACCCACATCTGCGAATGGAAGAGGCGCTCCCCCTCCTCTGGATCCTCCCTTTGGATTTTGGTGGTGGAAACAATGACACTTGGATCCACATCAATGATATTCTTCCCTTTTTCATTACCTTTTTCTTGTTCTGACTCAGGATCAGAAAATGCATCTGATTCGGGTGCCTTTAGTTCGGCCACCAATGACTATTTGGCCCGACACTCCTTTGTGCTATGAGTAGGGTTGTAATGAAATTCACACAACTTCCATGTGTCCTTATTTGGATTTGTGGTGTTGTTCTGAGTGGCACTGCTTTGGCCTTGCCCCTTTCTCTTCGGTTCGGGGGCACCTTTCGGATTCGCAGATCCAAAGTCTCGCTTCTTCTCCTTAAATTTATGTTCAATCTTGGCAGCATAGCGATATGTCGTGCCAAGCAATGTAATGTCGAGGAAATCCATTTCCTCCTAAATGTGTTTGTGTAGAGAGCTGCGGTACTTGAGCACCAAATTTCTCTCTGAATCTTTAATACCCAACTTTGTGCGCAGATTATGGAACATATTCATTAGTTCGTGCACATCTTGATCCCTTTGTTGCTGCAACGTGGTCCATTGGATGTATTTGTCCTCATAGCTCCCCACGGGGTAATATTGTTCCTTGATGCCATCTCGGAACGAATTCCAAGTGGGTGTGGCTAAGAACATATAGGGTTCCACTTTGTCCTCTTACTCACGGTAGGTTTCCCACTAGTCTTTGACATGGGGAGCGGCTATGAGGAGCACAAAAATAATCTTTTCTCAGTCAGAGAAATCATGCACTGAGGAATACCGTTCCAGCAAATTCAACCATATATCTACAACTTCTACATCTATTTGGCCTTCAAATACAAGAATATCAAAGTTTACCTGTACCTTGAAGGGAGTGGCGCCTCCAGAGTGGCTATTGGATGCAAATGCACCATAGGTGGGCAATTGTTGAAGGATCTGAGCAAAGTTATCCATCATCGCATTCCTTTGTTTCTCGAGGGCCTCCTTGAGAAATATTTTGGTAGGATCTCCTGCTTCCTCATCTTTCTTTTCTTCTACCATGGGAGGTCGTCGAGGATTACAAGGATGATCTTTCAAGAGTTCAACCAGATCGAGCCCTAACTCCTTATACCCTGACCACATTGGGGACATGCAAAGAAGAACTAAGAATGAGCAGACCCCTCTAAAACCACTGATCCGAATTTATGCAGGAACGCGACATAATACATAAATAACCATGAACATAGAGATATAGCGAAAATAATGCTTCATTTCATTAATATCATATAACAGAAATATGCTTACAAACATAATGGAAATCAAATAGCTAGGGTGATGGTAGTGAATCTCTCAGAAGAGATGTGGTGGCTACATACCTTTGAATTGTGTTACAATGAGGCTCGAGAGCCTATTTATTATGGAGAAACAATGGATAACTCTAAACGTTCAAAAACCTAACCCTAGGAGATGAAGCACCAAAACTATGGGCCCCGTTTGGGTAAATTGGTGGTTCAACTTCCCCGAGACATAACTCTGGCATCCGATCTCTGTTTGACGTGCTCAATAGCTCGTTAGAAATATCTTTCCGAGGATTACAACTTTTGATGTGAGCAACATTGATCAATAGACCCATGTTGCTCTTGATTTTCCCTAAAATGTCCTTTAGGGCCTCAAAACGGCTCTGGAAGTTTAAGACACGAAAAATTGCTAAAAATAGTAAGTTTTGTTGCAACTTAAAAACTGAAAGAACTGATGGTGCGGGTTCAAATGGAATAGGTGGGTGGCCACCAATATCCACTTGTATCATTAAGGCCCCAAAACGGCTTTGGGAGTGGAGGACCCGAAAACATGCTAAAAATAGTAAGTTGTGTTGAATGTGAAAAGTTGCAAGAATTGATGGTGCTGGTCCAAATGGAATAGGTGGGTGGCCACCGATATCCACCTGGACTAACTAACCATGCATTAAATTTATATTTGACTTTAATTATTTAACTCTGTTGCAGAATGGGTAATGTACTCTGCTCAGAACTTTTCCTTCTCTGCAAATGTAACCTGCAAAACATTCACTGAAGTATGGCTATTGTCAGAAAATTAAACGTGGTGGTTGTGATTAATTTTCGAACAAGATTTTTTATAAATGCATTCTCTTAAGGAATTTTCCAGCTAATTATGTTTCTTTTAAAATAATGAAGAGAGATATTCCTACCAAGACAATTTTTTCTTCAACGAATGAGAATTTGAGTTTGTGTAGGGTATGAGGATGAGCATTTAGCCTATCCCACAACAAAGACCATGGTGCATTCATGGGAGTTTCTGCATTTTTCCTCCTAGTTTGGTATTCTTTTCGGTTCCTAGAGTTGTAGAAAGTATATTGTGATTTCATATTTATGAGAGGCATTATAATCCAATTAGAAATAGAAGAGAAATCATGGTTATGAAAAAAAAATGAGACATTGCATTACCTAAAGCGCACACAACAGTATGAGATATTAATTAATTTTCATAATTATTGTTAATGTATCTATTTTCCTTCAACATGTAAGATTTGGATGGACGAATGCTTCCTGTTGCATTGAAGAGCTCAGATGGCATTGTATTATTTATGGGAAACAATGTGGCATTGCAATCTGAGACGATAAAGAAGATGGTGGTGGAGGTCAATTCTGAGAAGTCTGAGATGGGAAATGAGGGTATAAGGAGATTTAGCAATAGTACAGACATATTTTGTATTAAATTCCCCAAAATATCATTGAGAGAACCTCGTTGATGTTTCAAGTGTGATGTTATTTGACATTATCGTATATTGCAATTAGCATTCACGCAATGCCCACGATGGGCTCACAAACGAGGAGACTCAAAGGTGGGATTTTGAATACCTGAAACACATTTATGGAGAGCCCAATCATCTAATAAAACTTGCGAGAATTGTGAGCCATCACTTTTTAGATATCAAGATCCTTTTTGGGGTGGTTTTTAGAGCTCTTTTCGAGATGATGAAGAAGGAGAAGCCACAATTTTTTTTTTAATTAATTAATATTCACCCAAAATATTCTTCCTCCACAATTCATCATGTCCTTATGCCTTTGAAGTAGGTTGGTTGACAACCAAACTAAACTATTTCCTCAAACTATTTGTGCATATTTTTACAGTGATAAAATATTATCATACAATGCCGCAAGCACTAAACGATTGCCTTAAACATGTCTTTCGATGCCATGACATTGTGAAGTTGGGGTATGTGCTCAACTATGATCTCGATCTGCTATATATGTGCTATGGAGATTTGGAATTATTTAAAAAACTATGAAGGTTCTCCGAACCATTAGAATTTCTTGGAAACACATAAAGGTGGGCTATCCAGCCTTGCAAAGGACATCCTAGGAGCGCATTTAAACAAGGTTCCACAGACGACTGACTCGGCATAATTTCCCTTGGAAAACAACCAACTGCAATATGCAGCTCTTGATGAAGTTGTCTTGATAGATATATTCCATAAGGCTTTCAATAACCCAGACAAGGTAGATGATTAGAAATCCCAGAATTCATTGTTGGGAACCATCTAAGAAAGCCAACAAGTTTCATGAGAAGTATCAAAAAACTAATTTATTTGGTATTTAAATGTTGAAAAAGCTAGAAAATAATAGGGGTGATGGTGGTTGTCTTGGCTAGATGCAGTAGCTAGCTAAAGATTATGCCTAATGTCTGATTATACACGTATCGATCCTTCGGTTCTTCAAAATAAATGGATCCAACTGAAAAAAGTAATGATTTTCGTAGTTGGAGGAACATTGTGAGGGTTGATAGTAGTTGTGGATGGTAGTTGTGTGCGTTTTAGATTACTATAATTATTTCTTAGAAAAACATACATTCTTCTTGTTGGTGGGGATAAGGGTGTTCTTGGGGATGAGGACTCTCAAATGACCGTCTACACTATCAAAACCTGTCACTATAACAAAGAAAACATATTTCAAATCATTTATTAAATGCACATTAATGTAGATTATAATTAGGAGGTTTTTCAATCACATACCTGAACTGCAAGCAAAGAGATTGACCATCTACACAAATAGAATGGTTGAGAGGAAACTAGAGTTCTTGAATATAGCAAGGAATTTTGTGAAGGATTATTTTTTCAAGAGTAGCATTTGTAATGACCTTTGTAAATTGGGCACACTCATCATTACATTCGATATTTATAAAACCGTCAGGAGAGTCCACCAATCTGCGAGCGAAAGGGTAGAAATAAATGAGCACCTCTGTGAGGCTCCATTTCAATTGCTCAAATGTTACTTCATGTGAATGATTAGCCAATCCATGTTGGAAGAAGAGCACATGTTGAATGTATTTGGCCTTTGCTAGCTGAAGATAAAATGGAGAAAGTGGGAAATGCTTTTCTTGCATTGGATTCGTAGGAAAGACTGTGGAACTACTCACTATTCTTAGGCTGCCCATGGAGAATAATTTTTCTACAGCATAGAAGAGAAATTATAGTGCAAATCCCACAATGGAATTATTTGCAAACCTGAATAGGTCTAGGTTCTATAGCTTCACATTCCTCTAACTAGATTATGATCTATAATAGGTTCAACGAACTACTTTAGCTTTTGGTGAGTTCTTCAATTTGAACACAAGACCAACCAAATCCATTATGTATTTTCAGTAGAGACCTAACAAATCCATTTAGCTCAAAACAATTCTAGTGCTGGCCATGCCAAAATAGATTTCAAACACTTTTGTAGCTTGAATGAGGAGTTACATCCAGAAGAAGCATTTCTCGAAATTTCTCGTCACCCTATCTACTGAAAATAGCAACCTGCGCCACAGCTCCATATGTGATAGCTTCATCAGGATTGATATTCTCACAAAGTTCCTTCCCATTAAAAAAGTATTGGAATAACTATTGAACTCTGGGACTCTAGAAATCCCTACCTGCGACATTTTTCTACCATCGTTCTTAGAAAGAGTCTCGTCACCGCGTACTACACTAGCAACAACATTTCTTTATCATCACAATTTAAATGATTATCGGCTGCCAAGTCTATAAAAACTTGATATTTTAACATTAAAAAAAAGGGTGGTTTTTCTATAAACCCCTCAAGTACAGCCAAAATATCGTTGGGGCCAACACTATTTTTTTTTAATTTGGTTTAGCAAAAAGTTTCTTGGGAGGAATTCAATTTCCAATTTTTTTAAGAATATTTGGATTTTTGATAATTAATCTATTTTATATTAAAAAAATAAAAATTAAAGTGCCTTTTGGATGGAGTATATTGTCAATATTATTTAATGTTAATGTATTTGACGAGTATTTCCAATTGTGTTTAGTGTTCAAGTTAACATAATAGAATGAAGAATGATTAACCTACTAGGAGCACAAAAGGCCATGATTAACCTCCAAGTTCACAAACCAATCATAGGAATCATCTTCAAGGGACATGGAAAATACTTTCATTCTTAGATCCGTCGAGAGGAAGAAATTTAAAATTATTAGAAATGATAAAAATCATTCAAGAGGCATTGGTAGCAGATCCAACTGGTCATCCTCTCCAATTCATCTTAAGCCATGAATTAGAAACCCCACCCATCCTCCTTCTCTCCTCAAAATTTAGGAGATGATGAAGCTAGTGGTAATTATTAAAATTCTATTAAATCGAGTGAATGTCACTTGAGATCAAAGAATCAAGGGGCATTACAAGGAAAAAATTCTGTACCATGCTATGTATAGTCACGATCCATAATTTATTACCAAGTCGTGTTAGAAATAGGTGTCACCTAATGGAGAACTTTGATAAGAAATAGGCTTCATCTAATGGAGAACTTTAATCTGCCCTCATTCTTCTATCTAAGTATGAGCTCCAAGAGAACGATGAAAACTTCCTCTCAACAAATTCACCGTGTTAGATACTAGAACCAATCTACCATAATGTTGGATTAGATGAAGGAGTAAAAATATTATGTGTAGATTGCAAAAATGTAGGGAATTTGTTATTAAACAAGCTCCAAAAATAGAATAAAAGAGAGATCAACGGCTTAGAAATAATCCACTTCGAGGGGGAAACCTCCTTTACATTACATAAATGAACAATTCGTGGATGATACAAATGAAAAAACCTCCTTCTATATATAGGAGTCTATCTAGTCACAATATAATCCTAGCTGACCTAACAATAATAATGTAAGGGCACAATAATAACAATATTAGGGTTACAGGGGTACAAAAATAACAATAAGGGGGTTCCACTAACAACAATAAGGGAGTATATTAATAATATAGGGACCTAACATGACCCTCTCCTTCAAAAATGTGTTGTCCTCAATGCTTGAGTAGCTCCGGTTGATTCTGTATAAAATTCTCATCCTCCCATGTAGAATCTTTAGTTGGTAAGTTTTTCCACTTGATGAAATACTTTGAAATTGATCGATTTCATAGCTATTGAGTTTTTGTTTCCATTATTGCTTCAGGTTCCAATATGATTTTTCCTTCCTCATCAAGTTGTGGCAATATTGTTTGAACTGGAAGTGTGTCCCCTCTAACCTTCTTTAAGAATTAAACATGGAAAATTGGATGCACTCCCGAAGAAGCATGAAGCTCCAATTTGTATTCCATAGTACCAATATTTTTCAACACCTTGTAAGGACCATAGTATTTTGGCAATAATTTATTATCCTTCTTAGCTTGCTTGAGCAACATTTGTTTGTATGGTTGTAGTCATAAAAATACCTAGTCTCCTATATGAGAACTTCTCTCGCTGCGATGTTGATCTACCTGTTGTTTCATTTGATTTTGTGCCAAATTTAGGCTATCCTTTAAGAGTTAGAGAACTTATTTGTGATGCTCGATGTGATCTTCCACAACTTGAACCTTAGAATTTTCTCTTAAAGAAGATGTGATGGACGGTGGATGGTATCTATAAAGTGCCATAAATGGGGTCATTTTTGGTTCAGTATGGAAGGAATTTTTATACCACCATTCAACGAGAGGTAACCACTTGACCCATTGCATTTTCTTACCAGATACAAAACAACGAAGATATCCTTCCAAACATTTATTTACTATCTCAGTTTGACCATCGGATTGAGGATGATAAGATGACCTATGAGCTATTTGAGTACCCAAACAAGAAAATAATCTATCCAAAAATTTCCTATAAAAATGGGATCTCTGTCACTTACAATAATGTTTGGGTTTCCATGTAGCTTTTGAATTGTTTCCATAAATCCATTAGCAAGTGTACCTGCTTTAAATGGATGAGATAATGCACAAAAGTGTGCATACTTGGTAAGTCTATCAACTACCACCATGATGACACTCTTTCCTTCAGACTTACATAAACCTGTGATATAATCGATTGAAATCTCCTCCCAACATTGAATTTGAATGGATAAAGGTTGTAGAAGACCCGGGGTGTTAATTGTCTCAACTTTATTTTGCTAGCAAACCAAACATTTTGCCACAAACCTTTGAATATTAGATTTAAGGCCATCCCAAATAAATTATTTCTTCATCCTGTGGTAATTTTTTAAAAATTTTGAGTGTCCTCCTAAATGACAAGTGTGCAATTCCAAAAGAATATTTTGTTTATTTAGGAATTCTTGCAAATATATAAGCAATATTTGTACCATAAGGAATTTTTTTTCCAACAAAATGTATCAGATGTACTAGGATCTTTCTGAAAATTTTGAATGAGTGTCCACGCTTCTTCGTCCTTCTTCCATTCATCCCTTGCTTTGGTTATCTAATCTGGTTGGATAATAGAAATGGAAAAAAGCAATGCTTTCACCTCTTCATCCTTTATTGAGAGTGCACCTGCAACAAGATTTAGCTTCCCTTTTTTGTATATGATTTCAAAGTCATAATCCAAAATCATTGTGACCCATTTTTTCTACTCTTCTGAAGATAGTCTTTGTTCCCAAAAGTGTTTAAGACTATCATGATCAGTTTTTACCTTGAAGTGTCTTCCCATTAGGTATGGTTGCCATTTCTTTAGTGCATGTAGTATTTCCAACATTTCATTCTCATAAATAGCTTTCTGTAAATAATTTCCTTTGATTGGATGACTTTCAAAAGAAATGGGTCTTCCTTCTTGCATTAAAACAACACCAATTCCATTTCCTGAGGCATCACATTCCAAAATAAAGGTTTTTATGAAGTCTAGCATAGCTAAGACCAGTGCTAGGCACATTTCCTCTTTAAGATGTTGAAAGGGCTTAGTTATTTCAAGAGTCCATGAAAATGCATCTTTATTCAATAATGTTGTTAGAGGTGCCACTATTCTCCCATAATTCTTAACAAACTTGCGATAATACCCTGTTAACCCAAGAAATCCTCGTAACTTCTTTATGTGGTGGGGACTTTCTATTCCTTAATGGCTTTAGCTTTTTTAGGGTCTACCTTAACACCCTCGTGAGATACAATATGACCCAGATATTCCACCTCTTGTACTCCAAAGAAACATTTGGATGTTTTTCCATATAATTGTTTCTCCTCCAATAATTTGAGCACCTTGTTAACATGTTGAACATGATGCTTACAAGACCTATTGTATATTAGTATGTCATCAAAAAATATTGGCACATATTTTCTAAGGGTTTTAAAATGGAATTCATCAAACCTTGAAATGTAGAAGGTGCATTGGTAAGGCCAAAAGGCATGACCAAAAATTCATAATGACCCTCATGAATTCGAAATGTTGTTTTCGGAATATCTTCAGTCTTCATTCTAATTTTATGATATCTTGAACGAAGATCCAACTTGGTAAAATAAATTTCTCCGTGTAATTCATCTAATAATTCATCAATCACATGAATGGGAAATTTATCTTTAATAGTGAGCTTATTGAGCTCCCTATAATCCAGACACATGCGCCATGATCCATCCTTCTTGTTCACCAATACTACTGGAGCAGAGAAAGAAATTTGACTAGGTTGAATTATACCAGCCTCTAACATTTCCACAATCATACGTTCAATTTCTCTCTTTTGGACATAAGGATATCTGTAAGGCCTGATGTTTGAAGAAACACTTCCTGGAATCAAATGAATAACATGATCATGATCAAGAATAGGTGGGAGTCCTTTTGGAGTTTCAAACACCTTGGAATGATTGTCCAAGACTTTTCGAAGATCTGGAGAAATAGATGATTTTGATGTTGGAACTTCTAGTGAACATAATTGTGCAATTACACCTCATTGTTATTTATTGACAAGCGCGTTTTCATGAAATTAGAGCTTATTATCTTTCCTAGCTTCCTTGTGATACCACGTAATTCGATTTCCTTTCCTTTCGAAAAAAATATTCAAGAAACGTTCTTGAAAATTAAAAGCTACCGTCCCCAAAGATTGTAACCATTGTACTCCTACTACAACATCAACACCTCCCATTGGAATGGAAAGCATTGGACTATTCAATACATATTCCCCCATGGTTATCTTCATATTATGGAATTTTCTAGAGAATTTTATGGTTCCTTCATTTGCAACCATAACTTGACATTGTGGTGCTGGGTATAGGAAACAATTCAATTCCTTGGCTACCTTACAATGAATACAATTATGGGTACTACTTGAATCAATCAACACTATTAACTTTTTATTCTTGATATTCCCTTCAAACTTGAGAGTTTGAGGAGTGGTAATTCCTTCCAATGCATTGCATGATAAGGTTAGAATCATTTCTTCTTCTTCTTGGGTTGGTTCCTGGTGTATATCCTCTTTTGAAGTTTCTTGTTCACTTTGTTCCTCCTCTTCACAATCTATGTAATATAATTTATTCTCGTCACACTTATGACCTTTAGTGTATTTTATATCACAACTATAGTAAAGCCCTTTTGCTCTTTTTTCTTCCAATTTTTGTGGTGTCAACCTTGTAGGTTGTAGAAGTCTAGGAGTAGCAACACCCATATTTATAGATGTGAGTGGTAGGCTTCCTTGTCACCATAATTTTACATTCAATTTTTCTTGCCAACCTTAATGCCTTCTCCAATGAATCAGGTTCCCAAACTTGAAATTCATGTTGGATGTTATCCTTTAAAGTTCCTATGAAGACATCAATCATGTGTTCCTCTGGAATATCAGTTACCCTTATATTCAATTTCTGGAAGTCCTCAATGTGCTCCACCACTAAACCCTTTTTTTTGTTATATTTATCAATTGGCTAAATAAGATGTTTCTCTTTTTATCCTCATAATGTGCTATCATTTCCTCCATAAAAATTCACCAACTGACAATGTTTTTACCAAAGAAAAGCCATCGATACCATACAAATGTATTTTGTTCTAAATGTAAAGTTTCAATGCGTACCTTTTGTGTGTTTTTCACATTATTGAGATCAAAATCTTGCTCCATATGTAGTATCCATGTTATGAGATCCTTGCCATCAAACTTCCTCATATCCATATTTGGAATATGGTGATTCTTCAATCCAACATTAGATTTTATGAAATCACGATTAACATTTATTTTTTTCTCATCATGAGTTTCCTCTACTATCTTTCCGCCATTAGGAATCCTTTCTTGTATTAACCTTGTCATCAAACCTTCCATGTCTGCTTTTAGATCATTCTTCATGACTTTGACGTTGTCTTTGATTTTTTCATCGATCTTAGCTTCCATGCCATCCATATTATCTTCCATGTCATCCATCTTAGCTTCCATTCCTTTCTTCCAACCATCCATCTTAGCTTCCACACCTTTCTTCAAAACTTCCATTTCATTTTTTGTTGCTCTTTGCGAGAGTGAAATTTGGTGCACTTGCTCTTGTAATTTTGATATGTCATGTTGCACTTCTTCCTCTTCATGAGTCATAGTAGAGCCTTCTAAAGGCTTAATGGGTGTTGAATTCTTTTTAGGTGGAATTTTAGAACCCAATACTATTATCTATGCTTCAATATTCCCTTGGAATAACTTCAAACTAATTTTTCACAGAAGACTTATGCAATTCGAAAAAAATACACAAATTTTTCTTTCTTTTGAGGAGCTCGATATTGAAACTGAATTATCTCTATGATTTTGTATCTTCAATATCTGAAATTAGGCCTTGTAGTATCCCTTTGAATCTTATCTTAAATTCCACATGTCTAACCTAATTTGGATTCTTCAAGGCAAAGTTATGCCCAATCTCCTAGAATGAGCTAATTATGGACTGGTTCAGAAGAGCCAACTTGTACCACATGTCACTATTTCCTCCTTCAGCTTTGAAATTGATACATAGGAAACTATAGTCCATGTACTTGCAGCCACGTTTTACATAATTCCAATCCGATGCTCAGAGAGAGAGAGAGTTACGATGATTTTTCCACGGTCACCTCTTTGAGATGAAATTTGGGAGCTTGAAAAAATCGTAACTTCCACAAATCATATCTCTGAAAATATTTTGAACCAATATTTTAAAGTTTTAGAGGAAGTTCCTTTGGATTTATGCATTTCTCTGTAAAAACTTTAGCTTCTGAAACTTTGTATAAAAAAATGTTATAGCCCAAATTCCACAATGACATGTTTTAGGTGAAATTCAGGACCCTGGAAAAACCCTAACTTCCACATGTAATATCTCCTACAATATTGTGTACCAAGATCTCAAAACTTTACAAGACGTTCCTCAGGATTTCAGATTCTCTCTTTAAAAATTTCAGATTCTGAACCTTCGTATAAAAAATGTTATAGCGAAAATTTCATAATGACCTGTTTGGAGCAACGAAACGCTAGAATCCAAGACTCTGATACCAAATTTTATGAAAAAAACTCCAAAAATAAAATAAAAGAGAGATCAACGCCTTATAAATAATCCACTTAGAGGGGTCAACCTCCTTTACATTACATAAATGAACAATTATTGGTTGATACTAATGAAAAAACCTCCTTCTATATATAGGAGTCCGTCGGGTCATAATATAATCCTAGCTGACCTAACAATAATAATTTAAGGGCACAATAATAACAATATTGGGGTTACTGGGGTACAAAAATAACAATAAGGGGGTTACACTAACAACAATAAGGGACTATACTAATAATATAGGGACCTAGCAAAATTTATTAGAGGCTATGGAGAAGTAGTTGAAGAATATAATCATGTCATTGTTACACGGATAAATCCTTCTTGTGGACAAGAGCGATCTCCCTAGTATCATAAGGATATCTAGAAATAAATAACCAAATGCAAACTGTTTTCTCTAGATCATTTGTAATTCAGAATTATTAATTAAAAAATCTTGAGGAAATGCCCCTACCTAAATTCCAACGCTTGTTGTAAAATTTTATCCAGTCGCTCCAAAAGAAGTGACTTCAGCATGTGAGACTTGTAATCAAAGACAGAAAAATGGATTAAAAGCACCTCTAAGGTATAATAATTCAGAAAACGCTAATCTATATTAGTGATCAAGGAATCCAAGAATTAAATTACTTAAATAGATACATGAACAACTTAATGAGAAAATATAATCCATTTGTATTAACTTGTATAATAATAATTAACCTTACAACCTTGTCGCCTTGATGTTATACAGGTTGTTCCCGTGTCCTGAAAAACCATTTTCCCTCAGCTTGACAAGCCTTTTCCTCTCTGAACTAGAATTAAACTATGGATATGAGTATGTGATCGTTCTCATACCAATGATGCCAAGTATAGAGAGTATGATTTCTTTAGCAATTCTCCTCAAAAATACTAAATTCTTAGCACAAGCTACTAAGTACCAAGTACCATCTACAATCTATCCTTGAGACTAAAACATGAGCTCAATTTATAGGGAAATGGAGGTAGTTTTAGTTCCATGAAGAGGGGGATGGATTCCTCTCATGAAGGGATTTGAGGTCAAAATACCAAGGGATAAACTCCATAAGTGAAGGGATAGAGCTCATGAGTATAGGATGGAGCTCGAACTACCCATGCCTCTAGAATCTTTGAGTTGGGAGAATATTCCTCCAGGTGGGCTTCTAGAACTTACTTTTTCCTTTATTTGACCGTTTACGGGGGTCCGCGGGTTTTATAAGCAGAACATGTGGGATGTCCCGCAGGCTATATAACAAGAATCTGTGGTACCGCATGCAATGGATAGGAAAAGTGCGGAGTTAGGCTTTTTAGGGTTTTAATGAGCTTTTCTCCAATTTCCATGACTTGGTTTAGGAACTTTAGGGATTTTTACCTCTAAGGGAACATGATATAGGTGGTGATAGACCCATATGAAAAAATAAATGTCATGGTGACAAATTTTATTGTAACAGTCATTGATTATGGTATGAAGTTGAAATTTGGGAGACCTTTGTGGTCCTCGAGAATTCGGAATTGAAGTAAAAAATTATTGGAAAGATGATAAAAGTTTATGTTGACACCTCTAATAGGAATATTACATAGCTCAAAGAAAGTATGAATTATACCCATAATTTTAACATTTGTAGGAGGCTCCAAAGAATTTCGGTGGACAAGGGGATAGATGGCTTACACATCCATCATATTCAAGGGGTTATAATCTATATTTAGTCTAGAATCTTAACAAATATGGTGCACCTCTTTCAAACCAATCTCAATGATGCCTCTCATTATCCGACCTGGAAGAAACTATAGAGTGTGCTCATCTACTCATCAACAATCAAGAATTTAGTAATCAAGAAGATCCACAGGTACCAGATAATCGCTATTAGAAGAAATCAATTTTTTCTTTGTCTTTTTATTTATCTTTTAGTTTAAGTTTTTTTGTTAATAATAAATAGTTACATGGAAGTTTGTATGAATGCTGTTAACCATGGATCACATCATGAGAAATATGATTTACTAGGGATTGAAAATCAACATCTTCCTCGTCTCTGACTTTTAGGTTGAAAAAATTCTAAAAGTTAGTAGGGATAGATAAAAATCCATATTTTATAGTTTTTACCTAAAATCACCTTTACAGCTAATAACCTTGAAATGAAAATCCTATTTCCTTAGTAAAAAATATAAAATTACTAATAAATACCATGTATTGAATATTATGGACAAAAAGAAAATTAAGCCAATAGAAAGAATGCAGAATTTCAGTTCTAAAAAACGTGAACAATATTTCTCAAGAGATCAAAGGCATCATCCATTTCAAATAATTTAAAATATTGAATTCTACAAAAATTGTAACTATGAAGACCTTGAAGGATTTACACACCATTACCCAAAACAAGAAACTATGATGGTTCTATGGAAATGAAGAAGAAAAAACTGAATATATAGAAAACGATTGGCCACAAAATTGCTCAGGTAACTACTATCAGCCGTTGTTGCACATGTAAATATAGGATTAGAAATAGGCCAGACTGACCTTCTATCATTCGAAATTCCTTCCTGTTGAGATTGATAAGCAATGAAATTAGCCATTTGATATTATCAATTCCTTAGTGATGGTATTCATAAATATCCAAAGTAATATCCCTACGAGGAAAATTCAATTAAGAGGACGTTAAGCATGCATGTAAAGGATTGTTTACCTCCTCAATAGGATGCAATGCTAATGGATTTCTTCCATGATAAAATCTGATAGACCATATCCCTCATTATCCTCTCAACAAACAAAAGGGATCATGGCAAGTTTATTAAAAGGAGAGAATGTAAGCCAAGCAAACACATCCTCAAAGCCCCAAAAAATAAAAATGACGCTAGGAAAAAAATAAAGGAAAGTGATGAAATACATTTATGAGATAGAGAATCCCATCTGCACATGCACCGGAATTTTATATTAATTTTGCAACATAGACCGTTGCCCAAGTTGTTCGACATTGAATGCTTCAATTCCTTCTCCCCCATATCCTATAAATGACATTCAACAACAAATTAATCCCTTCATCCAGATACTTCAAGCCCATATTTCTCCCCCCCAATTAATACACCATCAATACCATAAACCCCAACGAAGTTCTTGGAACAGTAAAATACCCATCTAAAGTATCTCGTTCAATTCAAGAGAACTCCACATCGAGTAAACAACTGGTCTAGATCATTATTTCTAAAAGTTCCTTCCAAGCATTAGCATATTCAGTGAAATTACAGAGTTTCATCAAAAGCATATACCCATATTTTTCTTTTTTGATATTAAAAAATGCTTCCTTTAGTTTCCTCCCCACACTTTGACACTTCTTCTAACATCATCATTAGGGTACAACAATATATTAATATAAATTTTAATAATTCATTGTATTTCGGCGATAGCGTGGAAAGGTTTTGCAAAAAATGGATATATTATAATATTGGTATATTTTGATTGTGGTCTATCATGATGTTAATGAATGCCTAGATTTGTGTTGTGGTCATTCTCTTAGTTGTTTTTTTTCTCTTAGTTCTACAAAGTGTTGGAGTAGGTGAGTGTAAATATAAGTGATGACATTTTGTGGGTGATTATGTTTCATAGTTTTTTTTATGAGTGGTAGAATTTGAAAACATGAGCGTTGCACTAAATAAAAATCATAGATAAATGAGTAAAATTAATTTTTTTTAATATTAGTAAATAAATTATAATTGTTTAATTTTTAAGTCATTGTTAGAGGTTAATAGGTCATGTTAAATTTCCATGAAAAAAACTTATAGTTTAGAATATGGGCATTTAGAATGTTTTGCATTATAAAAATAAGTATCGTGGCCTTTATTATGGCCAAGGAAGGAAATAGACAAAAAATGGACTTAAGTCCTAAATAATCAGTGGCCATTAAAAGGCTTCAAATAACCACATTAAATATATTCTTTAAGAGATATTTGTGGCCTCTCTTAGGGATGTGCCTTCCATTCAGAGGTTTTTCACACCATGATTGGGTTTTGGACCCTTATCATTCGAACTTAATGAAGGTTCTATGTAGATGGCTCTAGAGACCCCTTTGTCTCTAACTTTTAACACTGCATATGGATTCAGAGACCCCTCTAGTAAAATGTAACACTTCGATATCAAAATTGAAATTTTCCATTTCTGGAGTGACACAATTAAAAATTACTAACATAAATGACTAATTCATATACTTATTGTACTTTTTATTTGGTCATATTTTTATTCTTGGACTATAATAGTCATTTACGTTAATAACTATTAATTTTTTCACTCATTACCTATTCATATATTCTATTCATATACTAAATTTGTCATTTAAGTTAGTCGCTTTTAGTTTAGTCACTTATTATCTACTCGTATATTGTATCCCTAGACTAAATTAGTCATTTTAGTAAGTCATTTTTTATTTGTTCGCTTAAAATGACTCAAATTTAGTATTAATTCACTTGAAATAATTGCGGTGACTAATGTTTTTAGTCACCTAGTCAGTAATTGCATCATTTTCTACTAGTGTTACCTTTGTCACTAGAAATATGCACTACAAATAACACACACCCTTTCCTACGACTACTTTTCATTTGAATAGTTGTTACCATTCTAACTTATGTTACCTTCTTCTTACCCTGCAAGACTCATTTTTCTCCATTATCATCCAAACATCCAATAGCTTTGTCATAAAAATCCACTTTGGTCTTATGGAAATTCAACCAGTCCGCACCCAAAAGCATGTTATATGTAATAAATTCAATTTTTTTGGTGTAGACATACCATTCAACTAAAATTCACAAGTTCTTACCCAATAACGAACTCGATTCTTTGTACTTGTAGCCAATTTCAATAACTAACAATTTGCATGCACTTCTTTATTGAAACCACAGTAATCAACTAGGTTAGGTTTCACATAACTTAATTAGATCCAATTTCAATCAAAATAGAAATAACTTGATCACAAATCTTAGATTCCATCTCTATAACAGACGCCTATGGATATTCCTACCTGTTATCCAATGGTTCATAGATCCGAGGAACAATTTGTCCAACATCCTCCACTTTCTACACTTCCTGAGCATTGTATATCTACGATCTACCACCCTCATGTTGTGGAAAATATCCCTTGAGATGATCTTTCCCACAAGTCCAACACTATATATGCTTCCATCCTCTACCCTTGTTCTACACCTCAAAATGAAATTCCTTCCCTTTGTCAGATCCATTGAAATTCTTCTGCAGTGTTGCATTCTCTTTGTTACTTGAGTCCTTCGGCCTTGCTTGTTTCTTGTTCCATTTTCCTTTATTCCTTGCATTACCTTTCCAATCTGGTTTAGTCTCACATCTGCACTCTGATAGTTCATAACAATGATTTAGATTCCCGATCGCCTCATCCAATGATCTAGGCTCATCAAACCTTATCATGTATTTAGATGCTATCAACAACCCACCCATGAATCACTCAATATTATCTTTACTTTCCTTCAAATAAGGCACATACCTAAATAAATCCAAGGATATGCTAGTGCACTCCTCATCGGTCATAGAGCCCATCTTTAGATCATAAAACTCATTTTCCCTGTCACCATAGTATCTCTCTGATAGATACTTCTTCTTGAATATTCTCTCAAATTCACTCCAAGTAAACGCCTCATAAAAATATATGGAGTTCTTTCCATATTCCCACCAAATATTTTCTTTATCTTTAAGGGTGAATGTACAAATTCAGGCCTTCATGTTCTCTGAGTAATCATGTAACCTAAATAACTTATTCATTCCAAGAAACCATTATTCTGCATCCTATGGTTTATTCATTTCCCCATCGAATATAGGTGGATTTCGTTTCCTAAACTCATCTAAAATATATCTTTTATCACTCCTCCTATAAGGATGATAACAATGATGACCATGATACCTGTCAGAACAAACACTAGAATAAAACATATGTTCATCACCTCTTATGTCTGGAGTATGTAAGAACTTGTCCTCCTTGATTATGTCATCTCTATCTAACCTGTTCCCACTATGGGATATATGGCCATAGGCCCCATTAGACCTATCCTCTTATCCATAGTTGATCTGAAATGGCCCCTGTTTCTATAATTATGAAAAACTCTAAAGAATTACTGCATGAACTTGTACTTGTTTCTCCTGTGCCTGCATGATTATCTCATTATCTACTTTGAAACTCATTTTTTCTTCCTTTACACTCCTCAATGTGTCTTCTAAGTGATAAGAGTTCCCAACCCCACACTACTAATTTGATTCATAGGGAGAATATTTGTAGTCTACCATCTTGTGAGTCATATTTGATCTCTTCTTCCTGAAAGATATAGTATTTCAGCTAAATAAAATCATAAATAAACTAGCGTACCTTATTATAGTTTTGGGAGGATGTCTCCTCTGAAATATCGACGAGATTAGCACAATTCATATATAAACATAGTCAGATCAACATATAAGCATATTTTAAGCCATTATCTAGCTATACATGCATGACTATATTGACCGCATACCATGAATTCATGTATGACAACCATCATCGAGTCAGTGTATGCATAAAAACATATAAGCACTCGCACAAATCACCAATGCATGACCAAAATACACTCACAATAAGTACATTAAAAAATGGCAGAATCAACCTTCACATGAAGAAACCACTACAATTAGGACCAATGCCATGTATACACAACAAGCACATAAACCACAAGCACAACGACCTATCTGCAAATGACATCTACATATAACAACACCTTTATCCAAGGATAACAGAAATTGGACATCACCCAAGGAGAACAAAACCGTGCTCTGATACCACTATATAACACCCTCCTCCCACATCTACCCAAGTAATCGCCCAACCTAGGTAAACATATGACAAATATTTCTTATGATATGATTCAACTCCCTATGTTTCAGTTAAGGAAGTGCAACCGACGGAACACAACCAAACTGTCCTTCTACACATGCAACGAAACCCCCAAGAGCCATCCAACCCATCTAGATGATAAACTCTTGAGAAAAAATTACTTTTTTATACCTTAAAGCCTCAGTCAATCCCCTGATATGTGCATTAACGCAACAGGGACCCTCCAATCACTCCCACAACAAGGAATGCCAACAGTTGAGGACTTTTCCAAGTAATTCTGTGCCAATGAATCCTTATTTTATGCCACTTTTTAAGGGCCAGGACTCAGGCCACTGCCGAGAACTCCATGAAATTTCTAGAAATGAACATTAACATAAAAATAATGATACAAATGTAAATACTTGAACAA
Source organism: Pinus albicaulis (assembly GCA_034641835.2). Taxonomy (NCBI): domain Eukaryota; kingdom Viridiplantae; phylum Streptophyta; class Pinopsida; order Pinales; family Pinaceae; genus Pinus; species Pinus albicaulis. Next base: position 1,272,290,819 of record CM076579.1, read on the forward strand.
GGAATTTAATGGATGCCTAGCATCCATGACAGAAATTTCATTAAACATGCCATAAATATGAATCCTACAATTTTAAATAACAGATCTGAGCATAAGTGTCTTATAATTATCTAAGAATCACTAAGAAGCATTGATTCTTCATCACAATAACTACATTACCATCTATTATGCCATATATTCATTGTAAATTCAGTGATTAACCAAAACATAATGAGATCCATAGATTATCATTGCCATAAAACTCACTCATAACCAACATATAACCAACACAAATATCAAGGATATAACAGCCATATAAAACACATATAAACAAGTATATTTACCCATAGAATGTGAGGTAGAATAAGATGTTAATAATGAATTTAATGGCCAACTAGTTTTGATAATTCCACATTTAACGCGACCATAAATTTGTTGAACCAAATATTTGTTTGGCCAATCACCCTCGTGCCATATTCCAGGCATGAATGTGGGATATCCTAAAATAAACCAAACAAAGCCAAACTAGGGCTTCCAGAGGCCAAACCACCTCAAAAATAAACCATTGATTACGCCTCATGGCCAGACATCACTAACCATCACCATATCAGTCTCTATCAAAGTTTTCAACAGATCCAGAGTGTTTGTTCCAACCAAAGCTTCAAGAATTAGTAACTAAACCCAAAAATATCATTCGGCTTCCAGAGCATTTATCTAACTAGGACTTCCAGGACTACTAACTCAACCCACCAAGGGCTTCCAGAGTGCTTTTCCAACCAAGGCTTCTCGGACTAGTAATTCAACCCAATTTCTTACAGGAATTCCAGAGCATTTGTCTGACCAAGATTTCTAGGAACTAATAACTCAACCCATAGCCAAAGGGTAAATAAAACCAACCAGAAAAAAAAATTGAAACCCACAACACCATGACTATCTAGGAAATGGAAGGCTAGGAAAAATAACTTTCAATCAAGGAAATCCTCCATGCCAATGACAAATCCTAAAAAATTAACCACATGCATATTCCATTCATGTCAAACCTACTAAGGAAATCATACATGCAGCTCGATACCTACAAGAAAAACCTGTTGTAGTTGTTCATCCAGATGTCCTCATGAAATTTCCTACTTTTCCTTTCCCTTATTGATCCAAATTCCAAGTATGATACACTCGTTCAAGAGTTCTCCAAGAAAACTCTGTGTCCAATATTATGAAAGAGAGAATAGAATGAGAGCTCCAAAATTGAACGTGAAAAATTATGTGAACTGATCCTTAGAAATTTTTTTATTAATGAGGCCTCTAAATTCTTTAGTTTCCATTATTTTTCCTTCATTTTCCTCCTCACATGCAACATGTGGCCTTTCACCTTCCTTTTCTCCTAATTTCCATTGTTTTCCTAAACAAATGCCACTTTTCCTTTGCCATTTCCTTTTCCAATTTTCATAGCCATAATAAACCAAATGAATACCGAAACTAGGATGTTTTTCCCAACATTCAACCTGGAATGCATGTCTCATGACCATGGTTATTAGTTTTTCTTTATTTAATTTTATTACATGGATTCTTCATGAGGTTTGTTACAAAAAACTTCAGTAAGGAAGCTTGTAACCAAAAGTTTAAGTAGGAATAGCTAGACAAAATTTTGCAACCTTAAGGAGCCCATGAAAATGAATAAACTAAAAAAGAACATGAAATCACAACATACAAAGGACTATGATAAATTGAGATGTCCAACTCTATGGGAACCAACTTGGTTGGGTTGTTTGATCCCGAATATTTCCCACAAGCTAAATATTCCTTTATCCATTCAATGTTGGACTTACTGCCACACCTCTAAGAATCAATCACATGGAATAACCACCACTATGGGATCACGTGACTAACTCCCCTCTCAAGGTAATGTGACGAGTTTGTAAGTTTATTAAATCCTATGGGTTTTGGTTTAATGTCAATTTAACCTCAATATGGTGTCCTAAGTTCAATTCCCTTGGGTTCCATCAAATCTAGGCATTGGACTAATTGTTGCAACTTCGGGAAGATTCAATCATATGCACTAACTAATACCAGAGGAACATGGAACTCAACCCCCAATAAAGGTAATTTTATAGGTTTGGAATTTTACTAATTCCTACGAGTTTTGGTGTAATGGAAATCCTAAACAACTAATTTAGTGTCCATGACGTTGAATTTTAATTTAAATTCATGTAACATCAACATTTTTTTTACATTTGTATCATTCCATCATATAAAATTTTCCCAAAATTTATTTTAGTTGCAAATATAGATTAGTAGTGTGCAAATATTGATTTATATGATCACATTTATTTCCCATCTTGAGGAACTAGTTTTCCACAATAACCAAAACTTCAATGTTTGAATGAAAATACCTCGCATTTATAAATTCCTCCTTTTCTTATTGTAATTCTTACTGCACATCCAATGGTGTTTGAAAATGGTAGAGTTATGATGATGATTTGGGTGATACACGAGCTTGCAAGCTACTAAGAGGGTCCTAACTGCCACCACCTTCTCTACATTGGACTGGTTTCCTAGTCATATTGAGTAATGAAATTTAAAAGATATGTCAAAGTAATAACCCACATACTTGAAAGGAAAGGTTGGGAAAGAGGTGTGAGGCTAGGAGGGTCTAGTACAGATCTTGAAAAACCAACAAGAAAATATTATCTTAACTAGATAAAAATATAACAAATAGAAAGAATTGTTCCCCAATATAACTTAGAGAAGTTCAAATACACAAAATATAAGGGGAAGTTTAATAAGGATCGAAGAAAAGAGAATGAAAGTGGATAAAGAGATCCAAATTTCTTCAAGAAACTTTCTAATGAAAGTTTCCAACTCACTAGAGACAAAATTATAAAGTCACATTTAATAGTTGATTATTTAAACTTAATACCTGTTTTCCATTATAACAAAAGCATTGTGACAACCCTTTTGGGTAACTGAGTTATTGTAAATACCATAATTTTTTGTTTCAATTAACTAACTGCAATTAGGATACCGATTTCAAAGATTGGGGAGGGATATTGTTGGGAAATTAGTATAGGAATTATTATTTAATTATAGTCACGGGATGATGTCTGTTATGCCTTAAATGGGTTGATTGCACCAATTATTTTAGCTAGGTAAGAAAGGAGAAAATCCATACCTCCTTTAGAAAATTCACAAGGGGACAAGGAAGTTAAGTTGGGCTTTGTTGGTAGGGAGATTGGCCTCCGAAATAACATGACCACACGAACATATATGGTTATAATGGAAGTAATGAAAGGCTCCAAAGAACACTCTGTAAGAGAAGGGATAATATGGATAAGAGAGAATGATGTATGGGATTTGAAAGGTAAAAAATAAAAGCATAAGGCTCATTGATGTTGGGGGAAATTATGCATTGAAGGGAAAAAGGAATAAATAGAGAGTCTAGGATAGGATATCTCTCTAATAGTAGCTAGTTCATAAAACCCAATATGACTTGTTTGTTGAGAATCATAGAACAATGGCTTGCATTGAGGGCTGGTAATACACTAGGGGGTAGTTGGTTGAGAATTACTGGTGGGAAGGGGAATTGTTGGGTGTGTGTTATATTCTTTCCATGACTAGTCCCACGCGCTATATGTTGCATTGGGCATAGCAACCCCCCTGTCAAGGTCCGGGGCAGCGCCCCAGCGAAATTTTTTTTGGTATGCGGTCCCACTCATAGGTAGACCCACCCATGTTTTGTGCATGAGTTTGCATATGGTTTTGGGGTACGATGGTTTTCGGTCCTTGGTATTTTGTAGATCCAGTCAAGGGAACTACGTTTATGTTCTAATCCAGGGTTAATTGATTGGGTTTTATGTATGCTTCAGCATGTATATATATATGTTTTGTAACACTAAAAGGAATATAATGAAAAATCAAGCTGGTCGTCCTAATTTGGGATCGAGGGGAAAATCTCTGTGTTTATCTGTTTTATGTTTTATGTTCTCACTATTGTTTATTTTTTGTTATAATATTCGTGTGTAGATAATTTTTGTTCAGGGTTAAAACCTACATTTGGTATCAGAGTTGTTTTAGCTTCAAGGGGACGCCTTTGCTGCTGAGGGTTTTTTGCTCAGGCCTGAGGTAGAGCCTGTTCAGTGAGAGATCTGCAGGATCGATTCTTGCGGTGAAAGAAGATGGTGAGTAGCGGAAATATAGAGATCGAGAAATTTAATGGTCAGAACATTGAGTTGTGGAAGCTCAAGATGGAGGATCTACTGGTGGATAAAGACCAGTGGATCATGGTAGATCCTGGTACTAAACCAATGGCAATGTCAAATGAAGACTGGAAGAAACTGGATCGGAAGGCTAAGAGCACAATGCAGTTGTGTGTCTCAGATTCAGTATTGTTGAATGTATCTGGGGAAGCTACGGTGAAGAATTTGTGGGAAAAACTTGGGACTTTGTACCAATCTGAGTCTCTGGCGAATAAGTTGTTCCTACGAAGAAATTTGTATAACCTAAGGATGAAGGATGGAGACTCGGTGACAGAGCATCTGAACGCCTTCAATACTGTGGTAAGTCAGTTGTCATATGTTGATATTAAAATCTCAGATGAAGATAAGTGCATCAGTCTATTGTGTTCTCTACCAAACTCGTGGGATAGTCTGGTTATTCCAATAGGTAGCAATACAACTACCTTGAATTTTGATGACATTGTCTCAGCCTTGCTGTCGGAGGAAATGAGACAGAGAAATATGGAAGGCCAGAATGGAGATGCCTTATCTGTACGAGGAAGGTCCCAAAACAAAAACAAGAATAAGGTTTCAAGTGGGAGATCCAAATCTAAAGGGAGATCTAAATCTCCTGGAAAGTTTGTAAAGGTATGCTGGAAATGCGGAAAGGAAGGGAACTACAAAAAGGAGTGTAGATCTAAAGCTTCTGAGAAAGGAAAGGGATCTGATGATGCTCCTTCTACAGAGGCAAAAACCACCTCGGATGAAGGTGGGGATGTGTATTTGGCTTCTTCTTCAAGTACACATATAGATCATGAGTCATGAATGATTGAATCAGGTTCATCCTTTCACTTCACTCCCCATAGGGAGTGGTTTTGCGAGTATGAGAAATATGATGGTGGTGATGTCTTCCTAGGGGATGATAGGAAGGCCAGAATCGTTGGACGTGGAAAGGTCAAGTTGAAGCTCCAAGGTGGAAGGATTAGAACACTTCCTGGTGTTTTGCATATTCCTGCATTGGCCAGAAATCCGATTTCTGTAAGAAATATGGATGATGCAGGTGTAAAAATAGTGTTCGAGAAAGATGCCTACAAGATGGTTCGGGGAGCACTGGTATTAATGCAGGGAGTTCGGATTGGAACTCTGTACAAGCTACAAGGTAGCACTGTTATTGATGGGTGTAACAATTCTATGGTTCCTGAAAGTGGAGCGAAAAGCCTAGCTATCTCCGGAGAAAAGACCATGCTATGGCATCAAAGGCTTGGACATATTGGAGAGAAGGGCCTTTGGATACTGCATAGAAATGGTATGGTAGAAGGCACGTCTAATTACTCTCTGGATTTTGATTCTTGTGAACATTGTGTATATGGGAAGAAGAATCGGGTGGGCTTTCCTTCTGGTGCTAAGAGGGCGAACAAGATATTAGAACTTGTGCACAGTGATGTGTTTGGACCTGTGTCAGTTCCATCACTGGGAAAGTCTGTGTACTATGTTTCATTCATAGATGACTTCTCAAGGAATACATGGATATATTTCTTCAGTAAGAAATATGAATTCTTTAATAGATTTAAAGAATTTAAGACTCTGGCAGAAAACTAGACAGAGAAGAAGATAAAGGTGATGAGGACAGATAATGGTGGGGAGTTCTGCAAGAAGGAATTTGAAGAGTTCTGTAAGAAGTGTGGTATAGAACGGCAGAAGACTATTCCATACACACCTCAGCAAAATGGAGTTGCAGAAAGAATGAATAGAACGGTGATGGAAAAGGAAAGAAGCTTGCTCAGTGGTACCGGGTTAGGACAAGAATTCTGGGCAGAGGCAATGGAGACTGCATGTTACTTAGTTAACAGATCACCTTCATCAGCATTGGAGGATAAGACTCCACATGAGGTATGGACTGGTAAGAAACCCTCTCTTTCACATATAAGGGTATTTGGATGTGATGCATATGTAAATGTTCCAAAGGAGAAAAGGATGAAGTTGGATAATAAATCTGAAAGGTGCATCTTTATTAGGTATAAGGATGGTTTAAAGGGTTACAAGCTTTGGAACCCAGAAACAAGGAAGGTTGTGTACAGTCGAGATGTGGTGTTTAGAGAGGTGAAAGATGTTGTTACACATGAATTCCTACCAAAGGAACCTGAGATTATAGAGTGTGAGCTAAAGGAGGATGAATTAGACTCTACAACAGAAGAAGACTCAGAAGAGGAAGAGCCACAAACTCCAGCTGTGAGAAGATCAAATCGGGAAAGAAGGCAACCAAAAAGGTATAGTCCATCTGCTTTTTGTTTAGGTTTTGCCTTAACTATAACTGATGATGATCCTAGAACTATCAAGGAGGCAGTAGATTCAGAGGATGGAAAACTCTGGAGGGAGGCCATGGTTGATGAGATGGCATCCTTGCACAAAAATGAGGCATGGGATCTGGTAGAGTTGTCAGTGGGAAGGAAGCCCATCGGAAGCAAATGGGTGTTTAGGAAGAAGATGAATGTAGAAGGCAAGGTGGAGAAATACAAAGCTCAGTTGGTAGCAAAAGGTTATTCCCAGGTTTCGGGAATTAAATTTTGTGATATTTTTTCTCCTGTTGCCAAAGTTACTTCTATTAGATTACTTTTATCTGTTGCTATTGCATTTGATTTTGAGATAGAACAGATGGATGTGAAGACAACATTTCTTTATGGGGATCTAGAAGAGGAGATCTACATGAAGCAACCTAAAGGTTTTAAGGTGAAGGGTAAGAAAGAATTGGTGTGCAGGTTGAAGAAGTCTCTGTATGGGTTAAAACAGTCACCAAGGATGTGGTATCAGAAATTTGATACCTATATACGGGGACTTGGCTTCACCAGAAGCAAGGAGGATCATTGTGTTTATTTTAAATTAATTGGTGACCGTGTTATTTATTTGGTCTTGTATGTGGATGATATGTTGTTGATTGAAATGACAAAGAAATTATCCAAGATTTGAAGACCCAACTGTTCTCCAAATTCGACATGAAGGATCTTGGTGCTGCAAACTATATTTTGGGCATGGAAATTAAGAGAGATCGGGCAAAGAGGAAGCTCTGGTTAAACCAGAGGAATTATGTCGAGACTATATTGCAAAATTTCAATATGCAGGATATTAAACCAATGAATGTTATGATTCCTGTAGGTACAAATATGTCTGCTGAACAATGTCCCAAGACACAAGAAGAAGAGGAGGATATGTCCCGTGTTCCATATAAAAGTGCAGTGGGTAGTCTGATGTATGCAATGGTATGTACTAGACCAGACATTGCACATGCAGAGGGAGTATTGAGCAGGTTTATGTCAAACCCAGGCAAGGAGCATTGGGTAGCAGTGAAGTGGGTTTTCAGATATTTACGTGGCACTAGTGATTATGGCTTGTGCTACCGGGGAAGACCAGGATTGGAAAGAATGTTGGAAATTCGTGGTTTTGTTGATGCATACTAGGCTGGAGATCTGAACCAAAGAAGATCTAAAAGTGGGTATGTGTTTAACCTATTTGGAGGTGCAGTCAGTTGGATGAGTAAAAGACAGTATGTAGTGGCACTTTCAACTACAAAGGCAGAATACATATCAGCCACTCATGCAAGCAAGGAAGCAGTTTGGTTGCAGAGATTGTGTTCAAGTATGGGGTTGGTATAGCAAGCTATAAGGATAGATTGTGATAGCCGAAGTGCAATTTTCTTGGCTAAGAACCCTGCTTATCATTCAAAGACAAAGCACATTGATGTTCAATATCACTTTGTTAGAGATATGGTTGACTAAAAGGGTGTTGCTGGTAAAGGTGGACACTTTGAAGAATGTTGCAGATGCATTGATGAAGTCTGTGAGCACTCAGAAGTTCTCTTCGTGTAGAGAAACAATGGGTGTTGAAGAATTGGCCAAATGACTAAGCTCTCCTCAGGGCCCCCGTGGAAAGAAAACAACAAGGGAGAATGTTGGGTATGTTGGGTGTGTTCTATATTCTTCCACCACTAGCCCACCATATCCACGTTGTGTTGGACGCAATGTTAATGTTGTACATGTTCCCCACTGTGTGGTCCAAGGTAGTGCCTCGCGGAAATTTGGTATGCGGTCCCACTCATAAGGATTCACCCATGTTTTGTGCATGTTTTTGTACATGGTTTTGGGGTACGATGGTTTTCACTTGGTATTTTGTAGATCCCACAAGGGAACTACTATGTTCTAATCCTCTAATCTAAAGGTTAATGGATTGGGGTTTATGTATGCTTCGACATGTATATATATGTGTTGTAACACTAAAGGAATATAATGAAAATCGTTGGTCGTCTCGATTTGGGATCCAGGGGAAAATCTCTGTGTTTATCTGTTTTATGTTTTATGCTCTCACTATTGTTTATTTTCTGTTATAAGATTTGTGTGTAGATAATTTCTGTTCAGGGTTAAAACCTACAGGAATTCTAAGACTAGTTGGGTTGATAATTATGGTGTAGTATGAGGCTGAGAACCCATGTGTAGAACCACTTACAGGTCCGTGGGAAAATTCCCTCTCATCCTTGCCATAGTAAAATAATCGTTAAGTCTCCCTTATTAATTTTTTAAATTTCTATCCCGAAAATGAAACTAAGAATCTTTGTGCTAGTAAGAATGCCTATGTTGATGTTGATTAGGTTAAAGGACTATGTGGTGTAACTATTGGAAGATATTGAGAACACTTTTGAAAACAAACTCTATTCATGATATGTGAGCCATAGTTAAGAAATCCTAAATAAGCTACCTCCTCAAGCCCTGAATTTGGATTGGTGGTGATTGGTTGCAAGAAATTCCATAGAAAAAGCTAAGATAAGGTTGGGTAGAGAGTTTAAGTCCTAAAAAAGATTTTTATGATTCCCTTTATTTTCATATTTTTTAGTCTATAATTTTATAAAGCACTCACAATGGGAGTGTCAGTGTAATTTTGTAATAAACTGGTTTAAAACACTAACAATGGTAGTTTCAGCCTTACTGAAGTTTTGAAGTTTTAAAAAATGTGCTGACAATGGGAATGTAAACATTATTCTGTGTTTTAAAATAAAATAAAAGGGAAATGTGTTGACAGCTGGAGTAGTAGCACATTTTTGTAAAAAAGGTTAGTTATAACTCTATTTTTTTCGTGTACAACATCATAATTTAGGGAAAATTTTCCAAAAAAATGAGAAATAATTTCCCAAAAATGAAAGAGGTTTTTGTCCGTAATAAACCCATTTAAAAAAAACCTCTCTCGATTTTGAAACGTCTATCACACTTTTTGAGTTTCAAATGGATCATTAGACCCTATTGTTCAGAAATTCATGAAGGAAAATCTCATGGAAAGTTGTTGAATTCTATGCCACCTCATCAAATTCGACTTGTTGATCCTCATATCTAGTCACAACTCTAGTAAAAAAATTATATTTAGATATAGATAGGTTTGGAGAAATGTTTATGTCCATGTATTTACATATACACTAATATTTTTAGAAGTTTTTAATTAATAATATGCTAGAAACATGTTGTAAGTTGTAGTATTTTCTATGAAGACAACTTTTGTAAAATGAAACAGGGTTGTTGTTTATTTGAAATATTAAATCTTCGCATATTTTTAAGCAAATCTTAATAAAAAAAATTCATGACCATTTACAAATTTTCTTTTGTTTTAATTCCCCATCTATCTTTTTCTTTATTTTATATTTCCTCATATCTAGAAAATTCAGTATATCAGATTGTGATTCATATTTTATGCTCTTGTTTCTTTATTTCTCAGGCATTAGTATTTTTTTTTTACTTAACCCTTATACTGATTTCATTCATTTTCCTCTAAATTAATTAAGTGTCAATGGAATTACTACTACCTTTCCTTTGTATTTTGCTCATCGAGACTGTGTTTATAAAAAGCCTCATTGGGTTTAGACTCCATGCCCAATGGTGGAATTTCCACATATCCCAACAAAACTATATCCTTTTTAGATAAATATAGCCACAAACCTAAATTGTAAACCTTCTACTACAGTGACCTTGAGCAGTGGAGTTTAGGGAGAGATCCATGTCTAGGTTGAAGGGATAGCTTTCAGTTGCAAAGAGGTTCAAGGTTACCTTAGATTTTTACCACAACGATGGTCTTATCTAAGTGATAAAACCATTATAATATAAGTTATTACTTAATTTCTCATGCATTCTAATAATATGTACATGTTAAATATGATTTTCTAATGCTTATGCTAATGTTGGGGATTTCTTATTTCTTGTATGAATGGGGAATGTTGATTTCTTGTTAGATTGTTGAATGTTGATTTTTTGAGTGATTGGTAAATACAATAATATATCTTGTGTTAATAATGGGGAATAAATTAATTGTTGCACCTATTTCTAACCCTAAATGCTAACTAAATGGCCTGAGCATAATATATGGAAAATATTTATTCTTGAGTGCATTCTTGCATCTTAATGGTTTTAAGAATAAGCATCTATATATTTTTAATCTCAGGAGAGATAATATCTTATATATTTATATATATGTATGGGTGTATTTGGGTTCCCATTAAGATAAAGAGGGATATCTCTATCGAAAATGTGTCCTAAGCTGTATATACATATATTTATATTTATTCTCATATGCAGGCACTAAAAGCATAGGAGGGAGTCATAGTGAGAAACATAGAAAAGTGTTAGAGGGTGCTCACAAGATAAATGCATAGATCTTAACGTCAAGAAACATACCACTTATGTGCCAAGACATAAATGCTTGACTAGAAGGTGATGACAATATTTCCTCTCTCGGGACCTCGAAGTCTCATGACCTCAGAAGTTTTCAAATGTGCACGAAAGAGTTATGGATGAGAGGTGGGGCCAATATAAAAGGCTTGCATGTCAAGCAATGCCAAAAATTGTTGTCTCAACCCTAAGGGCCAGTAAAACCATGGAAAAACAAAATACATTTTATGACAGGAAATCATATTTTTGGGCCAGTAAAACCAGGAAAAAACAAAATATATTTTATGGCAGGAAATCATACTTTTGGAAGGGGCCATGACCCTAAAGGGACCCATTTCACATTGTGTGATGACGTGTATTTAGGATGACATGGAACCTTGGTTGCATTACATGTGGTTGTTGGATACGTCCATTTTTTGGGGCTATTTTTTTTTTAAATTAGGTGACACATGGAGCTATTGGAGGAGGCCATGAGGGTAGGATGACATCATCATGACATAAACTTAGTTCTAGCATCATATTAGTGGTTTAGGGAGGGAGGTATCAAGAAATAATCGAGGTTCTATTCTGAGACAAATAAGGTTTCCAATCAATTAGCATGAAATTTATCGTCTTGGTGCAGATGTCATCTCGACGTCATGGAGTAAGGTGCTTAGGAAAATGGTCAAGGTTTTTATGTCCCAAGATGACAAAAGTATCCTATAATGCAAACATGTATTGCAAATGACTATGCCTCCGAGAGACTCCCAACCATATACATTAGTATTCTGAAGGAAATTAAACATGTAGTAGGGAGAGATCGATTTGAAAACCTTGGGGTTCCACCAAATTATGTTGTAAATACCAATGTTACAGATGCATAGAAGAGAAGTTATGATGATGGGTGTAAATATAAAACCAACATTCCGATTTCCTAGGTGTTCAAGTGCAAAGAGTCCCACCAAGTTAACATGGGAAATGAGCACAATGCACCCTACCAAATATCAAATCAATAAAACATCATCCTAAAATTCAATAACAAAGAAATTGTAAATTGATACGGTTTAGAGAGTATAATTGTGCTCATTAGCATCAAGATGAGAACCTTAAGTTTTATGCCCTAAATTGCTGACATAACTTCCTAAAAAAGGAAGAAGATGAAAAACCCTAAATCCCTTATACAAACCGAGCCTCAAAATGTCCACTTAGAATTAAAAAAATTTCATACACAAATGGCCATGGTAGATCCCAATGTTCACATAAAATGCATTACTTTTTTCATTTTTATATGTTTAAATTACTAATTACAAGCCATTTTTTTGCCAAAACTATAGTTCATTCATGAAAAGCATAATTCCAACTAGATATTGTTGGAGTGAGCATTCCATCCCAAATTACCAGCCAGTTTCCTAGAAGCACAACTAACAGAAGCCAAATACGTTGCCTCTAATGCTTTTCAAAGAAGGAATTTATTGCCCGACTAAGGCAAGTTTTGAGAGGTCTGGCACTCTTATATGTGGAGAAATATGCATCTAAATATTTTTGGTTGGGAAAAAGGCTCAAGTTAGCATGTCTTCACAAAAAATATAAGAGAGAAAATGTCACACCATCCATTGAAATAAAAAGGAGAAATAGAAGTCAGAGCACTATGATATTTGAACCATTGACGAAGGGTAGAGACTGGAGAAAAACATACCTTCAATATTTTCATTTGGAGTCAAGACGAAAAAGCTATTTTTGCAAATAGGAAGAAGTGTGAATGTCCACAAGATAAATGAGAGAACTTCCAGAAACTCATCATCATGCTTATGGAGCCTTAGCTTCCCAAAAAGCATGGTCTTGTATACATAGATAGGTGATGTGCTCAAATCCCCATACACCACACCAAGGGAACTCTAGTAATCCAAGGCTAACATTGTTCTACAAGACACATTTTCAACAAGAAAATAAATCACAAATTCAAAATCAAAAATCACATTTGACATAATAAATCACAACACAAATAGCCCAAATAATTGTGATTTCATCAAAAATGGACCTTAGAATGAACCACCAAGATGAGGAGCACCTCATATCGAACAACTGAGGCTCCAATTTTGTTTCTTCCCTCAATATTGGTCAACATTACCTCCATACCTAGACTATCGAAATATGCATTTTCTCTCCCACTCTCGATCCCACCTCAACCTCGACTTACGCATTTTATCTCCTAATCTCGATCCTGCCTATTTTTGTAAATTCATGGCCAATGCACCTTATAAACAATACCTTATAATACATATATTACAATATGGCATATAAAAACCCTTTAGGCCCCTATTATATGTTCAGTATATTATTTTTTGTATTCCTCATCTTTTATGCCCCAATATTGATGTACGTGGTATCATATTGCTTTGTGAGTGAAGTCCCCATTATGAGAAGTACCTACTTGAGCTATATAAGTGTAAATGAAGTCTCTCCTCGAGCTATGAAAATAATTAATGATGCGCATCTGCGATCCCTATGAGATTTAATTAAATCTTTCCTCGATCCATGTGACAATAATTGAGTTGAACAAAATACTACTTAGTTGTGAGTTAGTGTGGGAGAATCTAGTTAGATTGAATTGATGTGTAGGGTGTTGAAGAGGTGAGGAAGGTTGTGAGCTATAGAATTTTTCTGAGTGAATGGGTTGATACTGTTATTGTTGTAGCTAAGAATTGAGGCTAGGGATGCACATTGTGTATTTTCAAATTTTAAGCTACGATAAGAGTCTCCGAGGGATGAGAGGGACTGAAGATTTGTTGAAGTATATATGAGTGTTTTGATAAGAAACGAGTGAGAGAATAGCTACAAACTAGAGATAGATTTGGAGCATGTTGTTTATCTAGTGAGATATCAAGCCGAGTAAGAATTGTAGCAGAGAGAGAGAGAAACAAGTCTTATATGAACTAAGAACTTGTGGATCACAGTGTAAAAATGAATGAAATATAGGTCTGTTAGATTCTGTAGGATGATACTTGCACATTAGAGAGTTGGTGCTTCATGTTTGTTGGTACCAATAAAACAAATTAGGGAGTTGGTGCTTCTTGTTGGCTGGTGCAAGAAAACCAAATTAGGGGGTTGGCGCTTCTTGTTGGTTGGTGCCAATAAAACAAATTGGGGGTTAGTGCCTCATGCGAGTGGTTACTCATAAAAATTGATGTAGTTAGAAGTGTTGGCTTAAGATTTACATCATAACAAAACAAGATTGATGGTTTTCTCTCTTTGTGGGTTTCCACGTACATCTGGTGGCTCTATGTGTTGCATATGTCTATGATTCTTATGATTTTGTTGTGTGATTCATGATTTTATTTATGGTGATCCTATCATGATTGATTTTTAAGTAAACTAAAATAATTTAAATTATTCATAACTCTTAAAATTGGCCATAATATTGATTCAACACTTCTCAGTATTATCTTGGTTTCCATTAGTCATGTGTGTGAAGAGTTATATCGAGGAATTTAGGTGTTTAATACAAATAAAAGTCCAATGTGCATGAGATATAGAAAGGAAGGAACTCATTAGGCCAATGTTAGACATATTTAACATATTTAAAAAATTATATTAATCATATGTTTGAAAAGTTTTGTGTGACCACATATGACCAAAACCATCATAGATCCATCATACCTATGGATCTATCAAGTGTGACAAAGGATCAAATATCTCAAGACGCAAATATTTCCTTATATTTTGTACTCAAAAAGAGGTTTTCACCTCGTGATATTTGACCATTCTCGGTACTTAATAGATATAGAGTTTAGATCAATTAAGTTCGATTATTAGCAACATTTCACCCTTCTTCACTTTTAAAACTAATTTTGTTGTTGTCAAGTCATATGAGTTCATCAGAGATTACTACACAAGGGTTCACCTATGGCTTGAGAAACCGCGACCCATGGGCATCGAAACCGTAAAAAATGATTAGAGATTTCACTCGTCCTAGGCCACAACCGTCCTTAACATGACTAGATTTTTTCCCATGGAATTTCACATGGGTTACCTTTACATAACATAGTGACTTAATAGTACACCCATCGCCATCTATTCTACGCCCCGTGAGTTTTTAAACTATTTTTAAATTAAATTAAAATACTAAAAAAAATATAAAAATTAAATTTGTTTTGTAATAATTTTTTTTTTCTTTTTTGTAATAAAAAAATTGATCCTTTACACATCATATATCAACAATACATATCTATTAAATCATTTACACATCATATATCAATAATAATTCTTAATGTGAGCATCATAAATAATTTTTAATCTGAACATTATATAATATAATCCTCTATATATTTTAATAGACCATATATAAGATCGATTCGAAACCTAACCAAAAAAATAATAATTCCAAACTTTATATATATATATATATATATATATATATAATAAAACATGTTTAAATATATATATATATATATGTGGTTAAATTCAATAAGCAAAATTAAAATTTTATTAATTAAAAAAAATCATTATGTTTTCAAAATTTAAAAAATTGAAATATTAAAATTCTTTTAATTAGCATATTTTGTTTTTTTAGTATGTATTAAAATATTTTTTATATTAATATTCAAAAAAAATATTTTAAAATATTATATAATAAGATTATTTTATATCAACATTCACAAACTTTAATAATAATATATAATTTTATAGATTATTAAAAAAATATAATAATAAAATAAATATAAATATATTTTATGTATATTTGCCATTCCACAATGGTTAAAAATAAAGTATACACCTTATATTAAAATTCTTTTTATGTCAACATCCCAGATATATATACATGAAAAGATTTTATATATTTGAATCTGATAATGGGTTTACACCCAAAGCATAAAAATCATAGATATAGGTAAGCATCACTTTCAAATCCTACAAAGTTCTCAGATGGCAATTTCAAAACCCTCGGATTAAAGGTGGGGTGTGAGTGGGTAATACACCGACCATTTATTGCGGGGTAATAATATGAAACAGCGTAGTCTAAAGAGGCTGCGATTTGACTCAAAATCCCGGAACGATTTTCAGAAAATTCGGCAAAGATTTGCCCAGAAACTTGTTTATAGTTGTTAAACATTAGTATTTTGAGTGCCCCAGGGGTTTTTGATAGTGCTGAATCCATTTCCACTATCAAAAATGGATTCCAAGCACTGCAACTACCTGATTTTTGCAAATTTAGTTGACCGGATTCCGGCGGATTTCTGCCGTCCGGGCCAAAACGCGACCTCGGTAGACAGCTCCGAAACGCGTGTTTTCCTGTTTTTATGATTCCGTGATCACTCAAAATGATACGTGTTCATCGAAGTGACATTTTGGTTCGAGGAAGAAAACAACAAAAACGAAGCATCTCCATGGTAATTACTATTTTATTTTTCCCTTCCTCAATAGATGGTTACGAGTAAGTCGATGATTGAGTTTATGTTATCAGTTAAATTTTTAGTTCGTTAATTCGAATCGAATGTCGGTCGTTTCTATCTTCCCTTCCCGTCAATTTTTTTTTAACTTCCAGTTTCAAATGAAAACACAATTTAAAATACAAACTTACTACACAACTAATCATCAAATAGCAACTAATTATCAAATAGCATGCACAAGAGCTTTTTCTAGAGCACTTGTCACCTAATTCAGCTGATGCAATAACAAATAGATCTTTCCTGTACTGAAATCTTGACTTTCCTATATCCACGAGGCTTTTGTTCTAAATAGTGAAGCCTTCTTTTATTGCATTTTATTATATTAACAAGTTTTTTCAAAGGAAAGGGACAAAATCTATGAACGGCTTGGGAAAAAGAGATTGAAGATAGATACATTTCTCTTTCAAATTATTATGATCATTGAATATCCTAGAACTTTACTAATCAACAAATAGCATGGAGAAGAGCTAAGGGCTTTTTTTTAGAGCACTTGTCACCCACTTCAGTTGATGCACTAACAAATAGATCCTTCCCGTACTGAAATCTTGGCTCTCCTATATCCACGAGGCTTTTGTTCTAGATAACCAAGCTTTCTTTTCTTACATTTTATTATTCTAACAAGTTTCTTGAAAGGAAGGAGACAACATCTATAAATTGCTTAGGAAAGAGAGATTGAAGATAGGTGCATATTTCTTTCAAGTTATTATCATCATTGAATATCCTAGAACTTTACTCATGAATATCCTAGAACTTTACTCATCAACAAATAGCATGCACAAGAGCTTTTCTAGAGCACTTGTCACCCACTTCAGCTGATGCAATAACAAATAGATTCTTGATAGTGAAATCTTGACTCTTCTATATCCATGAGGCTTTTGTTCTAGATAGTCAAGCCCTCCTTTATCGCACTTTATTATACTAACATTATGAATTGGTTGAGAAAGAAAGATTGAAAATAGATAAAAAAAATTTCAAATTATTATAATCATTCCATATCTTATAAGAATTTTATATTTTTATTATTAATTTATTTTAACATAATATTATCTATTAATAATTTTAAAAATAAAATGTATTAGTAAAAACTTGTAGCTTATCAAATATTTTAAATATTTTAAAATATTAAAATATTTAAAATTTTATAAAAATTTTATTAGGTATCAAACTAAATATTCTATCCTATATATTTTTAAACTTATGACATTCTTAACTATTTAACTATCTCATACTCTACTTTCTTAATACTAGAATATAGGCCGAAGAGCATTATTTACTACGTATCACAAATTTCAAGAGTAAAATACCCTTGCATGGAAAGAAATTTCAGGGAGAAACCTTATTGCAACTCTTGATAGATTATTATTATGAATTCATAAATAATGCTTTCTTAATTCTTATTTTATAAAATATTATATATTCTTTTTGAAATATAAATATTGATATTATAAATTATATTTAAGAGTAAAACAAGGCAATTTGAAAACCCACGGATTAAAGATGCCTTCTGTGAGTCGGTAATACTGTGTCTCTTTATTTCGCTAATAATGTGTCTATATTCCGCTAATAATATGAAACGTGTCTTTTCCTGTGCTTTCATTTCAGCTGAGGAAAACAACAAAAACCAAGTATCTGCATGGGTTATTACTTTCTTGAATGGATGGTTGTGAAGACGTCCGTGATTCATGAGTTGCATCCTATAAATTTCAGTTCCTTAATTCGAATGCCTCCATAAACCAAAACCTGTGACTTCAACTTTTAGTTCCCTAATTCCATTCCAAATTCCAATGGCTCTGCTTTCTATCTTACCGTTGCCAGCTTCCAAATCCTCCCTTCACAAACCGCTGACAAGTTCTACTCATCACCTGAAGCCTCCTTTCTCTACAACAGTCCCAACCCTTGGACGGAAAGTTTCCATCATCACCATGTGTTCCACAACCGCTGTATCGGATGCAGGCGCAAAGAGACGCATAGCGAATCATCATTCCAACCTCTGGGAAGACGACTTCATACAGTCTCTCTCCACACATTATGAGGTAATTTTCAACTTTTTCTTAAATGCACTTTCCTGGTTTCGAAATCAATGGAATGAATACATTTTTCCTTATTATTTACCGTGTTTAATATTGTATATGGGTCAGTCGCCTTCATATCGTGAACGTGCAGAGAGACTTACTAATCAAGTGAAAGAACTGTTCGCTAAAATTGAGGATGGAGTATCAATGACTCCCATCAATGATTTGCTTTCACGGCTTTCCATGGTCGATAGCATCGAACGTTTGGGAATCGATAGGCATTTCAAAATGGAGATAAAATCAGCGCTGGATTATGTTCACAGGTCAGTCATCTTAGCATTATTTATTTCTCTTTGATATGTGTTAGGTTGGAGGAATTACGGCATTTCTAATCCATAATTTTTTATCTCAAAATTAAAATAGTTTTGAAAAATTTATTGGATTTTGATGTGACAAAAACTTTTTTTTTTATGGTATTAGAGACTGGGCTCAGGTTCCATTTCTCAAAGCCATTCTGAATCATGGAGGAATCATCACCTCTATGAAATCCATAATTTTCACCATAAAATTCTATATTAAGGGTTTGGAAAATTTACTAACAACTCTAGATTTTTAATTTTAATGTAACCGCAAACCTCTTCCTTCCTGACCTACACATGATTAAAATAATTCCACGTACAGTTACTGGAGCGATAAAGGCATCGGATGTGGCAGAGAAAGTGGTATTACTGATCTCAACTCAACTGCACTCGGCCTTCGAACTCTTCGACTACACGGGTACCCGGTGTCTTCAAGTAGGTTGATCCAATCTAATAGGAAATTCCTCGTTTAATTTATTTTATGAGAGCACCAACTCACATAGATCTAATAATACATAATGCATTAATATCAGGTGTGTTGGAACAATTTAAAGACGAGAAGGGGCAGTTTGCCATTTCTTCCATTCAAACAGATGAAGGAGAGATCAGAACTGTTTTCAATTTATTTAGAGCATCGCTCGTTGCTTTTCCAAATGAGAAAGTTATGGAAGAAGCTCAAATCTTTTCTACCACGTACTTGAAAGAATATCTAGAAAAGATTCCCGTATCCAATCTTTCACGACAGGTGAGACAGGGCAATTCATAAGAGCAATCAAAACAGATAAATAAATTTGAGTAGTAAATTTCTTTGGGCGTCTAAGTTTTCGACGGATTCCTTAACAGAGTTTTTGAAAGAAAAAAGGGAGCAAGTCTGATGTGATGTACATCTGATCATTTAAATTTACAACAACCGTTTACAACCTTGACTTTTTTTATAATAATTTGAATTTTGTGGGTGCAGATAGAGTACGTCATGGAATATGGTTGGCACACAAACCTTCCAAGATTGGAAACAAGGCATTACGTTGACGTATTTGGATATAATGAGTACGACAATTATCCAACTGGCCATTTAATTTAATCTGTGCTTTCAAAATTTTTAGTAGTATTTTATTTTTTCATTTTTATTTTTTTCATGAAAAAGAATTGATCTTGTGTTAAGTGTTATAATAGCTGATTTCATCACTGTTTAATCAAAATCCGCCTTCAACTTTATTAGTAAAAGTAAAAATCTCTTTTTTTGACCTTTGTCTTTATCCAGCTCTCATCCTGAAATATTAAGCCAATCTCACTTTGTTTCCTACTTAAGCAGTGAGGCTTGCCTTTTAAACTTTCCACCACAGAACTCCGTTTTTGAATGGTTTAGTAATTTCCATATAGTATTTCCACTTGATACTAGTTGGATTTTTGTTTACAGGATGCCATGGATGTCATATGTGAACACCGAAAAACTTCTAGAACTTGCAAAACTAGAGTTCAATATATTTCACTCCATACAACAAAGAGAGTTAAAACATATCTCCAGGTGATGAGGTTTCTTAATAGATTATATTTTCTTCTCACACAAATCTGGATGTCAATAGTCTAATGATTTCCAATATTCAATAATGTAAAAATATAATCTCTGGATGTCAATAGTCTAATGATTTCCAATATTCAATAATGTAAAAATATAATTATTTTTTATTAGATGGTGGAAGGATTCAGGCTTCTCTGAAATAAATTTTGTTCGGCACCGTCATGTCGAATACTACACTTTGGGCTCTTGCTTTGCGATTGATCCTCAACATTCTGCATTCCGAATCAGTTTTGCCAAAATGTGTCATCTTGTCACTGTTCTCGATGATATCTATGACACCTTCGGAACGATGGAAGAGCTCAAACTCTTCACAGCCGCAGTTAAGAGGTGGTAACATATTTTCTTGCTCTTAAAACGCCTATACCAGGATCTACTAATTTTACCGAAATTTGTTCTTATAATTGCATTATATGATCAGATGGGATCCATCAGCGATAGACTCCCTTCCAGAATACATGAAACGAGTGTACACAGTGGTTTATGAAACCGTAAATGAAATGGCACAAGTGGCAAAGAAGTCTCAAGGCCGAGACACCATCAACTATGCTCGACAGGCTGTATGGACAATAAGGATTCAAACATATATTTGGCTAACTTGGTGATAATTAGTTAATGATTTGGCCAACCTGGTGATAACAATTAGTTAATTTTCTTTTCTTGTGCTTGTGTATGTGCAGTGGGAGGCCTATCTTGATTCCTATATGAAAGAAGCAGAATGGATCTCCAGCGGTTGTCTGCCAACATTTGAGGAGTACTACGAAAATGGCAAGATTAGTTTTGGTTATCGTATATCCATGTTACAACCAATCCTCACGATGGACATACCTTTTCCTCACCACATCCTGCAGGAAATTGACTATCCATCGAGTTTCAGTAGCTTAGCGGCTGGCATCCTTCGACTTAAAGGGGACACTCGCTGTTACAAGGTATGACATATATCAACCCAAACTCACATAGAAGAAGTTTTCTGTGGCATTGCACCACTAATTTTAAGGTGTTTTCATTAGAATATAAATGCTGACATTAGAATGGCTATTGCAGGCAGATAGTGCCCGTGGAGAAGAAGCTTCATGTATATCATGTTATCTGAAAGAGAATCCCGGATTAACAGAGGAAGATGTTGTTAACCATATCCATGCCATGGTCAATGACTTGATGAAAGAATTAAATTGGGAGCTTCTCAGACCAGACAGCAATGTTCCCATCTCCTCTAAGAAACATGCTTTTGACATCTGCAGAGCTGTGCACCATGGCTACAAATACCGAGATGGCTACAGCGTCGCCACCAATGAAATAAAGGATTTGGTCATGATAACCGTTCTTGAGCCTGTGCCTCTGTAATCACACGCAGTTAGACCTAAAGTGATAACCATATGTAGTTTGTGTGCTGGATTATATATACCTAATTTTGAAGGTTGCTTTTGGAATTAAGATAGGTTGATGAGTTGCACCTTTGCAGCCACTTTCTTTGCAAATTCAATTTCTGTATCCTGCTACTATTTTAAAAAGTCCTTTTTAAGTTACATATGAAGCTTATCCATTTCAAACTTTGGAAAATGTTGAATACCATCACACAAATTCAACAAAAATGCTCAATAACATTAGACATGCATTCTGATTTCTTTGGAGAACTTCTCTCATACTGAAATGAAATGAGAATGCTTTACTAGATTTATTTTTTTTATTTTCTTTAATCTATAATGAAAATACAGTTTGAGTTGGCCTAATGGTTAAGAGCATGTGTTTCTTCCTAAGAGGTTACACCTTCAAA
Organism: Pinus albicaulis; assembly: GCA_034641835.2. Classification (NCBI taxonomy): domain Eukaryota; kingdom Viridiplantae; phylum Streptophyta; class Pinopsida; order Pinales; family Pinaceae; genus Pinus; species Pinus albicaulis. Next base: position 1,272,312,848 of record CM076579.1, read on the forward strand.
ACCAGAAGGAGGCTAGAGTATGTATGCCTTGCTAGACTTAGCATTTTCAAGTTTTAAATAAAAAACTGTTTATTGTATTTTTAAATTTCACTAAATTTCTAAATATTAAAAATTTAATTAAGACATTACAAACAAATAATTTTCCATTAAATCATAGGAATATTTGTTTTCTTCTATTAGTTAAATCTTATTGAAGTTTTAAAGATTATAAATTCAACTTTATATTTACAAATAAATATATTTCCACAAAATGATAACAACATTTGTAGTCTTCTAGTTAATTTTCAAAGTGCTGAAAATCATAATTTAGTCATTCAAATATAGATTGGTTAGTCTTAAGCATTTATATCCTTCTTCTATATTGCAATTTAGTAAATTAAATCCTTCATCCTTTGGATCCCATGTGGCCTTGAATGAAACTTGTCCTTTGTCCCAAGTCTTCATAACATCCTAAACTATGGCACAAACTTTGGGAATAACTTTAGACAAAAACTAGAAAAATAATTGTGGGCCTCAATATCACTTTTAATGTCAAGAATGGTGTTAACTCTATGTATGTAGAGGATATTGTCCTACTGTGAGTGGAAAGCCTCCTCAAAACTAACACTGTGAAGAATATTCACCACAAATTTCTTTTCGGAGGAGAGCTAGATACCAAACAAAGATAACTCTTAATTCTATCTACTAAACGAATGGATCAAATGGAAGCCATTTAGAAGTCTACTACCTGTTAGCTGCTCAAAATAAGATGTTCCGAAAATGGTTGATCGCCAAAGTATTCTCCCTCAATCTAAAAGTTGAGATGGACTCATATGTGTAAATTGAAAAGTTTTTGAGGCATCTAAATTCTTGATTGTCGAATGGCTTTATAGAAGATGTCATAGAATAAGAAGCCAACTCTTCTACTCTGATTTTTTTGCCTTTGATTTTTATGACCCGTTCTACTTTGATTTTTTCTCTTGAATCCCTTTTATCTTGGTCATAAACATCATGGAATAGGTCATAAAATCTTCATGTAAAATGGCACCAAATTGTAGTACAATAGAATGTTCATCCTCCCAAATTTGGCCTAGGTCCGTCTTCCAAAAGTTGCAACCATGGTTTCCAGGCTTGAAAACGTTATGGAGAGGGGAGATTCATAAAGGTTTAGGGTTTTAAAACAAGTTTGAAAGGTTCATAAATATAGAACAAATAAAACAATGCCAAAAATTATGCATATTACGAATATTACTATGAAATACAGACCATATAAAACAAAATGGAATAAGCCTAATATAGAATAAGTTTCATTACCATGTTGAAATTTATATTAATCCAAATAGACCGATAACAATTAATTGTTAAATTAACAGAATTTTCAATAAAGGTTGGAACGAATGAGATAAACCTGAAGAAGTCGACTGATAATTTCGATCATTTTCATTCTCGGGGGAACATTGTTGATATACCTACAATCAATAGAAAAAGTTTGAACACGTTTATTGCCGGAGTTTACAGCTAAAAATCAAGGCATGATTGAATATTGGAGAATAAGGATCATGAACAAAGTGCTTATTCTCACCCTAAAAAGGTTCAACCACACACTCATGGCATCGCAAAGCCGAGATATCAGATTTAACCACCTCCATGGAAGACTGAATCTCGAGGTGGAAATGCATTGAAGTTAAAAATGGAGCATAACTTGGCATCATCAATGGACTGAAGATCCGATGCTGAATCAAGATATTGGGTCTGCCACTAGTAAAACCCCATTTTGCATCTCTTTGCAATCTCATTTTCGTTCCCGCCTTGAGAAAAGCGAACCGATACCACCAAGGAAGATTGGGTCGGGCGGGATTTTGTAAAGAAAAATTTATGGTTAACTTATTTAAAAATTATTTTCCCTTTGTGAAAAACATTAGATACAATATTTTATTCTCACATTAGATTTTAGTAGTCAAATTTAAGAAACTAAGAGCTATTACATATTTTTTTGGTTGTGTTTGAAAACATCTATTTCTTATTAGGTGGTATTTATAATAATAATGATGATTTAATTTTAAGGTTATAATTTTTATGCAATTATTTTTCATTTATAATAATAATAATAATATTTAATTCTAAGCTTATGGTTTTTGCGGAATGATTTTTCAATTAAATTTTATCGAGGTAAAATTTGGGGAAACAAGTTCTTCTAACTTGGTTGAATTGAAAACATTTATGTGTTCTTGCATATTAGGTCGATGAAAAGAAAAGAGAGTATATACTAAGTTGATTCAATAGTTAAAAATAAGTGTTAGTTTCTTAAAAGTCATACGACAAACTTGGAAGGAGTAACGTGTGTATCCTTCTTTAGGTTAAGTAAATTCAAATTGTTTTGTGAATTGGGTTGTAAGACTCTATGTTTTCATCTTGATAAAATGGAGTCCTGTCCTACTCACTCACATATTTTGGGTTGTCATAAGAAAATTAGGTGCTTTGCCTTAAGATGTGAACATTTCATTTTATGTAGTGCGATAATGTGGTTTTGATGAGGCATTAAAAGATGGAACATGCATGCACATTTGGGCTGCTACTGCTATGTTTTTTCTTGAGCCATGAGTGCATGTCTAAGAAGACTCTAACAAGGGTTCAAGAGGTGGAATACTTAGAGAGGTTGGGGGGTTGTAGTCTCACTTAGAGGATTAGACAAGTAAGTTAAGCACCATGAGAAGTTGTCAATCAAACTTAATACATCTGGCGAGTTGTATGAAGGAAGCTTGGCAGTGGTACTAAGTGAACATTCCTTGATAAAATTTGATACCCTCTCCTTGGCACTACCACTTTGAAAGATGAAGAAAAAATGTGAAATAGATGTGCAACCCACTAAAGAATTTGGCAAGGTTGTTGCGGTATATATAAATAATTATGATGTCTCCCAAAAGGAGGTGTTGGAACTTTCAAGGTGACCATTGGAGTATATTTTTCATGGAGTGCCAAGGAGATGCAAGGATATCATAAGGAGCACATTACACAAATCCAAGAAATAGGCCATATTCAATTAGGATATTACTATTTTTGTACAACCAAAGTTCAATGTGCATTTTATGGAGGTGTAGTCTAAGCGCTTGGGTGCATCCCATGTCTTAAGGGTATCTTGAACTTTTGGTGTGTGTTAGTGGTGTTAGTGCATTATTTTTAATTAGCACTAGCTAGAATATGTTCCATGAAGGAAAAAATCCCACATGTTTCAAATGAATTAACCATTCGACATTGTAAGTTCTGTTATGCCCTAGTTGTAACACCCCTAGTTTTATGTTTTTCAAGTTAGACATTTGAACTTGAGTCCAAAATGGGAGTGGACCCCAATGGACAATTATTGTGTGGATGTAGTTAATTAATTATTTATGAAAAATAAATAAAATGTTTTGTGTGCATTATGACCAAATGAGATTTTGAGATCACTTGCCTAATCCATGAGGTATGGAAATATGCTAAGACTTTCCCCAAAAATATTTCAAAAAGCCTTGAAACAATTTAATTCTAATTTATATTTTTGAGGAAAAATCTAAAATTTCCCCAATGATGAGGAAAGTAGTTGGGAAGAGGTAAAAAGCTGGAAAAGCATAAAGCAGCTTTAAAGTCCCTAAATAAGGGAAGCCTAGGCAAACAGGAATAAAAACATCCTGTAATTCTGGACACAAAATTAGAAACAGGCTTTGGGAAGAGCATAAGCTTAAATAAGCTACTCCAGAACAAATTGGGGTTGGTCTATTCTGGGAGAGGATCTCAGCTCGCGGGTGAGTTCTGGAGGCAGAGGAACTCTAAGGTTGGGAGGACTGGTCATTAGAAGAAGTGGTATGCACACTAATTTTATGAATGGTTAAAATAGAGTCTGCTGTACAATATTGATAAATGTTGTAGCTGTTATTTTGAATTAAGTTTCTGAGAATTGTTATTCCTTACATTTAATAGAATTCTAGTTAGATTGAATTTATGTGTAGGTTGTTAAAGAGGCGAGGAAGGTTGTGAGCTATAGAATTTGTCTGAGTGAATGGGTTGAGATTGTTATTTTTTTAGCTAAGAATTGAGGCTAGGGATGTAGAGTGTGCATTTTCAAATTTTAAACCACTATAAGAGTCCGCGAGGGATGAGAGGTCCTGAAGATTTGTTGAAGTATATATGATATTTTTTATGAGAACTAAGTGAGGGAAGAGCTACAAAGTTGAGATAGAGTTGGAGCATGTTGTTTATCTAGTGAGATATCATATCAAGTAGGAATTGTAGCAGAGGGAGAGAGCGACAAGTTTTATATGAAATGAGAACTTGTGGATCTCAGTCTAAAAATGAATTAAATATAGGTATGTTAGATTATGCAGGTCGATACTTTCACATCAGGGAGTTGGTGCTTCATGCTGGTTGGTGCCAACAAAACAAATTAGGGAGTTGGTGCTTCCTGTTGGTTAGTGCAAGAACACCAAATTAAGGAGTTGGCGCTTCTTGTTGGTTAGTGTGAGAAAAAAAATGGGGGTTGGTGCCTCATGTTAGTGGGTACTCATTAAAATTGACATAGTCAAAATTGGTGGCTTAATATTTACATCATAACAAAACAAGATTGATGGTTTTCTCTCTTTATGGGTTTCCACATACATTCGGTGTCTCTATCTGTCGCATATGTGTATGATGCTTATGATGTTGTTGTGTGATTCATGATTTTATTTATGGTGATCCTCACATGATTGATTGTTAAATAAATTGAAATATTTTAAAGTGTTAATAATCATTAAAATTTTACATGATATTGGTTCACCCACTTCTCAGCATTATCTTTGTTTCAAATAATCATGTGTGTGAGGAGTTATATCAAGGAATTTCGATGTTTAATAAAAATAAAGGTCCAATGTGCATGAGATGTATAAGAGAAGGAAATAATTAGACTAATGTTAGACATATTTAACATATTTAAAAAGATTATATTAATCATATGTTTGAAAATTAATTGTGGCTTCATATGAATAAATCCAGCCTAGATCGATCGTAACTCTGGATTTATCAAGTGTGAAAAGGGATCAAATATCTCAAGGCACATTTAACCTTTCCTTATATTTCATACTCAAAAAGAGGTTTGCACCCCGTGATATTTGTCCATTCACGGTACTTAATAGATATAGAGTTTAGATCAATTTAATTTCCATTATTAACAAAATTTCACCCTCATCAATGTTTTTTAACTAATTTTTTGTGTCAAGTGGTTTGAGTTCATCAGAAATTACATCAAGGTTGACATATGGCTTGAGAAATCGCCAACCATGGGCATCTAAGCCGTAAAAAACACTCGGGGATCACACCCGCCCTAGTCTACACCTGCCTTTAACATGAATGGAGTTTTACTCATGAAATTTAACATGAATGGAGTTTTACTCATGGGATCAACTGATTTGACCAAAACAAAATTTGTTCTTATGATTGCATTATATGATCAGATGGCTGGATCCATCAGCGACAGACTCCCTTCCAGAATACATGAAACGAGTGTACACAGTTCTTTATGAAACCGTAAATGAAATGGCACAAGTGGCAAAGAAGTCTCAAGGCCGAGACACCATCAACTATGCTCGACAGGCTGTATGGACAATAAGGATTCAAACATATATTTGGCTAACTTGGTGATAATTAGTTAATGATTTGGCCAACCTGGTGATAATAATTAGTTAATTTTCTTTTCTTGTGCTTGTGTATGTGCAGTGGGAGGCCTATTTTGATTCCTATATGAAAGAAGCAGAATGGATCTCCAGCGGTTGTCTGCCAACATTTGAGGAGTACTACGAAAATGTCAAGATTAGTTTTGGTTATCGTATATCCATGTTACAACCAATCCTCACGATGGACATACCTTTTCCTCACCACATCCTGCAGGAAATTGACTATCCATCGAGGTTCAGTAGCTTGGCGGCTGGCATCCTTCGACTTAAAGGTGACACTCGCTGTTACAAGGTATATCATATATCAAACCAAATTCACATAGAAGAATTTTTCTGTGGCATTGCACCACTAATTTAAATAAGGAGTTTTCATTAGAATATATATAAATGCTGACATTGGCATGGCTATTGCAGGCAGATAGTGCCCGTGGAGAAGAAGCTTAATGTATATCATGTTATCTGAAAGAGAATCCCGGATTAACAGAGGAAGATGTTGTTAATCATATCCATGCCATGGTCTATGACTTAATGAAAGAATTGAATTGGGAGCTTCTCAGGCCAGACATCAATGTTCCCATCTCCTCAAATAAACATGTTTTTGATATGTGCAGAGCTATCCACCATGGCTACAAATACCGAGATGGCTACAACGTCGCCACCAATGAAATAAAGGATTTGGTCATGATAACCGTTCTTGAGCCTGTGCCTCTGTAATCACACAGGGTTAGACCTAAAGTGATAACCGTATGTAGTTTCTTCCTGAGTGTGTGCTGGATTATATATACCTAGTTTTGAAGGCTGCTTATGGAGTAAAAATAGGTTGATGAGTTGCACCTTTGCAGCCATTTTCTGTGCAAGTTCAATTTCTGTATCCTCCCACTATTTTAAAAAGTCCTTTTTAACTTACATATGAAGCTTATTCATGTGAAACTTTGGAAAATGTGGAATACCATGACACAAATTCAGCAGAAATACTAAATAACATTAGACATGCATTTTTATTTCTTTGGAGGATCTTATCATAATTAAATGAGAACGAATCGGATGCATATAGATTTAATTTTTAATTTTTTAACCTATAAAAGACATATGATTATACTTTAGCATATTAATAAATTTGAAACACTTATTTTGTTTTTAATTTAAATATACATTTATTTAGTTTTATAATTTTGAGTAATATTTTTATCTAAATAATATAAAGAATTTAGATATATGTTAGAAAAAATATTAAAGATAGCAATTTTTTTTATATTGAATTAAATAAATTTCATTTTTATAAAAAATATTATATTTATATTTAATTATATTAAAGACAGTTTTTTTCAAAGAAAATTTGATAAATATGGGATATTTAAATTTCAAAAAAGAAATTGTTTATTTTATTTTTAAATTTCATTAAATTTCTAAATATTGAAAATTTAATTAAGACATTACAAATAAATAAATTTCCATAAAATCATAGGAACCTTTGTCTCTTTCTATTAGTTAAATCTTATTCAAGCTATATATTATGAATTCAACTTTATTTTTACAAATAACTAAATTTCCATAAAATGATAGCAATATTTGTAGTTTTGTAGTTAATTTTCAAAGTGTTCAAAATTATAATTTAGTCCATCAAATACAACTGCATATTTAAACATAACATCTATTTCTGAGTATGGTACTAAAAACAAACAATGCACTTTAGATTCAAATCAAATACCATGCTCAATCATGAGAGTTGATTTCCTTTAATGTACACAACACATTAGATATGTTTTCTATATTGCATGGACCTTGATGACTTTTCTAAAGGATGAGAATTTCATCAAACACTACACAAGCCCAAAAGAATACTATATATAGAAAAGAAAATTATTTAGAATCACCAAGTCTATTGGAAACATTGATTGTCGACCATATAAATCTTAAAATATTAAAATATTTCCACCACCACTAATGTTAGAGGATTCTTCATAATGCATAAAGATGATGATAACACAACTTCATTACACCCTCATATTTATTTCTTTTAAGGAATTGTAATGGGAACAAAAAATGTTGTCCGAACATTCATGTATAAGAAAGAAACATTTAATGCATCTAGGGGCTTAGGATAAAGAAAAGGAAAAGAAAGGACACTAGGTCCATTCTAAATTTTTTTAACTAGAAATAGTCATCATCCAAATGACGTTATGGCTAGAAATAATAAGAATAAAGGGAGAGTGCATAAGCCCATGCATGAAGTTGAGTCCATAATTTCCGGCATGGATGGTATTATTAGGAATATAAAACACATATAAAGGAAAATATGTATATCACTAGATTGAAATAACATGTGTATCTGTGTTATATTGTTAGTGCAAAATAATGTGTATGTTTTATCTTGTAAATAAGTAAGAAAAGCATAGAGTTTCTTATTTGATTTAGGGAGCATACTCCACACCCCTCAAAAATGGGATTAGACAATCACGTATAAAGCCTTGCTACTTAATGAGATCCACACTACTCACATTCTTTCTACCTTTGAGGTGCCTAAGTTTTATATTTAGGGAGTGACGGAATTTCTATCACTTCATTGGGAAAACACTTGATTCCATTTTTAACATAAATACCAATTCCCAACATTTCTTCTTATAGGGAGTTCAAAATATTTTTTTACATATATGGGATTAATTATGAAATGTGAAAAAGAAACACATGGTGTTTAACCTCATGTGAGGCCCCAATAGGCACTTCATTCTTAAAACTAATAGATTACATATTTCATTCTTAAAGCTAATATATTACATATTTCAATTGATTTATGCATAGAACTATGTATCAAGGCTAATTGTATCGGTTGAAGGTACATGTTATTTGATGAAGGCACTCATGGAAATTTAGACATGACATTATAATTGGTAAATTTTATGTCAAGTTTATCTCACAAAAACATGTTTATTGTTTTAAAATTTTAAAGTTTTATTAGTTTAGGAAACTTATTTTCCCGAATATAGATGAGTATATTACTAATCCAAACCAGATTTTTCACCCTCACCACCCCCCAAATCCTCTCCATTAAAATAATTAAAATACAAGGTTGTAGTGTCACATTTAGTATCCCATCATGGCTAAATTTCATAACGGAAATGGTCAAGTTTGTATGGTGAAAAATATCATACAGTGAGGTGCATCAATTTCATGGAAAATTTCAATATCGTGAAAATGATTATATTGAATATCGTGAAAATTTTACATTCGGTGAAATGGAAATTAACTATTTCAACTTCCAGTGTTTCTCAGAGTCTAAAGAAAGTTTTAAAAGGGGTGATAAGGAGATGAAAATGCAGAGTCGTAATGTATGTCAATTGTGTAAATTTAGGCATTGTAAAGAGAAGTATGGTCTCGACAATATGATAGGAAAAATGCTACTGGTTGATGATAAACATTTTAAACAACAATAGGTGAATTATTTATGCACAATAATAAAACTTAATTCTTTGCTTTAAACATGTAATTTATCAATTTAATAGAGTTCAATTAAAACAAAACAATTTAAAAATTTAACAAAAACAAATATGCATACATATAAATGCAATTTTTGAACAAGAGAGTAATAGACTTTACTTGTAATTTTTTTTCGAATTTCACAGTTAATTCTGATTTTTTTTGTCAAAAATTAAAAGTGGAAGAACAGTGCGGCTTGGCATGGCACTGAATAGTTCTAAACTTGGTGACTATGAGGATGAAAAAATGTAACAAAGTACCAAAATTCATTGGTTTGTTAGTGTATTATGTTGTTTAAGTCGTCATTAGTGGAGTACTTATTCGACTTTGTCAATTCGAAATGCAATCAAACCTATTTGGTGAAGGCCTATCAATTTAGTAGGTAGTCGAATTTGTCAATTCCAAGCACAATCGACCCTGTAAAGTGAAAGTTATCGATTCAATGGATGGTATAATTTTCACTACAATGTGATATCAATTTTAAAACCAATGAAATGATAACGTTACTCAAAATTTTATAGAGTCTAGAAATGTGTTGGTGGGACTGTTGATGTCAAAAATGTAAATGGTGTTGTTGGCAGAGGAGGTGATGAATATGCTGAGGCAAAGGATAGAATTTTATAGTCACCCATCGATACAACTTATGACAATCTAGGTTTGTGCCTACAATTTTGACATGGTAGCAAATCCTCCAACAAAAGGAGCTGTCACCAAAGAGGAGGGTCTAGATGTCCTGCAGACCTGTAATGTAGAAGAGGAAGGTTGCAAGGAAAATGATTATATTGAATATCGTGAAAATTTTACCTTTTTTTGAAATGGACATTAACTATGTCAACTTCTGGTGTTTCTGAGAGTCCGAAGAAAGTGTTGAAAGGGTTGAGAAGCAGACGAAAATGCAGAGTTATATTGTATGTAAATTGTGGAAATTTAGGCATTATAAACATAAGTGTGGTTTGGACGATATGACATGAAAAATTCCAATGGTTGATGGTAAAAAATTTAAACAACAGTAGGTGAATTATTTATGCAGAGTATTAAAAGTAAATTATTGGTTTTAAATATGTAATTTAACAATTTAACAAACTTCAATTAAAACAAAACAACTTAACAATTTAACAAAAATATGAACAATTTAACAAAAACAAATATACATACATATAAATGCAACTTTTGAACAACAAAATAATAGACTTTAATTGTAGTTTTTCTTCGAATTGCACAGTTATTTCTAATTTATTTATTTATTATTATTATTGTTATTTTTTTTGTTTAAATTTTTCTTTTTTTCCGTCAAAAATTAAAGGCGGAAGAACATTGTGGCTTGGCATGGCACCGAATACTTCTCAACATGGTGACTATGAGGATGAAAAAAAGTAATAAAGTACCTAAATTCATTGGTTTGTTCGTGGATTATATTTTTTAGGTCGTCATTAGTGGGGTACTTATTCAATTTTATCAATTCCAAATGCAATCGAACCTATTGGGCGAAGGCCTATCAATTTAGTAGGTAGTGAAATTTATCATTTCCAATCACGATCGAACCTGTAAAGTGAAGGTTATCAATTCCATGGCTAGTTGAAAGCACTATTTTGAAATTAAAGTTACAGGGAGATTTTCCTTGGAGTTTTGGCTATAGCAAAGTCTGTTTCAGAGCCTCGTTGGCAGTGATATTTTTTTATGTTTCCTATTATATTAATATAGTACCTCCTATGTCCATAAATAAAATCTACTTGTGATTGTTTAGAGGAATTAAATCAGATAATAATATTACAAAGCTGAACATATTATAGTCTGAAATAGTCTGAAATAGTCCAGATAGAAACCCATGGGGCAGAAGATTAACTTAAAATCATAGCCGTACATAGAAGTTACATGAAAATTGAATTTTAAATTGAAATGAATTCCAATCCCACACTACAAACTTGAAAAAAAAATTATATGAAACATAAGAACATGGGCAGTGCATAAGATTGCATGGGGCTGAAAATGTGAACAGTCTTTACAATGGGTCGACCCTTGGCCAGAGGTGAATGGATCGATCCTCTCCAAATGGGTCATCCTATGCTGGTGGTAACTGAGCATAGATGTGGAATGCACTACTCCATTATTGGTCCAGGAAGCATATCATGACAGTTAAAATTATTATGAAGTCATAAAAAATATAACAAAGTTCTAAAATCTAATGAAAGTGAAATACTCTGTCTCAGTTAGGACAAAGTTGTTGTTATCATAAAGTTACTAAAAAAAATCTAATGAAAGTGAAATACTCTTTCTCAGTTAGGACAAAGTTGTTGTTATCATAGAGTTGCTAAAAAACGCTGACAAAATTTTGACTAGAGAAAAATGTCAATAAAAGGAATTCAACTGCATAGATTTTAACTAGAGAGAAACGCTGGAAAAATTTGAATATATTTTAACCAGAGAAAAAAGTAGACAAAAGAATTTACATTATCATTTGCAGGCACTCGGAAGAATACCTAGAACCAAGACAAGGAGATGAGGTTAACCACAGCGAGGATGCAGAGAAGAATATGAGGAGACAAGGATGAACACGCAAAATGAGAATGCCGAGGCCACAAGGAGATGAGGACGAGCACACCAAGGATGCCTTGCAAACAGTGCAAAAAATTAAATTAGAATACAATGCGGAAAAAAAAGCATAAAAAAGCAGAAAAACAAGACAAACACAAGAAAAAAACAAAAAAACCAACCAACAGTCACGCAAAAGAAGCCCTCTCCAATAGTCACGCCGCAAAAAAATGTTGGAAATATTCTTGCGGTCTAAGGGCTGCTATATTTATAAGAACAAAGTTCGGCCGAACTTTTAATTCAGTTGACCTTTTAATGCTGATTTTTTTGCCTTCGGCCAAAAATTTGGTGACCGTTGCCGTGAATGTAAACAACAGAATAAGTTTGATTAATGACAGAAAAATTTCGCTCGAATTAATGTCAAAATTTTGGTTGAACTTATGAAAATTTCGGCTGAACATGTGGGAGAGTGAAATTTTCGGGCGTGATTGTCACGAAATTGTAACCCATCTTTTATGATAGAAATCAAGTGTTATTAAGTTCTTTGATGATAATAGCTAGCTGAAAATGTAGTTGCAAACATGGATTTAATAATAAATTACGCATTAATATCATATGGCTTGTTGAAAAAATTTAAAGATAATAGGGGGAGGTTTACCCATTCTTCCTTTCAAAGAGGAGGGATCAAAAGTAGTTTCAATTTATTTCAAACCTCCCTCGCTATGTTTAGAAATAAGAAATTTGTGGAAGACCTTCAAATATTCGATATAGTATATTTAACATAATCTAACCATAAGATTCAAGTATCTAATCTTTTACGTCACGTAAGGGAGGTATATTGAGGAGGAGCTCATTAGTAAACTTTTTCGTTGATCCAAATTTGAAATTCAGAAGCCCGTCATAACAAAACTAGGTTGGAGTCATTTTTTCGAATGGGTTGCTCACAGAATTTTTGAGAATAGGCCTTCTGAATGTCGGCAAAGAAATTCTAGTTACACATATTTTCATATGTGCCTATAATTATAATAATTTTATTATAAATTATTTATAATAATTTTTATTTTATGGTTGCAGATGGAATTCATTATGGCATATGGTTGGCACGCAAATCTTGTATTATTAGAATTTATGCATTAAATCAACCTATTTGGATATGACGTGAATGAATAAGGCCACAGGGTGAAGTTGTAGACCAAACCTTCCGAATATCCTTGGTTCTAAAATAGTTTTCTTTTACTCCCAAAAAATTTGGTTGTCAACTTACATATTTCAAGATGCTTATGGAATAGATGATGACCAAACAAGATCATCTCATTCATGAATGGTATCCAAAGAAATTAGTGACACATGTAATATAGATTGTAAAATCTGGAAAGAGGTCGATTAAACCTCATATTCATTTGGAAAGATGTCGATTAAAACTCATATTCATTTGAAGCTTGTGAGCATCTTGATTCTATCTACTAAAAAAAAATCTCATGGAAAAGTTGTACAAGAGAAGTAACATGCAATTTCAACTATCATTACTCTGAATCAATGTTGAAATCATTTTAAGTTCTTCTCACGTTTCAACATTTCAAAGGACAGTAAGCGTAGAATAAAAACTTTCCCAATGAATGTTAAACCATAAACCAAGGGATTATCACATCATATTCATAAACTAATCTTTGTATAGTGGTCGATACATGGGTTTTAATTTTTAAAATATCATTTAGCATGGTATATTCAGGTCACCTTTATAGGCCTAGTAATGCCTCGTTGGTAGTCTCATGTAGCTATATTATTCTGACAAATAGATGTAGCCTTACTCTAAATGGTAAACCTAGAAGTATAGGCAGTACCTCCTTTTAGGGTATCAAAACATGGTTTGGTGAATATGTTATTACATTAATACTCATCTTTGGAATCAACCGAGATCATGGAAAAGTGGAAAATACAAGTCTAGGCTACAGAAATGCTTAAATAATGCCCGTGGGATCATAAATATCAAATCGTTGCATAATATATCCATCTCATGAAAAAAGTTATTAAATGATTCCGTGGAATTGGAAAGCTCTACACAAAAAAATTATCTATTGATCGAATAAAACAATGACACAAGTGAACAATTCCTGTAGGAATTGAACTGAACCATAATAAATTCTATCTCATGGAAATGTGAAGGTATCATGAAGGGATTTGTAATCAATTATTTTATAGGGTGTTGTACCTTGAATTTATTTCAATAGCAATTTTTATAAAAAGAAAAAGAAAAAAGAAAAATAAAAATCTCATGATTGTGCTTAACAACAAAGGACCTATTTTTTGGATAAATTTGATGTTATCTACACCCTGAACATAGTGTATGTTGAAGTTCAAATCTAGTGTGAATTCCAAATCTGGTATATTAAATTTAAATTTACGAAAGCATAGTTAAGTTTCCGATGCAGGTTAAGAACAAAGTGAAGGTTTATTTGTGTTTCATGTAAGATTTAAGATACAATAGTAATACCATAAATTACAAGAGACAAAAAGTCGCAAAACTGTGCATCAAAAAAATGGACAGAAAAAACTAAAAGATTCCCAATTTGTCAACAATAAGAAAACTTATAGGCATTGCATTGAAAGAGATACCTCAGATGCAAGAAAATTGTTTCTTAGATGAATGGAAATTTGAATTTCATTCACCAACAACTATTGTTTCCCTTTGGTTCACCTTCCTTCATCTACCAACCAACCACCAACCATCGAAACTACATCTATTGTTATGAAACCTTAACGTCGATCGACACCAAGCCCTAAAATGGTAGCATTGTTCCTTTATTGAATTTTCCTAGCCATTGATATCTTATTGCGGAGCAAGATGTCTGTGATGTTTTTGACGATGCCAATATAAGACGTTAATGTGAAAATTTATAAGGTATCCTATATTACCATTACTACCAATTTCACCCCAGCCAACATGCCTATGCCTCTGTCTATGTTTGAGGAGCTTCTCATTTAATGGAGAACCTAAACAATCAAGTACCTTTATGATCCAAAAATATTTGGTCAGGATAAAATCAAAGGTAAATGTCCCTAAGATTGGTGGGATTACATAAGAGAGGATGATAAATTACATATACAACCAAGAAAAATTGATCCCTGCAAACTTCCCCAAATACCTCCCTAAGGAAAAGAAACATTGATCCACCATTATCACCAAGAAGAATTCTTGGTATCATCCCCTGTATAATAGGAAAAATGCATAGTTCCATCATCATCGAGTCGGGGAAAATCATGTGCAAAAATCTAGTAACAAACCTCGAAATCCCTCCTCTAGTTTTAATCCCTTGTTTTTTTATAGATCTAGGGTAATCGGTAACTGGTGAGAGTTGCCTGAGCAAGGCCCAGGTTCAAATCCAACTGGTTGTCACTATAAAACTAGGATAGGTGCAACAGCCTGCAAGCCGCACACAATAGAAATTAACTTATGCCTCAACAAGAGCCGAGACGTCCGCTATGGGGTCGCCTACTCTTCTAGCCAAGACACAATAGGCATATGTCTCCATGGAGATTTGATCCTGGGTGGATCTAGTGAAAGTCTAGTGTCTTTCGCATAAAATGGAAAATGGGAGGGCTTCTTATTCATGTTCTTCTCTCCTTCTGGCCAATTGGATTTGAACCTTGATCTCAAGTCCACCTTCCATTTGAAAACTTTTCGACGACCACAAAGGAAGCTCAAAACAACTTTCTCTTCATGATCATATGAAATCTAGTTGGATTTGTTCTATCCATTTTTCTTCTTCTCATAGCACAAAGGCCACCTTCCATGTGCCTTTGATTTAGGTGTAGGCGCTCCAAGCACGTGATCTTGTCCAAGCAACTTAGTTTTTGCTTCATTCCATTGAGAGAGGAATATGATTCGAGTAACTTAACAGTTTGAACTTTAGCTTTAGTTTCCAATGAGGACCCATTTTAATTCACAACGCTACTATTTTTCCTTAGAAGTGAGCTATACTTCCCTTCATACTTCTTCCTTTTCACTACACTCCCATTATCGAAGGTCGGGGTATCGATTTTATTTGTTTGGATACTTGCTCGCTTCACTGGGACATTGTATTAAGCTCTTTAAGACACTATAATAAAAATGGATAATAAAATATGAGCCCCTTCCTCTCCTTCCCTCCCATCCCTCAAGTCTTGAGCTTTCTCAAAGGCAATTCCACGAATGGATTTGTGAGATCAATCCTTAATTCTAAAATCCTGATTCCTTTACTGTGAAGGAATTTTTCAAGCACTAAAGCTCATTTCGTAGTAGTTGTTTTTTTTTTTTGTAAATTCCGTAGTACCTAGCCATTTCTATTATAAGAGCAAGTTGCAAAAAAATACATCAGTATCAAGGTGCCTCAACCTGCCCAAAGGAAACCAGTTCTGTTGGCCACCTTAAAGAGTTAAATGAAGACCAAAATTGAAATCGTTTCTTTCGTTTAGTTGCCTTTAGTTTAACACGACAATGTCTAAAGAAATTACATATTAAACTGAAAAGATAAAGACTATTTAGAGTCATTAAAAAATGTACTAAAATAGAAATCTGATTATCCATCAGATGAATCTTTTGGAGCTTTTGCAGAAAAAGCAGAGACCTCTGCTTGCTAAAAAAATCTGAGCTATTGTTGATATTACCAATCCGGGCATTTTGCTGGTGTTGAACCTTCACCATTTCTCACATTTCTTGTTTCATAGTTTGGAGTTAAAAAAGCACTGAAGAATATGATTTAACCTCTTTTTCCTGTAGGCTCATCAATGCTTTAGCCAAAACACATTTAATTTTCCAATATGTCTTCACACTCTGCTGAAATAGGGAGACTCTACCCCTTGTACTTGCTGGGTCTAGGATGAATTCCATTCTAGCTTGTTGCTCACTGATAGCCATGTCATCTTCTTCAGAATCCTGTTCCCATGCATCAATTGAGCTTTTAATGTCTTCTGGAGTGGTTTCCTCATAGATATTGGCCATAGTTTCTAATGTCTCAGAATTTTTTTTCCTACCTCTGTTTGGAGGAGGAAAATTTGTTGCAGTGGAAGTACCTGTTCTTGTTTTAGGCATAGTATCTAGAGACAGTGAAGTAACAGTGTAGAGACCATTAATACTGAAACTGTGGATGTAAAAACAATGTAATTTCCTCTGGAGAAGAATAAGATGAAGATGTTGAGCAGTATGATGAGTATTGGCATTATACTTGCGAACAGTGAATTGAAACCAGGCCTTACTATCATGTATAAAGATGAAAATATTTAACACAGACCTAATAAACTGTATTTTAGGCAACATATCAAAATTAACCAAAGCCACAGTAATTGAATTTGACAGGAAGATATTTAAACATACGCCCAATTCCTGAGACCTAAGTTGGACCAGAGAATATTTTGGATTTACAGCTTTTATAAAAAGAAACTTAGTCACCATTGTTGTGACCAGTAAAAACAAGGAAGTTGAAGACCAACATAGAATGACAGCTTCATGATAGAACAATGAACAAAGAGTTCCCTTTAACCTATGATATGCCATGATATGAATAAAAATAGGGTCTGGGCTTCGAAAACAAGGGATAATACGAACTCCCACTACAATTTCAAAGACATGCAGAACCAACATACCTCGGGAGAGGAATAGAACAGACTTATTAACCATTAAAACAAAGGCAAACCCATAGAACTTATCCGGAAGAGAATCTGAAATGAGAGTGAAGGAAAAATCCATCACATACCCTGGATACCTTCGCAGAATTTCAGAGTGCAGGGTCTGAGCTCCTTGTTGATCGTGAACACCTTCCACAGAGTAGAGCTGAACGAACAGAATGCAAACTGCGGCAATGAAAGGCTTAAGAACGAAAACATCTATATTCGGAGAATGAACCATGCAGTTATTGCATGCTCGATAGTTGTACCTGGGAATGATGCCCATCCATCGTGGGGGGTGGGTTCCATGCTTTGCAAGTTGATTTATCATAAAGGCTCGGTGGTTGTATACAGTATGGCAACGTCCTTCATAGATCGGATGTCAGACACCCCGATCGCGGACATTTCATAGTAGTTATTACATTGAAGAAATGTCTTAATTAATTGTCTTAAATAGCCCTTGAATTTTGTCTTAGATGTGTTGGTTCCTTTTCCTTCTGGCTTAAATTTTACACATAATTTGTTTCATCTTAAATTAAGATTTAAAGAGGATTAAAATAATTATTTTGTCTTAAAAAAATTTCTTAGAATTCTCCTCCGTGTAGTAGGGACAAAACCCATCTAGTTTCCAATTCCTCCACTTATTAAAAAAGGATATATATATTTTTTCTAAAATTCTATTGATAAAGTATACAAGATTCTTTAAAATCTTTATGTTTAAAAATTATTTTATTTCCAAAATTTATTATATATATATATATATATAGATATAGATATAGATATAGATATAGATATAGATATAGATATAGATATTAAAAAGTTTGTACTTTAAGAAATCATTATATTTTAAAATTAAAGTGAAGAAACTATACATTTTTTTGTAGTTTCACTTAATAAATTGATCTAATTATTTTGTGTTTTATTAAAATAATTTTCAATATATTTAAATAAATTATTATTATAATGTTTTTAAAATTTATATTATTAAAAATAACAAGTATATTGGAATACTATATTTTTATATATATAATAATGAGAACGCACTACCCTAGATGGGGTTATTAGCGCTAAAAGGGGAGTGGCGCAGGGTGGGTTCACACAATCCCATGACCTATAGCAAAGGGGATGGGGCGACATTGCCCCAATAAATGTAATAAACATGCAAGCGATCATAATTCCACCATCGTTAATCTAGATGAAGCGAAACCAAAATACTAAGAGGAACGACTCTATGCGTGTGAGGAGGATGTCGTTGTCGCTATACATGAGTTGAATTATACATCAGTGAGATTTTCGTACCTAAAGAGTGCTAGAGAAAGTTTGGTGTGAATTCTAGATGAAGACTAGGAAGGAGGCATTACAGGGAAGAGGATCAAATGGACCTGGCAAAAATTACAAAGTGGAGAGACTCTCCTCACCCAAGAGTATTGTGTCAAGGAATATTGGTGTATACAGATGGTTGGGGAGCTTAAGAATAGAAATTCATCCTTCTGAGTGAGAGACTGGACTAGAATGTGAACCACACAATCTTCAAACTAGGGAGTGGGACACAAAATGGAAACTTAGTAAGTGGTTCAGACAATTGTGACAAAGCCTCCTTCTATCTTATCTAGTTAACTTCTATTTTGGAGTTGGACATCCTTTTGTAGAGGCTATGTGTTGTTATTTCTTTCTCAAATCATTTCGGGGACCTCCTTTGGCCTTGTTCGTTTTTTGAGGAAAGGAGGGAAATTCCAATTATTTTTTTATTGTTTATTAAGCTCGAAGTGGAACATGAAGCGGGGCCTTATGAGAATTTGGCTTAGAATTTCTCTAGAGGGAATAGATGTTGTGGGATTCTATTGAATTGTGTCTATTCCGTAATTTCATGGGTGTATCTTATTTTTCATTATTGATGTATTTTCTTTGGTGTTGTTATCTTTACCAAGTATTGGTGGTGTTGGGTATGGTTGGGAAGTCTAATGGGAAAGAGACAATTTGTATCACTATGGAATGTCCTATTCATTAAACGATATAGAAACTATCATCCTTTGGCATAGGTTGAGCGGAGTTTGTGGTGTTGTCCTTTTGAATTTGTGTCGATTGGGTGGAGGTTTTGTTGGTATTCTCTAAATCATGTTTTATAGTCATGTTGAAGCAACTTGTTGTTAAAAAAAGAAATAGATAATTAGTGTTTGGAAGCTAGTAGGGATGGGAGTTTGGAAGAGACATTAGTTGGTGTTTACTTTCTTGAATAGTGTCCCCCTCTAGCTATTTACAGGCCACATACTTTGTAGAATCCGGGAACTTACATGTCACGTAGATTAGGAGGAGAGACACCTTTGAAACATATAATAGTTGTTATTTTTTAGCATAGGACCCTAGAGAGGTATCCGCAATACCGAGACTAAGAGGCCAAGTGAGGAGATGGGTAGTATACTATGAGGGGAGAACCCATATATGAAACTTGTGTAAATAATAGAGTGGAATGATTTACATTTATATACAAGATGCAAAATTCCTGTGAAGGGTTAAGCATAATTGACAAGGTCTGAAGGGGAAGCCTCATCTCACAGAACTTCCCTCTCAGGCCAAGTGTTAACGAAGAGGACATGATGAATCCCGAAAAGATGTAATACACGAGGAAAATAAAATTAGTATATGAAAACAATAGATTTATACGGGAATATGAAGTTCCTCTTGGGGTGCACATTGTTGGACATTTAAGGGGGACCTAGTACAAACCAAGGATCACATGCATGGACACATGAAACATTATGATTTTAGGATGAAAATTATGGTTTGGAACCTAGAAAGGATTGAGAAGTATCTCAACATTCCCCCAATAGTTGTTAAGCCCTCAATATACCCAATTAACCCTATCCCATTCGTTGGCTTCGATCCGAAACCACTCCCCTGATTTTATGATAGATCGAGTTCACCTATCTCTTTTTGTAACCAACTATGTATATGGCTAAATAGACCAACATACTAGTATAATCTTATTTCTTGTTGCTTTTTGTATTGTTCAATTGTCTTTTATGTCCCTTATAAATGTACAATTTTGATTGTGGTTGCCTCTCTGAGATGAGAGGTGAAATAATCATAAACTTTGTATAATTTAAATATATTTTCTTAATTGGATGTTATAGAAATAACATAAAAAAATAATGAAACAACAATAATTTTATATATTTTCCCTTCTGGTTATTTCAGTTTATAATTTAAGAAAACTAATATTTATAATAATAAATACTATAAATATTAATTTTAAATAATCTATTTTGAAATATTTTTAAGTTTAGTTATAATACATGTTCATATAAATGAAAAATTATTATAAAGAAATTCCAATTTTTTTATTGTATAATTTCTGTATTTTATTTTAAAAAATTTATTAATATTTTTATTCTATTTTTAAATGTTAAAAAGTATCCAAAATTTAATATAAGAGCTTCAAAATTTAGTTATCTAAATAGAATAAAACTTGATTGCACAACTTTAGAATTTACCAAATGAACTGCAATCTATTGAAATCATTATAAATTATGTACTGCAATATTTATAAATGATCACAATACTACTCTTACATGCCAATGAACTTCGGTATAGTATTTTTGGTTAACAAAAATTGGATTTTCTGTCTTCATGATGCCAAACTCGAGTTGAATATATCTCACTCCTAAAACGAGAGAGTTATTTTTAAAATGAAATGAAAATCATGGAGCTCCATTGTAGCTGAGGTCCATGGATTCCAGATTCATTAGGCGAGAGGAGGGTATGGGAAGCCACAAGAAATGGGGGCGTGGAAGAATATTCTTTCCCTAAATCTACGAGACCACAGATCATACCTCAAACATGATAATAATACGGCTATACCCAACATCGAAATCCAGGAAGACCAGATGTAACATACTGCCATACTCATATAAAAAAAAAATAACTTTACATTTTTACATCCAACCATATTTGAATTAAACACTTGCTTACAACTGAATCCCACTTATTTCTTATGCAATAGACCAACCACAATACATATTTAGTAGTACTACACCTTGGTTAAAACAAGTATGTATTTAATTATTACCTCATAAAGGTTTTAGCAAACCTTACCAGTTTACGAGGAGGTTACTTGTCAACGAATCTTGCTTGGTTAAATTGTGATTGTTCATCCTATCTCCTTTATTACGAAAGGAGCTTGGATTTGGTTGACAAGTATTATGAATTCATAGCACCCATTATAATTTGATTAAGTTTACCCTATTTATAACTTTACTATTACTATGAGAACCTTGCAATGGTATTTAGATTAATGTTAATCTGCCTAGTCTAGCAAGCACACCACCGTCGGAAAACTGTGAGCTCCTCTCGTCATTGATCTACGTAGGCCTAGAATCCAATGGTCAGTACTGGTTTAGGGTTTTTTTCATTTGGGGTAATGACTACCCTAACCTTAACTGCTTCCCCTTCATTCGAGATCTTCGCCGCAGAGCTCTGCAAGTGTGTCTCGTTTCCGCTATGACAAACCTCTAACAGGGATCTCCTCATCTCCGTTTCAGTTTTTCTTTCAACGCAAATGGTGAGTAAAACATTTTGGCTTGTCCCGCTCCCGTAAAAAATTGGTTTATTTGCTATGGGATGTTTTCTTTTATTTTATGAGAGCTCAACTGGGGTTCTTCCTTCGCAACGTTTACAGTTTTATGGTTAATATCGATTCCCAGTTTTCTCTGCTTCTTAATCACTACTTGTCCCTAACTTTTGTTTTCATTTTCTTTAGTCGTAGCGGTGGTTCGAGCTCATTCCTCCAGTTGGAGCACCCTATCTTCTTTACTGTACCCTCAGGCGAAGCTCACAGGTAAGTTGTGACTTAATTTGAAATGTATGCATTAGTTTGAATCTTGTGTATCATATTTCCCATCTGAATGCATTGTATTGACCCATTTTTGGTGGCTTACTTGCAGTTTAGTCCTTCGGATTTCCGCGAAGTGGTTTCGACAAGTAATTCTACCCAAATTATGTTGACCCCTATACTCTACATTTTCGGTGTTTTCATTCTCAGTTTTCTGATGTTTTTCCTCATCTCGTATTTATGCGTAGGTAATCTCCTTAGCCCATCACTGTGGTTGACTTAGTTTGGAATGCTTGATTTCGATTTTTTGCTGACTTGGTTTACCTGCTTCACTAGGTATCTTCCTTTGCTATATCTTTTTTCATGGGTTTTCCGATTGCAACGCTTCAATTTCGAATCTTGTGCTTGGATATGAGGCTTCACATCCCATTCTATCTTCCTTTTAACATTACTTGAATTTCAGAGACTTTGCCCAATTTGGGCATGTCGTAGACAATATGATAGTTATAATTTTTAAAATTAAATATAACACTTATGATTTGTAAAATTTCTCTTCTACGTAATTTGTATCTGGCCCTTTGGCACTTAATTCTAAGTCTAAGAGTTTGGTCTATGGCATACTTTAATGATTTTGCGGCTCCACCCCTCACTGGGTGAGGTGAACCTGTTGTGTGTCATGGTTATGGCGAGATAGTTCATACCAGAACTTTTTGATATATATATATATATATATATATATATATATATATATATATATATATATATATTTATTTATTTATTTATTTATTTATGTATCCTTCGTGGATATCTTCTTCCCTTTTTTTATTTATGCAAAACAGGAACAATGGCTTAGTTATTTTGTAGCATTTGTTTATAAATACCTTTATGCTACTATTCCTTTTGTAACACCCCTAGTTTTATGTTTTCAAGTTAGACAGTTGAACCTAAGTCCAAAAGGGAGTGGATCCCAATGGATAGCTATGGTGTGGATGTAATTAATTATTTAATTATGAAAAATAAATGAACTATTTCTGTGCATATTGACCAAATGATATTTTTGAGATCAATTGTCAAATCCATGAGGTATGGAAAGAGGCTAAGACTTTCCCCAAAAATCTTTCAAAAATCCTTGAAAGAAATCATTTCTAATTTAGATTTTTGAGGAAAAATCTAAATTTTCCCCAATGAGGATGAGAGTAGTTCGGAAGGGGTAAAAAGCTGGAAAAGCATAAAGCAGCTTTAAAAATCCCTAAATAAGGGAATCCTAGGCAAACAGGAAGAAAAGCATCCTATAATTCTGGACGCAGAATTAGAAACAAGCTTTGGGGAGCATAAGCTTAAATAAGCTACTCCAGAACAGATTGGGGTTGGTCTGTTCTAGGAGGTGATCTCAGCTCGGGGGTGAGTTCTAGAGATAGAGGAACTCTAAGGTTGGGAGGACTGGTCAATTGCAGAAGTGGTATGGCCATAGTGTTTATGAATGGTTGAATTACTGGTTGTTGTGTAGTGTGATTAATGACTGTAGCTGTTATTTTATTTTAAAATTCTGAAACTTGTATTCCATACATTTACAGAATTTTTTAGAAGAATCTAATCCTCTCAATTCTGCATAGTTGTAGGAACATGAATTATGGGGAAAATCATCCAGAAGCTCTAAACCAGTGATTGGTTTAAATCTGGAGATTTATATTACTCCCATAATTCATCAAAATGTAACTTTAATCTGCTTCTGTTAAAGTATAAATCTAACTATGCATGAGCTAGGAAAACAGATATGGAAGGAGAAAAAAAAAAAAACATTTATGAAATTGGAGGAATTTAGAGATGTTAGGTATTGTACAAACATTGCAGATATATATTTTCTGAAGTGCATGTATATATATATATATATATATATATATATATATATATATATATATATATATATATATATATATATATATATATATATATATATATATATATATATATATATATATTAACTTTCTACAACAAGGAAATATCTCAACTGAAAAAAGAAATAAGTTCAGAAATCAGAGCTAGTTTTATTCAAACAGAAAAGAGTTGGGTTAATTGCACTATAAATGAACCCGTAAATAATTCTGGTTTGTGAAATAAACATGAACTATGGTATTGATGATATCCTCTACTTATAACATGTTCAAATTGAATAATCCAAAGGAAAATACATATAAGAAATTTAAGATGAATTTCAAGCAAAACTCATAAGCTGTTTGGAATAACAGAGGTTACTCTAACAATGCCTTAATAAATTCTGGTTAGAGGTGTTTACTAGAAACTAGAATTATTGACCATCTTATATAAATTATTCCAGAGCATTCTATTCTTGATACAAAGTAAATAAAATATGATAATTTTAAACTGAGATGTAGAACAAGAATTTCTACTTCCGGAGTAATAAAATATACATGGGTAAGTAGATAGAATGAAAAATGACTCCGCATAACTCCGAAGAAATACATGATAAAGTATCCATAGTTGAAACCTGTATCTGGAAGAGGAGAGATCATGCATAAATAGATCTAATAATGCAATTTGTGGATATACAGCTATTAGTTACTGTGCTAAGAAAGATTTATGTAAACTCATGTAGTAGCTTTATATATACATTTATATTACTACAATTTGGATGGAACAGAAAGGTAAGCTAGGACTAGTAAATTTATCAATTCCAGTGTATAAATTGAAGCAGATAGTTACAACAGAAAGAAAATATGACATGAGTATTAACATGAAGTAGAGGTCTGAGAACAACCAGAGTCTATCATCAACCTGTGGATATGAAACAGAAGCGGTATATATATATACTCTCCTGAAGTTAAAAAAATTAAACGAGAATATCCTGTTCCATAATATATACACAGAAATCATTCACAACCTGAATTTATATAATCAGGATTTATAAGCAATCCGAGTCTTTGTTAAAATTCCATTATTACAATTGAAAATTTTATGACAATAAGATGGGAATTGTCAAGACAAACTATATACTAAAAACGCGAAAGGCTGGTTATACTCTGATGAAAGACAATGTCAATACCGACCTAAAAATTTCAATGTGGAAACGAAGTTAATTTCGAATGAAAGACAAGTTATCCAAACACCATCTCGTGGTAACTCTGAATGAGATTCGAGATTACCTGAAACAAAACGAGCGCAAAGTAAGAAGTATGCGATAACTGATTTATAATAAATATATCACAGGGATAAAGTATTAATTTTAATACCGGTCAGGAAAAACAAATTGTTACCTCATAAGTTGAAACCCTCGTTTCGAAACGATCTGCAAAAAAATTGATTTGGGATTAAAATTTTGAAGACCATGTAACCAGATTGAAATGATGGAAAACAGTGGTTAAATATCAAACTTGAGTCGATTGGTATACCTAGGGTATCATTTTGTCACCAGAAGTGAGGCACCTAGAGCTCGATGCAACTCGGCTCGAAACAAAATAAGTATGGTCACAGAAGACCACACGAAATAGTTCCTACCAGAAATCGATTCCAGTGTTAACTACAAAATTCTACAGGAGATTCTAAATGCAATGAGAGATATTAATTGTGTTAATTAAAAATAGATAAAACACCCTCTTCGTCACTAGAAGAAGAGAATATCTATACATACAGAGATTAAGCTTAAAAAAAATCAAACGCGACAAAGCCAATTTAACTATGAGAATTTTATATATCAGGTCGGGACAGCCTTAAGAAGTTGAACGAAACTATTTATAAAAACAAAACAACCAAAACCATGAAACGAAGGTATAGATATCGCCGAGGAGGACATATATATGTGTTCACGCACAGAAAGCAAATTAGCAGGAACAAATCATGGAAACGACCAAGTAGATGTACCTGAAAGTGAACTATAAGAAGGAAATCGTTACGCCGAGAGGTCTGGAAACGCGTAACTCATAGCTCCACAAGAATGGGCAAGGTCTCAATCTTTAGGAGTTGGCGAGGTAAATGAAAGGCAAAAGAACAATCTCCAAAACGATTCAGAGATTTAATACGACTTCCTCCAAAAACCCTAACTGGCCTTGGACCATCTCAATCGTCCATGTGTCCTCAGATCGAAGGTATAGACGAGGATTGGGTTGGGAAAATCGAAATCAAACACATAGCCGCCTAACAACATTAATGTAAATCCATAAAAGCAATTTCAAAGTACTCAAACGTATCATATGGTCAGAGATCATAAATGAACAAATATACGTTGCAGAGTATAAAAATATAAATTAAAACCCTTGCGTATAAAAACAACTCTGAGTTATCTGTCATGGGATCAAATCAACTTAAACCACCAGAGGACCACCAAACCAAGTTACCACGGAGGATGCGATGGGATTACCAATGTAAAAAAAAACATTAATTCGATCTTGCCAATGAAGCACGAGAAGTACAACAAATCCAATATCGCCTACCTCAATCAAGATTTCATTCCAGTTGGAGGTACGTTGTATATTCATGGTGGTACAAAAAAAATATTTATATTCACACGTTGGAACCAATGGATGCAAGGTTATAGCATGCTCGTGGAAAAGAAATAACGATTCTATTTAGAAAGGAACCATTTTATAGCTTTATGATATATAGAAACGATATATATTATCATGGTCATTGGATACATGTTAAGATATAAAAGGATACGAATTATATATCACTCATAGAACCTATGAGGGTGTAATATAGTCACCATGCGAAACTAAATAAATAGATATGGCGATACCATTAAGGGTTACAGGGAAGTTTTTAAACGAATATAGGAAATTATATATATGTAGGGAAGGATATGAAATATATACGTGTATCATATATATATGAGAATGAGGCACACGAAAGCTCATGAAAACAAAACCATAAATGTTATCGAATTATATATGTGAACGTTTGAATCAACATGAAAACCATGTTTTATAGAATTTCATTAATTATGAGATTCAAATGTAGATCTGAATATCTATGGTGGATAAATGAACAAAATTAAATTATCAAAGGTAGGTTTAGAGAAAAAAAAAATTTGTGGTGGAAAGGAAGAGACATTACAATTGCTATCAGAGCTCATGTTAGAAAAAACTGGGTTGTTGTTGTGCTCACTGTATAAATTATTTCTTGTTGAATTTTTTTTTATTTTTTTTTTTTTCTGTTACTGATATGTGTTGTTTAGTTTAAAGTGGTACTGAAACAGAAAATTCAATGGCTGAAGGTGATGAAATTTATGTTGATCTGCGTGACGAAGATAACACACCAGATCCCAACGCTCCTTTGATGGCTATGTTGCACAGTTTGCAATGAGAGATGGCTGAGCTAAGAAACTAGAATGACAAACTGTCATTAGCCAGTGAGGAGCAGGAAAAGCTCATCAAAGAATTGACCTCGCGGAACAGCCAAGAAGGTGAAGGTTTCGGAAAGAGGAAGAAAGGCAAGTTCTTTGATGATTCTAAGGAATATGACACTACTAGACATTAGTCTAAATAGAGAAAGGAATTACAGGGGGAATTCCGAAAGATCAAACCTCCCTCCTATGATGGAGAGAAGGAGGAA
Source organism: Pinus albicaulis (assembly GCA_034641835.2). Taxonomy (NCBI): domain Eukaryota; kingdom Viridiplantae; phylum Streptophyta; class Pinopsida; order Pinales; family Pinaceae; genus Pinus; species Pinus albicaulis. Next base: position 1,272,340,544 of record CM076579.1, read on the forward strand.
GATGCTGAGGCTTGGTTGTTGAATATGATTAAGTATTTCCAGGTCTATGAATATGAAAGCAATCTAAAGGTTAGATTAGTTGTCTACCAGTTACAGGGTAAGGCTACCTTGTGGTGGGAGGAGACGAAAATGGTTCATGCCATTGATGAGAAAACAGTGACTTGGGAAGATTTCCAAGTCAAGTTTAAAAACCACTATTTGAACGAACGTTATTATGATGATAAAGCAAAGTAGTTCCACGAACTCAGGTTGGGACAGCTCACTATCGATTAGTTTGTCACCAAGTTTACAAATCTGCTAAGGTATGTTCCTTATATTTGTGAAGAGAAGGCAAAGGTGCAAAGGTTTTTTAACTATTTGCCTGCTGTGTACAAGGAGAAAATAGAGTTCAATAATCCAAAAACTATGGATGAAGCGGTGAGGAAAGCTAGATTATGCTACCAACAGTTTAAAGGAAAGGGTGAGCATGGGAAAAGCTGGGTAAACAAGGGTGAATTTAAAGGAAAGAAACAGAAACCAGCTTACTTGAATAACTTTGGCAAGGACCATCAGCGGAAGAAATTTAACAAAACCAAGGAAAGTCAAACTGCCCAGTCCCAAGTTGGTTCAAAACAAATAGATGGAGATAATAAGAAGGAGGGAGCAGTCAAAATGTGGGAACCTTTGAAATGTTGGGGTTGTGGAGAACCTCATCTATTGAGAGATTGTCCACACCGAAACATTCAGATGATTATGAGGGATCGAGAAGCTACCACAATGAATGATATAGCCAGAAACATACCCACTATCAGTGTAGCCTTGAGAACCGACAAGCAGAACACTAAGCTACTATGGTCGAGATGGAAGGTAAGATTGCTGACCAATCTGTTACCGTTTTAATTGATCCGGGTGCTTCTTTGAGTTACATTAGTCCGCAAGTGGTAGAGAAATGCAATCTCAAAACTGAAAAATTTCAGCAGTCTTGGTTGGTCTACCTAGGCACTGGCACCAAGCGAAAGGTAACTCATAAGTTACCTCAAACAACAATTAAATTGAATTATTTTCAGATAGAAGTAAATTTAAACATTCTGCCCTTAGGCTCATATGACTTGCTAATAGGAATGGACTGGTTGGAAAAGAGAAAGGCAATGATGAATTGTTGGGATAAAAATCTGCATTGCATAGATGAGGAAGGGAGACCCTTTATACTCAAAGGAAAACCAAAACCAATTTCTGTAAGACAAATATCATCTCTGCAATTAAAATGAACAGCTAGGAAGGGATATCGAGTATATGTTGTACATGTTGAAGAATTAGGACAGCCACCTGAAGAAAATCTGCTGGACACTCTGCCAGTGGTAAGAGAGTTTAAGGAAGTTTTTCCTGATGAGATTCCTCATCTTGCCCCCAAAAGAGAGATTGACTTTTCAATCGATTTGGTGCCTGGAGCAACACCTGTTTCCACAGCCCCTTATCGGATGAGCCCCCCCGAACTCATGGAACTGAAAATGTAGTTGCAAGAATTGTTGGATAAAGGTTATATTAGACCGAGTGTGTCTCCTTGGGGAGCACCGGTGCTATTCGTGAAGAAGACGGATGGAACCTTTAGAATTTTCATTGACTACCATCAAATGAATAAGTTGACAATCAAAAATAGATACCCATTGCCCATAATTGATGACCTTTTTTATCAGGTAAGAGGGGCTTCTGTATTTTCTAAGATTGATCTGAGGACTAGTTATCACCAACTCAGAATTAAGGAGGAAGAAATTAGTAAAATAGCTTTTCGAACCAGGTATGGTCACTACGAATTTGTAGTACTACCTTTTGGTTTGAAAAATTCCCCTGCCACTTTTATGTGCTTAATGAACAGCGTCTTGAACAAGTACTTGGATAAATTCATACTAGTGTTCATAGACGATATTCTGGTTTATTCAAAAAGTGAGGAAGAGCACAAATAACACTTAAGGATAGTGTTGTAAACGTTGAAAGAAAACCAGTTATATGCCAAGTTCAGTAAATGTGAGTTTTATAAGGACAAGATCCAATACTTGGGACATATTATTTCTGAACAAGGATTGGCTGTGGACCCTGAGAAAATAAAGGCTATTAGAGAATGGCTGGTGCCCACTGATGTTTCAGCAGTAAGGTCATTTATGGGGATTGCAGGTTATTATAGAAGGTTTGTAGAAATATTTTCTGCAATAGCATATCCCATCACTTCATTATAGAGAAAGGGCACCAAATTTGAGTGGACTGAAAAACGCCAAAACATCTTTGAACAACTAAAACTAAAACTCACTACAGCCCTTATACTGAAAATTGCAGATCCTGACAAAGAGTTTGTTGTATGCACTGATGCATGCAAAGAGGGATTGGGAGGAGTTCTGTTACAGGAAAATTCTGTTATTGCATATGAGTCTAGGAAACCGAAGAAACATGAATAGAACTACACTGTATATGATTTTCAATTGGCTACTGTAATTCATGCCTTGAAGATGTGGCGACACTATCTTCTTGGGGAAAAATTTGCATTGATGACTAATCATATTAGTCTCAAGTATTTCTTTTCTCAAACAGATTTGAATGCTCGACAAGCCAGATGGCTGTCTTTTCTGAGTGAATTTGATATGGAAATAAAACATATCAAAGGAAAAGAAAACAAAATTGTTGATGCGCTAAGCAGAAATGCTTGCCAACACATAAGCAGCATTGGGAGTAGTGCTAATTTTGATTTAGAAGGACTAGTTAAAAAGGTAGCAGATCCAGATCTAAACTATGAGGAGTTACAAGTGAAAATGTCAAAGAAAGAAATGGCTAGATACACCAAAAATAAAAAAGGGCTGATTTACTATAAAAACAGATTGTATATCCCCAATGTAGAGTCTTTGAAAAAAGAGATCCTAGATGAGTATCATAGACAGCCATATTTGGGACATCCTGGATATCAAAAAAATGCTAACAACTTTGAAAAAGAAGTTGTTTTGGCCAAGAATGAAAAAGGATGTAGCAGACTATTTAGCTCGGTGCATGGAATGTCAACTAGTCAAAGTTGAACATCAACATCCAGCTGGTATTTTAAATCCCTTGCCAATTACAGAATGGAAATGGGACACTGTTTCTATAGATTTCATAACTGGGTTACCAAAAACAAAGTACCAGCATGACTCAGTGATGGTTGTGGTGGACACTTTAAAAAAAATGCACACTTCATACCTGTAAAATCTACTTATGGGACAGCCCAAGTAGCAAATGTGTTTCTAAAAGAGATAGTAAGGCTACAAGAGGTCCCACAGATGATTATTTCAGATAGAGACGCTAAGTTCACAACTACATTTTGGAAAGGTCTGTTTGGGGGTATGGGCACTAAATTGAATTTTAGTACTGCATATGACCCTCAGACGGATGGTCAAACAGAGAGAACAAATCAGATCTTGGAAGATATGCTGAGAATGTATGTGATGGATAGGCCATCAAAATGGGAAGACTACTTGCATTTAGCCGAATTTTCTTATAACAACAACTATCAATCCTCCATCAAAATGAGTCCATTTGAAGCACTCTATGGAAGGAAGTGTCGCACTCCGTTAAGTTGGAGCCAACCTAAAGATAAGCTAGTATTGGGGCCAGATACTTTACAAGAAAGGGAAATAATTTTCAAACAAATACAAAGAAACATCAAGACAGCACAAGATTGACAGAAAAACTATGCTGATAAGAAGAGGGTACATCGAGAGTTAAAATTGGGTGATCATGTGTACCTACGTATTAAACCCAAAAAGAGCACACTTTATGCTGGAAGTTGTGCAAAATTGGCTCCTAAATATTGTGGGCCTTTTGAGGTGTTAGAAAGGATGGGACCAGTGTCTTATAAGCTGGCCCTACCACCCCATGTTAAAGTTCATGTTGTGTTTCATGTTTCGTTATTAAAAAGATATGTACATGATGCTTCTCACATTGTTGATTGGAATGTGATACAGGTGGAACCAGAAGGGGATTTCCTTCCAGAGCCGCTTCAAATATTGGAGTGGGAAGAAATTGAATTGAGGAACCGAACAATAGCAAGAGTAAAGGTGCAGTGGAAGCACTTTACTGCTAAATAAGCTACATGGGAAAGAGAAGCTGAGATGATGGAAAAATATCCATATCTATTTTCAAAATGAACTCTAGTAGTTAGTGGTCAACACCGAGGACGGTGTTTGTTTTCAGCAGGGGAATATGTAACACCCCTAGTTTTATGTTTTCAAGTTAGACAGTTGAACCTACGTCCAAAAGGGAGTGGACCCCAATGGATAGCTATGGTGTGGATGTAATTAATTATTTAATATGAAAAATAAACGAACTATTTCTGTGCATATTGACCAAATGAGATTTTTGAGATCAATTGTCAAATCCATGAGGTATGGAAAGAGGCTAAGACTTTCCCCAAAAATCTTTCAAAAATCCTTGAAAGAATTCATTTCTAATTTAGATTTTTGAGGAAATATCTAGATTTTCCCCAATGAGGAGGAGAGTAGTTGGGAAGAGGCAAAAAGCTGGAAAAGCATAAAGCAGCTTTAAAAATCCCTAAATAAGGGAAGCCTATGCAAATAGGAAGAAAAGCATGCTGTAATTCTGGACACAGAATTAGAAACAGGCTTTGGGGAGCATAAGCTTAAATAAGCTACTCCAGAATAGATTGGGGTTGTTCTGTTCTAGGAGGTGATCTCAGCTCGGGGGTGAGTTCTGGAGACAGAGGAACTCTAAGGTTGGGAGGACTGGTCAATTGCAGAAGTGGTATGGCCATAGTGTTTATGAATGGTTGAACTACCGGTTGTTGTGTAGTGTAATTAATGACTGTAGCTGTTATTTTATTTTAAAATTCTGAAACTTGTATTCCGTACATTTACATAATTGTTTAGAAGAATTTAATCCTCTCAATTATGCATAGTTGTAGGAACAGGAATTATGGGGAAAATCATCCAGAAGCTCTAAACCTGTGATTGGTTTAAATCTGGAGATTTATATTACTCCCATAATTCATCAAAATGTAACTTTAATCTGCTTCTGTTAAAGTATAAATCTAACTATGCATGAGCTAGGAAAACAGATATGAAAGGAGAAAAAAAAAAAACATTCATGAAGTTGGAGGAATTTAGAGATGTTAGGTACTGTACAAACATTGCAGATATATATTTTCTGAAGTGCATGTATATATATATATATATATATATATATATATATATAGCTTAAATTTCTACAACAAGGAAAGATCTCAGCTGAAAAAAGAAATAAGTTTAGATATCAGAGCTAGTTGTATTCAAACACAAAGGAGTTGGGTTAATTGCACTATAAATGAACCTGTAAATAATTATGGTTTGTGAAATAAACATGAACTATGGTATTGATGATATCCTCTACGTATAACATGTTCAAATTGAATAATCCACAGGAAAATACATATAAGAAATTTAAGATGAATTTCAGGCAAAACTCATAAGCTATTTGGAATAACAGAGATTACTCTAACAAAGCCCTAATAAATTCTGGTTAGAGGTGTTTACTAGAAACTAGAATTATTGACCATCTTATATAAATTATTTCAGAGCCTTCTATTGTTGATACAAAGTAAATAAAATATGATAATTTTAAACTGAGATGTAGAACGAGAATTTATACTTCTAGAGTAATAAAATATACATGGGTAAGTAGATAGAATGAAAAATGACTCCGCATAACTCCGAAGAAATACATGATAAAGTATCCATAGTTGAAACCTGTATCTGGAAGAGGAGAGATAATGCAGAAATAGATCTAATAATGCAATTTGTGGATATACAACTATTACTTACTGTGCTAAGAAAGATTTATGTAAACTCATGTAGTAGCTTTATATATACATTATATTACTACAATTTGGATGGAACAGAAAGGTAAGCTAGGACTAGTAAATTTATCAATTCCAGTGTATAAATTGAAGTAGATAGTTACAGCAAAAAGAAAATATGACATGAGTATTAACATGAAGTAGAGGTTTGAGAACAACCAGAGTCTATCATCAACCTGTGGATATGAAACAGAAGCGGTATATATATATATACTCTCATGAAGTTAAAAAAATTAAACGAGAATATCCTATTCCATAATATATACACAGAAATCATTTACAACTTGAATTTATATAATCAGGATTTATAAGCAATCCGAGTCTCTGTTAAAAGTCCATTATTACAATTGAAATTTTTTTGACAATAAGATGGGAATTTGCAGGACAAAATATATACTAAAAAAGCGAAAGACTAGTTATACTCTGATGAAAGACAATGTCGATACCAACCTGAAAATTTCAATGTGGAAACAAAGTTAATTTCGAATGGAAGACAAGTTATCCAAACACCATCTCATGGTAACTCTGAATGAGATTCAAGATTACCTGAAACAAAACGATCGCAAAGTAAGAAGTATGCAATAAATGATTTAGAATAAATATATCACAGGGATAAATTATTAATCTTAATACCGGTCAGGAAAAACAAATTGTTACCTCGTAAGTTGAAACCCTCGTTTCCAAACGATCTGAAAAAAAATTGATTTGTGATTAAAATTTTGAAGACCATGTAACCAAATCGGAATGATGGAAAATAGTGGTTAAATATCAAACTTGAGTCGATTGGTATACCTAGGGTATTGTTTGGTCGCTGAAAGTGAGGCACCTAGAGCTCAGTGCAACTCGGCTCGAAAAAAAATAAGTATGGTCACAAAAGACCACATGAAATAGTTCCTACTAGAAATCGATTACAGTGTTAGCTACAAAATTCTATAGGAGATTCTAAATGTAATGAGAGACATTAATTGTGTTAATTAAAAATAGATAGAACACCCTCTTCGTCACTAGAAGAAGATCATATCTATACATACAGAGATTAAGCTTAAAAAAATCAAACGCGACAGAGCCAATTTAACTATGAGAATTTTATATATCAGGCCGGGACAACCTTAAGAAGTTGAATGAAACTATTTATAAAAACAAAACAACCAAAACCATGAAATAAAGGTATAGATATCGCCGAGGAGGACGTATATATGTGTTCACGCACAGAAAGAAAATTAGCAGGACCAAATCATGGAAACGACCAAGAAGATGTACCTGAAAGTGAAATATAAGAAGGAAATCATTACACCGAGAGGTCTGGAAATGCATAACTCGTAGCTCCGCAAGAATGAGCAGGGTCTCAATCTTCAGGAGGCAGCAAGATAAATGAAAGGAAAAGGAAAAATCTCCGAAACGATTCAGAGATTTAATATGAGTTCCTCAAAAAACCCTAACTGGCCTTGGACCATCTCAATCGTCCATGTGTCCTCACATCGAGGGTATAGACGAGGATTGGGTTGGGAAAATCGAAATCAAACACATAGCCACCTAAAAAATTTAATGTAAATCCATAAAAATCAATTTCAAAGTACTCAAACGTATCATATGGTCAGAGATCATAAATGAACAAATATACATTGTAGAGTATAAAAATATAAATTAAAACCCTTGTGTATGAAAACAACTCTGAGTTATCTGTCGTAGGATGAAATCAACTTAAACCACCAAAGGACCACCAAACCAAGTTACCACGGAGGATGCGATGGGATTACCAATGTAAAAAAAAACATTAATTCGATCTTTCCAACGAAGCACGAGAAGTACAAAAAATCCAATATCGCCTACCTCAACCAAGATTTCATTCCAGTTGGAGGTATGTTGTATATTCATGGTGGTACAAAAACAATATTTATATTCACACGTTGGAACCAATGGATGCAAGGTTATAGTATGCTCGTGGAAAAGAAATAACGATTCTATTTAGAATGGAACCATTTTATAACTTTATGATATATAGAAATGATATATAGTATCATGGTCATTGGAGACGTGTTAAGATATAAAAGGAAACGAATTATATATCACTCATAGAACCTATGAGGGTGTAATATAGTCACCATGCGAAACTAAATAAATAGATATGGCGATACCATTAAGGGTTACATGGAAGTTTTTAAATGAATATAGGAAATTATATATATGTAGAGAAGGATATGAAGTATATAAGTGTATCGTATATATATGAGAGTGAGGCACATAAAATCTCATGAAAATAAAACCATAAATGTTATCGAATTATATCTGTGAACGTTTGAATCAACATGAAAACCATGTTTAATAGAATTTCATTAATTATGAGATTCAAAGGTTGATCTGCATATCTATGGTGGATAAATGAACATAATTAAATTATCAAAGGTAGGTTTAGAGAAAAAAAAAAATTTGTGGAAAGGAAGAGACATTACACCTTTGGTCTATTACTTATTTCAATTATGCTATCTCCAGTTTAGGAATAATATTGTAGTAATACGCTATTTCCAGTAGTAGGAATAAGGATGCATTAAATCGCTATTTCAAGAATATGAATCAAGATAAAATATTTTGTTTTTTTCAAGAATAGGTATAAAGATACAGTATTTCACTATTTCCAGATTAGTACAATTGTCTCCTTTCCATTATTTTGTTTAAAGATATACATTTAAAACAGTTCAAGAATGTCTTTAACCATGGTTTCAGTTCTTGAGTTTGTATGTGTCTCTCGCATATCTATATTTCTATGATAACATTATCTATACGATTCCCTCTCTCTTAGGCATCCTATTTGTCTAGAATTCATTATGCATGTTTTAGCTTGTTCAACCGTTGTCTACAGACTCTTCTTCCTTGTGATTTAAGGTTCTGAATTTACTTTTCTTTAATTTTTAAATGAATGTCTAGGCCATTCTATCTGTGTTTATCATTTTTGCAGAGAACAACCCACTCATATCCTTAGTCTCAAATTCTCTACATTAACAGTTCTCTTTATAGTTGCTAAAAGAGTTAGTTTATAACTTCATTCGATATCTAGGTTTCCTTAATTCTAGTCATGACTTTGTTTACCACATGCTATGAATACTTAAACAAAAATTGTCTAGCAGTCCTATTTATTTAAAGATAATACTCAGAGGCTTCCTCATTTCATAAATAAAATACAGTAAGAGATACACACCATTAAAATATAACTAATTACTCATTCACAAACCAAAACCCAATTTCCCAATGACTGGTATACTTATCTATCTTCCAGATACTATTGATGTCGTCCTCCCTACCTTGAGAGAGGTAATTACATCCTTATCTCTCCCCCGTGCTCCACTCCTGAGTTATGTGAGTTGACATAGGTTCCGGAAGAGACCTCGGGACTTCTAGTCCAGTCCTCTATTCCAGTAATTTCAGGAATTTGAGTAATTCCACTAGTCACCACTAGCTCAAGAATTCTTTGCTCTATTTCATTTCCTAGTTACCGAACAGAACCCCTCTTCCTCACTGGGATGTGCCTTTATCCTCAGAGGATAGGGTAACTGTTTGAACTGTTTTCTGTTCAACCACTTCTCAGGTCTTGGAATACTTTTACCATCATTATTTTACTTTTTATGGAACCACTTCTATAACTAAATTGTATTTAATCAAAAATTAATTTATGTTTATCAAGTAATATTTCTCAAAAAAATAGTACATGTCTTAGTTTCTTAACAAAAATAACATAACCATTAGTTGGCACTTAAGCCAACTATCACAACTTCTCCCCCTCGAAGTAAAAACCATCCTCGGTGTTTTTCTAATTCAGCAAACATTTCTAGGTAAGCATCTCGAAACGATCCTTCATCTTCCCAGATAGCCTCATCCAGGCTGAAGTGCTTCCACTGCACCTTAACTTGGGTGATGGCTCACCTCCTGAGCACGATTTCTCTCTAATCGATTATACGCTGAGGCTCAACGAGAAACTCGCCATCTGGCTCAACCTGCAGTCAGCAAACTTTGAGTTAATTCCTCATAAACTTTAGTATTTCAAGATAGGATTTGTATTCATAACCTACCTGAATGCTTTGCCAGTGGATTACATGCTTTGGGTCATGCACGTATTGATTTAGTAAGGATATATGAAACACATTGTGTACCCGAATATGGCTGGGTAAGGCCAATTGGTATGCCACAAGTTTCGCCCTTTCCAATATCTGGAAAGGCCCACAGAACCTGGGAGCCAACTTGGGAGAGGAGGCCCACCTTAGTGTTCTTTTCTTTGGTTTAATCCTTTCATACACATGATCAACCACTTCAAATTCACGATAAATCCTTTTCTTATTTGCATACACTTTTTGTTGATATTGAGCTGCCTTCAAATTTTGCCGATAATTCTTACTTCTGATTCCATCTCCGCTAACATTTCCGGTCCAAGCATCAACCTGGTTTCAGGGCTGCTCCAATTCATAGGAGTACGACACTGTCGTTCCTATAATGCTTCGAAAGGACTCATCTTAAGAGATTCATGATAACCATTGTTGTACGCAAACTCTAGTAAATGCAGATATTCTTCCCATCTTGTTGGCTATTGCATTACGTATATGCGTAACATATCCTCCAAGATCTGATTCACCCGCTTAGTTTGTCCATTTTTCTATGGATGGTAAGCAATGCTAAAATTTATTTGGGTTCCCAAACCCATAAATAACATTTTCCAGAATGTTGAAGTAAACTTCACATCCCTGTCATGTATGACAGTCTTTGGAATGCCATGCAATCTAAAGATTTCTCACATAAATATGTCTGCTATTTGCACCGTTTTATAAGAGGAATGTAGTGGTATGAAATGTTCTGCTTTGCTTAACTGGTCAACCACCACCATGATGGAGTCATTATGCTTCTTTGACTTTGGTAAACTAGTAATAAAGTCTAAAGATATAACCTCCCCCTTGCATTCAGGTACTGGTATAGGCTGCATCAATACAGCTGGATGTCGATTCTCCACCTTCACCTATTGGCACTCCAAACATTTGTTCAAATATTCTGTAATATCTCTTCACATACCTGGCCAGAAGTAGTTATTTCCAATTGTTGTTAGCATTTTCTGATACATAGGGTGTCTTAAGTAGTTACTCCGGTGGTATTCGTTCAAGAACAACTCCTTCAATTCTGTTTGATTTGGAACATAAATCCTTTCATTAAAGGTTAGTAACTGATCTTTGCTAAATCCATAATCAATAGATTATTCTTGTCTTCTGGCCTACTTTTCTTGCTGCAACATAAATTGGTATGCAAGATCCTTCTCGGCTTCTGTTTTTATTTGATCTAGAAACTTGCATTCAATCTAGTTGTAGTACAAATCATAAACACCATGCAAATTTCTACTCAAAGTATATGCCACTCTATTTTACTTACGCTTCACATGCTGCATATCAATGTCAAACTCTCTTAGGAAGGAAATCCATCTTGCTTGGCAAGATTTAAGATCACCTTGCTTAAAATAACTAGTTAGGGTGCTATGATCAGTTTTTAGTACAACTATATTTCCAAGCAAGTACTACCTCCATAATCGGAGCACATGCACTACCGCTGTTAGCTCCAAATCATAAGCTAAGTATCACTACTCATGCTCTTTTAACTTCTGTGATTCATAGGCAACTACTTTACACTCTTGAGACAATATTTCCCCAACTCCTTATTTACACGCATCCATACAAACCTCAAATTATTTATTGGGGTCAGCTACTCTTCTCACTGGGGCAATAGTCAATAAAATCTTTAACCTTTCAAAAAAAATTTGACATTCATTAGTCCATTTAAATACTTTTCCCTTCCTTTGTAAGGAGGTAATTGGTAAAGCATTCTTTGAGAATCCTTCAATAAACCATCAATAATATCTAGCCAATCCCATAAAGGATCGGATGTCTGCCACATTTTGGGGTACCCTCCATTCCATAATCGTCTTAATTTTCTCCAGATCAACCATTATTCCCTCAGCAGAAATAACATAGCATAGGTACTGAATCTCTTCTTCAAAAAAATCACACTCGTTGAACTTAACATACATTTGATGCTTCCGTAACATCTCCAGCACTATCCTTAAGTGCTCCTTATGCTCTTCCACATTCTTCGAATAAATTAAGATGTCGTCAATAAATATCAACACAAAACTGTCTAGAAAAGGATGAAATATACCATGCATCATCCTCATAAATGTTGCTGGTGCATTAGTCAATCCGAATGGTAACACCACAAATTCATAGTGCCTGTATCTGGTATGAAAATCAGTTTTTTATATGTATTAATCTTTTATCCGGATCTAGTGGTATCCCGACCTTAGGTCTTTCTTTGAAAATACAGTGGCCCCATTCACCTGATCAAACAAATCATCAATCTGCAGTAGTGGGTATTTATTTTTTACGGTCAACTTATTGAGATGTCGATAGTCCATGCACATTCGCATGGTTCCGTCCTTCTTCTTTACGAATAACATTGGTGCTCCCCAAAGGGACACACTTGGTTGGATATACCCTTTATCCAACAATTCTTGTGACTACATCTTCAATTCCATCAACTCTGGTACACTCACTCGCTAAGGTGCCCTTGAAATCTATGATGCTCCAGGCATCAACTCGATAGTAAAATCAATGTCCCTTCTTGGTGGCAAATCTGGTACAACCTTTGGAAACACCTCCATAAAATCTTGCACTACCGGAATGTTTTCCATCATCAGAGTCTTTTTTCTTTGGAATTAGTAAAACCTACTTGAATGGCGTATATCTGACATCCCTTCCTCATGCACTTACTCATTTGAGAGGCTATAATAGGACACAACTGTAGGGTTTTATTTATTCCTTGAATCTCCTTACTAGTTCCATCTTGAATTCTATAATATATAACCTTTTTCTTACAATCCACCAATGTCCAGTGCTTCTCCAACCAATCCATGCCTAGTATCACATCATAGGATCCCAAGGGTAATATATTCATATCCATAGTTAGTTGTTTTTAACTAATTTCTAGTTTATAGTTCAGAATTTTGGCACGAATATTTCTCTTTGCTCCAGTGTCTAACTGTACCAGCCTTGGATTCTTGAATTTATGACTTTCTAATTTACATATTTCTACTAATTTTTTATTTACATAGCTTAAACTTGCACTTGGGTCAACCAAAATAGAAACAGGTTGAGAGAGTAGCTTACCTTCCAACTCTTTCATCGTTGGTTGGTAATCTGCCTGATGATCTTCCAATGTTGCGTTAATTCTTGGTATATTTCTGTCTACATCTCCCACTATAGAATCTTCTTGTAGATTATCAACTACTTTTCTCCTCCCCCTTTGCGGACAGTTCCTATAATAGTGAGCCTCAACACACCCCAACACTGTAGAGGTGGTTTTTGATTTTATCCTGGGTCTGGCTTGCTGGAAGCCTCTATGGATTTATCTTTTGTAGGTCGCCAGGTTCCTTGATGGTTTCTACCAAATTGTTTACCTACTGAACTCCTTGTAGCATTCTTAAAAGCATTAGTTCTACTTTTCTTGAAATTTGAGCTGCTTTTATGTTGTTTCTTTGATTGCTAGTTTTTACCCAGCTCTCCTTTTTCCTTAGATTGCTGATAACACATTCTTTCCTTCTGGATTTCCTCGTCAATGGTTATTGGATTCAAAAAATGAATTTGTTCCTTCATGTGAGTGGGAAAACTACTTAGGAACCGCTGAATTTTAGCCTTTTCATCCCTTAAGTAAGGAACGTAACAGAGTAAGGAACTGAACTTGGTTATGTATTCATCCATCATCATATGACCCAATTTTAAATCCTCAAATTCTTTAGGCTTTTCGTTGTAGTAACACTCAATTAGGTGCTTATCTTTAAAATTGCTGGAATGTATCTGAAGTCATGTCCTGATCTTCTATGCTGCGAACATTCTTAACCTCCTCCCACCATAATGTGGCCTTCTCCCTCAACTGATAGATGCCTAATCTGGCTTTAATATTGCTGCTATACTCGTAGACTTGAAAATACTTGGTCATATTTATCAACCATGCTTCAGCCACCTCCTCTGCTTCTCCATCAAATGTAGGTGGTTTTATATTCCGAAACTCACCTTGCAGTTCTACTTTCCGTTTCTTAATTTCTTGCTGTTCTAACACATTACCTGAATTAGCCTCATTGTGATTTCTATTTTTATTGCTTCGTTGTGAATTAATTTTTTCCATTCCTTTAGTGGTTTGGTCCCTTTCTTGTCATTCATTTCCTTCTTGCATATCTCTATCAGGACTAGGTTGTACCACTCCCTGATTCTGTTTGTCAGAAAGGCTCTTGAGTATCCTTTCTTGCTCTTGCATTAAGCACTCATTGTCACTCCTAACCCGGACCATTTATGCCTGTAGCTTATGCACTGTGTTTAGCGGAATGATAGTTGGGTGCTGTTGTTCCTCCAACAATCTACTCATTTGTTGGTGTTGATCTACACTCAACTGAATCCACATCTCAGTATTCATTTCCGATCGTGGTTTGGGTACAGGTTCCCTTGTGTGCTGGGTTGTTTGCTGCATTGACCCCCTTCTCATATCGTCTCCTGCAATGCTTTCTTAGTTGTGCATCATTTACACACAATTTGTCATATTAGGTGACCCATATGGTCCCAACGTGCAAACATTGCTCTGATACCACTTATACCATACTACCATACAAAGATAAAAAAAAATTAACTTCACATTTTTATATCCAACCATATTTGAACTAAACACTTTCTTACAACTGAATCCCACTTATTTCTTATGCAATAGACATACCACAATACACATTTAGTGGTAATGCACCTTGGTTAAAACAAGTATGTATTTAATTATTACCTCATAACGGTTTTAGCAGACTTCGCCAGTTTACAAGGAGGTTACCTGTCAACGAATCTTTCTTGGTTAAATTGTGATTGTTCGTCCTATCTACTTTATTATGAAAGGACCTTGGATTTGGTTGACAAGTACTATGCATTCATAGCACCCATTATAATTTGATCAACTTTACCCTATTGATAGCTTTACTATTACTATGAAAACCTTACAATGGTATTTAGATTAATGTTAATTTGCATAGTCTCGCAAGCACACCAGTGGCGGACAAATGTGAGCTCCTCCTACTGTTGATCTGCGTAGGCTCAGAATCCAATGGTAATAATTAGTTTAGGGTTTGTTTTTGTTTGGGGTAATGACTACCCTAACCCTAACCGCTTCCCATTCATTCGAGATCTCCACTACAAAGCTCTGCAATTGTGTCTCGTTGTTGTTACGAAAAACCTCCAACAGGGATCTCCTTAGCTCCATTATGGTTTTTCTTTCAACGAAGACGGTGAGCAAAACATTTCAGCTTGTCCCGTTCTCATAAAAATTTGGTATATTTGATGTGGGATGTTTTCTTTTATTTTCTAAGAGCTCAACCGGGGTTCTTCCTTCACACCGTTTACAGTTTTTTGGTTAATATCGATTCCCATTTTTTTGCACTTCTTAATCATTTCTTGTCTCTAATTTTTGTTTTCATTTTCTCTGGCCATAGCGGTGGTTCGAGCACATTCCTCAGGGTGGAGCACCCCAACTTCTTTACTGTGCCCTCAGGCTAAGCTCACAAGTAAGTTGTGACTTAATTTGAAATGTATGTGTTAATTCGAACCTTGCGTATCATATTTATCATCGGAATTCAATGTATTGACCCATTTTTGGTGGCTTACTTTGATCCAGGTGGATATTGGAGGTCACCCGCCTATTCCACTTGGGGCTCCACCATTGTCTATTTCAGTTTTTCAGTTTCGGCACAGTTTACTATTTTTAGCAGTTTTTCGGGTCCTAAACTTCCGGAGCCGTTTTGAGGCCCTAAACGACGTTTTTTGGGAAAACGGAGGGCAACATGGGTCCATGGACCGATGTTGCCCGCTCCAAATTTGTAGTCCTCGGATAGATATTTCTAACGAGGTATGGTACGCGTCAAACAGAGATCGTATGCCAAAGTTACGCCCCTGGGAAGTTGAAACACCAATTTACCCAAACGGGGCCCATAGTTTTGGCGCTTCATCTCCTAGGGTTAGGGTTTTGGCCGTTTAGGATTTCCCATTGTTTCTAAATGATAAATAGGCCCTCGAGCCTCATTGTAACTCAGTTCAGAGGCCTGTAGCCACCACATCTCTTCTCAGAGATAGCTACCAGCGCCCTAGCTAGTTTTATTTCCATTCTGTCTGTAAGAAAATTTCAGTTCTTTGATATTAATGAAATGAAGTGTTATTTCCGCCGCATCTCTGTATTTATGGTTATATGTTTATTCTGTTGCGTTCCTGCATAAATCCGGATCAGTGGTATCAGAGCGGTCTGCTTTTTCTCGATCCTTCTTTGCATGTCCCCAACGAGGCCGGGGTATAAGGAGCTAGGGCTTGATCTGGTGGAACCTTTGCAAGATCAGCCTCGCAAACCTCGACGGACGCCCATGGGGGACGAAAAGAAAGATGAGGGAGCAGGAGATCCTATCAAAATATTGCTCGAGGAGGGCCTCGAAAGACAAAGGAACGTGATGATGGATAACTTTGCTCAGATCCTTCAACGGCTACCCATCGGCGGCGCATCTGCATCCAGCAGCCACTCTGGAGGCGCGACTCCTTTTAAGGTACAAGTAAATTTTGACATTCCCATATTTGAGGGTCAAACAGATGCAGATGCCGTAGATAGATGGTTGAATCTGTTAGAAGGATATTTCTCGGTTCATGACTTTTCAGACCGGGAGAAGATTATTTTTGCACTCCTCAAAGCTACCCCCCATGTTAAGGACTGGTGGGAAACCTACTGTGAGAACAAGGACCAGACAGAACCCTTCTGTTCTCGGCCATACCAACTTGGAATTCTTTCTGAGACGCCGTCAAGGAACAGTACTATCCCGTGGGGAGCTATGAGGACAAGTACATACAATGGACCACGCTGCGACAACAAAGGGATCAAGATGTGCATGAGCTGACGAATCTATTCCATACCCTGCGCACAAAGTTGGGTATCAAAGATTTAGAGAAACATCTGGTGCTAAAGTATCGCAGCTGTCTGCACAAATACATTCAGGAGGAAATGGAGTTCCTTGACATCTCCTCGCTTGGTACGGCATACCGGTATGTTTCCAAGATTGAGCAGAAATTCAAGCAGAAGAAGCGAGACTTTGGATCTGCGAATCAAAAGCAAGGGAAAGGTGCTTCCAAACAGCAGAACAAAGGACCGAGCCAAGGCATGGCGGCTAAAGACAACTCATCAAAGCCACAAGAAAAGAACAACACCGCAAAGCCAAAGAAGGACACGGGAAAGTGGTGTGAGTTTCATAAGAGCTCCACTCACAACACAAGTGAGTGTCGGGCCAAGCAGTCGCTAGTGGCCGAGATGAGGGCTTCTGAGTCAGATGCATGCTCCGACTCCGAATCAGAACCTGAAAAGGGGAATGAAAAAGGGAAACAGAGTATTGATGCGGAGCCCAACGCCACTGTTGCCACTACAAAGGTCCAGAAGGAGGAACCGGAAGATCCAGAGGAGGAGGAACGTCTCTTCCACTCCCAGATGTGGTTAAAGGGCTCCCTTGTACAGTTCATTGTCGACAATGGGAGCCAAAAGAACCTCATTTCAGCAGACACCGTGAAGCGGTTGGGCTTGCCAACCACAGCTCACCCACATCCATACACCATCGGGTGGCTTCACCAAGGACGAGATCTCCGCGTCAGCCAGCAGTGCCGCCTTCCCTATAGCATCAAGCCCTTCACGGATGAGGTATTATGTGGCGTTGCTCCTATTGATGTTTCTGATGTATTATTAGGACAACCATACTTGTGGAAGCGTCATGCTGTGTATGAGTCTCGACCTCGTGCTGTTATTGTTACTTTGGGAAATAAGTTGTACAGGATAGCAGAGGTACCACCTCCTGCCGCTATCTCTTTGGTTACTGCAAAACAATGCAGTAAGCTCATTTCCCAAACCAGGAAATTCGTTTTCCTGATGATCCGCCCCCAGGGCAAGAAGAAGACTGTGGCCACGACCTCCAGACAGGGCTCCTCTGCACAATAACAACAAATGGATAAGGTTGTGGAGGAGTACGGGGACATATTCACCTCACCCACAGGGGTTCCTCTGCACTGTCAGGTCAAGCACCCGATTGATCTGACCCCCGGTGCGCCGCTACCTAATGGACCGATCTATCGGCGCTCTGTTCTGGAGAATGATGAAATCAGGAGGCAGATTCAGGAGCTGTTGCAGAAAGGTCACATCAGACCAAGTTCATCGCCCTGTGGGAGCCCGATCGTGTTGGTACAGAAGAAGGATGGGACGTGGAGACTCTGTATTGACTATCGGGCGCTGAACAAGATCACTGTCCGGAATAGGTACCCAATCCCACGGATTGATGACCTCCTGGATCAACTCAAAGGTGCAAAATATTTCAGCAAGATTGACCTGAAGTCTGGGTATCACCAGGTACCAATTGAACCCTCCGATGTGTGGAAGACGGCCTTCAAAGCCAAGGAAGGCCTTTTCGAATGGCTGGTCATGCCTTTTGGGTTGACAAATGCTCCCGCCACCTTCATGAGGATGATGGATGACATCTTGCGGCCATTCACCAACTCATTTGTAGTGGTGTACTTGGATGATATTCTAATCTTCAGCCAGACTTGGGAAGAGCACCTTCACCACATCCGACAAGTCCTCCAAACACTGCGGCAGCACAAGTTGTGTGCCAATTTGGAGAAGTGCACTTTTGGCATGACCCAGGTTCAATATCTGGGATACATTATTGATGAAAGGGGGGTGCATGTGGATCCGGCCAAGATCCAAGTCATTCGGGATTGGCCAGCCCCAACCACTATAACAGAGCTTCGCAACTTTCTGGGTCTTGCTAATTTCTATCGGAGGTTCGTGTTGGGATTCTCTCATATCACTTGGCCCATGAGTCAAGTCACCAAGGGAGGAGCGAGAGAAAATTTTTTTTGGTCGGAACCTCAACAGAAGGCGTTCACAGAACTGAAAAACCGCCTCTGTTCTGCCCCAGTGCTCACTTTACCAGACTTGCAACAGCCATTTGAGATCGAGACAGATGCCTCTGACTATGCTATTGGGGCAGTTCTTACTCAACAGGGACATCCGGTGGCATTTCACAGTGAGACATTGTCTGACACAGTTCGCAAGTACCCCACATATGACAAAGAAATGTACTCCATTGTGCAAGCTTGTCGACAATGGAAGCATTACATTTTGGGGAAGGAAACAATCATCCACACAGACCACAAGCCCCTGCAGTTCATACAGACACAAGGGAAGTTGCAGAATGATCGCCATCAGAAGTGGTCCACATATATGCAACAGTTTCATTTGAACATCAAGTACAAGAAGGGTAGCACCAATAATGTTGCAGACTGCCTCAGCCGACCACCGATCGTGGCGCTCACCACTGTGCTCAACTCTTGTGGGCACGAGACTTCCGATTGGCCGCTTCTCTATGAGAGTGACCCAGAATTCGGCCAAACTTACAAGGCACTCTTGGGGGGTACGCAAGTTCCAAATTTTCACCTCCAAGATGCACTTTTATGTCACATGGACACCTTTGTGTTCCTTCAAGCGAGCGTGCTAAGATGATATGGGAAGCACACTACAGTCGAGTTGCTGGGCATTTCGGGGTCGAGAAAACAGTAGCAATCCTGCAGAAGTATTTCTATTGGCCGAACCTTCGAAAGGATGTCGAGAAGCACATCAGATCCTGCATTGCTTGTGCCATTGCCAAACCGACCATCAAGAAGCAAGGCCTATATACTCCACTACCTACCCCTAGTCGACCGTGGGAATCCATCTCCATGGATTACATGTCGGGCCTGCCCTCTACTAAGAATGGCAATGACTGTGTTTTCGTGGTCGTTGACAGATTCTCGAAGATGGCCATTATGGCGGCATGTAAGAAGAATATCACAGCAGAAGCTACTGCTAAACTCTTCTTTGAACGAGTATGGGTGCACTTTGGGATCCCACAGTCTATCATATCAGATCGAGATAGTAGGTTCCTTAGCACATTTTGGTCCAGCCTCTGGTCAATGATGGACACAAAGCTCACCAAGTCCACGGCTTTCCATCCCCAAACAGATGGCCAGACAGAGGTCGTCAACAGAATGATTGTACACATTCTGCGCATGTACAATTCAAAGCATCCACGCACATGGGACGAGAGCCTCCCTTATGTACAACATAGTTATAATCGGGCTCTCCACGGTTCAATCGGCCATAGCCCCTTTCAGGTGGGCTTGGGATTCCAGCCACTATGTCCCATTGACGTAGCCATGCCATTTGCAGCTGCTCAGGCCAATTCAGCTCATGTCCAGTCTGAAGTTGACAAAGCCAGTAGCTTCATCGAGCGCATTCAACACATCGGCCAACAGGTTCATGATATATTGGACAGAGCCAATGCCAAGTACAAGCAACGCCATGATCAACACCGGGTGCCACACAACTTCCGGGTGGGTGACAAAGTATGGCTACATTTGCAGAAGGAGCGCCTCACTGGACCCCACCGCAAGCTTCGCCCGCTCCGATACGGGCCGTACACCATCACCAAGGCTGTAGGGAACAATGCATTCGAGCTCAGTATTCCACCATTCCTTTGTCTGCACCCAGTCTTCAATGTGGATCGCCTTCGTCCTTACTTCCCACCTCTACTGGACACCTCGGACATTGCAGAACAACTCACACCAACTGAGTTAAATCCAGACTGCATGGAACAGGCCACCACAGATTACATCATGGACATGCAAATCAAGAACACTCGCCAGCAGAAGATCCAACTATATCGGGTTGTCAAAGCTGGCCAACTCCTGCACCAAGGAAAGTGGTTCACCGGGGACCAAGTTCAGCAGAAATTTCCTCATCTCATGGAGGAACTTAACGCAATGGGGACCATTGCTTCCTAAGGGGGGAGGAATGATCCAGGTGGATATTGGTGGTCACCCGCCTATTCCACTTGGGGCTCAACCATTGTCTATTTCAGTTTTTCAGTTTCAGCACAATTTACTATTTTTAGCAGTTTTTCGGGTCCTAAACTTCCGGAGCCGTTTTGAGGCCCTAAATGATGTTTTTTGGGAAAACGAAGGGCAACATGGGTCCATGGACCGATGTTGCCCGTTCCAAATTTGTAGTCCTCGGATAAATCTTTCTAACGAGGTATGGTATGCGTCAAACGGAGATCGTATGCCAAAGTTACGCCCCTGGGAAGTTGAAACACCAATTTACCCAAACGGGGCCCATAGTTTTGGCGCTTCATCTCCTAGGGTTAGGGTTTTGGCTGTTTAGGATTTCCCATTGTTTCTAAATGATAAATAGGCCCTCGAGCCTCATTGTAACACGGTTCAGAGGCCTGTAGCCGCCACATCTCTTCTCAGAGATAGCTACCAGCGCCCTAGCTAGTTTTATTTCCATTCTGTCTGTAAGCAAAATTCAGTTCGTTGATATTAATGAAATGAAGTGTTATTTCCACTGCATCTCTGTATTTATGTTTATATGTTTATTCTGTTGCGTTCCTACATAAATCTGGATCATACTTGCAGGTTATTCCTTCGGATTTCCATGAAGTGGTTTCCACAGGTAATACTACCCAAATTATGTTGACCCCTGTACTCTGCATTTTCAGTGTTTTCATTGTCATTTTTTTGACATTTTTCCTCGTCTCATCTTTATGCATAGGTAATCTCCTTAGCCCAACGTTGTGGTTGTCTTCATTTGGAATGCTCGATTCTGGTTTTTTCCTAACTCGATTTACCTACTTCACGAGGTATCCTCCTCTGCTATAGTTTTGTCATGGATTTTCCAGTTGCAACGATTCAATTTTGAAGCACGAGCTTTTCTGTGAGGCTTCATGCCCCATTATGATTTCCTTTTAACATTACTTGAATTTCACAGACTTTGCCCAATTTGGGCATGCCATAGACAATATAACAGTTATGATTTGTAAAATATCACTCCTACGTAATTTGTATCTAGCCCTTTGGCACTTGATTCTGAGTCTCAAAGTTTTGTCTATGGCATATTTTAATGAGTTTCCTGCTCTACCCCTCACTGGGTGAGGCGGACCTGTTGTGTGTTATGGTTGCAGGGAGATATTTTGTACCAGGATCTTTTTCATATATATATGTTTATTTATACATCCTTGGTGGATATCTTCTTCCTTTTTTTTATTTATGAAAAACATGAACAATGGCTTAGCTATTATCTAGCATTCGTTTACAAATACCTTTATGCTACCATTCCTTTGGTCTATTACTTACTTCAATTACGCTATCTATAGGTTAGGAATAATATTGTAGTACTACGCTATTTCCAGTAGTACGAATAAGGATGCAGTAAATCACTATTTCATGAATAGGAATAAAGATACAATGTTTCATTGTTTTCAAGAATAGGTATAAAGATACAATATTTCACTATTTCCAAATTAGTACAATTGTCTCCTTTCCATTATTCTGTTTACATATACATTTAAAATAGTTCAGGAATGGTTTTAACAATGGTTTCAGTTCTTGAGTTTGCATGTGTCTTTCCCATATCTCTATTTCTGTGGTAACATTCTCTATACGATGCCCTCTCTCTCAGACATCCTATTTGTTTAGACTTCGTTATGCATGTTTTAGCTTGTTCAACTGTACTCTACATATTCTTCTTTCCTGTGATTTAAGGTTTCGAATTTACTTTTCTTTTATTTTTACATGAATTTCTGGACCATTTTTTCCGTGTTTATCATAGTTGTAGAAAAAAGCCAACTCAGAGCCTTCGTCTCGAATGCTCTACGTTAACAGTTCTCTGTTTATAGTTACTAAAAGAGCTAGTTTATAACTTCCTTAAATATCTGGGTTTTCTTAATTCTAGTCATGCCTTTATTTACCACATGCTATGAATACTTTAAGAAAAATTGTTTGGAAGTCCTATTTATTTAAAGAGAATACTCAGAGGTTTCCTCATTTCATAAATAAAATATAGTAACAGCTACATACCACTAAAATATAACTAATTACTCATTCAGAAACCAAAACCTAGTTTCCCAATGACTGGTATACTTATTTTTCTTCTAGATACTACTAATGTTGTCCTCCCTACCTTGAGAGAGCAAATTACATCCTCGTCTCTCCCCCGTGCTCCACTTCTGAGTTATGTGACTTGACAGAGGTTCCGGAAGAAACCTCGGGACTTCCAGTCCAGTCCTCTATTCCAGGAATTTCAGGAATCTGAGTAATTCCACTAGTCACCACCATCTCAACAATGCTTTTCTCTATTGCCTTACACAGTTACCGAACAAAACCCCTCTTCCATACTGAGATGTGTCGTTATCCTCAGGGGATAGGGTAACCATTTGAACTGTTATCTGTTCAACCAATTGTCAATTCTTGGAATAATTTTACCATTAGTCTTTTAATTTTTATGGAACCACTTCCATAACTAAATTTTATTTAACAAAAACTAATTTTTTTGTATCAAGCAATATTTCTCAAAAAAAGAGTAAATGTCTTAGTTTCTTAACAAAAATAACGTAACCATTAGTTGGCACTTAAACCAGCTATCACAACAACTTGATCAGAAGAATCCTCGTATATGAGAAACCATAAACTTGAACCTAATATATGAGAAATATGTAGAGAGATCGAATATTTTCACAATGCTCGAGACCATTAGATTCTGTAGCGCCAATAGTAATTTGTTAAGCTTAATTCTAGAAAAAATTGTTATCCTTTTTTCGTGGAAATATGTATAATAAGTTATTTGTTTCTTAATCTATTTAAAATATTTTAAAATAATTAATTTAAAAAATAATTATAAAAAATAATTTATAAGTAATCCTTTTCCATTTTTATTAAATATCTCTAAATAATGATTTATAAATCTATTTTCTTCAATTCAATTAAAAAAAAAAAAACCTAGACTCTCATCCACGTTAACAAAAAGACCATACTACCTAGGTAATAAAGGACCTATTTTCTTCAATTCAATAAAATAGTGACTCAACCACTTTAACAAAAGACCATACTACCTAGGTAATAAGAAACTAGACTCTCAACCACGTGAACAAAAGACCATCCTAGCTAGGTAATAAAATATGCAAATATCCCGTAAACATTATTACTTTTACTTAGGCAAATTTTATTACTCTATTTTGTTTTTTTTAATTTACAAATAAATTTCTTTTATAATATAATAAAGTGAATTAAAATAAAAGAAATTACTCATAAATAAATTTAAAAGAAATAATTAAAATATTATATAATAGGAAAAATATTGATAAGGATGGTGGTTACCGTCACTTAATATTAATGTGCTCTATCATACTTTAAGGAAACGAAAATAATTAGAAACATATAAATAATGAAAAAACCAATTTTAATTAAAAAACATAATAAATATTTTAAAACTAGTAAATAATTTTTTAAATAATATATATATTCTAAATTGTTATCATTTTAAATTATTATAAATTATTATTTTATAAACAATATTTTATTTGAGGAATATTTCTTTAAAATATATAATAATTAATTATGTATTCAATAAAACGGATATGAAAATAAAAAATTATAAAATCTATATAATTAAATATTTATTTATAATAAAACAAAATAAAATGAATTGCTATCATATTATCTATTACTTGTAAAATAATATTTTATTTAAATACAACAAAGATTATAAAAGTAGGAGACAAATATTATAGAACTAATTTTCTAATTTAATTAACAAAAATTAAAATGATATAAAATTGATGTATATTTTTAAAGTAGTGGATAAATATTTTAAAATTAATTTAAAAAATATGTAAATGATATAATGGTGACATATATACTTTAGGATGTATATAAAATGAGTATTTAAAATATTTTAGTTAAAAAATATATTGTTAAAATACATAATTTTATATTGGTTGAATATTTCACATAATAGAAGAAAAAAATTACATACTTCAATGTAACATTTCTATACTTCAAACTATACAAAGATAAAAAAAAATTACTATTATAAAATTACTATTATTTTACTTTCTAGCAATATGAACAGTAGGAAACCACCATGGAGCCACCATAGAATTTATTTCGGACCCCAGGAATACAAGAGGGAGGCTATCTCTCTTTCACCAATCTATCCATACCTTTTGGAGTCTTAAATTTTTTTTGGCGAAGGCCATGACCAGCATGCAGGAAATAGAAGGAAACCCTAATGTGGTTTTAGTTCTGCAAGAAATCAAATAGGAAATTTAAGAAATTAGGGTATCTCGGTACCATGCAATGACCAGAATTGGAAAAATTTAATGCCAACTCAAGCCATGCAGCAAGCAGATATGCCATGCTCTACTGCAAAGGACCCTGCTCCTATTGACTCTTCTGATGGATGACCCTAGATATTAATATTTTTTAATGATTTTCGTGGCAATTTTTTACTGCTTTCGGTTAAAATTTGATGGACATGGTAAAGTAGATATAGCAACAAGTAGAAAAAGAAACAATTCCAATAATGGTTAGCTTTTAACTCATTAAGGTGGCCAACAGACCTCGTTTCCTTCGGGCAGATTCAGGCCACTAATTGTTTAAGTATATGTATGGAATCTGCTCTTTTTTTTATAAATAGAAAATGGTAAGGCCCTACGAAATTTACAGAAAAAAAAATATATGATTCTACCAGGACAACACATTAACAGGAGATCTACATACATTATTATTGAATAATGAATAAGTTAAACGCATCGATTTTTAATATAAGTTTTGAAACAAAGATTTAAATCATTTCCATAAATCCAACAAAGATTTGATTTTGGTTGACATGACTATATATATTAAGATATTACTGTCTCACACTACACATTTGGCAACATATCATTATGCACGAATATTTATTTTGAACTTGGGTTACAGTACTACGAATTGATCCATGCCTTTAATAGCATTCAATAGAAATTGTATCTATATTTGATTTGGTACACATTTCCATCTATGGCATCCGTACTGGTGTAATCTGATACACCTGTCCGTGACATGTACAGACACATCCGGACCATCCAAACGCTATCCGACAATTGACGGTGTAGATGTGGAGGGGGGAGGGTGAGGGTAATTGTTGGGTGCCAATTTTTCACACTTTTACTACATTTGTTTTCCCTATTTTTCCTCATGACTATAACTAATGGGACTATCTTTGCCTCTTTTTCCTACCTTTCTACCCTAACTTGTGTTGTTTCACCTTATTTTCATTACTCTTCCATTTCACCAATTATTATGTTATATCATACGTTTTTTATGACTAATTGAGGATGGAATTTTGGAGAAGATCTATGGTCTTTGTGTTGTCTTTCCAGATGTCATTTGTACCACAAAATATCCCAAGAATGAGGCATACAAGAGCAATTAAGGATGTGTTGTTACAACGAGCTTTTTACACCATGATGCTATTACACTTTCATGTTACAGACCTGCTAGCCAACTGTTGTTAGAGTTGTACCACTGACTGGATCTTGTTAACTCTTGTTGCTAACTTGTCCTCTACTTGTTACACTACAACTGTGGTTTATCGTGATAGTTGTAGAAGTTCTTCAGCATTCCATTTTTTGGATAGCATCCTTTGGACGGTTTTGATTGTAATATATAATTTTCCAGTTACACTTTTATTAATAGGTGGTTATAACCATATGTATTGTATTTCGATCAGCATGAGAATCATAGGATTCTCATGACTGATCCATACCTTTTTTTCCTGAGATGTAACCACTATATAGTTCTCAGCCCTTGATGTCGAAAGGTAAGCAGAGAACAACATTATTTTGGGTCTGTAATTTTTCTCATATTAATGCAGATTATCCTTTTATTGTTGTTACATGCGTTATTCGATTTAGTTTTCGTTAATTCCTTTCTCTAACTGTGCCCTGCTAGGGAAAAAGGGCCCTCGTTCTTAGCAGGGATTGCAGTGATTAGGGTAGTTGTGTATATGTGTTTGTACTTTGGTTTATGTATCAGTAGAGGTGCTGTTGTTGTTGTTTCAATTGTGAATATATTTTCTTCAATTTCAATATTTTGTATGATGTTACACATATATGATTAGAGACACGAGATGGAATTGTTGTGTGGCACACTAGAATATATTAACTGAAGTGTGATTACAGTCTTGTAGATCATTTTATTTATGCATGAGTGATTTATTTCTAGCATTTACTTCAGTAATGATTTCTTTTATTTGGAATTGCTTCTAGTTGGGTGTATCAGCACAGACAATGCAACTGTCATTGAAATAAAAGACATCCCTAGATTGATAATTTATGTGTACTGTTTTGGTCATTCAATAGTGATTAAGGCAGCCCAACATTTTGGCGTCGTTGCCGGGGATGGTTGTGACAATCCAATCAATCCGAGTTGTTTCTTAGAGGTGCAATTTTCATGTGTTTTTAGAGTGGCTCCAGCAACACAATTGTCGGGCAGTAAGACTGGAGGTAAGAAGTTGTGCAACACTCTAATGAACTTGAGTGGGCTCACCAATGTCCTGCTGAGACACTTAGGTGTGTGAATTTCTAAGCATTTCATTTTTTAGAGTTTCTCCAGCGACACAATTGTCAAGCAGTAAGATGAGAGGTAAGAACCTACGTAGTTCTCTAACGAACTTGAGCGGGCTCACCAATGTCTTTCCGGGACACTTAGGAGAGTGAATTTTTGGGCATTTTGTTTTTCTAGAGTGTCTCTAGCGACACAATTGCTGGGCAGTAAGACGAGAGTTAAGAACCTGTGCATCGCTCTATCGAACTTGAGCAAGGTCACCAATGTCTTGCTGGGACACCTAGAAGTTTGAATTTTTGGGTGTTCTTTAAGGGTTTCTTCAGCTATACAGTCGCTGAGCGGTAAGACGAGAGGTAAGAACATACACATTGCTCTAACGAACTTGAGCGGGCTCACTGCTGTAGAAACTGAACCACTTATAGGATGAATTGATACACATAGGGCCCATGTGTGCCAATAGGACAACATCAACATCGACAAACACCCCCCACTCTACTGACTACAGGAAAGACGGTTCATAAGAAGGAAAAGAAGAGTGAATATTTGGGAAGAAAGAGATTCTTTGGAGATCTGATCTCAAGGGCAGAAAAGGAATAGTCCACGTCATACATAGATAATAAGAAGATAGGACCACAGAAAGAAGCTACCATATCAAAGCTTGGGCCATCGGTGTATTCCGTGTTTAAACCTCACCACCCTTCGAACAACATATCCAGTCCTGATATCAAGACTCTAGATTCAAAAAAATAGTGGAAAATCATTGATCAAGATCTAAGAATTGAAGGACATGGAAAGACCAGTGGGGAGCATCAAGGACCTGAGGAACGAAATTTAATTGATCATCATTTGGACGCTGGTAGTGATATTAAACAACTGGTCCTAGAACAACCTGATCCTTTTATTTGTCAATCTCCAATACACTTTGAGGTCATTTGATCCCATTAGGAAGAATCAACCATGGGGGATGAGAATGTCAAGATAGATAGCTTTGTTACTTTTGAATTCCCAATAGTAGTAACATGGGATGAGGCTCCTATGAATAATTTTCCTTTATCATCCCTACTATCCTTTCAAGGGATGGCTATTGAAGACCCTGATACCATTTAGTTCAAATTCAATGTGCTGTGTAGAGGTTATGACTACACTTCAGATGCCCATAAGCTAAAATTATTCCCTGCTACTCTGAAAGGAGCATCATTAAGATGGTTCATGAGATTGGGTGTTGGCACGATTCGAACTTGGAATAACATGAGGGACACCTTCCTCTTTAAGCATCGTGATTAATTTTGAACCAGGGATTTGAAGGATGAAATTTTCATAATTGCACAGAAGGAGGAGGAAATCCTCGAAGACTATATGGAGCGATTTCACTACAATTTATAAAGGTCTAAGTTCAGTAACTTAAACCCCAAAATTCCAAAGCCAATATTCTTAAGAGGTATAAGAGATGATTTTCTGGAGCATTTGAACCTATAGGGAAAAGGAGACATATCGCAAGAACCGCTTGACGAAATAATGAAGCTTTTCCTGTGCAGCTCAAGAGGATCGGTCAAAGGGAAAGGTTCAGTTCGGGACCCTTCAGTCCAGATACAAAATTCCACGAGTGGAGGAGTAACCAGAACAAACATTGGGAATTTATTTGAGGATATTAAAACCGACCTCCTTAGCACTCTCTCTACGCAGATCACTACGGTACAAGTTAAGAAAGCACAAGCAGAAGTTGAAGAAGCCTTAGTAATATTTCGTCCCTGATGTAAAAGAAAACATTTGGAAAGAGAATGTGGACTGAATATCATCATTATCTACAATATCTGTGAGTTGGTGCATTCTACGAATCAGTGCCCTCAATTTCCCAGACTGAAGGCGGTACTTCAAGAATCAAGCAAGGATGTCTAATCTTCTTGTTTCATCAGATCAAAGAGATCATGGCAGCCACAACCTATAGGTATTCCTTTTGATTTTTCCTCTTTTTATCCTTGGAGTAATATTTATAATAGTTAGCAATATCCATGGCAGTATCCTACTCCTTCCTCAACACAATTTCCTTGACCATGGAACCAGTGGTCGTCTCCTCCACCAATGCAATATCCTCCATCAAAACACAATCCTTGGTGTTAGAACTAGAGAAGTAATGGCCAAGATCCAGTACTCCATCCACTACCAATACAACAAAAACAGTTACAACCTCCTTTTATTAAAAATCCTACACCTTCTGTCCAACCCCAATTACCTGTGCAACCTAACCCCAATCCAAATAATAAGGTAACCCAAAGAATGGATGCTCTGGTTACCCTCTAGACTTATCTTATTTCTCCTATTGGAGTTAACAAGGTTTAACTTCGATCAGGGAAAGTAATCAGACCTGAGCATACTACCATTATTACCGAAGAATGTGAGTCACCTAGAAAGGACATGGGTGATTCTGGGGCACCTATTACACATGTAACAACTGATACGACACCCAATATTACATCTGTAGCAGCCAACTCGGGAGGATCTACTTTTCCTACAGCATTCCATCCGAGCAAGGCTGGTGCATCTATGATAGGTGACTCAAATGTTAGCATTCAGAATCCTCCATACCCTCAACGATTAACTCAAACTGGGCTAGCCTCACAACCTGAATCCGAATTCCTCAAGGAACTACAAAATTTGTATGTGTGAATTCCATTGTTACAAGCTCTTAAGGAAGTACCTATCTATGTTAAAACAATGATGGATTTATGCATAAAAAATCCTGTAAGAAAACCTAAAGACCCTGCTACCATCCATGTCATGGGGAAATTATCCAATCTCATGATTGATCAACCTTTGTTGACTAAATATAATGAGCCAGGGAACCCTACAGTGACTGTCCATATTGACAATCAACCTATAACCAATACTTTGATTGATCTAAGGGCCGCTATTAATCTCATGACTAAAGACCTTTTCAACTCCCTAAGACTTCATGGACTTAGACCTATACCCACAATGCTTGAATTAGCAGATAGGTCCCATGTCAAGCCCGAGGGAATGACAGAATATGTGTTTATCACTATGGATTCTTGGAATTATCTGGCTGATTTTCTCATTTTACAAACCAAATCCAACCTAGGGGGGTCATCCTTTAATCTTTGGAAGACCATGGTTGGCCACTACAGACGCATATATCGGATGTAGGTCCGAATCCATGGTGATCTTAGATGGGTAGGCCACTCAGAACCTGAATCTTCATCCCCCAAAAAAACCTCATCTGGATTTGTGTAGTCCCTGGTGGGATGAATTTGAACCTGAATCTGATCTTTCCCTACCTCTTCTCACACTTGGAAAAGCACAATACTTTAAGGATGAAACAACGGACAATATCATTAATGGTTTTATTAGTAATTCACTCTTTTTTGCCTCCATTAGAGATCTGGGGGAGGAAGATGAGGTAGTTGATGTAATTATTGAAAATTTGAAAACCACTTTGCATACTATTAGCAGTCTCATTGTAATGGAACCTCAGAAATGTTTAAACATCAATCCTAACCTGACTGCTGAACAAAATAGATTGCTGATACAACTGTTACAGAAATACAAAAATGCATTTGCATGGGACTATACAGATATGAAAGGAATCCATCTTGGCCTATGCACTCACCGCATTTACCTTAAAGAGGACTGCAAAACAATTAGACAACTACAACGCCGAATGAACCCTGCACTTAAGGAGAGAGTGAAAGAAGAATTACAGAAGCACTTTAATGATAATTTCAACTACCCCATTTTTGACAACTAGTGGGTGTCTCCTCTTATCATAGTTCCTAAAAGGAATGGAAAATGGAGAGCCTTTGTTCACTATAGAGAGCTTAATGAGGCCACTCAAAATGACCATTTTCCTTTTCCATTCATTGATCAGGTCTTGGATACTCTCTCTAGAAAAAATTTATTTTCATTCCTAGATGGGTTTAGTGACTATAATCAAATACATATTACCCCAGAATACTAAGACAATACAACCTTCAGTTGCCCATGGGGTACTTTTGCATACAAATTCCTTCCTTTTGGCCTTTGTAATGCACTAACAACCTTCCAGAGGGAAATATTGGGTATATTTTCTGATCTTTTGAATGACTGCCTTGAAATATTTATGGATTATTTTAGACCCTACGGGGATGCCTTTGGGACAACATTAGCTAACTTGGAAAAAGTGTTGGAACGTTGTGAATAAACTAATGTTGTTCTGAGCATGGAGAAATGCCACATGATGATGACCGAGGGAATTGTGATGGGACATTTCATTTTGGCAGATGGAATCAAGGTAGATCCTGCAAAAATTGAGGTAATCTCAAAAATCCCGACCCCTAAGACTCGAAAATAGGTACATAGTTTTTTAAGACATGTAGGATATTATAGGAGATTTATAGAGAACTTTTCAAAGGTTGCATCTCCTCTATTTTAATTACTCATGAAAGATGTGGAATTTGTGTGGACATGAAAGTGTGAGTAGGCCTTCCTAAAGTTAAAAAACTGTGTAACATTAGCACCTATTTTACGAGGACCAAACTGTGAATTCCCATTTCATATTGCTACGGACGCATCTGACATAATTGTGGGTGTTGTTCTATGCCAGCTAGAGGAGAAGAAACCTTATGCCATTTATTACATCAGTAAGAACTTAACTGCAACATAACTCAACTACACTGTTACTAAGAAGGAATTCCTGAAAGTAGTGCATGCTATCAACAAATTTCAGCACTACATCACCGTCTATCAAATATTTGTACACACTGACCATGCTGCAATTCATTTTTTTATGAAAAAACCTATTACTAATGGTAGAGTTACACGATGGTTATTGCTGTTACAAGAATTTGATATTAATATTCTAGATGAACTAGGAAAAGATAATGTAGTTGTTGATTTTCTTTCTAGATTAACTATAAGTGATGACTACACTGCCACTGAGGATTCCTTTCTAGATAAATATGTTTTTTCCATCTCTACTCACTCACCATGATATGCAGATATCGACAATTACCTTGCTGCAGGAAAATTCCCACACCAATTGTCTTCCAAGAAAGAAGGAAGATTATACAACAGAGTGCTACCTACTCCTGGATAGAAGGCAATCTCTATCAGACCGGGCCAGATTTTCAGATTAGGCGATGTGTTAGAGAAGATGAGGTATTTGAGATCTTAAAGGCTTGGCATGAGGAACCCTGTGGAGGGCACTTTGCTGATAAAAGGACAAGATAGAAAGTACTCTCAACAGGGTACTACTGGCCAGCTATATTCCAGGATGCCAAGAGGTTTGTGAAAGGATGGGATAGCTGCCAAAGGATGGGCCAGCCTCTGAAATCAGATGAGATGCTGCTACAGCCTCAGATAGTGATAGAACCATTTGAGAAATGGGCCCTAGAATTTGTGGGGCCAATTATTCCTTCATCGCAGTAGAAATCATAAATATTGGTCTACACCAATTATGTCACAAAGTGGGTTGAAGAAAAGGCACTAATTAGAGCAACAGAGCAATCTATTTCAGACTTCCTATTTCAAGATATTTTTGTTCGCTTCGGGATACCCAGAGAGATAGTGACAGATGGGGGGCCTCAGATCACATCCAATTTGATCAAGAAGCTGGTTGAAAGGTATGGAGTTCATCACAGAATCACTTTACCATATAACCCACAAGAAAATTGTCAAGTGGAAAGCACCAATAAAGTCATTGAGGGAATCTTAACAAATACAGTAGCGAGGTACCGAAGAAACTTTGCCAATAAACTTCTAGAGGTACTATGGGCTTACACGAAAACATGGAGGAATACTACAGGCTTCTCACCATATGAATTGGTGTATGGTAAGAATCCTTTATTCCCCATAGAGTTTGAAATAATGACATTAAGAATAGCATTTCATGTCGATCTGGACTTAAGTACGACACAAACACAAAGACTGAACAACTCAATGAGTTGGAAGAGAAATGGCTGGATGTTATTTAATAGACATAGATCATTCAACAGAAAAGAGCTAGATGGCATGATGGGTTTATTAAGAAGAAAAAGCTCCAGAAAGGAGATTGGGCTCTTTTGTAACATTCAAGGTTCAAGGATTTCAAAGGCAAGCTCTGCACCAGATGGATAGGTCCTTACGAAGTGGAAACAGTCTTCGACAATGGGATTGTACAATTGGTCACCATTGACAGTGCTAAGACACCATTATTGGTTAATGGGCACCATCTAAGGTTATATCGTCAATCTGATTCGAAAGAATCATTTGTTAACATTGTCACAGACTTCTATATTCATGTTACAACAACAGGGGAACATTCTCCCGTGCAGCCTAAAAATTGAAATTCAATCGTATGATGGTAGAAAACCATAGTTGTAGTAATGAGATGTTACACACAATTTTAAAATATATATATCTCTCTATATATATATATATATATATATATATATATATATATATATATATATATATATATAACAAAACAAAAAGAAAATAAAACAAAAATAATAAATGTAATTGTGAAAACCTCTTTCCGGGGCACAGTCAGACAGTTTGCAACAGCTGAAAACCACCCTTGTGGTGGCTATTATACCCATATTTTTTACCCCTAAACATCATCTTCCCTTCCCAATCCATTTTATAAGATGATGGTATTCATTTCATTTTTTTCTGTACCAATTTCTCCTAATTTTTATGTTTTTTTTAACAATAATCTAAGGGTTTTCTTGGTTGTTACACATGTAACAACTGACATCCATGAATATTGTTTCTTATGTTTCATCCCATAACAACAATAATCGTGCCAACCAAACGCAAAAACATGAGCGTTGTAAGCAGTACCCTGCCAATTTGAAATATTCCTCCACGTCACCTCAGGTCTGTCATTCAAAAGGTAACGTCATCATTTATGATTTGCTGATTATTGGCAAAAGTAATGATATTATCGTGACGGCCGTGGGAGGTCATCACCATTAAGGTGGGGGAGGGGATATATCTTGAAATCATTGAAAAAATTCGTAGTCATAAACCTCTATCAAATCTGCATGCACCCAATTAATTTCACAAATGCCAATGATGACTAAATCCAGCTGGAAAGAGCATGTGTACTGGAACCCATTACTTTCCATAATGGGGCATTTATGAAAGAGTGGTGTGAGGTATGATTCGGTTATTCGTAAAATATGTCACTTCCCATCAACCTCCTCAACTGAAGCCTTGTATCCTCATTGCAAACTCGTCAATTGGGATAACTAGAGACGCTGAGAAGAAGTGAGAAGTGCAGTGATATTACAATGGGTTGAGCAGTAAGAAGAAAATTCAGAAACAACAAGAGGATGGGTGGAGCAGTGGCCAGGAATGAGCCAGATTCTATCGATTCCTTGAAGAATTGTCCATAAGCCTACCATATATTCAAAGACACCGGATGGATTGAGTATTTCCAGAATCTAGAAGGCTTGGACAAGGCAGTGGCAATCGAATTCACTCAGAATTTGAACAACAATAAGACGTGAGTTAGGGGCCTGCAAGTTGAGGTGACTGAAGAGGTAATTGCCAGAGTAAATACATTTCCAATAGAGGGACATAGGTGGTTTAACAGAAAAATAAATGACCCCTCCTTGAAGGAAGACTTCCTAGAAGGAGAAGAAAAACTAGAGAATAAAGGGAGAGGAATTCACAAACTATCACTCCCTCATCCATGGGTAGATATCGGCTTGGGTTTAATAAAATATTTCACTTGTGAGGGAAGATATACGATAGTGTTTTACTATCACTTCCCTCTACTTAATCACCTTCGGCACAAGAAAAAGATTAATCTTCCATTTTACTTATTAAGGAATATCAAGCATATGGTGACAATAGTAAAGATAGTAGCACACCCAGAAGCATGTGTGACCAGTCATGAACTCATCAAATTGATCATGTTGGATGCCCTAGGACAGCAAGAAAAGACCTTGGAATAATTCAAATGAAAGAGGCCTGGGACAAGCTGGGGGAAACAGGCCATGACTTCAGGAGGAAGTCAGGCAGAAGCAGAAACCCAGACTGGGCCTTCCAAAGTTAGAGTTGGGAAAGAACCTACTAATGAACCAATTGGGGATAGATGGCCAAAACAAAGGGTGAAAGTTAGCATACCCACAGAACCTTTTCCTACGGCCAGAAAGCAGAAAAAACTAGAAGAATTAGAATAAGAAAGGAAACCCTTCTCATCAGCTACGGACGAAACTCATGTCCTATTTTTAGAACTTGAAAATCAAAGAAAGGAAAATGAAGAATTGAATCAAATATTATTTGAAGGGAAGGAAATCTTGGTGTCTATATGCACAACATGTTTTCAAGAACTAACAACAGTGGGATATAAGGTCTACCGGGGAAACATTAGCCCAATGGAAATAGAAACGGAATGACAGGAGTCTGATACACAAGAACCTGCTAAGGAAACTACTGTTACACAAGAACCAACAGTTAAATCAGAGCCCGCTATAATAATCGACCTAGAGGCCGATACACAAGAACCTGTGGAGGCCACTGCTATTGTAGAAGAAACAAAAATGGATACAGAGGCTACTCTAGGTCGCAACAAAGGGGCTAATACACAAGAACCCACCCAGGAAGGTGTTGTTACACAAGAACCAACAACTGAGGTGGAACAACCCCATTCAGGAGAGGTTGTTACACCCATTATTAATGATGATATTGAATGCAAAAGAATGCCAGGTCCCATATCAGGATGGAGTTCTAAGAAAATATTGTTAATTTCTGAATTACAGAAGTGGAAATATGAAGCAATCTCCCTTCAGGAGGGGACAATTTCGCTGAAAGAACATCAGAGGGAGATAGACGCCCTACATGAAAGATGGATGAAAGAAGATTTGAGGAAAGGATGTGCGAATTATAAGAAGAAGGAAGACCTGAAGAAACAGGAGGAACAATTAATGTTGTTACAGCAGCAGGTTCAGGATCTTACCGTAGACAAGCAAAAACTTCATGATCTTGCCCTCAATTTGCTAGGGTGCAGGTGGCCTTCCCCATCCTATATTATTTTTCTATGGGAACGCTACTTTCTATTCTAGATGAAATTTTTTATGGAGGACATACCCTATTTATGTTCTTCCACTCGCACATTTTTAGATATTTTCCGTGCCTCCAATTTTGATGAACAAAGCCTGTTGTATGAGTTATTCTTACACAATATCATTTGTTAGCATGTGAGTATGAAAATGGTTGTGACGGTATTCTCCTATATGGGGAATCTGTAGTTGTGAGCTTTTATTTCATTCATGAAGAATCAGATTGAGTGGCATTTGGTCATCAAATCTATGGATGCTAATGAGGAGAAGATGGCATTATGGGTATGGGCAAAACTAGGATGGGCCGCTGAGTTAAGGCGAGAATTCAGGAGAATGCTGAGTACTC
Organism: Pinus albicaulis; assembly: GCA_034641835.2. Taxonomy (NCBI): domain Eukaryota; kingdom Viridiplantae; phylum Streptophyta; class Pinopsida; order Pinales; family Pinaceae; genus Pinus; species Pinus albicaulis. The sequence goes on from CM076579.1 coordinate 1,272,377,318, forward strand.
CTGGGATAAAGGAATTGGGTGCCACTTACAGAAGAAGGATTGTGAACTTTTGCCTCAATCAGTTCTCAATGATGAAGAGATGAGCCTTGACTGGGTGCTTGAAATGCATGGAAGCGAGCAATTTTGAGCTACTGAAGGGGGGCCCATTTTAATTCAATAATTTCATGGTGGTTGTTACACATGTACTAGCATATGCACAGATAGTACAATCCATTGGTGCTTTGTGGCTCAGATTAAAATTCAAGTTTCCTTTGATCTCGCTGCCAATTAAGGATTATCAGAGTAATTATGAATTGAAAAAGTATGAATCAGAGTCCTGGGTACGACCGATGATGGCCAATCAGGGGTACAAGTATCCAGATGAAGATACACTTGGCGCTTATGATCTCACTGAGCTACACCAAAGATATTCCCATCAGAGATGAATTTGCATGAGGACATGCAAGTGTTTCAGTTGGGGGGAGATGTTGGGTGCCAATTTTTCACACTTTTATTACATTTTTTTTCCCTATTTTTCCTAATGAATATAAGCAATGGGACTATCTTTGCCTCTTTTTCCTACCTTTCTATCCTAACTTGTGTTGTTTCACCTTATTTTCATTACTCTGCCATTTCATCAATTATTATGATATATCGTACCTTTTTTATGACTAATTCAGGATGAATGTTTGAAGAAGATCTATGGTCTTTGTGTTGTCTTTCCAGATGTCATTTTTAGCACAAAATATCCCGAGCACTAGGCATACATGAGCAGTTAAGGGTGTGCTGTTACAACGAGCTTTTTACACCATGATGTTGTTACACTTTGCTATTATAGACCCGCTGGCGAACTGTTGTTACAGTTGTACCGCTGACTGGATCTCCTTAACTCCTGTTGCTGACCTATGCTATAGTTGTTACGCTACCACTGTGGTTTATCGTGATAGCTGTAGAATTTATTAAGCATTGTATTTTTGGATAACAGCCTTTGGGAAATTTTGATTGTAATCTATAATTTTCCAGTCAGAATTTTATTAAGAGGTTTTTATAACCATATGTATTATATTTTGATCAGCATGAGAATCATAAGTTTCTCGTGAATGATATATCCCTTGTTTTCCTGAGATGTAACCACTATATAGTTCTCGGCCCTTGAGGTCGAAAGGTAAGCGGAGAACAACATTATTTTGGCTCTGTATTTTTTCTCATATTAATATAGATTATCCTGTTATTGTTGCTACATGCGTTATTCGATTTAGTTTCCGTTAAGTCCTTCCTCTACCTATGTCATGCTAGGGAGGAAGGGCCCTCCTTCTTACCAGGGATTGTAGTGATTAAGATAGTTGTGTATATGTGTTTGAACTTTGGTTTATGTATTTGTAGAGGTGTTGTTGATGTTGTTTCAGCTGTGAATATATCCGCTTCAATTTCAATATTTTGTATGTTGTTACACATATCATATTAGAGACACCAGTTGTATAATTGTTGTGTGGCGTACTAGAAAATATTAATTGAAGTGTGATTACAGTCTTGTATATCATTTTATTTCTGCATGAGTGATTTACTTCTAGCATTTACTTCAACAACGATTTCTTTTATTTGGAATTACTTCTGGTTTGGTGTATTAGCACAGAAAATGCAACTGTCATTAAAATAAAAGACATCCCTGGATTGATAATTTATGTGTACTATTTTGGTCATTCAATAGTGATAAAGACAACCCAACAGTAACCACCCACCCCACCCTCTAGATGGTCTTGCATTTCCTCCTCCACCTGAATGCATCTTCGGCTCTGCAACTAACCTTCGTCTTTCCATGGCGGCATTCACAAAATACCTGCATCGACTCATAATGATGCCTCACAGGTACCTTATCTATTATTCTATTGTTACCGAGGTTTAGATATTAAAAACCCTTCCACAGCATTACTGTTTACAGTTTTAACATAGTTTTTTCTACATAGTTTTTTTGGTTTGATTCTCCAATATCATTTTTGGTTTGAAGTTCTTATGGAAGGCTTCTCAATTTTCTACGTTTTTCACAGATTTTTTTGTCTTTGTGCTATGCAGACCTCACCTCAGGGTTGCGGAGCTTCTATGTTTAAAATCATGGGGTTTTAAGCATCTAACTCTAGTCTTATCTCCGACTTCCACCTCCAGGTAACGCATGGAACACACAATTGTTTCCCTACAACATTATGTTGTAAACACTAAATACCACATTTCTTGCTAATGATTTTTCATTTCTGTTATACTTTTCTATATGTTGGAAGCCTGTCCTTAGCCATCAACCAAGTGGCTTGGGGTTTCACCTCTTACCATAATTTCTACGATATGTTCCGTAAAACATTTATGGCAGAGGTTGTTTTTTTCAAGTCTTTCTTGCCCTAGAAAGGTATTCAATATATGTTCTTGCCTTTAAAGGTTAACATCTTTGAAAAGAGAGAAATTATTCTCTCAAATATGTCGTAGTCTACTTATTTTTGTATAAGGTTGGGGGTTGAGCGAGGATCGCCCCTTTAAATGGTGTTCCATTCAGATATTTCTTGGAAAGCTTTCACAGAGGTTATATAACCCAGACCTATTCAGTCTTCCACTGTGTATTTATCTTTATTTACATGCAGATAAAATACCTTGTTTGAAATTGACTCTTCAGTAATATTGACATAGACTTGGTGTTATGGCGTTCGTCCATTTTTAATGTAATAATTATTTTTGGTTTATGGTGAATCCACAATATTTTAATAGGTGTATAGTCAATTATTCTAGTTTGGTAATTCTGTATTTCCATACCCAGTTCTCAGTTAGTCTTAACAACTGTCTTTTCTTCCTGTATATATATATATCTATTGTTAACTTGGTAATTCACTACTCAATTATTTATAATATTTTATAAGATTGTGACCATCATTTATTTCTAGCATATATATATTCGTAAATATGTTTCCATTCTTATGTTCTCAGTGTTATGTGGGAATTTTTCAGAGTTTACCCGCACAAGTATTTTTTCTTTGATTTCTTTTCTATCCTGGGAAGCTACCCTTAAGGACGGGAGTCCAAACCCTCACTTCCGGGACTCTAAAACCTTGGGTGTAACCGCTATGTTTATATATGCATCATATGGTTGTCTTTAATTCTAGTTTTCTATTCTTATATGTAATATTCCCAAATGGGGAAAGCAGCAATATAGCACACAATAATGGAAAATAGCGGAAATATCATTAGATTAAGACATGAGACACCCATGGATCCACTCCATTATGATTATAACAGAAAATATAGGTACAAATACTTGAGGAAAATATCACTCAAGTTGGGCAAACAAGCCTCCCATGAAATCCTGCACCTAGATCTGAAATGTTGCTAATACAATAAAAGCTAGAATGTCAAAAATGTGTTGTCTATAAGGGGATAGATAAAAATAAGAATGGAAATAAATGTATATGCTACTTCAGTTCTCCAATAGTGCAAGGAATATAGATCCAAGCCCCAAAAAAGATTTCCAAGATAACCCAGAAAAGGTTTCCGAAAATACACACTATAAAAAATATGGCAGATTTGTCCCTAGGGCTGAAAAATCTCTGCAACTGAATCACTGATAGGAGGTAGCTGATATGAAATATAAAATGTCTGATCCTCCTCCAATATATCTACTAAATGAAGAGATGATCCCCTTAAATGAAACACAACTTCTCCAACAAGGGAAATTAACCCATTGCTGCAACTGCTCTCTAATATAACGCAAATCCAGACTGATATTGCGCTTTAGGGGATAAGAATATGATGGCCTGATGCCAAATGTGTCAAATAAGCTCAAGGTCCTTATTAAATAGCCTCCAAAGAGAAATGAAACTCCCTCCAATGAGATATAGCTCAGAAATATCTCAAATCAACTCCACAACTTCTGCCTTTCAACACAAACACAAATCCTGAATAGGAAAATGCGTTGTACATTAAGACTGAAGCCTTGGCCAAATTCCTGATAGTGGAATGTAGTGAAAAATTCATCCGAGATATTCTCAATAGAAGAGGTAGGATGCCTGATCAGGAACACCGAGTGCTAAAAAACACTTGCAATCTTAGCTAAATAGCCGAAGAGAGAAACAAGTCTAAACATACCATAAATCATATGGCTGCCATCCTCTTCATTATATAAGAAATAATATTTCTAACCCTAAGCCCCATTCATTTATGACACTACTTCCATGCAAGGTGTCTCCATGTAAAACTACGTTGTCTCTCCCTAAATGTCCACTCCTTTATGACAACATTGTTGATTTTGTCAAAGTTGACCCTGTCCACATATTTTAGCCCCTGTTCATAGCTTAGGGTGCTTTATTAAGTTGAAAAGATGATCCAATTTCACATGATAAGTTGTTTTATTCATAATAAAAATATGTATGGGTCTCCCTACCCACTTATTCATCTATCTAAGTGACAAAAGATAACCTTAATATTCCAATAAATTTCGGAATATTACAGTCATCCCCTCCAAAATGTTGCTTGTCCTCAAGAAACTGTAAGGATACTACAAAACCTCCAATGGATATGTCTTCTCCCATGTATGCAAATTAGCCTTTGGTAAATAAACCAAATAGCTCTCATCTTGAAGAAGTGGGAGATATATGGAAAAATTTATATGTTGTCCATTGGTCTCCTTAAGGCATGAGAGATGGTAAAGGTTGGGTGCCTTGATCCCCATGAGAAACTCCATTCTCCATGATATCATCCAAACATAGTGAGTCATCCTTGGTAGCTCACAAAAATAATCACCAATCCCCTGCTTCTGCAATGTGTCGAGGCTGCATCACTGAAAGTGAGATATAATATTGTTCAACTTACGTTGTCTCTCTCTCCATTTATGATAAATTTGGAGTTGTTGATCTTGGGCTGCAATAATATAGACCTCAAGAAGCCAAAATATACTTGGAATCTCATGATCACACTCCTTGGTTCTAGGAAGCTTTCTTGCCCAATCCTTCCTGCATATAGTGAATATAATCTCATCACCATATGGGCTCCAAAAGAAACATGAAATAAGTGTCATATGACATATTGGATGGTGACAATAGTCCCTCAAGTGAGACCAACATTTTTCTTCTTCTTGCTATCTCAAAACATGATGTGATGAGTGGCCATCCAACCACTTTGTTGCTACCATAAGCTTCTCAAAAGCTTAAAAATAGTAGAGGACATTAGGTGTTGGCTGAATATGAACCAAGAAAAACAAATCTTTCCCAAAGTCCTCTACAAAGTGGTCAATCCCATCATTGAATGTACTCTCAATAGGACCATAGAATCCAAAGAGAGGTCTGCTCTCTTGTGAAGCCATGTGCTGCAAATGTATGGTAAGGAAATGTACATATATTGTTATTTGATCAATAAGCATCAAAACATAATCTCATCCATATATTGTAGACACGTTGGTGAAGAGGTCCATAGATGAGCCTTCCCATCTCTTTTTCAAAAGTGGATGTGATTGAAACCACCTTGCAAGGTTGTTTCTTTCCTCCTCATACATAAAACAAGCTACATATCTCCTGATATGTTGGTGCACATCTTATTTGAGATTCTCCCAATAGAATCCCTCCATGATAGTGTGGTAAGACTCAATTAAGTCTACATGTCCTTAAGAGAGTGCCTCATATGTTGTATGTAGAATATCCTTCTTGAGCTTGGAGTCTCTAGTCAAGTAGATCTGATCATGGAAATAGATGACTCCATCAACCACTATATACCTCCCATATATCACTTGCCCATCCAGAACCTTACATGTGAAGAGGTTCTTGGAATACTCCACCAAGATTTGGGACTCCCAATATGGATCTAGGCTTCCCAACAATTACAATGTTGTAGAAATCTGAAATGAAGCAGCTGTCTCATTATACCTCTCCTCTTTGACAGGCTCAATGCTAAAGTCACATGTTGGAGTATTGTTACCCCACCTTTGTTTCCTCCCTTACAGATGATCTTTCCGAGGACAATATTGAAGTAAATGGAATCCATCCTCCTCTTGGAAGGTATGGCCCATTCAAAACTTCCATATTTTGGCCTATGTATGCAATAGTGTCAGTAACCTCTTGTCATGCTCAGAAATCTGCCTCATGTGTGGAAGCATCATTTGCTGCCCCAAGAAGATGGAGTAGCCCTTTGACACCTTTCTTGTTCCATCATAGATTCTTGAATCATCCTCTTTCAGCACAAATAGCTCAGTGGGAGATGGAAATGTCAATATCAGAAAATTTCTCATCTGTCTTTTGAACTCATTAAATGTTCTCTGCGCTGTGCTCGCTCCCCCAAAGGCTCCTTCCTTAGCCAAATATATCAATGATAAACCATGTTGAGAGAACTCTTTGATTATCTTCCAATAAAGTGGTCTTCCTGGTGGAATTCCTCTATGTAATGAAACATGAGGGCCTAGAGCAGGCTGTATATGTGAGTGGATTGATTTGTCTCTGTCCTCACTGCGCAAATCATCCTTCTGCTTATGTGCATATAACTCCGGAAAATAATGGGTGTGTATATTCCCAATCACTTGATGCTGGCCATCCTTCTCATCTTCTCATACCTCCTGCAATATCTCATAGTATAAGGCATCCTTCCCCAACGTAATCAATTGTTGCACACCCAAAATCTCATTGGTGTCAAAAGTCTTGATCACAAGGGAATGATCTATCATGGTGTATGTCCACAAAACTATGGTCAATGTTGGAACACACTTCCTCCATTGTTTTGTCTCATTTCCTATCAACATAGACACATGATTCTCATGATATTCATATGTAAGATCCTTTGTAACTTCTTGCAAAGATACAAAAGCTCCTCTAATTGAAGAAATTGCTTCACTTCCATCTCCAAATGGTTGTGGATCTCCTACTTCTTGCACAGCATTGAAGGCTCTTTCCAGCTCTTCTTATTCCTTCTCCTCATCATTGGATAATACCTCATCATTAAGAGATCCTTTGTCTTGATCTCCTCTTGAATGAGGAATCCTCAAGTCTTCTTCTTGAGAAGAAAGTTCTTGCTGAAGTGGGGCCTTTTCCCTTGGAAAATAATGTTCCAGATCTTTAACCCCCTCAAAAATGTTTTGAGATGGATTTGGTTTCATGGACTCTTCCAACTCATGTAAAATTTTTGATTTCTTGGGTTTGGCTAGCTCACCCAAGGAAGTTTCAGAATGTTTTTGATCAAATATTTTCACTATCCTCCTAGTTAACTTTGCATAAGTAGATATATTTTCATTATTCAATGAAAAGGATTCAAATAACCACCATGCATAAGCCTTACCTTCAATATGCAGCGCTACTACTCTAATGGCCTCCTCTTTTGAAACTTGATGCAACTAAAAATATGTGTCTAGTTCCTTGACCCAAGCCTTGGATATGCTCTTGGGTGACACATCAAAAGTAGATAGAAAGAATCTACCCAAAGTGTGTTGCATGCACGTTCTTCTTATATTACTAGGTCTTCCATCTTCTTTGATTTGACATAACCCTTGGAAGTTTAGATGCTCCTTGAATCTCTTGGACTAAGATTCATATTCTTGGAGATAGTCACCAAGAGTCTCCTCCTTTGGTGTTTCTTCTTCTTCTTCTTCTTCTTCTCTTGCCAAGAATGCAGGCATGGTACCACATTGCAGATATTATGGTGTAGCTGAATGATCACACCCACAAAGTGAAAATATGTAGCTTTTTTCATGTACATTCCCTCTTGGAGAATCTTTAAATCTCTCCATTCTCATTTCTTTGATGTCTTTGTAAATGCCCTACATAGTTTGAAGAAGACATTTTGAGAACTCCTTCCCTCTTGATAATGAAGTTTTTCCTTCATCTCTTCTGTATAATTTATCTTTTCTATGAGAAGCCTCCTTAGATGACATAATGGTTGAAGTACATAGGCTGAGCCAAGATTATGCTCTGATACCACTGTAATATTCCCAAATGGGGAAAACAACAATATAGCACACAATAATGGAAAATAGAAGAAATATAAATAGAGTAAGACATGAGACAACCATGGATCCATTCCATTATGATTATAACAGAAAAAATAGGTACAAAGACTTGAGGAAAAGATCACTCAAGTTGGGAAAACAAGCCTCCCATGAAAGCATACACCTAGATCTGAAATGTTGCTAACACAATAAAAGTTGGAATGCCAAAAATGCATTGTCCATAAGGGGATAGCTATATATGAGAATGGAAATACATTTATATGCTACTACAATGCTCCAATGGTGAAAGGAATATAGATCCAAGCCCCAAAACAGATTTCTAGGACAACCCAGAAAAGGTTTCCAAAGATACACACTATGCAAAATATGGCAGATTTGGCCCTAGGGTTGAATAATATTTGCAATTGAATCACTAATAGGAGGTGGCTGATCTGAAATATGAAAATTTTGATCCTCCTCGAATATATCTCCTAAATGAAGGGTTGATCCACTCAAAGGAAACACAACTCCTCCAACTAGGGAAATAAACCCACTCCTATAACTGCTCTCTAAAATAACACAAATCTAGATTGATACTACGCTGTAGGGGATAAGAATATGATGTTCTGATGAAAAATATGTCAAATATGCTCCAAGGCCTTCTTAACTAGCCTCCAAAGAGAAATGAAACTCCCTCCAATTATATATAGCTCATAAATCTCCCAAATCAACTCCACAACTTATGCCCTGCAACACAAACACAAATCCTCAATAGGATATTGCGCTGTACATTAATATTGAAGCCTTGGCCAAATGCCTGATAGTGTAATGTAGTGTAAAAATCCTCCAAGAGCTTCTCAATGGAAGAGGTGGAATTCCTGATCAAGAACACCTAGTGCTAAACAACACTTGCAATCTTAGCTAAACATCCGAAGAGAGCAACAAGTCTAAGCAAACCATAAATCAAATAATGATATCCAACATTAATCATATGGCTACCATCCTCTTTCTTATATAAGGAATGAGCTTTCTAAGCCTAAGCCCCATTAATTTATGACACTACTTCCATGCAAGGTGTCTCCATCTAAAACTGTGTTGTCTCTCCATAACTGTCCACTCGTTTATGACAACGTTGTTGATTTGGTCAAAGTTGATCGAGTCCACATGTTTTAGCCCCTGTTCACACCTTAGGTTGATTTATTAAGCTGGAAAGATGATCCACTTTCACATGAGAAGTGGTTTTATTCATAATAAAGAGATTTATGGGTCTCCCTACCCACTTATTCATCTATCTAAGTGACAAAATATAACTTTAATATTCCAATAAATTTTAGAATATTAAACTATATATATTAAAAAGGGAAAGTTTCACTTTTCTTTTATTAGAAGTGGGTGACAAGTGCTCTCTGTTTCTTGTTCCTTACTTGTTTCAGGTAGTAATCTGTAATCCTACACTACATTTATGAATACAAGTTGTAGTGCTATTTATTTCTATAGGGAACCCTTATGTACTTTTTCCTTATATATGTACTTGCAGAACTAATTTCTTGGAAAATACATCTATTATTTAAATTCAGTCCTATGCAACTTAACACAGTTTATCCTATAAAATTATTCTAGCATGGGTCTCGAATTGAAATTTGTTTATGATGCAATAATTAACAGTAACCAGTATATTTTCTACTTACAAACAAAAAACATACTCCAAAACTCTAAGAAACAACAGTACCTAATTCCAGGTGAAATTATTTTCGAAGTCTGATGGTCCTCCCAACCGTGAGCGAGGTGATTACATCCTCTTCTCCCCCCTTGCTCCTCACCAGGGTCTAGGTAATTTAAGGAGACCAGAAGTTAGATCTCAGGAATAAATCTAGTCTAATATTCTTCCAAGTATTTCTTGAGCTCCTCTGGTTGTCTTACCAGCTCTGGAGTACTCATAGAAACCTCTTGTTTCTTCACCCTTCATACCTTCTACACAGAACCCCATTTCTTCCCAAGATTTTCCCATAAATCCTTTCTTTGGAATGGTAATTGTTAGAACTGTATCTACCTTTTTACCATGGTACCTTGGAAGAATTTACCAATCAGTTACTTATTTCTTTTACTCCAGATAACTTGTTCGTTAAGTCTCTTTGAAAATACCAAACATAATTTATTAAAATATTGTTAACGAGTACTCTAATTCGTTACTCATTCAAAGTATATAATAACAAGTATTTAATTCGAGAATTAAATTAAATAGGGTGTTAAATATTCCCCCGCTGAAGAAAACACCATCCTTAATTAGGATGAACAACTCCAGATAGGCTTGTTGAATAACATGCTCGTCTTCCCAAGTAGCCTCCTCTAGGACAAAGTGCTTCTACTGCACTTGAACTTGGGGGATGACTTGCGTCCGGAGCATTATTTATCTCTGATCTAGGATATGTTATGGTTATACCAGGAACTCGTCGTCCGGTTCTACCTTCATATCACAAGTATTAGCATTAGTTCAAATCAACAATTTTACTTTTGACACAATTGTAATGCATTCTTAACTTACATGTATACCCTCCCATTGTATCACATGTTTTGGGTCATCTACATAACGTTTCAGTAATGATGCATGAAACACATTACATACCAATATATGGCTTGGTAGGTCTAGTTGGTAGGCCACTGGTCCTATCCTTTCCAAAACATAGAATGACCCACAATATCTTGAGGCCAACTTAGCACAAGTGTTCCACCTCAATGTGATTTTCTTCGGTTTTATCCTCACATGCACTTGATCCCCTACCATGAATTCCCGGAAAGTTATTTTCTTGTTAGCATACACTTTATATTGGTCTTGAGAAGCCTTCAAGTTATTCCTGATTTTCCTCACCTCTCGCTCCATTTCTTCTAGCATGTCCGGCCCAAGCATCATTTTATTTTCTGGACTACTCTAGTTCATAGGAGTCCAGCATTTTCTTCCGTACAATGCCTCAAAGGGGCTCATCTTAAGGGATTCCTGATATCCAATGTTGTAAGTGAAATTGACAAAATGTAGATACTATTCCCACTTTTTTGGCTATTGCATTACATACATGCGCAGCGTGCCTTACAGAATATGATTCACCCTTTCCAGTTTCTCATCTGTTTGTAGATGATAAGAAGTACTAAATTGTATTTGTTTCCCCAAGCCACTAAATAACATCTTCCATAATTATGAAGTGAATTTCACATCGCGATATGAAATCACAACTCAGGGAATACCATGCAATCTAAAAATTCCTCTCCTAAAGATATCAACAATTTGTACCATCTTATAATTATACTGGATAGGAATAAAATGTGCCACCTTGATGATTCTATCAACTACCACCATAATCGAATCGTTATGCCTTCTATTTTTTGGTAGTCCAGTGACAAAGTCAAGGAGATGACCTCCCACTTCCATTCTAGTACTGGAATAGGCTAAATAAATCTCGTGGGATGCTGATGTTAAACCTTGATTTGCTGACATTTTAGGCACTTGGTAAAATATTCCTCAATGTCCTTCCACATTCCAGGCCAGGAATAATCCTTTCTAATTGCAGTAAAGATTTTCTGGTATCTCGGATGTCCCGCATAGGAACTCCAGTGATATCCCTCCAAAATAATTATTTTCATATTAATTTGATTTGGAATATATATTATTTTCCTGTAGACCAAGAACTGCTTATCATTTAGTTCAAATTATGACCGCTTCACTTGCTCTTTGTCTGCTTTTCCCTACTTCCATAGAAACAGGTATTCAGGGTCTTTGCTCACTGCTTCCAATATCTATTCTTTGAATTTGAATTCAATTTGATTAAAGTATAATTCGTAGATGCCATTCAGTTTCCTGCTTAGTGCATCTGCCACTCGGTTCTCTTTACCCTTCACATGTTGAATGTCAAAATAGAACTCACTTAAGAAAGCATTCCAACTAGCTTGGCGCACATTCAAATCAACTTGTTTAAAATAGCTAGTTAGACTGTTGTGGTCAGTTCTCAACACGAAACCTTTTCCTAACAGGTAATGCCTCTATATCCGTAATGAATGTACCACCGCAGTTAGTTCCAAATCATAAGTTGAATATCTCTTCTCATGTTCCTTCAGCTTTCTGGATCCATATGCTATGATTCTCCCTTCTTGAGTCAAAACTTATCCTAGAGCCTCCTTACAAGCATCAATACAGACCTTAAACTCTTTACCCGAGTCTGCTACTCCTAGAACAGGAGAGGTAGTTAACAAATCCTTTAATAACTCAAAACTATTCTGACACTCCTAACTCCACTGAAAGACTCATCCCTTTCACTGAAAGGAGGCAATGGAAGAGGTTATTTTAGGGAATCCATTGATAAATCGTTGATAATAGCGAGCCAAGCCCATAAATGATTGTATATCTAATACATTCTTTGGAACCCTCCATTCCATGATGGTCTTTATCTTTTTTGGGCCCACCGCAATCCCTGCAGCAGAAATCATGTGCCCCAAATATTAAATATGTTCCTTAAAGAAGTCACACTTGCTAAACTTAGCATAGAAATGATGTTCCCTTAACATTTTCAGCACAATGCGCAAATGCTCCTTGTGGTCTTCCATATTCTTGGAGTAGATTAAAATGTCATGAATAAAAATCAAGATGAATTTATCCAATTATGGGTGAAAAATTCCATGCATTAAGCTCATAAAGGTGGCTAGTGCATTGGTTAACCCAAAAGGTAACACCACAAATTCATAATGGCCATACCGAGTACAAAATGTTGTTTTTTTTATATCTTCGTTTCTAATTCGGATTTGGTGTTAACCTAACCTTAAGTCAATCTTGGAGAACATTGTAGCTCCTTTGACTTGGTTGAATAAGTCATCTATGTGCGGTAAAGGATATTTATTTTTCACAGTCAACTTATTGAGTTGTCAATAGTCTATGCACATGCACATAGTGCCATATTTCTTTCTCACAAATAGCACTGGTGCTCCCCATGGGGACACACTTGGTCGAATGCAGCCTTTATCCATCAATTCTTGTAACTACATTTTTAACTCTGTTAGTTCTAGTACACTCATTCCGTAAGGAGTTCAGGACACAGGTGTTGCCCGGGTATTAACTCTATAGTAAATTTTATGTCCCTTTTTGGTGGCAACCCCGGGATTTCCTCAGGAAATACAACCTGGAACTCTTGCACAATAGGAATGTTTTCCAGCATAAGGGTGTTATCCTTGGAATTGGTGAATCCCACTTGAATATCATATATTTGGCATCCTTTCCTTATGAATTTACTTAATTCAGATGATGTAATAGGCCGTAACTGCAACGGTTTCTTAATGCCTTGTAGTTCCTATCTTGTTCCATCCTTTGATTTAAAATAGATAAATTTGTCCTTACAGTCCACTAGTGACCAATGTCTCTCTAGCCAATCCATTCCTAATAATATGTCATAAGATCGCAGGGGAAAAATGTTGAGTTCCATAGTAATGTGTTGATTCCCAACACTCAACTCAAAATCTGGTACTCTGGAATTGACCAGCCTTCTTGCCCCTGTAGGCAGCTGAACTAACTATGGATTTTTAAATTTCTGGTTTTGTAATTTACAACTTTCAACTATACGAGGGTCTATATAGCTCAAACTCGCTCTAGGATCAACTAAAATAGAAATAGATTAGGTTTTTATCTTACCTTCTAACTCTATCATGGTTGGCTAGAATTTTTCTTTCTAATCTTGTAGAGAAGCGTTGATTATGGGTATGTTTCGAGCTACATCACCCATAGTTGATGCCTCTTGCAGGTTTTCTGTCACCTCATTTCTTCCTCGATGAGGAAAATTTTCGAAGTAATGCACCTCCCCACAACCCCAAAATTGTAATGGTGGTTTTTGAGACTACCTAATGCCAAGTCTACTAGAGGCTTTTGTATGGCGCTCCTCACGAGCCCACTTGGTCCTTGATTGAAATTTTCCATTTTGTTTACTTAGCGGGTTCCTTGCAGCATTCCTGTAGTTTCCAGATATCTTATTTTTGTTATTGGTGAAACTTTTATGCCATTTTTAGGGTGGCTAAATTTTCCCAGCTTCTCCCTTAACTTTGGATTGCTGATAGCACATTCGTGCTTTCCTTATCGCCTCATCCATGGTTTTTGGGTTCACGAGTTCAATATTCTCTTTCATATGCAATGAAAAACTGCTCAGGAATCACTGAACTTTTTCCTTCTCATCGCACAAATACGATACATATAGTAATAATGAAGTAAATTTTGTAACAAACTCATCCATAGGCATTTGCCACAGTTTCAGATCATGAAATTCTCAGGACTTTTCATGGTAGAAATGTTTGGTCATATATTTATCCTTGAAATATTGGTGGAACTCATCCCAAGTTACATCTTGGTCTTCTATTCCACACACATTACTAACCTCCTCCCACCACAATGTTGCTTTCTCCCGCAGTTGATAAATGGATAAAAAATATTTCAATTTATTGTTATATTCATAGACTTGAAAGTACTTGTTTATGTTTATGATCCAAGCTTCTGCCATTTCTTTAGCCTCTTCATCAAATGTGGGAGGCTTAATCTTCCGGAATTCACCCTTTAACTCCACTTTTTGTTTCTTCAACTCTTGTTGTTCTAAAACATTTCCAGGTTCAACCTCATTGTAAGTTTGACTCTTATTACTTTGTGGCATTTTGCTTCCTTTTGGATTATCATGCAAAGCTTGCTGATGTTCTCCTTCCTACTGAGTGTTCCTCTCGGGACTTGGTTTTTAATTGGGATGATTTTTTCGGTCCGATAGAATTTTTAATATCCTTTTTTGTTCTCTCATCAATATTTCATTATCACCTCAAACTTTGAGCATCTCTATTTGGAGTTGCTGCACAGTTTCAAGCAATTTGTTTGCCTGTTGTTGCTGGTTTGCCAACATTTTTCTTGTTTGCTGGTTATGGTCTATGTTTAACTGCACCCACATTTCGGGATTGACCTCAGGGTTGGTCATAAAATGGGTTTCTCCTGTGTTTCTGGGTGTCTGGTGGCTATATCCCCTTCTCATTGTAGTTGGGTGCAAATCTGTTCCTGTACTTTTCACAAATCCAACATTTAAACTTTATGAAAGAAAGACAAAATCAAAATGATGAACTATCATGTTATTTTGTTGGCCCAATTGTCACCAACGTCTAACCATGCTCTGATACCACTTGTAACATCTACATACCTCAAACTATACACAGATAAAAAAAATTTACTATTCTTTTACTTTCTAGCAATATGATCCTACCGAACTGTAGGACAATACATTAACATTAGGCATACATACATTATTATTGAATAATGAATAAGTTAAATGCATCAATTTTTAATCCATGTTTTGAAAATTAGATTTAAATCATTTCCATCAATCCAACAAAGATTGCCTATTACCTGACATGAATATAGATATTAAGATATTATTGTCTGACACTATACATTTGGAAACATATCATTCCGCACGAATATTTATTTTGAACTTGGGTTACAATACTACGAATTTATTCATGCCTTTAATAGCATTCAATAGGAATTGTATATATATTTGATTCAATACACCTGTCCATCTATGGAATCTGTAATGGTGTAATATGATACAACTATTTCTGATTTGTACGGGCACATCCGGACTGTCCAAACCCTATCTGGTAATCGATGGTGTATATGTGGAGGGGGGAGGGTTAGGGTAACCACCCACCCCACCCTTCAGCTGGTCCTTCATTTGCTCCTCCACCTGAATGTGTCTTCGACTCTACAACTAACTTGTGTCTTTTCGTGACAACATTCACAGAATACCTGGATTGGCTCGGAATTCTGCCTCACAGGAACCTTAACTGTTATTCTATTATTACCGATACTTATATCTTCAAAACCCTTCCACAACATTACCATTTATAGTTTTACCATAGTTTTTTCCACAGTTTTTTTTTTTATTTGATTCTCAAATATCGTTTTTGGTTTGAATTTATTATGGAAGGCTTCTCAATTTTCTAAGTTTTTCACACAGTTCTTTTTCTCTGTGCTATGAAGAACTCAGGTCACGGTTGTGGAGTTGCTATGTTTAAAATCATGGGGTTGTCAGGATCTAACTCCGGTCTCGCTTCCTACTTCCGCCTCCAGGTAACATATGAAACACACCATTTTTCCCCTAAAACATTATGTTCTTAAGATCGAATACCACATTTTTAGCTAATTATTTCTCATTGTTCTTATAATTTTAGATAGGTTGGAAGCCCGACCTTAGCCAGCAACCAAAGCAGCTTGGGGTTTCATCTCTTACCATCATTTCTACTGTATGTTCTGCAAAAAATTTATGGAAGGGGGATTTGTTTTCAAGTCTTTCTTGCCTTGGAAAGGTATTCAATATACATTCTCACCTTTATAGGTTAATGTCGTTGACAAGAGAGAAATTATTCTTTCAACTATGTCATAGTCTGCTTCTTTCTGTATAAGGTTGGGGGTTGAGCGAGGCTCGCCCCCTTAACTAGTTTTCTATTTAGATCTTTCTTGGAAAGCTTGCCCAGAGGTTATTTAACCCAAACCTGTCCAGTCTTCCACTGTGTATTTATCTTTATTTACATGCAGATGAAATACCGTGTCTGAACTTGACTCTTTGGTAATATTGACATCGACTTGGTGTTATGGAGTTCGTCCATTCTGAATGTAATAATTATTTTTTGTTTTTGGTGAATCCACAAGACTGTAATAGGTGTACAGTCAATTATTCCAGTTTGGTAATTTTGTATGTCCATACTCATTTCTCAGTTAGTCTTCAGAACTATCTTTTCTTCGTGTATATATATATATGTATTGTTAACTTGGTAATTCACTACTTAGTTCTCTATAATATTTTATAAGACTGTGACCATCGTTTCTTTCTAGCATATATATATATATATATATATATATTCATAAATATGTTTCCATTCTTATGTTCTCAGTGTTCTGTGGGAATTTGTAAGAGTTTACCCACATGGGTATTTCGTCTCTGATTTCTTTTCTATTCGGGTAAGCTAACCTTCGGGACGAGAGTCCAAAAACTCACTTCAGGGACTGTAAACCCTTGGGTGTAACCACTGTTTTTATATATGCATCGTTAATGGTACCCCATAAGGTACTTCATATGGTTGTCTCGACTTCTGGTTTTTTGTTATTGTATATATGCAAAAGGAAAAGTTTCACCTTTTTTTTATTACCAGTGGGTGAAAAATTCTCTATGTTTCTTGTTCCTTACTTGTTTCAGGTAGTAATATGCAATCCTGCACTACATTTATGAATACAAGTTGTACTGCTATTTCTCTCTATAGGAAACCGTTTTGTACTCGATTCTTATATATGTACTTGTAGAACTAATCTCCTTGGAAATACATATATTATTTAAATTCAGTCCTATGTAGCTTAACACACTTTATCCTGTAAAATTATTCTAGCACACTTCTCTAATTCAAATTTGTTTATGCTGCAATATTTAACAGTAACCCGTGTATTTTCTACTTACAAACATAAAACATACTCTAGAACTCTAAGATACAACAAAACCTAATTCCAGATGAAATTCTTTCTGAAGTTTGATGGTCCTCCCAATAGTCAGCGAGTCAATTACGTCCTCTACTCCCCCCTTTCTCCTCACCAGGTTCTAGGTACTTTAACAAGACCATAAGTTAGACCTCACGAATAAATTCAGCCTAATATTCTTCCGGGTATTTATTGAGCTCCATTGGTTGTCTTACGAGCTCTTGATTACTCATAGAAACCTCCTGTCACTTAACCCTTCATACCTTCTGAACAAAACTCCATTCCTTCCCAGTATTTTCCCATAAATCCTTTCTTTGGAATGGTACCTGTCAAAAATGTCTCTACCTTTTTACCCTGGTATCTTCGCAACATTTACCAATCAGTTACTTCTTTCTTTTACTCTAGATAAATTATTCATTAAATCTCTTTGACAATACCAAAGATAATTTATTAAAATATTTTTAATTAATATTCTAATTCTTTACTCATTCAAAGTATATCGTAACAAGTATTTAAGTCCAGATTAAAATTAAACAGGGCGTTACATCCAACATGCATAATAAGGGTTGGAGGATATGAGTTAATCTCTATCAATAATAATTTATTTAAATTAAATTTATATTACATAAGACATAAGAAAAAAGAGTTGCATACTTCAACCCTCATATTAAGGATCAAAACATATCAATTAGCCTCCATTCATATGATAATTATTTTATATGTTGTGAAAGTATTGTTTATTTGTTTAATTTTATAATATAATGTTAGAAATTGTTTAGACTTAAGAAAAATATTGTCCTTGAATATTTGTTCTCAATATAACATAGGTCTCATTAAATTACTATTTATTTCATATATATGATTGTACATATATATATTTAATTCAGTCGAATAATATATAAATATATAATAATAAAATTTTAAAATTTTTAATGTTGTAATAAAATATATAATACATATATTTATTATTAACTAAATAAACTATTCCACTTCAAGTGGTTGTAATAAAGATAATGCACACAATAATAATGTAAATACTTCAACCATATCACCATAATTATATGTTTAATCAAGTAAAGAAATCAATTCATTTGAAATTTAGAGAGGTAGTGCAAACCTTGAAGATCTCTTTATAGAATTACTTACTTGAAAGCATAGTAGGAGGCTGAGGATCTAAGTGGAGACTATATTTCTCTATAATAATGCACAAAAAAGAAGAACCTAAAAAATATTAAAACAACAAGCTAAACAATACTACATTGGTTACTAGTTATTATCTTTCAAAATTGTTAGACGAAAAAAAAAATGAAAATGTACTCCAATAAAAGAAAGAGTAATTTGAGGAGAAAGGAAAAGAGATTTTTGTATTAATATTGATGTAAAAATATTAAAGAATGTATTTCTCAATGGTCAACAAATAACTCTGTCTCTAATTATGAAGAAATTCCAATAATAGTTGTTTCCATTATTAAATGGTCATATGAAGCGAGAAACTAGGCATGTTAATTTTGGGAAAATAGGTCCAAACTCCATGTTGCATTGCTCATATGATGATGATGATATTTTTTTTATATTCATATTTTAGTGAGGTGCAATATTGATATAAAGGTCATCTTGTTTGGATGAGCAGAACATATATTTTGAATTTATTATCCACACATGTGCAAATTGTCAATGTCTGTGAGAATTGTAATGTAAGCTCACAAGCCCCAAAATATGTGTCACACACCCTCATTGGTGGATATAAATTGGAGAGATATGATTCTCATTTAATCATCATCTCATCACACACATTCCTCGTCATTTGATTGGTTCATACAACCTAGAAGAGGCTTCTCTCTCTCCCACGTGTGAATCTAAAGGTGTAGAAATTTCAAACTATTCTTAGGGCTCTCTGGACAATGTTGACTTGGGTCAACCCTCAAGATTTGACTTCGATTTTATTGAAAAAATTATGATTTTTGGAGGCTGCATTGGAGGGCACAGAAATCAAGGAAGGATGATGACTTTGGTTGCATCCCTTTGACTGCAACGTTGACCATTGTTAACTTTAGCATTGATTGGATTTTGTTGACTTGCATTGATTGTTTTTAGAGAGGTGTTTTGAGGTGTGTGTGAAACTTAAAGAAGATTGACCTTGTATGTGTTTGACTGAACCTATTGGAGGTTGGAAGATCTGGATTGAAAAGAAAATGTTTTTGTTGGCTAGGGCATCATGTTGACTGTTGTAACAAACATTTCTCTCTACATTTGTTAGACAAGAAGAATTACAAACTATGATATATTATTTTGGCTTCTCTTATATTGATTTATTGTTATTTTCTATCATCATTTACCTTCATGTTTATGTGATTGCTAATTTGAATTGGGCCTACAAGAAAGACTGAAGTAAACTACATTAAGCATAAAACATACCATGGCTATCTAAAATTAACATTATATCAGAGCTAGGGTGAAGAAAAAGCCCAAGCTAGTGTGAAAATCAATCACCGAAGAAGTTGTCTTATCAAGAACAAACGGGCCCTCCTCAACCTACAAAGCTTTCAAGTCTGATGATAAGCTGACTGATAATTCTGATTTTCATGCCTGGAAGATGTATTTGGATTTGCTATTGGAATATCAATATGTCACGGATTATGTGCAAGGGAATATAAATGAGTCTCCATCAAATGCACCAGCCGCCACAAAGACAATGTACAGAAAAGGGGAAAAGGTGAAGATGTTTATAAGGGATTATATACATAAGAAATTGGTTTCTTATATCTCTGAGCTGGGCACATCTAAAGAGATCTATGATAAATTTGTTAGCATGTTCAGGGATAGCAGTGCTAATCCAATTCTCTTTTTCAAGAAAAAGTTGAAGAATATCAAGAAGTGTAAAGAATAATACATTCACTCCTATTTTATGAGGCTCACATAAATCAGGAATGATCTCTTAGCTATTGGAGAATAAGTAGCTGACTGAGAGCTTGTTCTCATTTCTGTTGGAGGACTCCCTCGAGATGGGTATGTATTTAATACTATGATTCTTAATAACAATGTAATTCGTGATTTTAATGAATTTTCGGTGAGACGCACTCAAGAGTAAACTGGGATGATGGAGAGAGACCATCCCTCAAATGGGAATGGAGGTGACCTTACTTCCTTCATCACTCATGCAAAGAAGGGGAACAATGGTGGCCTGTGAAATCAAAACCATGGAAGAACGGGTACCAAAGGAATGAAAGGAACATGTTACACTTCTAACAAGTTTGGCCACTATGAAAGAGAGTGCCCCAATAGAAGGGACTCTCCTATAGATGACAACAAAAACAAATTCAGGGGGAATGGAAATCAAAGTAAAAACAAGTTCAAAGGAAATAGGATGGCTCCCTTTAATCAAAGTGGAAATGGGCAACCTTGCAGGAGGTAAAAGAATTCCACGTATGAAGAATCTAATGTTGTTGATAGGAAAAATGAATATATTCTTATATCTTCCCTCTTTTCTACATCTCCTTTCGATATGATGGATAATTGGCTGACTAATGGTGGTGCCTCAAGGCACTTCACTGGATACAAGGAAGCCCTCTCTGATTTGATTGAAAAGGATACTAATATGGACATTACCCTTGGAGGCAATTCCACCTATCCCATGACAGGGACAGGGATTGTGGCCCTTCATCTAAATCAAGTTCAAATCATTCGCTTGCAAGATGCGTTTTACATAGCTTAGTTAATGAAGAATCTAGTGTCTATATCGGCAATGGAATACAAAGGATTCAAGGTGGAATTCATCAATGGAAAGACAATAATTTGGAAGAGAAACTTCAAAGAGGCGTTCACTCTTGGTTTTAAATTTGATACACTCTATCAGGTTAGAGGAAGTCCACTTGTGGGCCATGACATGTGACACAACCCTTCAATCCAAGCTATGACACCAGAGGTTTGAACACCTTCATTTCAAAGCCCTTCCTGAAGCAAGGAAGGTGGTGATAGGGATGCCTTATTTTAAAGATGATAATGAAGGTTTATGTCAGCGTTTTGCTGAAGGAAAGAATAAAAGGGGACCATTTGCCTCAAGTGTCACAAAGACATTTGATGTTTTGCAATTTATACATTCTGATCTATCTTGTATGTTGCCTTTAATATCTTTGGGAGGATTCTTCTATTATATCACCTTTATAGATGACTTCTCCTGCAAGACTTGGATATATTTATTGAAGAATAAGGATGAAGCATTCAAGTGGTTTTGTACCTTCAAGGCCTTAGTTGAAAATCAAGCATAGAAGAAGATCAAAATTTTGAGGACCGATCATGGGATAGAGTATGAGTCAAATGAATTCAATGACTATTGCAGGGAAACTGGCATTAAGAAGGTGAGCACCACTTTGTACACTCCTCAACAAAATGGTGTTTCTGAAAGGAATAATAGTACCTTTTTGGAAGCTGCCCATGCCATGCTTTAATACCAAGGTATTCCAAATTTTCTATTGGGAGAAGCTGCCAACACCACTGTGTATGTCCAAAATAGATTCCCACATTCAACATTGGACTTCAAAACTCCCAAATAAGTCTTCTCTGGTAAGAACCTGATGTACCTCATTTTAGAGTTTTTGGAAGTCATGTTTATTTTCACTTGCCGAAAGAAAATAGGGGCAACTTAAATGCTTCTAGGAATAATGGAATGTTTGCGGGCTACAATGAAACCTTGAAGGCATATAGAATATATGTTCCTAGTCAAAGAGAAGTGGAGATATGCCATGATGTTACCTTTGATGAAGATGCTACCCTCGAGAAGGTTAGAAATATTCCTATCTCAAAGGAATACAAAGAAGAAGAAGAAGAAGTCAGAAGGTAGGAATTGAAGGTTCAACTGATACCCGATGTTGAAGATCTGATGGATCCTACAGATCCACCCTCTTCAAATAGAATAATACCTTCATGGCTAAGACACACTCTCGAAGACGCGAAGAGACAATACAAGGAAAAGTCCCTCTAGCAGATGCTTTTGAGGAACCCCTTATAAAAATAGCTCGGATATCCAATTGTAGTAGAGGTCTTTGAAGGAGGTTGTCAAGTGGAGGTTTTTGGAAATGTTTTCCTTGCGGTGCATTTGTCATCATAAACTGCACTGGTGCATTTTATGCAAAACGCACCGGTATGTACTAAAAAATCGCACATCGAGAAACTGTGCTCTCCGTACAAACCTGCCCGGTGCATCTAAGTACTCTAGCGCACAAGTGCTCTACATATAAATAGGCCCGATGCATCTCCATAATACAACGCACCATAACGGCATGATGTGTCTCACTGATAATACCGTCTGGTGCATCTCAAAAACCCGCACACCAAAACAGGGTTAAATAAAAAACGTTACTGGCTGTAAAAATGTAAATTTTACTTCTTCGGTGCTCCAGATATCTCAAGCACTAGTGTGAGTTTGTCCTATGTAAGGAACCCTACTATCGACGCTCCCATTTCATGCATTGATGTCGTCCATTGCCCATTGTGTGGAGTTCGAATTTTCGACAATGGTGGCAAATTTGGTTTCTTCAATTCCTCAACAAATATGCCTCTTTGACATGCAAATGTACAGGTAATCTACTTGTTTCTCAATAACTAAACCTTTTACCGTATTAAATTTTGAAAATAACTTATAAGTAACTATTTTAAAAATAAAGAAAATTATGCGTGGTGCATTCAAGTTGTTTGGATCGCATCATTCGTGGTGTTTACTGTAAATTTACAGGCTGCATCACGAACAGTGTTAACGGAAACCGCATTGAGTTTTGGGGCAGTACCGAAAAAGCACACACAGTAAGTAATTAAAAAAAATAACAAGCCGATGCGGTTGTTTAAACGTCGGCACCGTTGAATACGTAATAGTGTTAGTAGGGCATTGTATTGACCAAAGTAACTGTCTCAGGGAAGATAGTTAGATCAACACACCTCTTGACTCACAATATTACATAGTCAACGGTGCAGTCGTTTACAAGACCATAGCATTGACCATGTACTGTTGTTGGGCGGTGCGTTAACCAAACTATCTGCCCCAGGGCGAATAGTTAGGTCAGCGCACCGCACGCCCAACAAAAACTCATGGTCAACGGTGTGGTCATTTACAAGACCGCGTTGTTGACCATGTACTATTTTTGGGCGGTGCGTTGACCAAAATATCTGCCCGAGGGTTGATATTTTGTGAACGCACCGCAGCAAAATATTCCCTTCTTCGTGGTGCGTAGAAATTTTCCATGCGCACCAAGCACGATGTGCAATAAAAAGGTACACACCAGTACCCATGTGTGACTATTTTTTTGGGTGCATCGACTGTTTTTTTTTTAATTATATATATATATATATATATATATTTAAATACATTTCTAATTTAATAAAAAAATGTATTTAATATGTGAATCATTCAGCGATGTCAACGGAGATAACAAAGGGAATAACAAGAACATATGGAGGATAGTTATAACGTGATTTAGTTGTGGGAGGCACAAGAGAGGGAGAGACTTTTGTACCCTCGCCCTATTACAGCAACCACCCAGTTGCTCCTAAGTGAGGTAGCCCTCCTCAAGTAATACGAGGAGGCTACATCCCTAAAGGGCCATAGTGGGTTATTGGAACAACTGATCTTCACGTGGGATGCCCACGAACAGGCTTTCTAGGTCCGTCCTTGCTAGTGGTTTGCGGCCACTGAGGAGGACATATATTTTATTACTGGTCTATCTAGGAGAGGGTAGGATTTTCCCCAGTTCCTAGATGTCCCCACGGCTATGCAGCAGGGAGTTAGTTGGCATACTCCCAAAGATACATTAGGGACAATATAGTTTCTCCTGCATATTTTTAGGTGTTCAGTGGTCAGTTACGTATTGCTTCGTTTGGTGCAGAGGAGCTGAGGTGCTTCTCACTACTGCTGACGACCATTGAACACTATACCACTGACAGGGAAACACATTAGTTGGCTACTTTTATTTTATTTTCATTCTTTATTCTAGGTGCCACGACTTGCGAGATGGTCTACAATTTTTTTGTGGCGGTTTTGTAAAACATTAGATAGATGTCGTTCTCACGCATGTGGGAGGTTGATCTTCACTTTTGCTTCAAATTTATTATGTTTATTTTTTTAGAAGTTTCCAGACATGAGGCCTAATTTTGTTCGGCAACATCGTAGGCTGATGCTATATGTATGGATGCAGACATGGGCCTAGATGAGGCCTAGGAGGGGAAAGTATGACTTTCCTACCAGGATATCTCCTCATGCACTGGAGTTGCTAGCCAGTGCTGATGATCATTGTTCGTTCTGGTGCCATGTCTGTATGCCGGTTTGGATTGGTGAGGGTGTACCAACGTCCTCTTCATGCACGATGAGCTACCAGATGTGAGAGGAAATATTAGTGTTTTCTTTGAATTAATATAGTTTCAATTTTCTCTTCATTAATTAATTAGAATTATCAAATTTATTCTAACACTTTCTTTAACTTGTTTTATTAAATTTTTTAATGAAATTATCTAATTATTATTGTGTACTATATATTTTGTAGATATTGGAACATTCATTGGGGACATGATTCCATCCCCACTGAATGATCTAGGTGTAGATGTTGATGAGGATATGGCAGAGGTAGACAATCACTGTGACAAACCTTATCCTGATTAGGTGCAGATACCCGCAGGGGTGTGGCATACGCCGGACACCCAATTCAGGATGGAGTTGGGTGAGAAACTTTGTCGACTCTTAGTTGATGATGGAGTCCACCCATCTACGATCAGAGATATCTAGACTAATTTTAGGCTCATATTGTTCTAGAGAGACATGAATCGCGATATGATGCCCCTCATGTGTCATATTGTTGCAGCTTCCAGAGCACTAACGCGGGCTAGGAGCGGTAGGTGTCATGGAGATTTAGGAAAGAGAAAGTCATATGATGGTCATTATCATGATGGGAGTGATCATCATTCTAGTACTCCACCTCCTCCTCCTTCAACTCGTACTAGAGATCATAAGAAGCCAACATCTAGTCCTGATGAGAAGGCATCTTCTGACCAGTTTGCACCATCTCAAGAGACACCTAGTCCTGAGCAGGCATGGCCGTCGACTGAGAAAAGACCTGATACTAAGTAGGTGGGTCCATCTGAGCAGGCAGGTCCATCTGAGCAGGCTGCAGTATCCACTGAGCAGGTTACACCATTGACGACTCATCAGTAGGCATTTACAGAGCTGATTACACCATTGACTGATCAACATGGACCTCTGGAGTAGGCGCATCATGTATCTGAGCATGAGGCTGCACCATCGACTGAGCAAGCCTCAACTAGTACTAGTATTGATGTAGTACCACTAGATATTTGATATTTTTATGAAGTTATATTACAATTGTATATTTTTTACATTATATATATATATATATATATATGGTCCATGTATTTTATGTTCATCTTGATTTACTTAATTTACATGATGGTGTTCATCATGATGTCTATATTGTTAGGTCATGTTAGATATGTTCATTTAATGTTGCAGATAGATGTGTATGTGCAGTTATTTGACATGAGATGTATATTTTGTGTTTGTGTTGTGATGATGTTATACAATGCTTGTGTTTTTTTAGATGATCATGATCACAATTATTAGATGATGTTAGCGAATATGAATGTGTATTTTAGAATATGATGTTTGTATGATGGTTATCATGATCGTGATGTTTGTTTTTAACATTAAATCATGATATTTTAGGTAAACGTATTTCAGATTAATCACATCATTAGGATTTGGTCGATGTTTTGAACCATCTAATATGATTCATCCTCACGACAAGGTGAAGAAGGAAATCGATCTCATTGAATAAATAGTAAGGATGCATCATTGACTGGCAATAGCTGTTAAAACTAGCCATTAAAAAATAGTCATTATTTAGTTAATTAGTTAGAGAATTAAAAGTTTTTTAATTATTTAAAAATATTATTCATGAGAAGGGTATCGAATAATATAATATAGTAAAAGGATTAAATTATAAAATTAATAAGGGATAAGGTGTAAAATATGGTATAGGGGCTAATATTCAAATGACTAAATTATGAATAATATAATAATCTAGTAAAATGATTAAATTATAAAATTAATAAGGGAGAAGAGTTAAATGATAGTATCGGGAGATAATATTAGAATGATTAAATTATAAAATTAATAAGGAATAAGGGGTAAATAATAGTATAGGGAATAATATTAAAATTGAAGTTGTTAAGAGATATTAATAAAAAGGGTAAAGGAATAATATCTAATAATATAAGAAGGAAGAATTATAACTATTATAAAGAGCGGAGAGGGGGGGGAGGAATATATATATATATATATATGAGCTAAGAATTAATGTAATAATATAGCTAAAGGGATAATATATAACAAGAGGAAATAGCATAAAACATTAACCAGAGAAAAATAAAACAAGGAAGAAAAAGGACAAGGAAAAATCAAAACAAAGGGACGAGAATAAAACCAAAGAAAAAGGAAATCAATGCACGGGGGATGAATCACCTTGAGAGGGCCGGAGTCGAACTCTTGCTTAGTTTCCACCCATCATCTCTGTTGAGATTTTTGGGATGTCTCTCAATCTCAATAGCCTCCCTCATATTTCTATGATGGAAGTGATCCACCCTAGCACTGCTCGTCTAAGCTATGAAAATTTGTTACTTAGTTAATTTTATGCTTTCATATCAATGCAAAAAGAGAATGTTATCTTTTCTTTTTTTATTCCCTTCACTTAAAGAAACAAGAACTAAATATAAAATTAGCCCTATCAATTATTAGGTACAGGCCTCTTCGGCTTTGTTGTCTAGGATTAACGTAGAGGTACGAGCCCAAGTGTGAGATACCAATTGTGAGATATGTAGAGATAGAGTTTATACCCGAGCCCCATAGCCCCCATAGCAGCAGTAGAGCTAGTATGACCACACAATCTCATGTATAAAACGAGTTGGACTGAAGTTGAACTATTGGAACGTAAAGTTTTTATAACTAATAGTTGGACTAGTTATAAATAGTAAGGCTTCGCGGTAGCAAAATAGTCATTGTTAGAACTACAGAGTGAGAGTTTTCATTCGAATGTTGTTTCTTTACGATCAATAACTGGTCCTGGTTCTGTAGGGTCTATTGGTCTGTAGGGTCTTATCTTGTAGGGTATGGCTCTGTAGAGTCTGGTCATATCCATTAAGCTTAGAAGAGAAGGTAGTAGTTGGAAGATTATGCCCATATATTCAGACTAGTCATAGAAAGGTGCAAGGGTGAATCACTTCCATCATATAAATCTGAGGGAGGCTATTGAGATTGAGAGACATCCCAAAAATATAAATAGAGATGATGGGTGGAAACTAAGCAAGCGCTAGACTCCAGCCCTCTCAAGGTGATTCCTCCCCCGTGCATTGATTTCCTTTTTCTATGGTTTTATTCTCATCCCTTTGTTTTGATTTTTACTCATCTTTTTCCTTCCTTGCTTTATTTTTCTTTCGTTTATGTTTTATTTTTCCTAGTTTTATTCTTCTCTCCTTTGTAATTGTATGTATTGTCATCATTCAATTTTATTAAAATTGTAAAATTTCTAAATTTCTAAATTTGTAAAATTCTTAAAATGTAATTATAATTGTATGCATCATGATTGTAATTGTAATTTTAATTGTAATTGTATGTAAAATTCTAAAATTGTAATTGTATTTGTAATTTTAATTTTAATTGTAATTGTATGTAAAATTGGAAAATTGTAATTGCAATTCTAATTTTAATTTTAATTGTAATTATATGTGAAATTGGAAAATTGTAATTGCAATTATAATTCTTATTCTAATTGTAATTGGATGTAAAATATTTGTAAAATTGTAATTGGAATTGTACTTGTATTGTGAAATGATTGTAATTGTAATTTTAATTGTAATTGTATGTAAAATTGTAAAATTGTAATTGTAATTCTAATTCTAATTCTAATTCTAATTGTAAATTTGATTGTAACTATAAATGTATGTAAAATATTTGTAAAATTATAATTGTAATTGTATTGTGAAATTGTAAAATTGTAACTGTACTTGTATGTACTATCATCATTCAATTATATTAAAATTTATAAATTTATAATTTTTAAAATTGTAAAACTGTAAATTAATTGTAAATTTTGAACCATAACTACTGTAAATAAAATATATACCATAAATATTGTTAACTTACCATAATTTTAAATTTGCAAATCTGTAAATCTGTGTGAATATAAATAATTGTAAAATAATAAATCTAAAATAATGTGAATTTTTGTAACATAATAAAGTTTAGAAAATAATGCAAATAAATTCATGTTTAGAATTATCATTATTTTATTATGATCTTACATAGAAAAAAAACAGTATGCATTTTGAAGATATCATTCACACACATTTAAAGCAATCAAGTAATTGTATTATTTTAGGAATTGACATAAAAAAGAACTTGATATAGTGCACCATTGTTTTCAAGATCAACATAATTTCAAATTATCAAGTGAAAATATTTTAAAATTAACACAATGTAAACGAATTAATTCAAAAAAAATATTATAATTAAAAAAAGAGAGTATTAGTTATAAGGTTAAGTCCTCTTCTTTATAAAAACCCATATTAAAAAGTACAAATGTTGAAATAAAACATGTACCATATCAATCTCGATTTTGATGATCACCCTCATGATTATCTTCCAGCTCGCTTGGCATGATAACACTATTGTTCTCAAAAATATTTTTTGATCTAGGTTCATGTCTCAATACGAACCACCGATCCCTATCCAACACATTTGCGTAAAAAAAATACTTGGTTGCAGTGTTTGGGGAGAACATAGGGCTCCTTAACTTCATCCCACATATTCCTAGAGTTGATACATATCAGCCTACTAAAGTTATCTTCCTTTACATTATTCCAATCAAAGGTATCCCACCACTTGCACCTAAAAATAATACATTGGAAAGAAGATAAATCCATCTCAATGATCGTTTGTATCTTTCTGATGTAACCTAATGTCCCTCAAAGTATGTTTTAATCATGGTGGCTAACTCGAATAGATTGATCGAACTTAACGTCCACTCCACATTATTGTGTCATGTGTCCATCATCAGAGTTTTATGTGTGAAAATGGTGTCCATATGCCCACATAGATGGGAACAAATTCACCTATAAAAAAGTTAAAAAATTATATTGTCATGTTTCTTGTAATAACCCAACTGTTAAAATATAAAATATAGATGTTACATTTCAAAGGTGAATTATTAAGTTGAAAATGCACATAAATAGATTATTACTGAGTGGGTGCACCCAATCCTTACTTTTAGTGCATCCTATTCAGCAGGCAGGTAATGACCGGTTGCACCGTATTTCTCTCTGACTTGGTCAACAACCCAATTGTTAGGTTATATAATTGGCATATTTTATTTTAAATGATCAGGATAAGGAAAACTTATACCATTAAACCATCCCGTCACTATCCCATTTCATCCTCTTTTGTTCGTACAATGTGACCCATGGTTGTGTCACTTTAGAATTGTAAAGAATGAATTTATTGATTGCTTCAATTTCTGCATTCGTTGATGAAAGAAACCAACATATAGTACATATGAGATCAAAATATACATCATATCAAAGTTCAAAATGAATATTTAATTTTTCTAAATTTAAAAAATTATAAGTCGCTTACTCTTTAGCAAGCGACTTTTTCCATTCGTTTGGAGAAGCTCCCCTTCTTTCTTTTTTTTCATCCCTTTCATCACCCAAATCACCGCATCTATTCTGCTATTGATATTATTGATGTAATCACTAGCATAATAGAAATACTCATACGATATGTACCCGTCTGCCATAGAATCCTCGGTTTTTTCCTTTGTCAAACAAAACCTTTCAATTTCTCCATGTTCCTCTCTAAGAATAACATCCAATGACAAGAAACCACCCCAACTAATTCAACCTCATCTACCAGGTGGATTAGAAGATGAAACTGCAAGTTAATGAAACTCATCAATAGTTCCTTCTCAAACAAACAAACAATCTCAACTATATCTTAACGCCACCATGGAATTATAGCCACGTGAATCTCCTTTGATGTGATCCAACGTAAAAATGCAGATAATTTCGATATGAAACATCCTAAGTCTTGGGGGAAGTCATGTTTCAGAAACCCATTCTCGAACAAAGGATCATGACACTACAAAGTTATAAACAATTGCAATAATATATAACTTTTTTATGTTTTATGATCCCTGCATGGAATAAATTTATTAATATAAAAAATAATAAAATCATGCTTTTGTCATTATACATACTCTTAGAAGATTCAAATGGTCATGTGATTTCAACCCCGAGAAATGGTCATCCACGGTGAAGCAGCACCGTAGTGAAGACACTTATAAAGATGGCACCCTCACACCCATTATAACTTCCTTTTCCAAATCAAGATCATATTTTTTGAAAATCCATGGGACATCACCTTCTTTGAAATACCAATTAGAGGGACTAGCTGCCTCTGATCCTATACTTTCTAATCGTCTTGGCCAATTTTTCTTTTTAGTTTTTCAGCTAATAAGATCTTTCCTAATAGCCAATATGTCACTTTGTTTCGATGATATGTGCCTCCATAAAGAAGATGAAACATTTTTAAATATATTCTTGGGATATAATAAGTGTGTGATATTAATATGCTCCCAATATGAGAGGTTATAAAATATAGATTTCCTTTTCATACCAATGGGAAATTTCTCAACATAGGTGTCGAAGATTTCTTGATCATCGAACATAGGCTCCCCATTAGAATTGAACATTTATGTGAACTCCTTCTCCTTCTGTCTCTCATATGCTCTAAGCCATTCAACTAGTGTCTTTATTGGAGGTTGTTGGTTTCTCTCTCGTTTACCATTGAAAGTTGATGTTTCTCTTCTATAAGGGTGTTCTTTTGTGAGGAATACCCTAGAGAAGTCATACACTCGCTTTCATAGGTCGTTGGAACATCTAGCTTTCATAGAAGTTCCACAACATTTAAATCCATAATACCCTTTTTTTACAATACCTGAAAAATTATTGTATACAATATGCATGGTATGTTAAAGAATATCATGAATATCAAAACAATTACAATTAATTAAATAACTAATATGTGAAATAATATTGTTACTTATATAAACAAATCAATATACATGTAATTTACCATATCAAACTTCTAAGCCTCTATAATCATGTGTCGTGTAATCAAAATATACCATACAACAACAAATGGAGGAAAAGACCCTCTAGAAAAGGTTATAAAGAAGTTTTTTTTGTTATAAAATTGGCCAAAATTGTCAAAAAAACATTTTCTACAACATTCTTTCTTGGTAATGGAGGTTTTGGTGAAGCTTCTAATGGAATTTCAACACAACTAAAAAAACTGGGTGGTGGGAGGTTTTTACGAATGTTTTTCTCATAAGTGGCCATACCAGGTGTGAACGCACCAGTGCGTTTTACCATGTATGCATAGGTACTATAAACATACCAAGGACTGGGATGGAGAACAAATTTTGGACACCCTAGGGTGTTTAGCAACGTCCCGGTGCATGGCACCCAGCAAGAGGCATCAGGATGATGGAAGGTGCATGCACCAGGCCGTTAAGGTGCAAAACCTCACCAGGCCATCTGGGTGCCAAAAAGCACTGGGTTGTTAAGTTATAAAAACAAACTGGTGTGTTAAAAGAAAACTGTACTGGTGCATGCAATGTCTTTCTGACCACCCAAGTGGTATTCGTCAATAAAGCGTACCATGCGTTTTAATTTGTATTGGTATTTTGGCGGTGCCCATAGGTCGTAGAAATGAAACGGTGCACATTATCATACAAATGCACTGGTGCATAGTAAATAAAATGCATCAATATTCATTTTTTATTTTTTAGAAACATCGACGTGTGACAGTGAAATTATTTTGATTTTCTAAAATTCATTATTCATCAAAAGTTGACACATAGTATAACAATATTCGTATCAATTAAATTTTTATTAATGGATTTGAATGTGATGTTTGGATTAATTTGTTATATCATATCATCAGATTTCACATCTCTTCATTATAATATTTAATCATCCATATATTTAATCAGTGGTGTAACATTTCACAGCGACAATGGAGAATGCAATAGAAAAAATTAAAACGTATTATATATATATATGAATAAATCACTCTTTGTCATACAAAATGGAACAATTATTGGTATCCCTTTGCCTTTCAATTGGCAAACTATGTCCATTACATTAAATAAAATGTCTGATTTCACAGACAAATACTTCAAAAAATACAACGCCTTGCTTTGATATCCAAACATATTGATCATCATTCTTTTCTGGAACTATTGTCACTGCTCGAGTGACTTTGATGACTTGGGTTTATTTGAAGGAATGTTTTGTTCATTTTGTTGATTCTTTTCTTCTTCTTCAAGTTCTATATACAAACATAAAAGTAAATTTTAGTGAGTGTATACATTAGTGAGAATAATGAAAACTCAATATGAAATAATATGCATAAATGTAAAATGAAAAGAAATGTACCATAGAAAGAATTGACTCATGAACTATACACACTTTTTCAAAACCAAATTTCATGCCATATTTCAAAAATTCATTTTTTGGTAGAGTTCCATACTTTGTTTCCTGCAAGTTTTATACCCCATATAAAATCATAGATTTAATATAAAAATAATTTTTTTTATTAATTAGAGACAAAGCTAAGTAAAACAAGATATATGCTTACAAATTCCACAATTTATTTATGATATGCCGACATATACTAACAACCCATATTTAACCCAATGTAAATCAATTCACCTGATGGTTCTTCTATATATGTTAGCACATGTTTGAAGACATTGAATGATGATTGTTGTAAAAAAAATTAAAATATACAAAAATGAAATCTCGTTAATTTGTTAATAATGAAGTAACAATTACTCACAAACATAGATATCAATGATTTTCTTCCTTGTCATCCTGTTTTATGTGCTGAATGGGTTCCATTTTATTTTTTTTCTAGAAGAAAATACTTGAAAATTAATATTTAATGGTAAATTTTTATTTATTCTACCTAATTAAAAAAATCAATGATTACATATTACATTTGAAGCACATTTTTGTTGAGATGACTCCTCGTGCAATGCAATTATGTCTATTACTTTGACCATATCCTTGTACTTATTTTTGGACATTCCTACTGGTATATTTCATATATAAGCTTGTTCATCCTTTGAGAGTTTCATAATCTTCCTGAAAATGTAACATGACAATAAAATATTTCATTGTTCTATTGATATATGAAAAGTAAATATAACAAAAGTGATATCTATAAATGATTGCTTTCTAGTAATATATACATATAATTCCAGAAAAAATTTAAAGGAATATTACTTTTTCATTCCTTCCTTTTTGTTGTTTTAAATTTTTTCTATTAAAATTATGACATGTCTCATTGACCAATTCTCTGGAAACTCATCCTGTAGTTTAAATGAAATTTGGTGCTTGGAATCATTGGATTGATTTTTTTATTGTAAGTGGAAAGAATGTCTATACATTCGCTCCTCTAGATTGCTAAAAGTTTTGTAAAATTTTTCCCCCTTTCGTTAACCTCCAGCACCACTCTATATATGCTAAGGAGAAATTCATTTTCATTTTCATGTTCTATTTTTTTCTTTTCTTAGAAAAACATTCATTTTCTTCCTTGTTGGTCCCTGTAGAACATTAAACATATGTGAATTAATAGATTGTTTGAAACATATTATCTAATATTTTTAGGTATACGATTAATGAAAATTCAAAAAAGAAAGTCATATTGGATCTACAGTAATTTTTCATTCACCTGATTCATCCTTTTGCAATTTTTCCATCAAGCTTTTACGCTCTTGTGCTCTTCGATCAAAAATAATCTTATCGAGCTTCATCATTTTGTGGCTCTGCATGATGTACAATAAAGAATACATATTACCTAAACTTACATATAGTTCAAAAATAATAATTTGTGTAAAGAATTTACAAAGAGCTTGCCCTTTTTTCTTTTCTCGATGTGCTATTAGTATTTTTGTTACTTGAACTGTTGTTAGCCATTTCATTATCAATATGAAACCTCTACCATACCATTCATTAACATATTTTATAAATAAATCACATAATTTTCACGTAAAAAAATTAAAAAAATTAAAAAAAAGGGTGTGCCTTTTAAAAAGTATGCACCGAAGGCGGTGCGATAGGTTCTTATAAACGCACCGCCAATACAGTAGAAACACCATACTGTGATATTTTTCAACAAGGAGACCCAATGTGTTATATGTTAATGGGTGCACCGATTAACACGAACATAAATTAATAAAAAAAAAAATTTATCAAACTGTGTTTTTTTGTTAGTATGCTCCCAGTGCACTATACTACAATAGCACACTGGTTCGCTATTTTAGACAGGGTGCACTGATTAAAAAAATATGTTTTTTTTTAAATCATGTGAGGGATGACATGGATTGGGATGGGACTTTGCCAGTGGTCCCGTGGTTTAGATGTCATACGCCTATATATATAGAAATATAAAATGAAAAGCGTTAATTATGAAGTCACGGAAACAAGAAGAAGCAAGGGTTTAACGTAGGAATGGATTATATATATATATATATATATATATATATATATATATATATATATATATAGAGAGAGAGAGAGAGAGAGAGAGAGAGAGAGATATATAAATTTATTTATTTATTTATTTTGAAAATGCACAGTAAAATTTAAATTTTTTACTATGCATGTATTAAATCCAACAGGAATTGTAAAAGAAACAATTATTACAGTAAAATTTGAAATTTAACAATTTTAGTATACTATAGGGTTTTGTGTGAATCACCAAATGTTTCAAATTATGCTTCTCTAAATAGTGTCGTTGTTCAAAAGTATTTTGTTGCTCCACAGCGTTCTCGTGCTCTCTTGCTCCAGGTATGTCTCTTGTGCAAATCTGTCCCTGAAAGTTTTTTGCAAAAATAATGAAATAATGAATAGCTTTTATTATTTAACTCAATTTTTATGAAATTAGATTTCCGAAAATAATTTTCCACCCATTTTTCAATTTACCTCTTTTTTTCAATTAAAAAAATAAAGTTGCGCTTTTTTTTATTTCCGGGTATTCGTTGTGTTTTCTAACTAACCGCACGGGTGCACAAGTTAATAAAACTGCACCGGTGCATAGTAACTAAAATGCACCAGTGCAATTAATTGTACATTAGCACCAATAAAAATATCTCCATTTTTAAGGCACCAAAATTACTTTTAGGTATGTATACCAAAATTTATTGTTTATTTTGATCAAATGTAGGGAGAAACTCATAATTATATAAAATGGACAATTCTTCAAAATCTAGCTCGTTCCATAATATTTATCAAAGCCCATAGCAGAGTTCTCCCTATCCATATCCATACATAATTACTTCATATTTTATTTATATTTTCATTATCTAATTGAATCTATTTTTGTATTCATATCAATTACCTGAATACAATTAATATATACAAATTTGCAGGTTCATTGAGATCGAGAATTGAGTTCAAATGCACAAAATATTCAAACAACTCCAAAACATCAAAATATCTTATTAGGATCAGCATACCACAAGGTCTATTTGGTAGATGAAAATGGACAGTTGCTTCACCCTGCCAATCGTAACATTGCATCTTCTAGCCACAATCCTAGGAAACTGATGGTAATAATAATTTTTTGGTATATTAATGTAAATATTATTTCAATGTCAATCCAATTAATCATGCATTGTCAACATGCTTACTAATTGATATAATCGATTTTGTACTAATCATATTAAAATATATTTTTTGAAATTATTAGGATTCTAGTGATGATGAGAAACCTACTTACCCTCTTCTGTTGCACCCCACAACAATTTCAAATCAAGAGAAGGTTGAATTAAGAGAAAATATTTGAGAGGAACGATACCAAGAATGGTTGAATCAACTACCTATTCAATTCCCACTACGTCTAGATTCACCAATTAGGAATTAATACAAGAATAGTAGTTCTTCACAAGATTTCAATGGAGGCAATCAATCAAATAGAGGTTGGTATGGATGATTACTTAAGGGATACAACTGTCATGGAGACAATGTTGTTAGATGCATTTCATAATGATGATCAACTAGGGTTTGATGGTCATATCACTGATACATTTTTCGAAAGCCTTAAATTTTCTTCCACGACCCCTCTCTATGGACCTGGCGGTCAGTCCAAGTCTACCCAGTTGGGGAGAATGATGTTAATATACAACTTGAAAGCAAAGTTTGGCTTCTCGAATGCATGTTGCTCGAACATTTTGAGGTAATTTACCATAAAGTCCTGCCTTATATTTTAAGAAATATAATCACACAATGAACATTACAAATGGTCAATTTTATAAACATTCATAAATATATCGGAATGAATGTACATTTAATATTCTCCATGACCAACTATAGGTTATTAAGAGGTAATTTTCTTCTGAGTGATAATGTCTTTCCTGGTAGCTACGAAAATGAAAATAAATTGTTGAAAATGGTTGGCGTTGAGTACATATCATATGATGCATTTCCAAATGATTGTATTCTATATAGAGGAGAATATGCATAAAAATGGATATGTCCGAAATGTGGGAATGATAGGTATGAAAAATAAAAAAATAAGGGTAAATTACGTGGTCCTCCTTCTAATATATTGAGGCACATTCCTATAATCCCAAGGATTCAAAGGCTCTTTCGTTGCAAAGAATTATCTATGTTGCAGGAATGGCATGGATCATAGAGAAGTGAGTTTGGAGTTGTGTGAATCCCAAAAAATGCAATAGCCATGAAACATATATAGGGTACATGGCCCAGAAAATTCAAGGATGAAGTACGAAGTCTACGACACAGCATATCCATGGATGGCGTCAACCCATATTCCCTTTAGAACACCAACTATTATGTTTGGAATGTAGTAGTGATCAATAACAATATCCCCCATGGTTGTCCGTGAAGACTGAACATCTTATGTTGGCTCTCATAGTCCTTGGTAGAAGTCAAGTCAAGAATATGGATGTCTACTTAGAACAAATGTTAGATGAATTGAATGAATTAGTGGATGGGATAAATGTATACGATGTTTCAAGACCCATTGTAGTAGAGAGGAATTTTATGTTGTATGGCATATGTGCTTACATGCCATATGATTATCCAAGCTTAGGATTTTTCTCTCGTAAATTACATTTTTATTGATTTGTTTATATATGTAACAATATTCTTTCGCATATTTGTTATTTAATTCATTGTAATTGTTCTGATATTCATGATATTCTTTAACATGCATGCATATTGTATAAAATAATTTTGTAGGTCTTGTAACAAATGGGTATTATGGATGTAAATGTTGTGGAACTTCTTTGAAAGCTAGATGGTCCAACGACCTATGAAAGCCATTATATGACTGCTCCAGGTTATTCCTCCCAAAAGAACACCCATACAAAAGAGCAACATCATCTTTAATGGTAAACGAGAGAGAACCCAAAGGCCTCCAATAATAACACCTGTTGAATGGATTAAATCGTATGAGAGAGAGAAGGTGAAGGAGTTCATATAAATGTTCAATTCAAATGGGGAGCCTACGGTCAATGATCCATTATTCTTCGACACCTATGTTCAGAAATTTCATGTGGGTATTCACTACAACGCTGATTCACCGTGGATGACTATTTGTCGGGGTTGAAATAGGATGACCATTTGAATCTTCTAAGAGTACGTATAATGTCAAAAGCATGATTTTACAATTTGTTATATTGATAAATTTTATCCGACACAGGGATCATAAAACATAAAAAAAAAATTCATATGATTGCATGTGTTAATAAATTTGTAGTGTCATTATCCTTTGTTCATGTGTGGGTGTGTGAAACATGACTTCCCCCATGAACTATGATATGCCATATCTAAATTATTTGCATTTGTACGTGAGGTCACGTCAAAGGATATTCATGTGGCAAGCATTTCACGGTGATGTTAAGAGATATTTGAGATTGTTTGTATGTTTGAGAAGGAACTGTCAAAGAGTTTCATGGACTTGCGGGTTCGTCTTCTAATCCACCTACTAGATGAGGTTGAATTAGTTGGGGCGATTTCTTGTCGTTGGATGTTCTTCTTAGAGAGGTACATGAAGAAATTGAAGGGTTATGTTCGACAAAGGGCAAAACCTGAGGGGTCTATGGCAGAGAGGTACATATCATATGAGTCTTTCTATTATGCCAATCAGTACATCAAGCAGATCGACAACAAACCATGTGCGATTATTTGGGATGATGAAAGGGATGAAGACGGAAGAGAAGGGGAGCTTCTCTAAACGAATGGAAAAGGGTGCTTGATAAAGAGTAATCAACTTATAAATTTTCAAATTTACACAAAGTAAATATTCATGTTGAACTTCGATATAATGTATATTTTGGTCTCATATGTACTATATGTTGGATTTATTTCATCAACGAATGAAAAAATTGAAACAATAAATAAATTTGTTCTTTACAAATCTGAAGTGACACAACCATGGGTCACATTGTACGAAAAAAAGAGGATAAAATGGGATAGTGAAAGGAAATAATTCAGACGGTTCAATGGGACAAGTGTGCCTTATCCTGATCATTTAAAAGAAAATATGCCAATTATATGCCCCAAAAATTGGGTTGGTGACCAAGTCAGAGAGAAATACGGTGCAATCGTTCGTTACCCACATGCTGAAGAGGATGTGCTAAATGTAGGGATTGGGTGCACCCACTCGGTAATAAGCTATTTATTTACATTTTAAACTTAATAATGCACCTTTGAAATGTAACATCTATATTTCCTATTTTAACAATTGGGTTATTATAATACACATGAAGCTATGATTTTTTAACTTTTTTATAGGGGAATTTGTTCCCATATATGTAGGCATATGGACACCATTTTCACACAGAAAAAGCTGATGATGGACACATGACAAAAGATTATGGAGTGGACGTCAAGTTTGATCAATCTAGTTGAGCTAGCCACCATGATCAAAACCTATAATGAGGGACATTAGGTTACGTTGAAAAGATACAAGATATCATTGAAGTGGATTTCTCTTCTCTCAAATGTGTTATTTTAGGTTCAAGTGGTGGGACACCTTTGATCAGAATAATTTAAAGGAGGATCGCAATAGTAGGATGATATGTA
Source organism: Pinus albicaulis (assembly GCA_034641835.2). Lineage (NCBI taxonomy): Eukaryota > Viridiplantae > Streptophyta > Pinopsida > Pinales > Pinaceae > Pinus > Pinus albicaulis. Next base: position 1,272,416,980 of record CM076579.1, read on the forward strand.
TCAACTCTAGAAAGATATGGAATGAAGCTAAGGAGCCATATTTTTTCCCAAAACATTGCAACCAGGTGTTTGTTTACCTATATGTGTTGGATAGGGATTCGGTATTCATATTGAGACATGACCCTAGATCAAAACATATTTTTGAGAACAATAGTGTTATCATGCCAACAAGTTGGAAGATAATGAGGGTGATCATGAGAACCAAGAGTGATATGGTAGATGTGTTATTTCATCATTTATACTTTTTAAGATGGGTTTTTATAAAGAATATGACTTAACCTTATAACTAAGACTCTTTTTTTGGAAATATTATAAAATGTATTTTTAATTAATTGGTGTGCATTATGTTAATATTAAAATAATTTAACTTGAAAATATGTAATAATTTTATTTTTTGGGTCCCCCCTGACTTTTATATGTATTCTATATTTATAGAATCCCGAAAATAGGGATATTACAACTGCACTGTCGACTGATCAGCAAGCACCTCCAGAGGAGGCACGTCATCTACCTGAGCATGAGGCTACACCATCGACTAAGTAAGCCTCGACTAGTACTAGTATTGATGTAGTACCACCAGATATTTGACATTTGTATGTAGTTATACTACAATTGTATATTTTTGAAATTATATATATATATATATATATATTTGGTCCATGTATCTTATGTTCTTATTGATGTACTTAATTTACATGTTGGTGTTCTATCATGATGTGTATATTGTTAGATCATGTTACATAAGTTCATTTAATGTGCTTGTAGTTAGATCTGTATGTGATAGCAGTTATTTGACATGAGATGTATATTTGTTGTTTGTGTTGTGATGATGTTATACAACTCTTTTGTTTTGTTATATGATCATGATCACTATCATTAAATGATGTTAGCGAATTTGAATGTGTATTTTAGTCGAATATGATGTTTGTATGATTTTTATCATGATCGTGATATTTATTTTTAATATTAAATCATGATATTTATTAAATATTATGTCATGATTCTAATTGAGATTTTAATTTTAATTGGATGTAAAATTGTAAAATTGTAATTTTAATAATATGTGAAATATTTATAAAATTGTAATTGTAATTGTACGTAATTGTATTGTGAAATTGTAAAATTGTAATTGTATGTATTGTCATGATTCAATTTTATTAAAATTATAAAATTTGTAAATTTGTAAAATTCTAAAAATGTAATTGTAATTGTATGCATCGTGATTGTAATTGTATGTAAAATTGTATAATTGTAATTGTAATTGTAATCATAGGTAAAATATTTGTAAAATTGTAATTGTAATTGTATTGTGAAATTGTAAAATTGTAATTGTAATTGTATGTATTGTCATCATTCAATTTCATTAAAATTTGTAAATTTGTAAATTTGTAAAATTGTAAAATTGTAAATTAATTGTCAATTTTAACCATAACTATCGTAAGTAAAATGTGTACTATAAATATTGTTAAATTATCATAATTGTAAAATTGTAAAATTGTAAATTTGTATGAATATAAGTAATTATAAAATAATAAATCTAGAATAATAAGAATTTTTTTAACATAATAAAGTTTATAAAATAATCCAAATAAATTCATGTTTAGAATTATCATTATTTTATTATGATCTTAGATACGAAAAATAACTGTATAGACTTTGAAGATATCAATCACACACATTTAAAGCAATGAAGTAGTATTATTTTAGGAATTGGAATAAAAAACAAAAACTTGATATAGTGTGCCATTATTTTCGAGATCAACATAATTTATGGGTGAAAATTTGAAGTTGGGTAACAAATTTTGCCCTTTTTTGAGAAAAAAATTTCATTTTTTTTCTGTTCTTCAACTTTTTGCATGCCAAAACAATTTTTCTGTTTAGAATTTCATTTTGCAATAAAAATAAAAGTTGTCAAAAATTTTATTAGCTTTCTATTACTTATTTTTTGGAATTCTTTTATACACATTTGATATGTCAACTTAGCGTTTATTTGAGTTTGTCTTCTTCTATGCCCAAAAAATATCCTAACAACTCCAAGTCAGTGATTTCAAACTCACTTTTCATGATAGCTTTGAAATCAGCGATGAGAAAATCATCATTGCGTGTAAAAATAAAATCATCTACATACAAAAAAACAATAAGAATCTTACTGTAATTTTCTTTGATGTAGAGAGTAGGTTCACCGTCACATTTTCGAACCCATTGTCCATCAAGTAAGCATATATCCAGCTATACCATGCACGTGGTTCTTGTTTCATCCCATAGAGATCTTTCCACAAACTACACACCTTCTGTTCTTGGCCTTCTATTTCATAGCCAGGAGGTTGTGCAACATACGTCTCCTCTTTCAACACTCCATTCAAGAACATTGAATTTACGTCCATCTGATAGACTTTCCATTTATGTTGTGCTACAATTGACAACACTATAGGCATTGTCTCCATCCTTGCGACTGGTGCAAATGTTTCCGCATAGTCTCTTCCATGTTGCTGCTTGTAACCTTTGACAACAGGCCTTGCTTTATGCCTTTCAATCTTTCCTTCAGCACTGCTCTCGGTCTTATAGACCCATTTTACTCCAATGACTTCTTTACCTTGCGAAAGTTCCATTAACTCCCATGTCTCAATCTTTTCTATTGCTCCTATCTCTTCATTCATTGTCGGAAACCATTCATCTTCCTTGAGTGCATCTTCAAAATGGATTGGGTCATCTACATGAAAAAATAATGCAAATAATGAATTTAGACCAGCACTGCTATTAGCTTCATCTTGTTGATATATTTCACTTATATTTCTGAATTTGGGTCTTCTTGGTGTGCTTGGAGTTCCACTTGAACTCGAGGGAGTTTCTGATCCCTGTGGTGTGCTTGGAGAAGCACTTACTTGATTTCTCAAGGCTGTTATGTTTCCAGCTTGTGGTGTTCTCTGTTGTGCTTGTGTAGGTGGAGGAGGAACCACCGTGGAGGCATTATTTGCTGTTGTGCATTCCTCTTGCTCTTCATGAGACACACATGTCCTCATGTTCACTGTTTTCTCTAAGCTTCCATCCCAAGCTTCTTCTTCAATGAACTGCATATCTCTCCGGATTATTACTTTCTTGGTTGATGGATTATAGAGCTTGTAAGCCTTGGATTCATCACTGTATCCCAGAAATATACATTTCTCCCCCTTTTTCTCCAACTTCTTCCTCAACTCATCTAGGATGTGCATATGCCACACACCCAAACACTCTCATGTGAGTGACATATTTCTTTCTACCACTCCATGCCTCTTCAGGAATAATGTTCATTACACTTTTGGTTGGAAATTTATTAACAATATACGTTGCATAAGCGACAGCTTCAACCCAATAATCATTTGGCAAATTTTTTTCCTTGAACATACTTTTGACCATGTCCATGATGGTCATATTCTTCCTTTTTGCAATGCCATTTTTCTATGGTGTGTATCTTGTGGTAAATTGCTTTTGTATGCCATTTTCCCTACAGAACCGTAGGAAATCCTTGGAGATATATTCTCCACCTCTATCAGTTCTCAGCACTTTGATGTATTGCCACTCTGCTTCTCAACACGATCTTTGGCGTGGTAGAAATGTTCAAACACTTAACTCTTCTGTTTCAAGAAATACACCCATGTATTTCTGGTGTAATCATCTATGAATGTCAAAAAATATTGGCTGCTAGCTAAAGATGGCATTTGCATTGGTCCACACAAATCCGAGTGGAAAATATCTAAGGGTGCCTTTTCCCTTATACTCTTCCTTGCTGGGAATGCTTCTCTATGTTGTTTTCCAAAGATGTAGCCTTCACATAGACTTTCAGGTTTCTCAATGAGTGGTAATCCTTTTACCATCCCTTTTCTATGCAAGAGGTTCAAAACTCCAAAATTGAGATGTCCAAATCTCAAATTCCATAACCAGTTTTCGTCTTTCACTTATTCTTTAAAGGCCTCTTTTGTGACTGTTGCTTCCACACCTCCTTCCTTCAAGTCTGTTCTAAGCTTGAGAGGTAACATCCTATTATTTTTCATATGCACTTCTGCAATGACCATTTTACTTGGAGGTATGTCTATGATAGTACACACATCATTCATAAAAAATACATTGCAGCCCTTGTTCATGAGTTGTCCAATGGTTAGAAGGTTACATTTCAGGCCAGGTACATAATATAAATCTGGCACAAATTTATTTTCTCCCTTCCTTGTCAATATTGACACTCTTCCTTTTCCCATGACAGAGACTTCGCTATCCATCCCTGTTGTCACTTCAGACTTCACATTCTCAACAAGATTGGCAAACATTACTATGTTTCCAGTAATGTGGTTGCTACAACCTGAGTCTAAGAACCACACATCTTTTTTTTCTTGTGCTACATTACATGTTAGAAGCACATTACTCTGGTTCTTATCTTCTTTTGCAACATTTTCATTTTGCCTACTATTCATGTCATTCTGTTTCTTTCTACATTCATTGGCATAATGCCCATACTTTTTACAATAATGACATTGGACTTGGGATTTGTTATACCTTTTTCCATGTGCTTGAATATGGCTTGAGCCTTTGCTAAAATTTTGATTGTTTCCCCTTCTACTTGTGCTTGCAGGGCTGCTTCTTCCACCTCTGTGTGGGCTTCTTCCTTTTCCTCGGTAGTTTGATCTTCCTTGACCTTTACCTCGACCAAAAGACATCTATGTCTTGAAAGCATGCTCCAATGAGAAGTTCATTATTCTATTCAGTCTATGTTCATGAGACATCAGTGATGCATGAAGTTCATCCACTGAAGACTGTGAGAGATCCTTTGTGTCTTCTAATGCCACTATTATGGCATCAAATCTTGAGGGTTGACTTCTCAAGATTTTCTCCACTATTCTTCTTTCCTGACGTGTCTCTCCATGAGACCTTATCTGGATAACCAACCCAATCACATGTTTGAATAATGAGTCTACGTTATCAGACTCTTTCATACAGAGAGTTTCAAAGTGTCTCCTCAACATTTCTAGCTTTGTTGTCTTCACTTTCTCCATTCCTTGATAGGTTGTCTTGAGAATATCCCATGCCTCCCTAGACCTTTTCATTGCTGCATTCCTTGGGAATATACTCTCATGCACTACCTGAATGAGATATAAGAGGACTTTGGAGTCCTTCTTCTTATTATCTCTCAACAAGTCTCTTTCTGCTGCTGTCCAAGCAGCTAATGCTACTGCATCTGTTGGTTCTTGGAAACCTTGTTCCACCAACTCCCATATATCTTGTGAATCAAACAGGGCTCTCATTGTAATGGCCTAATAGTCTTAATTTTTTCCATTAAACTGTGTTATTTGTGGATTATTCAAGCTTGTGCTTGTTGCTACCATTTTCACTATGTAAATAAATTTCTCATTGTGTAAAAATTTTCTCACTGCGTGAAAATTTTCTCACTACTAGAGAATATGTTCCACAAAAATTTCCAGAACTCCTTTTTAACTCCTCGGGAAAAACACTATCTTTTATTGAGATTTTAAATCCACTCTAATACCATGTTAGAAATTTTAAGGACACAGGGGAAAATGCTTTTTCCCTCAACACACAGAGTTCACATAGAGTTGCGAAATTAATTTAATCAACACAATACATTTACGGAAGTTTACACAGAGTTGTAGAACTCACTTAATCCATACCATACCGTTGCGGAAATAAATTCAAATGAATATTTATTTCAATACATAGCGGCGGTGATTTAAATCGAAACTATGGAAAGGAGAAAACATAATCAACTAATTTTACTCATGCTAAAACAAAGTAAAACAGAGTGTTGCGGTAAAACAGATACGTGAAAAATTCTAGAACTATATCGCGACTAATCAAAATTTATATTATAACTTCAAAACATGACATACACATTGATCTGGAGGCTGCGGTTCCTTCACTAGTAAAATTTTTGTTCTTACTAAGAATTACATTCACCAAGGTTGTGAAGTAACACACAGTAAAATTGTTTTCACACACCCACCAAATTCGCTCCATTATTTTCTCCACTTGTCTTTCCAGACTTACATCCGCCACATTACACAACACTCTCTATCTCTTGATCACTCTTTCTCTCTCTGACAATTACATGTAAAATCTAAACACATATATCTAAGACATTTAATTCGTGATAGACACAATTTAATACATAGCATGGGCGAACATCATTTTCTGAACATTACAAAACTTGCGTGAATTAAAAAAACCTTGCGGATTAAATATTTTCCCATGCACATTTAGTAACCATGCATTAAATTCCTATTTGAATTTAATTATTTAATTTGTTGCAGAATGGGTTATGTACTCTCTCAGTACCTGTCCTTCTCTACACATGCAATATGCAACCTGCAAAACATTTACTGAGGTATGGTTGCTGCCAGTTCATTTAGCGCGGTGGTTGAGATTAATTTAAAACAAATATATGTGTTTTTTAAGGTGTTCCTACATATCGTCATGAACATATATTTTGTAAATCGCTTCTCTCTGGTTGTCAGTGATCCTCTATCGTATATGATATTTGTTGGCAGGAACCAGACATCATCAAAAGTTGAAAAACAAACAATATCCAGAAAATAAAAGAAATCATGGCTCTAATGCAAATATAAATTCCCTCTTACGTTGGCTTCCCGACTATTGAATGCCTCATGATATCAATGGATGCCTAGACTCCTTCCCAATTCTCACTAAAGAGTATTACCGTGTCCCTTTCAACATACAAAGCTCTGACATGGTAAAACTATGGTATTTCACTAAAAATTCTCTTTAAATACGCATCCTAACAACTGCATACAACTTCACATTATGGAAATTAATACTTAAAAGAACAAGTGCAATTAACAACTATGCCATGCTAAATTTAATGCTAAATATTGAAATCGTGACTGAAATTAAGGCAAAATGAGCAATTTCTTTATGTATTTAAACAAAGAAATGTTATTTTCATGAAATGTAAATAATAAAATCAATAAAGTTCTTTCTTATCCGATTTTTGCATCCTCTCGTCCTTAAAATGCCCATTTCTTTGAATATCTGACATTAGTTTAGGCTATTTGATGAATTCTAGAGTTCAAGCCTTAGATAACACACTTTATAACATTAAATTATATGAATTGAAGAAATGTGCATGTTAAACTTTCTATGAAAACACTCTTCCCATTGTGATAGAATTCATATTTGACATGGATGATAGGCCTTCTATTGCTTTTAGTCTCAAAATAGAATGAGGATTGTGACCATGATAATGCATAAATCAAAATCTCATAATCATCATTGCTCAAATGACTAGGAATCTAATTATGTGGGAATGAGAAGGTGCAGAGGAAGAAAGCATATTTTGCTTTTGCACCTCTCTACTTTGCACAATGTTTTAAATGGATATTTCACTACTACATGAAGGGTTTTTTTAAGACAAATTTTTAAGACAATATAGAAATATTTTGTCTTAAAAAGTCACTTTTTATTTTAGTTATTTTACAATAAAAATTAATATCAATTAAATTGTCTTAAATACAAAATTTAACACAAAAAAAGTTTGAGACAAAATTATTTTAAGAAAAAACTTTATATTTAAGACAAAAACAATTAGAGACAAAAATATTTTAAGACAAAACTTTATATTTAAGACAAAAAAAGTTAAAGACAAAATTATTTTAAGACAAAAATTTACATCTAAGACAAAAATATTTTAAGACAAAACTTTATATTTCAGAAAAAAATAGTTTGAGACAAAAACAATTGAGGAAAAAATTTTTTTAAGAAGATTTTTTATATTTAAGACAAAAACAGTTTCAGACAAAAATATTGTAAGAAAAAACATTATATTTAAGACAATGGCCACTTAAAACAAAGAAAATTAAGACAAATCTAATTTAATACAACGAACAATTAATTCAAAACCATATCAATTTAAGAAAATATTATCTAACACCTGCAAATTTGACTCTGATATTACACCCTAAGTTTGCGAGCTTGCAGGCTACTACTATCTAATGCCTATATTGAGGCTGCTATTTCACTTCCCATGCATGTTATCTTATATAAAGACAACGATTTGTTGGGATCTTTGTTTTGGTGGGGTAGCTGACTCTGAAGAACACAACAACTTTTCTTGGAAATATTTCTCCAAAATCAATTCCTTTTTTGTCCCTTCGACCTTTGTTGATATGATTAGAGATAAGTTTTTTGTATTTGCATCAAAAACTACTACATGGAGGCAACTTTTAAGACAAAAGAAATATTTTATCTTAAAATTTTATTGTCTTAAAATTTTCGATACGAGGCACTAGTAAAAAAGGTAAAAGTAAAGAATTCGGGGTCTGTCTTCATATTGTGAATGTGTTCTTCAAGAAGCAAAGTGATGGAGACTGACAACAGAGGTGCTTGGTGAGAGGATCAATGGAGGCACTTTCACTGAACATGTGTATGCAGTAACATAGTTGGAGTACTTTTTGGGCTCTCCCTCAATTGTGTTTTAGTCTGTGTTTTTTAACTGTTTCATTTATTTTGAATGCTACTTCAATATGTAAGTTGTTGTTATCAGTACATTATTGTGATGAGACTTATGACTGTAATTGACAACATGGATTAGATTCAACTTAAGGATGGTGTATGCAATTTACAAAATATCCATTGGTAGACAAGATTCCTACCTCAAAATCTCAACAACAACTTTTGAGAGAAGCAGACCCTGAGGATAAAAGATAGGATTGTAGAAGCATTGGTCAAAAAATTCACAAGGGCTACTTTTGGCTACATGTGTGGAGGTAGTTGGATTAAATGTAGCATTTTCTGGTGAAATTATTGGTATTGTTGGGTGCAATGCGTCTAAGCATAATTATCAGAGCTAGATTCAGTTTTTATCCTGATTCTAAATGATATCAGGGATCTATAGTAATTTTTTGTTTCAAGTTACACTAATAAAAATTTATTATCGACTCTAGTTGTTGGTCTACTCTATGGTATATCTGAGATGCAGTAGCTCATTGTTTACGTAGTCTTTATTTTGAACCTTTTCTCATGTGGATCTTCCTTCTCCTTGTCTGCCTTTGGATTGGTCAATTAGGGGATTTCCAAGGATCTTAGCTGCTACCTGTTGGTATTCTCTATGTTTTATCCAAGACACACTGGTTGGTTGTTTTGCATGGTATTTCTTCTTAAAATTTGCTCCTATGGATCTTCTTGCTCCTCTCTGGTTTCGAATAGGCCGATAGGAGGGTTTCCAAGGATATTTACTTCCACATAAGTGCATTCATTTTGGATATTTGAATTTTGAATTCGATCATGAGGGATTCTCTTGGGGTCATTAATTGGTCTGGGGGGATATTTATTTTCCATGTTGGCCATTGATTATATGAGGGACAATCTATTAATTTTTTTCGTCGTCATTGAGGATATTTTTCAATTGTGTGCTTGATGATATTTTCTGAACGACATTGGTTGATGGTGATTGGCCAATCTATTGTATTTGAAGGGTTGTCCTAATGGATTGAGCTAGTGACAACCTATATCGAGTGGGATCAATAATTGATAAGTGACATTAATTTAACTTGTTTAAATAATTTATCAAGGTTTTTTCACACAATAATAGATAAGGTAATTTTTAGTAATGTTCTCTACTTTGGTGCACATATAGGAGGGATTTCATAGTGTTGGCGGTATCCATTATACAACTGGACTTTACATCTATTACCAAGATGTCGCTTGATACTGAAGGAAACTTGGGTGGTGATGTTCCATTGCTTGATGTGTTGGTACATGCAACTATTGAGGGAGAGATTCATGGCTACCGAAAGTGAGGAGTCTAGCCCTTTGGGACATCTCTTGTACATACTGTTAGAGTCAGCCTTTGCAGCCTTCCTCCAGTGATCAAACATGCTCTTACAAAGTGATTTTAAAGTGTCAAGGTCAAATTTTGTCATTACAATGAGTCTTCAAGCAAAATTTGGTCACTAGGCATTAGGTCTAGGGTTTGCAACTGAGACTTCCAAAGTTGTCCAAATGACAGTCCATGTCGCCATTCAGCTGAGTGTACCATCATTCATATGGTTTTCATTGTCATGTCAGGTTCCAAAGAGTCATTTTACATCTCGTTCATGCTTCAGTTGTGCCTAGGTAAGGTCCATTTCCCTCTCCTAGGGTTTTGGAGGTAATTTCTCTTGGACGGTCAAATCATCTAAAAACTTGTATCTTGATGTTCATACACCTTCCCCTATCCTTAATATACCTCATTAAACACTTCCCATCACTGAGATCCCCCAAATTCCTCATTTTCCCACAAACCCTAGTTTCTTGCCAAAACTTGGCAATTTTCTAGGCTAGGCCTGTGTTTCGCCCTTTTGGACCCCTTCCCCTCACTCAATCTCTGTGATTCGACTTCCCCCTGCTTCCTAACATCCCTCCCTACTTTCCAAAATTTCCCCAAGAATTTATAAGCCCCCTATCCCTTTCATTGCGCTTCATTTCGACAAAATTCCTTGTTTCACACATCGGGATAAGTTTCACTCAAAAGAGGTTTCAGAGAAATAAAAGATGAATTTTAGAAAACTGAGAGAGGTTTTTGTTCAAAATATGCCAAGGAAGAAAAACCTCCTTCACGTTTTACACAGGTATCATGGTTTTGGAGAAATGTCAAAAATACCGTTGCCTCAGGAGAATTGAATGCACCTCTGAAGTGACCTTGGGAAAATCAACATTTCTCCTAGCATGGTTGGCCAAATGACTTTCTTGATGAGTCAAGTGATAACTAGAGAGAAATACCTTTCCAATGAGCTATCATGATCTCAATTTGGAGTTGAGGAAGACCTTCAAAAGTTGACTGCAACAGCACTCTGCCTTGAGGCAGCCTCATTCTGCTCATTTTGACTAGTGTTGGGAGATTTGGTTTTTGACAGGGTAAATGGAATCCAAATTGCATAATTACACTCTTTTTGGAAATTAGACTCCAATATCTTTCCAACGAGCTATCACACGCCCGATTTGGACACCGGGAAGGCCTCCAAAAGCTTCCTGCAAGAGAAACGCGACCCACCTGGGGCCCGAGCGACCCACCTGGGGCCTGAGCGACCCACGCAGAGGCTGCGCGACCCACGCAGATACAGAGGTTCGAAACTTCATTTTGAGCGCCCAGTCTTGCTTGGGATCGATTCATCTGCCTTCAAACAGGTTATTTGCAATTGCTTGATGTTTTTAAATGCACCGGTGGCATCGTTGGTGGTTTCAAACATTTCAAATGGAGGATTTAAACCCCACAGTCATGGCAATATCGTTTTCAGGGTTTTAAAATGATATGGGTGGTTGCATGAGTTTGTTGCTTATCTTATATCAGTGATATGTCCAGCCTTCCATATAATATCAAAACCATATTGTTCTCATGCCTATTATGCCATTGTAACCATTGCTATTATTATACTATGTTTAAACCCTTTGTGCCATGGTGACTGTGTTTGTAATGAGTCTCACTGCCCAATGTAAAAATATGCTCATGACTTTGTTTCAAACTGCCCATTGAGACCTTTGTGGTTATTACTCATAAACAAACACATTCTATTGATGCCATGCCCTCCCTTTGACTAGATGTGTTCAAACTTTTGAAGGTTGCCTGTTCTTATTTGGTCAAAATTTCACTTGCATTCAAAACAGAGATTGTGCCTTTTCCAATCCATTTAAAGCTGAGATTTTATCCATGATTTGATTCCTTGATGGTGTTTTGACGGTGGGATATTTATTGGGTGTTGAAACACACATCATAACTCTCTTTTCACTGCATCTATATCAGTATACATAGTGCCAATATCTTGTTCCAGGCCATGACAGAGACAGAGTCAGAGTATGAGCAGGAGTCGGACAGTGACTCAATCGTTGAGGTTGATGCACTGAGATGGAGCATACCAGTGCACCGGTAGTGGTAACATATCAGAGAAGCCACAGAGCTTTGTTTCAACATCACGACGAGTACTATCTTCACCCGGGGTGGAAGGGGTCTCGTTGACTTCATCAGCAACGCGAGTACTATCTCCACATGGCGTGGAAGGGGTCTCGCCTTCTTCATCAGCGCAGGTACATTCACAGGATCATGATAGAGACCAACACATACAACCGAGAGAGTGTTTTCACCACAGGAGCTGCATGCACCAGGAGAGCACTAAAATGGCGGAAAAGGCCTGATCCACTTCGGATTTTGGCCGAGGCTTCATTGACTGGGCAGGACACATGATGGAGGACCTCCGCTCCGAATTTGGGCAAATTCGGAGAAAATTTTGTCATTTTCAAATTTTTGGTCTAAAAAACAGGTTTTGCAGCTACGTGGGTCGCGCGCTCATGCGCTCGCTTTTTTTTTAGACACTTGCTGGAGGAGATTTTTACATTTTTGGATTTTTCATGGTTAATTATGCATCCTCTGAAGTCAACTTAGCATTTTAACAAAATCTGGATGGTCAAACAGCTCAAAAACACCATGAAAATCACCTTGCTGCCACCTTTTGCACCAGCAGGAAGTACCTCTGGGAGAATGAGGTTTTGAAGGGTAAAATCAACTCCAAATTCAGAACTTCCACTTGGGTTGGAAAGTAGACATCCAGGGCTTTCCAACGAGCTATCATGAGCTCAATTTCGATGCCGGGAGCTACCTCAAAATCAGCCTGGAACATGAGCGACCCACGCAGTTCAGGAGCGACCCACCTAGAAATTTTTCTGAATTTTCAGCTGCCAGCTCAATATTTCGCCTATTATGGACCAGTTTTGCTTATGGATAGAATTTTTGGGTTTTTATGATGTAAATTCATGTTTGGCATGTAACTTTGGCTTGTTTTTATCTCTTCTAGAAGATTCACTCTCAAATGAGTAAAAAATCATGTAATGGATCAGTTTCCACTTTTTTAGAGGCAAGTTGTTAGCTGCCTAGATTGTAGTTCCATGATTAGAATTGGTTGAAACTGATCCCTGAAGAGGGAATTCGACCCCTAGAGGTGGGGAAAGGGGTTAGAGTGATCTATATATTGTAATTTCTGAGGCATTCTACAGGTTGGGACTCTTGGGATACTTTTGATACCATTGTACATATTTTTCATATTTTGGCTAAGGAAAGATCAGGGGTTTTGCGGCACTTGTTGGGATCCTTGTGGTGTTCTGTTCTTGATGGTGTTTCTTCTTTGTTTACTGTAAGTTTCTTCATGTTTAATGTATGCCATCATTTCATTATGCTTCTGAACTAGTTTGAATGAGTGATTAAGGTTGAATCCATTGTTTACAGTGCTTGGCCTTTGAATTCAGTTAGTTCTATATGTTTTCAGCTGTTTGGAGAGGATCCAAGTTCTTCTTTGCCCTCTTCAGCTCCTCGTCGGTCTAATCTATCCACAAATCCAATTTAAAGCATCAAGATCATCACCTACCTCGCCCCAGCTTGAACTCTGCAAAGGTCTGACCTTATCCCCGGACCCAAAACTTGTTTTCCCATTACTCCAGCGAAAACCCAAAAAACCAAAAATCAAACATACATATCTCTTTACTAGCCTAAAATTAGTTCTTATTGTAAGTCATCTCGCATCCTATTGCTCTCGCATCCTATTGCTTATTTTCGAGATTGACGGAGAGAGCCTCTCCTTGTCCTCGTAGAGACTAGCTACGAGAGGTGGCGTGGTTTGATGTAACCTTGAGTTTTACTTCATTTCGGCCTGGTGGGTGGTCTGCGCATTGGCGACCTGCGAAGAGCCTTTGGTTTTGCTTGACGGATGTTATTTGATTTGTAGCTCGGGCCGGGTAGTCACTTAGATAAACTTTCGGCCTCTTGTATGTAGCAGTGCATAGAGAATATGTATTTGCTTCAGTCGATCTCCGGTCTAGCTTGTAATCGTAACACTTAACTTATAAATTGCCCCAGTACATGTATCAAGTTTAGATCTGATGGTTGATGGTGAACAACGATCAGACACTGCAAGGCTGAAATCATTCACCTGGCGATTTCATTCACTGAAAGATCCATACAATCGATGCTTCATGGCGACTTCACTGCAGGGAGATCAGTAGCTGTGAGATTTTCAAGATGGACCGGATCACGAGAAGATATGCTCCCTTGAGCCGAGATCACATTCCAGGTTTTCCGAATAAGATGCCCAAGGTGGATTGGTCAAGGAATCTGCCTACGTTTAACAATGATGGTAAGAAAGATGCTGCTTTACATTCAGTCAGATTTCACATGCATATTCGCAAGTTAAAGGTTGAATTTCCCGAAGATTGCTTGATGAAGATATTCCTGGCCACTCTGGAAGGTGAAGCTCAGTCATGGTATGAAAATTTGCCGCTGGCCTGTATTTATTGTTTAGAGGATTTTCATGCCCTGTTCATTGAAAAATATCAAACATCTTATCCATTGTTAAATTTAGTTCATGACTGTTGCAAACATGCTTATTCTTTTATTGAAAGCCTGGAGAAATATTATGAAGATGATAATTTTATGAATGATGAAATCATGGAGGCCCTGTATGAGAATCCATTTCAGCAACATGAAGAGAACCTAAAGGATACCTATCAAGGTGCTCAGGAGACTTTGCAGCAGGTTGATGGCCATATGGCTGAAAATGATGAAAGGCAGAATGTCATTTCAGATCTGCCCACGGAAGACAACAGCATGCAAGTAAGTCCAGTTCCAATTGCAGATTGTGATAATGTCCAGACAGCTTCTTCAGATTCAGATTCAGATCATGATGACCAAGCATATCTTGTGCTGAAGCCCATCGAGGAGAACTCTGCTGTTGAAATCATCTGGGATGCAGAAGACACAGTAATGGATCCAAATGTTCTCAGTCATACTGTCAGCCCATCATTAGAACACAGCCTTCATGAAGAAGCAATCCAGTCAGTTCATGAAAGTCAAAATGAGACCTTTGTGCAAGTAAGTGGTAAATCTCCTTTCAATAACTCAGTAAGAAATGATAGTTTGAATGCCCTGTCATATGAAGATAATTAATGTTTAAGCAGAAGAAAACAAAAAGCATTGTCTCCTTTGTCTGAAGATGAGATAGATCTACTTTTGAAAGGTCTTGTTTCAGCCGAAGTTACAGCAGATTTGCAGTGCACACATAGTCAGGAAAGTGTTGATGAAACTTCTTCCTCTTTTGAAAAAGATAACTGTCTTGTAATCAGTTGTGTAGATCAGCAAACAGATAATTTTTTCCTTCACAAAGATGATAAGGCTGTCATGTTTGATAACCTTGAAGATTGTTTTTTGTTTAAGAATGACCTAGATCATGAAATTGAAGAGTTTATGCCAGAAATGCTCATGGTCAAGGAAACTACAGCTAACACTCAGATGGCAGATTTGTGCATTTCTATCCCTCAAAAATCAATTGTCCTTTCAGATCAGAAAGAAGTGGATACTAGTATTTTTGCAGCTGGATCTCCAGATAAGCCAGTGCTTCAGGATTTTCAAGATCCCTTCAGCATTCTTCTGCAAGCATTAGAAAGAATAAATGTTGCCTGGTTTATTGTCATGAGCTTTGGTTTGAGTGATTGTGCTGAGTTGCCTACAGGTTCATCATTCTGCCTGCTCAAGGAGAGTAAGAGCAGAAATTTGAGGTGTAGCCATTTGCTGGATTGGTTACATTGGAAAGCCAATTATACATGATTGTACATATTTCATTGGTATGCAGGTGGTTGTCATCATGATTCCAAATCTTGATGGACTACTGCCTTTTTTTCAAAAGCTTGGTAAATTTTTGTTTTAATTCAGTCATGAGTCAGTTTTTTCAAGTTATTTCAGTTTTCCATCGAGTTGGTTTGAGTCAGTTTTCAGTCAAGTTTTCATTCAATAAATGTGTCAAAGGTTTTGGGTTATCCGTTTAAATAATGATTCCATCGCCCAATGGATGAAGGCACTGGTCTGCTCTCCCAAAGATCTGCCGTTCTTGGCACCTCCAAGGAGCTACCATCCCCATTGGAGCCAATGTTAGAGTCAGCCTTTGCAGCCTTCCTCCAGTGATCAAACATGCTCTTATAAAGTGATTTTAAAGTGTCAAGGTCAAATTTTTTCATTTCAAAGAGTCTTCAAGCAAAATTTGGTCACTAGGCATTAGGTCTAGGGTTTGCTTTCACTTCTTCCAAAGTTGTCCAAATGTCAGTACATGTCACCATTCAGCTGAGTGTACCATCATTCATAGGGTTTTCATCATCATTTCAAGTTCCATTGATTCATTTCACAGCTTGTTCATGCTTCAGTTGTGCCTTGGTAAGGTCCATTTCCCTCTCCTAGGGTTTTGGAGGTAATTTCTCTTGGACGGTCAAATCATCTAAAAACTTGTATCCTGATGTTCATACACCTTCCCCTATCCTTAATATACCTCATTAAACACTTCCCATCACTGAGATCCCCCAAATTCCTCATTTTTGCACAAACCCTAGTTTCTTGCCAAAACTTGGCAATTTCCTAGGCTAGGCCTGTGTTTTGCCCTTTTGGACCCCTTCCCCTCACTCAATCTCTGTGATTCCACTTCCCCCTGCTTCCTAACATCCCTCCCTACTTCCCAAAATTTCCCCAAGAATTTAGAAGCCCTTTATCCCCTTCATTTCGCTTCATTTCGACAACATTCCTTGTTTCACACATCGGGGTAAGTTTCACTCAAAAGATGTTTCAGAGCAATCAAAGATGAATTTTGGAAAACGGAGAGAGGTTTTTGTCCACAACATCCCAAGGAAGAAAAAAATCCTTCACTTTTTACACAGGTATCATGGTTTTAGAGAAATGTCAAAAATTCCGTTGCCTCAGGAGAATTGAATGCACCTCTGAAGTGACCTTGGGAAAATCAAGTTTTCTCCTAGCATGTTTGGCCAAATGACTTTCTTGATGAGTCAAATGATAACTAGAGAGAAATAAATTTCCAATGAGCTATCATGAGATCAATTTGGAGTTGAGGAAGACCTTCAAAAGTTGATTGCAACAGCGCTCTGCCTTGAGGCAGCCTCATTCTGCTCATTTTGACTAGTGTTGGAAGATTTGAGTTTTGACAGGGTAAATGGAATCCAAATTGCATAATTCCACTTGTGTTGGAAAGTAGACTCCAATAGCTTTCCAACGAGCTATCACACGCCTGATTTTGACACCGGGAAGGCCTCCAAAATCTTTCTGCCAAATGCACTATGTGGCAAGAGGGAACAGGAGCGACCCACCTGGGCAGAGCGACCCACCTGGGCAGAGCGACCCACTCATCAACAGAGGTCCAAAAAATCATTTTGAGAGCCCAGTATTGTTTGGGATTGCTTCAACTGGCATTCAAACAGGTTTTTTGCAATTGCCTGATGATTTTAAATGCGCTGGTGGCATCATTGGTGATTTCAAACGTTTCAAATGGAGGATTTAAACCCCACAGTCATGGCAATATCGTTTTCAGGGTTTTAAAATGATATGGGTGGTTGCATGAGTTTGTTGCTTATCTTATATCAGTGATATGTCCAAGCCTTGCATATAATATCAAAACCATATTGTTCTCATGCCCATTATGCCATTGTGACCATTGCTATTATTATACCATGTTTAAAACCTTTGTTCCATGGTGACTGTGGTTGTATTATGTCTCACTGCCCAATGTAAAAACATTCTCATGACTTTGTTTCAAACTGCCCATTGACACTTTTGTTGCTATTACTCATGGACAAAAACATTTATATGATGCCATGATCTCCTTTGATAAGATTTGTTCAATATTTTGAAAGTTGCCCGCTCCCTTTGATCAAAATTTCACTTCCATTTAAAACAGAGATTGTGCCTTTTCCAATCCATTTAAAACTGAGATTTTATCATGGTTTGTTTCCTTATGGTGTTTTGACGGTGGGATATTTATTGGGTGTTGAAACACACATCATAACTCTCTTTTCACTGCATCTATATCAATATACATAGTTCCAATATCTTGTTCCAGGCCATGACAGAGACAGAGTCAGAGTATGAGCAGGAGTCGGACAGTGACTCAATCGTTGAGGTTGATGCACTGAGATGGAGCATACCAGTGCACCAGTAGTGGTAACATATCAGAGAAGCCACAGAGCTTTGCTTCAACATCACGACGAGTACTATCTCCACCCGGGGTGGAAGGGGTCTCGTTGACTTCATCAGCAACGCGAGTACTATCTCCACATGGCGTGGAATGGGTCTCACCTTCTTCATCAGCATAGGTACATTCACAGGATCATGATAGAGACCAACACATACAACCGAGACAGTGTTTTCACCACAGGAGCTGCATGCACCAAGAGAGCACTAAAATGGCGGAAAAGGCCTGATCCACTCCGGATTTTGGCCGAGGCTTCATTGACTGGGCAGGACACATGATGGAGGACCTCCGCTCCGAATTTGGGCAAATTCGGAGAAAATTTTTTCATTTTCAAATTTTTGGTCTAAAAAACAGGTTTTGCAGCTACGTGGGTCGCGCGCTCATGCGCTCGCATTTTTTTGAGACACTTGCTGGAGGAGATTTTTAAATTTTTGGATTTGTCATGGTTAATTATGCATCCTCTGAAGTCAACTTAGCATTTTAACAAAATCTGGATGGTCAAACAGCTCAAAAACACCATGAAAATCACCTTGCTGCCACCTTTTGCACCAGCAGGAAGTAGCTCTGGGAGAATGAGGTTTTGAAGGGTCAAATCAACTCCAAATTCAGAAATTCCACTTGGGTTGGAAAGTAGACATCCAGGGCTTTCCAACGAGCTATCATGAGCTCAATTTGGATGCCGGGAGCTACCTCCAAATCAGCCTGGAACATGAGCGACCCACGCAGTTCAGGAGCGACCCACCTAGAAATTTTTCTGGGTTTTCAGCTGCCAGCTCAGTATTTCGCCTATTATGGACCAGTTTTGCTTATGGATAGAATTTTTGGGTTTTTATGATGTAAATTCATGTTTGATATGTAACTTTGGCTTGTTTTTATCTCTTCTAGAAGATTCACTCCCAAATGAGTAAAAAATCATGTAATGGATCAGTTTCCACTCTTTTAGAGGCAAGTGGTTAGCTGCCTAGATTGTAGTTCCATGATTAGAATTGGTTGAAACTGATCCATGAAGAGGGAATTCGACCCCTAGAGGTGGGGAAAGGTGTTAGAGTGATCTATATATTGTAATTTCTCAATCATTTTCAGAGGTTGGAGAGGTTGGACTCTTGGGATACTTTTGATACCATTGTACATATTTTTCATATTTTGGCTAAGGAAAGATCAGGTGTTTTGCGGCACTTGTTGGGATCCTTGTGGTGTTCTGTTCTTGATGGTGTTTCTTCTTTTTTTACTGTAAGTTTCTTCATGTTTAATGTATGCCATCCTTTCATTATGCTTCTGAACTAGTTTGAATGAGTGATTAAGGTTGAATCCATTGTTTACAGTGCTTGGCCTTGAATTCAGTTAGTTCTATATGTTTTCAGTTGTTTGGAGAGGATCCAAGTTCTTCTTTGCCCTCTTCAGCTCCTCGTCGGTCTAATATATCCATATATCCAATTTAAAACATCAAGATCATCACCTACCTCGCCCCAGCTTGAACTCTGCAAAGGTCTGACCTTATCCCCGGACCCAAAACTTGTTTTCCCATTACTCCAGCGAAAACCCAAAAAACCAAAAATCAAACATACATATCTCTTTACTATCCTAAAATTAGTTCTTATTGTAAGTCATCTCGCATCCTATTGCTTATTTTCTCGAGATTGACGGAGAGAGCCCTCTCCTGTCCTCGTAGGGCTAGCTACGAGGCTGAGCGTGGTTTGATGTAGCCTTGAGTTTTACTTCATTTCAGCCTGAGGTAGATTTGAGTGCTAACACATACAACTATACACCTGGTTTCGAATATTTCGATATCCCCACCGGTTATTGAACCCGAATGTGCTAATGCACGAAAAAAAAAAATTCCATCATTCACGAAAAAATAAGGAAGTTAAGGTTGGTCGAGCTTATCATAAACCCATTTTTTGTTGCAAAGTTTTTTGGGACCAGGTGGTAGGATTACAACAATGTTCTTTAATGGGTAAGTTGTTTTATCTGTGAATGGATGGATCTCAGATGGAATCCTTACTTAAAGAAAATTGGTACCTTGTTCTTAAGTACTCTCCTCTTTTCAACATTTTATACAATTAGTGATTCTTCTTCCACTTTATTAATGATGAAAATGTTGCAAATATTTTTAGGTCATATTGGGTTCATGGTCGTGGTTTCCTCTCTTTAAATAACTTCCATGTGGGCCTTGATCCATACCTAGAATTTCCATGAAAGATATTGGTTTCAAGTTAAACTCCCTAGTTTACCCATGATATTCTGGTCATGTGATTCACTAATGGTCATCGAAAATTCTATTGGAAAATTTTCTTTATTGGAGGAAGCAAGCCTCTTACATATAGATAAACATATCACATGGATTTTGGTGGAGGAGGACTTTGTTGTTGGCCTTCACGCAGAGGTGGAACTCAATTAGGGTGGCTTCTCTACTAGCCAGCGAATTGACTATTGGGAAATTCCTTTTCACTCCCTGGGTTGTCATAACGTTGGACATTTTTGTGAGTGCCTGCATAGATTTGGACATCAGTGACATGGAATATCAAAGACTATTTGTGATGGGGATCGTCCATTGACATATATACACTCTCTAATGACTCAAGGTATTGGTCAACACTCTCTCCTGGGTAATCTTAAAATCACACCACCTATGACCTGTCTTCAGCAACATATTTGTAATGATTTGGTATCGAGTGTTGTTTCTCTTAGTAATTATACTTTATGTATTTTATGTATTTTTTCTCCACATATTTAGTTGTCACATTCTGATTGTCTTGAACATTCTTCATTGTTATATATACCGAAAACTTCTCCATGTTTGGAAAATTTGGAATCTACCCATGGATGACCTCCACTATTGATGACTCATTGACTACTAGCCCTAACCCTACTCACATTCAATTTGGGACTTTTTCTGGAGAACTTTATCTCACTAATTCAGTGGGGAGTGATATCAAGTTTCTTTGCCTTCGACCTGATATCCATATAGAGACCGTGCTGATTCATTCATCCTCCTCTCCTAAGATCTTTATCAGTCCGAATTCTCATCGTAATGTGACCATTAGGAAGAAACGAGGTTTGAAACCTTCGAATCATTTGAATGGTTTTAATACTGATCTTCATAATATTTCTGCAACATTGGATCTTGGTCCATCATCTTCTAGTAAATCACCCTATATTTCTAGGTTCTCTCCTATTCAGGCCCTTAGATATTATTTTCCCAATTATGAGCACTTACCATGATAATAATGTCCTTAAACATCAGGGGCTTGGGGAGCAGCTAAAAATTTTTCATACTCTGACATTTGATTGGGGTTAATCACCCCTCTATTATCCTTTTAGAGGAGATGATGATGATTGCAAACAAAATTTGGCCCATTCTCCTCCACTTTTGTCCCGAGTGGGAAGTATGCGTTGTGGATGCTTTGGGTTTATCTGGTGGTGTTGCCGATTTTTGGGATACTAAAGTCATGAATTTTCTTGTCCGTAAATCCTTTGCAAATATCCTTCTACCTGGTTTCACCATTGGATCAAAAGACAAATTTAATATTCTTAATACATATGAGCCATATTCTTCTAAGATTAATTGGAATACTGTGGCTTGTTAAAAATTGGGTCCCTTATTTTGGCAGGGTATTTGAACCTCACCGTTGAATATAATGAGGGTTGGGGGGATCGTTGCAGAGTGGACCCATTGGCTGGGTAAGTCAATGATCGTTTTGGCAGGAACCACTTGGTGGATATTTTTTTGGCTCCCTTTATTCCAACATGGAAAAATAGTTGGGTTGGGTCCATAGGCATCACTAAGAGACTTAATTATTTGATGCGGCAAGAAACTTTGGTTGAGTGCTTAGGTTTTGTGAAATCTTGGTTTATTCCATTCCAAATTTCGAACCATTACCCTATCATAATCTAGTGGCAATAAAATGGGGATTGGGCTCTTATCCCATTCAAACTTAATCACCACTGCTTAAAATTTCTTGAAATTGATTCAATAGTGCATACCTTTTGGGAACTAGGATTGTAGCACTGGATTGCATCATATTCAAAAATTATTGGGATTAAGTTGAGGGCTCTTAAACCGTCTATCAGTAACTGGATTCTGACTAAAAAGAGGAATCATATTAATGAAATTTTGGATATTGATAAAAAACATGGTATATTGGTTGATCCTTCGCATGCATGTTATTTCTTGGTGGTGCATCAATAAATAAATATGGATTTACAAAATAGGTATAATGATATTTTTCAATTACATGAGGAGTGGAGACTAAAAATTCATGCTCTCTCTGTATCGGGAGGAGACAAGAATACTAAATTCTTTCATAATTATGCAACGAAGCACCATATAGAGAACTCCATGTGGGAAATTCAGGATATTAATGGTAATATCTTATGTAATCTTCCTGATATTTAGGTTGAGGCATTAAGATAATTTTGCAATAAATATAGAGTTAGAGTGGAGGTGGATAGTATGCAACAAATGGTGTTCGTTGATTCATATCCGACTATGTTCGGTGCCGACACAAATACTATGTTATTTCATCCTATTACCATGGAAGAATTACAAGCTACGATGAAATCATTTGCTTGTGATAAAAACCTTGGGCCTGATGGCTGGTCCATTGAATTATTTTCAAACTTCTAAGATATTATGAGCACTGATATATTGGGGGTTGCAGAAGAATCTTTAAATATTGGTTATATCCCTAATGATATCAATTCCACTTTCATTACATTTATTCCTAAGGTTTCAAATGCATCAAATTTTGTTTATTATAGGCCTATGTATATTTGAAACACCTTATACAAAATTATTTTCAAAATCATTTCTAATAGGTTGAAACCTACACCGCGAGATGGTATTGCGTAAGAAAAATTTGGGTTTCTTCATCAAAGACAAATTCAAGATGTGGTTTCTATTGCACACGAGACTAAACATATTATCAACTATAAGAAGCTCAAGGTGATTATAATGAAGACGGACCTACAAAAATCTTTTGATTCTGTAGATTGGACCTTTTTTCAGTTGTTCCTACAAAAAATTGGAATTTTATTTCATGTTTCAAGATATATCATGACCTATATATCTATTGCAAACTTTATTGTATTGGTTAGAGGAATTCCTACAAAATTATTTTTTATGTCTCAGGGTATTTTAGAAGGATGTGCCTTATCACCCCTTATTTTCATTCTTGTTATTGAGGGACTTAGCAAGTTCCTCTTACAGGCGCATATGAATGGGGCATTGACAAGTATCTTTATTACTTGACAAGTCAAGGTTACTCATCTTATTTTTGTTGATGATGTGTTACTATTTGGTAGATTATTTTTTCTCAAATGGAGACAAATTTATGGTATTATTGACATATTTCGATTGATATTTGGACTCCTTATGAATCATACTAAATCTCATATGATTTCTCCTTACCCATATGATGCATTGGTACTGGATATTTCTCAGATTTTTGGTGTTATCTGCACTGCATAGGATGCAGGTTTTAAATATCTTGGATTTATTCTCAAACATAATTTTTTTCGAATTAGTGATTGGAGTTGGCTTATAGATAGATTCCACCATAAAATGTTATCACGGGCACACAGGTGGTTCTCCCTGGGAAGCAGGCTTATTGTAGTTCAATCAATCCTTCATAACATCTTTGTATATTGTCTTCATATTTTCACTCTACCTAAGAATATCATTAAAAGGATATTACATATCATCTCCAACTTTATTTTGGATGGTAATTATGATAAGCACAAATTTCATTTGGCCAACATGGCGATTCTGACTCGGAGGAAAGAGGAAGTAGGATGAGGCATCCTTGATCTTGAGCGTATGATTTGGGCATTACTTACGGATATTTTCTAGAGGGATCTAAATGGTGATCATCTCTCGCATAACATCATCAAATATAAATACCTAAAAAATATATCGATGATATTGTAGATAAAGGTTGGAGCACACATCCCACACTACATGTCTTATATGGGGAGGAATGATCAGAGGGTTAGTGTAAAAGCTCAAAACTGAAAGTGATCAGAATAGATTGGAAACTGAATGAATGCAACTAGCCCGTCTCTAGGAGTTTTGTGCACTTCATTTCATCGAAAACCAACTCTGGATGAATAATTTATATCCCGTTGAACGCCATTGAGAACAAGAAAAAATTTAATTAAAAAATTGCAGAACAGTGATAGCTTGATGACATGGAAACCCAGTAAGCATGCAGGGAATATTCTCAGTTTTTTCCCAATGGGACTATGATAAGTTTCATCGCAGGATTCACCAGTTTGGGTTTGAGAAGGTGAAATTGCCCAATGTCCTCAAAGATTGAATTTGGGTTCATGATGAATTATTGTGTGTTGGAATTTAGTTTTAATTATTAAGATTGGATTAATAAATATATATATATATATATATATATATATATATATATATATAATATTTTATATTGTTTAATATCATATATTATGTTATATTTATATATATATTTATATTAATTATTTAAATCCAGACCTTATATTATAAATTCTGCATTTTTTTTATTCCAAAGATCGTGGTTTAATTATATGGTGTTTGGCATAATCCAATGTCGAATATATACTAGCGCATATATTTTAAATACATTGGAAAAAACATGTATATAGGATGGGCGGAGGGTGGGTCAAACTCGTGACCTCCCCCTCCTAACTCAATGCCTCTACCAATGCACTGGCGGGTGGGACGTGTTGGTATTTGGCAGAGATTTTATATTTCAACCCACATGAGACTGTGACGGCAGAAATGGAGGGGGCTAGCCCCCTCCCATGTGACCATGCAATATGTATTATTCCTTAGCGCCATAACAAATGTGCCTAGCGCATATTTAAAACCATGCCTATCGCTCTAGTCCATTTTTTAAATTAATTAAACTCGCAGTTAAAGATGGTCGAGTTTTAGAGGCGCCACAAATTTCGGTGGAATCACCAATTTTTTGGACTTAACTAGAGTATTCTCTAGATCTGGAGGAGGATTTGAGGGAAAAATTAAATTGACCATATCTTGAGAAATTTTCGACCAAGTTTGGTATCCTTTGACCACTTTGGGACAAGATTTAGAGGCAAAGGAGAAATTCTACAGGTGTTTTTGTCACTTTTAAGAAAATTGAAGCCTAGGGCCACCAGGAAGGAAGGTCATGCCTAGATCAGATGAAGGCCAAATTGAGAGAATGAATAGTCATTTCTAATATATTTTTAGATTCTGGAGTCATTGGAGTATGTTTCGGGAGCATTCGATGCATGTAAAAATCCATTTATGCACTTTTGAGATAATACAGAGGCTCAAGCCATGGAAGCTGGACCAAGGAGATGTACCCCAGGAGGGGTGAACTCCTTCATCAAAACTCTATGTTGGTGGATCAATTTTGTTGGTTTTTCATTATGTATGTTTCTGATATTCACCATTTTATTTTTAGACTTTATGCACTTGAATTCATACATAAAACTTAGTTAAATTACTTGTTTAACACACATAAGCAACAAGGAAACCTATGTACAACAAGCATAAGATCATAAAATAAATTTTAAATATGAATATGAAATTAGAAAAACAAAACTAACATTCATACTTAGATCATTCCTTATGTGCATGATCATCATGTTGAAGGAGATGAGGAAGATCTTCTTCTTACAGTAAATTTTCATCCTCATCCATTCCTTCTCTTAGCACCACAGGGTTTTCTTCCTCCACAAAATCTCCATCATTATCTTCATGGATGACATCATTTCCTACAGAAAGAAAAGGTGGCCTTCCTAGTGAAATTCTACCAAACAAGTGTTGGTCATGATCATCAAATTTATAAAATCTGGGGTGACAATGTTGAAGGAAACTTTAAACTATATTTTTGAGAGAATGTATGCTCTTTGGGTTGCAAGAACATTTGAGCCACCCATTATGCTATTATCCCAAAAAGTATAAATAATATTATCATGACATCTTCATGTCTTTCTTCCAATTCTGAGATATACCTCGTAAATTCCAGGACGTGTGGAACATCATCAAAAATGTTCCTTACAAATTCCTGAAGATATTTCCATAGTTATGATGGTGACTATTTCGAATGGTGCCTAGTTAGGATGGAGCCTATTTTCAGTATCCAAAGTTGGAGATCCTTGATCATTTATGATTTCTCTTCTTTTCCATTATATCATCTGTGTCATTGAGGAGTGAGCAGGAGTGTAGGGAAGTAGTGTTATCGAATTTTCAAATTTCATCTATGTTTTATCAATCTTTTGGATGTAGTTTTGATGTTGGTAATCCTTAGATATCACCGTGGTTATAAATTTCCCTATGGTTATCAATTTCAATGTTTTATGTTGATCATGTGACATTATGCTGCTCTTCTTATTATTTACTTCTCATTATTATTTTCATATTCATATGCAATAACAAAACTTATTAAGTTCGCATAGAAGACTTCCACTCTCTTTTCTCCATCAGTCCAATTCATCAAGGCACCAATCCACATGTGATAGGAGAGTGTTTACAACTTTATCACATCCCTTATCATTTCCTTGTTTAGTATAAAGAATTCATATCTGCAACAAGCCATTTCATATTTAAACTTCCTTGTAATAGATTTAAATGAGAACTCATTTAATCAGATTTACCATAGTGCTTGTCTGCAACCTAGCTTCCTAATTTTATTTTCCTAATTAAAAAAATCAATGACTTATTTCACTAATCTAAGGTCTAATTTATGAATAAAAGTGTGTACCTAAGATTTAGAACCCCTATATTAATGTAACCTATTTAAAAACTAAAAAAATACATATAAATTTGTTCCTGTGGCCATTAAATATCACAAGCAACAACATCTTTAAATACCACCAATCCTAAAATAATCAACCACAAAATGTAAAGCATCAGTTGACTATTTATTTTTTCCCTTTTGTTTCCACCCAACAATAATCTTGACAAATGATGAGACTAATGTTGCCAAGATAGTGGCGACTGATATTAAGAAGGTTTTCTATAGCAATTTTACTTTTTATTTGCGTTGGCTAATGAGAAAGTAGGGAAGGATTACATGCACACGTAAAATTTGAACATTGAACTAGCTTGGGAAAGATGGTTTTCGCTATTGAAATTGAGTTTAATTAGATGCATGTAGACAATTTTCCATTAAATTTTTGAACTCATGCTCCTTATCTCCTGCATTTTGGCATATCCTTCACCAATTTTGATTCATTTTCATTTATTTTTATGGGGATTTTCATCTAATATTGATTTATTTTACTGAGAATCTTCCTCCCTTTCCATCTATGTTTACTTTATCTTCATCTTCGTATGATATTTTTTTCAATTCAATTGAAATTTCAAATATTATTACTAAGTTTTCAATATTTTGATGTATATATTTAATTTAATTAGATTGTTGATTTTTAAAATATTTTAGCATTTGATTAATAAAAGTATGGTTAAATTTCTAAATATCCTTGAAATCCAATTTAAAAGTGATTAAAATATTCCCCGATTTCACAATCAAATTAAAAATTACAAACACTAAACACCATACATACCATGTTACTTCCAATATTACAAAGAAATTTTCAATATTCTAATTTATATACGACCACATTTCACATTTATTCTCTCCATGAACGTTTCATAATATCATATTTTTTATTTTTTACTCCTATAATTATTTACTTATTTTCTTAGAAACCTAGTTCAATGATTGATTCCATAAATTTTCACAGTTTATATAGCTCGGTTTCCGGTCACTTTTTATGCTTCTAGGATTTTTATTCCAAAAACAAAGATATTTGTTAAAATGGTATGAGTGAAAAAAACACATTATTTTAGTTATATAAAAATGAGTATATATGTTGTACATCATCATCATTTTCAGTTTGTTATAGATTGTATATCATAGCCTCAATTTAATGTTTCCACAATTACATCATTATCAAGATGCCAAAAAGATAACAGAATTATATTGATATATTCAATTTTTTTATACCATGCTATTATGGCACCTAGAAATATTGTGTATACCACTCGTTCTGTCTCCAAAACTTAAATTACCCCATATAATTAGTTGAAAAAAAATTAAATGAACAAAAAACCTCTTAAGTGAAGTCGATGTTGCTATAATTCCCTTATGTAACACAACTTTTTATAACTCTTTAAACACATATCATCTATCTCGAAAACTTAAAATACCCCATATAATTAGTTGAAAAAATAACAAAGAAACAAAAAATCTCATAAGTGAATTTGATGCCGCCATAATTCCTCAATGTATCATGTACAAATGCTGCAAAGAAGAATTTCCCAGGTACCTTTGGTATGCATTGGATAGAAGATATGCAACTTGATTTTGTTCCCTGTATACAACTTGAGTAGGCCTAATGATACATATTGAGTGGGCCTAGTGGTTAAGATCATGTGTTTCCTCCTAATAGGTCACGGGCTCAAAACCAGAGGGGTTAGAGTATTTATGTCTTCATAGAATTAGCAGTCGCCGTGGAGGTGGGTCCCTTGTCTGGCAAACAAGGGTGTCTCATATACAAATTTTCTGATTGGCTTGGCTGTGACCTTAAAATTGGATAATAATAATGATAATAATAATAATAATAATAATTGAAAAAATATTACGAAATTTCAAATATTTTTCATCCAAATTGTGAGGATGGGAGGATTGAAATTGGAATGTTCCTTTACCCAGTCAATTATGCCCTTTTCATCTCCAAACACATGAAGTAACTCCAATCCCAGCCAATTGGAACATATAAAGAAACCCCAAAAATCAATGATTTCTTCCCTACACTATTAGTGCCCTTCCCTCCCTCCCACAAAAATGGGTTACATATACAATTTATAATATCAGAATTTCAACGGTTTATCCTATTTTTCATGATTTTTCCTCACATGATACTGTGTTTAAATAAAAGTGATTTTCTATAGGTATGATGGAAATAAGTTTTTTTATACCAATCTCAAAGTGTGCTAAGTGGATATTATATTTAAATCAGATTGAATTTTTCACTGTGATTGAAAGCGTATGATAAAAATCTAGGAAAAAGGGTTAATACCATGGGTTTATTCAGCACAATGCTTCACTATAATCTATTTGTAGTACAAGAAATGGGTAAGGTTTTTCCACTTGATAAGAATATTTTGTCGTGTTTGTTGGAACTTGCTAGTAATAATCTATGTAGGGAAAATAATCTGTGTATAGTGACTACATTTTATATTCTGCTACCTTTGATATTTGTATTTTGACTTATGCTTTTTCATGCTTCCAGTACCCTTTTATCAAGTATGAACATACCTTTGAAAAACTATGTCAACTATTTGATATAGTAATGTCTGGATTTACAGTGATTGGGGTGGATCAGAGGATGTTTATGGAAATTCCAACAATGATGGTCCAACCATTGAGATTATTGAATGAAATATTTCAGGTGAATCTATGTTTCCATTGAAGTTCTCTGTAAGCAACCTCTTCATAAATTTCTTCCATGTGCACCTTGTTGATTCTTTGTTCTGTCTGTAATGCCTTTTGATTGCCTTCTGGTTTGGCAGAGTATTTCTCTTATTATTTATTTCTTTGGTTGTTCAGAAAAAGTTTTGTATGTAGTATTTAGGAAATTTTTTTATTTTTTTTTCTTTTCTGATATGTGCTTGCTAATCTAACTACTTTTCTGTTTATGTGATTATAATTTTGGTTAAAACTTTGGAATTTTGAGCTTGTCTTCTTAGATTGTAATTCTTGTAAAATAGATCTTCATTTCATTAAAGGTATGATTTTCACTAACTAAATGGATGATGGATTTTACCAAGGTTGTGGGCATTTTAAGCATGTAAAATCTATAAAAAACAACCTAATAAATATTTTTTCTCATATTGTTGCTTGGGAGAAAAGTCCTAAAGGAACTATTAGGATGTTTCACCAAAAAAGGTAATGTTTAGGACATGTAGAGAGAGTGGAATTCTACTCGAAATGAAGACACTCCTCCAGAAGTTAAATGTAAGTATGAAATGGTATAAATTTCAAATGACTTGTGGAAGAGGTTGGAGTGAGTGTGGTTCCTCTTGTCAGGATTGATGGTTTCAGGTCTATGTATGAGAGGAAGCAGGCGGTTAACTAGGTTCTGAGGAAGGAGCTTCTTAAATTTTCTCATCACTTTCCAACAAAGAGACTTTTTGGTGAAGAAGTCCCAAATTTACCCCAAAATTGTTGTGAGCTAGACCTTGCTGCACCTCCTGAAGATGAATTCATGGCAACTTCATCAATTTTATTTTTAATTAGGACTTCAACCTTTGTACTTTCCAAGTGTAATTTGGATATATGAGAAAGAAAAATATACCATACTCTTTTGACTATCATGAAGTAGGATTAAATCAAGCTTTCAATGTTGCGCATGACTTATTTGGAAGTGTAATTCCATAATAGGTCGTTACCATTGGCTAGATTGAATGGCCAAGCCGATACTAGTTGTTCACTAGCCTTCTCTTTTAGTGTGCATGTTAAAGATGAGGACATTGTTGACTCTCATTTTTTATTGTTAATAAGAGTTAATGATAATTGTGTTGGATTGTCTAACTTGTTGCAAAAAAATTAGGGATAGATAGGAGGATGGCTATGCCAATTTCTTTGTACCTTAACTTTAGTTGATGTGAAAATTTCCTTGAAAAAATTAATATTTCTGGAATATATGAAGAGTAGAAACATGCCAAATTTAAACCATTCAATAGTAGATATTAAAGGCTTGCGATAATTCTAGTTACCTTTTTTTGTATGACTAGATTAAATAGTTTGTAAATTACTATATATTTGCTTGTTGTGTGAGTCATGTTACATGCGTGTGACATTGAGCTAACTCCATTGAGTTATTTTTATTAAGTTAAAAATAGGGGCTACATGATTTTAGGTTTTACAAATATTGCGACATTATGTGTCGACCAATTTTTTCAAATCAATGCCTATATATTTAATTTCAAGGACTATCATAACTCTCACATAATTATTTAAAGGGTGCTAGCTCAATGGAAGAGAACCTGCTTTATAAGAAGGAGGTTGGTGGTTCGATTCCACTATTTCCTAATATGAATTAATCAATGATATTGTAGTTTCGTTTTAATTAAATATTTTCAATATTGGTTTATTTCAATGGTGGGATATTTTTCTAGATTCATTGTTTTATATTGCCTCTAAAGAGACGAAAAAGATGTTGTATTATCTTTGAATGTATTTTTATATTGTCTCTAGAGAGACAAAACTGAAGCTGTCTCTCAAGAGACAAAAATGAAATTGTCTCTCAAGATAGAAAAATGCTTGTGTTATATACTGTCTTTATAGACACAACATTTTAAGACAATTTAATTTTAAGGCAATTTAATTTGAGACACCCGCTTAAAGACAATATTTAAGACAATACACAAGTTTTCTTTTGTCTGAACTTAAGACAATTTACTCAAAAATTGTCTTAAATATTGTCTTAAAACCCCCCTTTATGTTGTAATGCTTTTTCAGTCCCATCCGTGGTTTCTTCCTCACATTTGCACTCCGGAAATTTGTAGATATTTTTTCACTCACCCTTGTCTGCACTTAGGTAAGGGACTTGAAACCTTGTGAATTTTGGCATCACTGGCAAAGTAGTCACTCATCGAAGAAATGACCACCGAGAAAGAATTTTTTTTTTATTTTAAAATTATTTTCAGAAAATTAGAATTTTTTTTTTGAAATATTGGAAGTAAACACTTTGAGAAAAATTATAGGAAGTAAAAAATTTAACCGCGAAGACTCATCAAATTTAAAATAATTATATTAATTTATAAAGAAAAACAACTAAAAAAGAAAGGCTCTTCAAGTTAATTTTAAAATTTATTAATTTTTTAAGTACATTTTTATTATTATATAAAATAAAGAATGTATAAAATTAATTATAAATTTGGGAAACTAAATATATATATATATATATATATATATATATATTTCAATTACTAGACGTGTGAATCAAGTGGCCGAAAATGCTGAAATTCACTCTAAACATGTATCTCCATGTGAGCCAATTTGCCATCCAATGGGTCTACTTTTCCTTGTAAGTGCCACTGACCTCTTTCCATATTTTCCAATCTATCCTTCTTGTTTCACTAGTTTATTTGGATGATCAATCTATCCTTCCTATGCCACTAGTTTATTTGGAGATCATTCATGAATGAGATTCTCATGTTCTCATCATCATGCTTATCTATGTTGAACTATTCCATAAGCATCTTGAAATATTTGAGGTGAAAACCAAAGTTTTCATGAGTAAATTGACACTCTTTAAAACCAAGTATATTTGCAAGGTTAGGTCTACAATGTCACCCTACGGTCTTACTCATTTATGTCATA
Source organism: Pinus albicaulis (assembly GCA_034641835.2). NCBI lineage: Eukaryota > Viridiplantae > Streptophyta > Pinopsida > Pinales > Pinaceae > Pinus > Pinus albicaulis. The sequence continues at coordinate 1,272,449,387 of CM076579.1, forward strand.
TCCAAATACGTCGATGTAATGCGTAGCTTCCAATCGTGAAATTTTTTTGTGCCAACCATATTCCATAATGAATTCTATCTGCAACCATAAAATAAAAATTATTATATCTAATTTTCAATAAAATTATTATAATATAGGCACGGATGTAAACATATGTAACTACAATTCCTCCCCTGGCACTCAAAATCATTAAGCAGAATTTTTGGGTCTAAAATGGGTCTCCTAAGGAAATTATAAATTAATAGTGGAAATAATAAAATAAGATTAGATTACATCATCAAATTTTAGAGGGGAGAAAAGAAATAATTATTTTTTCATATCGTATTTTCAACTTATGTCACTATGGTTTACTCAAATTTTGAGCGGTAAGACTCATTGGATGCATAATTTGATTCGTGATACAAGAAGTTCACAATTTGCATACTTTTGATGGACCATGCCACATGAAAAATGCTAAATATATGAAAAATGTCATTTCAAGCATGTTTTTTCATGTATTTCTCATGTTTCGGGTAGCAGGGTCCATCATAAGTATGGAACATGGGTATTCCTTGGATGAGGAATTAAATTGTGCATCCAACTAGTACTACTACTCAAAATTTAAGCAAAACCTTAGGGAGATAAGTTGAAAATAGAAATTGAAAAAATAGCTTTATTATTTTATTATTCTTTAATATTTTTACGTTTTTACCCCAAAAATGGTGAATCATCCCCCATGGTTGACTAAATCATATTGAATCCTATTGGTTATTATAAATTTTATATTGGTTGTACATTTTTCTTAGGAGGCCCATTTTAGACCTTAAAATTTCTCTAATGGGTCTATTCTCAAAAGTTAGGTGAGGAAGCCGTTCAAAAAAATGACTCCCACATAGTTTTGTTATGACAAGATTCTTAATTTGAAATTTGGATCAACGAGAAGTTTAGTACCGAACTCCTCCTCAGTCTCCCTGCCTTGACGTAAAATATCAGATACTTGACTCTTATGGATGGATTCTTTTAAACATATTGTACAAAAGATTTGGGCGTCTTCCATAAATTTGTAATTTGGAAACACAATGAGGAAGCCCCAAAATCTCTCCTTTTGTTTGAAAGGAAGAACTAGAAAATTTCACCTTCTAATCTTTAAGTTGTTACAATGCACCATCTGATAGTAATGCATAATGTATTATCAAATCCATCTATGCACCTACATGGAAGCTGCTGCATATCAGCAAAGGACTTGATAGCAATTACTACTATGATAAAAGAACTTAACATAAACAAGGGATTTAGTCATAATTTATAGGGATATATATACCTTAGACACAATATTCATGTAGTTGAATAATTCAAAGACCCAACACTCTTGAGTTGAGATCACTATCAACACACTCCCTCCCACAACCAATGCCTTTTTCACTCAAATAATTGTAGGTGAATATTTTTTCCTTAGAATCACGTGTATGCCAATTATATAAAGCATAACTAAATAATTATTATAAGGCTACAAGGACTAACCTATAAACACAATCCACCATTTATTTTATCTCCATTTTGAAATTCCTATCAACTCCCCAACGTTCAATGTTATCAGCCATGAAAAGGCGTGAAAGAATGTGATTGAGGTGAGTGATTGATGCTCCATCTTCATTTTCATTGAATTTCTCTTTCACTTCCTTAATAAGTTTCTCTTCACCTTCTCGGTATGAAGGCGCATGACCCATATACATTCATCGTAGTAAATAAAAAGGAAAAAGTATCCATTTCAGTCGTTTGGAAAGGAGGAATATGTGTTTAAGAATAAACTAAAAGATGAAAATTACCACATAATGCATGGAGACAGAGTGTCTGAAATCGTCGTCTTAGGGTTGGAATGATGATTCTCTACGCGTTTCTTTACACCATCATCTGATACAGTAGTTGTCAAACACAAGGGAATGATATGATACCGTTGTTGTCTAATGAAGGTTGTCACATGAATAAACTGGATAAACTTAATTAATCAGTTAATTGAAGTATATGGGTATGGGCTTTAATGTGAAACCATATATTCTATCACACATTAGGCCTTCATGGGAATTTGACTTTTCCCAACTATGAAAAAATCATATAATAATTAATTATAAAAATAAGAAAATAATTAATTATAATTAAATTAATAAATATGAAATTAACAATAATAATTTATTAAATTAATTAAAATCATGAAATATTAAATAATTAAAATTGTCTACTAATTTTTTATCATTGTGGCACTTAAATGACACTAGCATGATATCTATATGTCATGAAATGATTTCAATATCAGGAAAAAAAAAAAAAAAAAAATTCAGAAATGAAGTAATATGATGTTTGGAAGATGCAAAGATCATGAAAAGGTTTTATATTTTTATATTAAAGCATAACACTGGCACAATAAAATCATAACAAAGCCAGTATGATGCATAACACCTTAAAAGATGTAGAATACATGTTTTTAAAAAACCTAATGCTAAAATATTATATTCAGACATTTTTGGCATTAACATGATGGGTGGAAAATGCATGGTCCAAAAAAAACGATATAAAAATAATATTTAGAGAATGTTTTTTGAGAATAATAACACAAAATCGATGCAAAATAAAATCATGGAAAATCTAGAATATTCATGCACATCTCAAAGTGTATAAACCTTATAAACTCATACTAGTTCTTCAAATTCCAATGATAAAATAGTTGGTGATATTCTGAAAAAAATTAAAATTTCTAAGGCTTTATGTAGTTTGTAAAAAAAAATTCCCATGGAAAATATTTATCCCTTCAAAATTTCCATGAAAATAATGAACCTCATTGCATGATTTTTTCATCAAACAAACTTGACCATTTCCATTTCAGAATTGTACTACAAACTTGACCATTTCCGTTACGGAATTGCACTATGATGGGATGCTAAATGTGACATTACCACCTTGCATTTTAATAATTTTAATTGATAGGATTTGCGGGGTGACGAGGGTGAAAAATGTGGTTTGTATTAGGAGTAACTCTATCTACATCTCGCAACATAAGTTGTCTAAACTCCTAAAAATCTAAAATTTTAAAATTGTAAACATATTTTTGTGAGGTAAACTTGAAATAAAATTTCCCAAGTATAGTGTCATGTCTCAATTTCCATGAGGGTATTCACCAAATAACAAGTACCTTCAACCCATCTAATTAGCCTTGATACATAGTTATATGCATCAATCAATGGAAATATGTGATTTATTAATATTAAGAATGAAGTTCCTAATGGGGTCTCACATGAGGTGAAACATGAGGTCTTTGTTATTTTTTATTTTTTTTTACATTTCATAATTAATCCCATATATGTAAAAAATATTTTCAACTCCCTATAAAAAGAAATGTTTGGAATTTGTATTTTAATTAACAATGGAATCAAGTGTTTTAGGTATGTGGAGTGGTGCTCCTTAAAACACATATATTTATTCTCTCAATTTTTCCCTCTCATCATCACACCTGAATGATAAAATGAAGCAACCCTATGTTTTCCTTACATATTTTATAACATAAAGCATACAGATTAATTTGAACTAACAATATAACACAAATACTTATGCTATTTCACTCTAGTGATATACATATTTTCAGTATAACTTATATGTGTTTTATTGGCTTAGTGATACCATCCATGTCGAAAATTATGAATTAAACTTCATGCATGAGTTCATGTGTTGTCACTTTCTTCTTAAAATTTCTAGCCATAACAAGATTTGGATGATGACTATTTCTAGTTAAATATTTTGATAATGGCACTAGAGACCTATCTTTTCATTTTCCTTATCTAAAGCCCCTATATACATGAAATGTTCCTTTTGTAGACATGAGTGTTCAATAAAATATTTGTGATCCCAGTGGGGTCCCATAAGAGAAATGAATATCAGGATGTCATGTATTTTTTTTATCATCATGATGAATCCTCTAACATTCACTATGGTGGGAATCTTTTAATAATTTGAGAGTTATATGGTGCACCATCAATGTTCTCAATTAGAATAATGTACTTGGTTGTCTATACAAATAATTTTCCTTTTTATATATAGCTCTCTTCTGGGCTCGTGTTTGATGAAATCCCTTATTCAACACATCAATACCTCTTTGAGAATAGTTATCATGACCAAATTCTTTATTTCAATTTTGGTGACGTTGTATCCATCTCAGTATTTGTAGCCATGGTGCACAACTCTGCAGATGTTAAAAGCATTTTTCTTAGAGGAGATGGGAATATTGTTGTCTCGTCTGAGATGCTCCCAATTTCATTCTTTCATTAAGTCACTAACCAATGGCATGGATATGGTTAACAACATCTTCCTCTGTTAATCCGGGAATCTCTTTCACATAACATGATATACATGAATCTTCTTCTCGACGGGCACTATCTACCTGCAATATCCATGCCAATGTTAGCGTCTATATTATAATGAAAACTACTTAAAACTAGTGGTGCAATTCCACATGAAACTTATTATATGTGAATTTGGTTTGATATGTGTCATACCTTGTAACGATGAGTGTCACCTTTAAGTTGAAGGATGTGAGCTGCCAAGATACTGAACCTCGATGGATTGTCAATTTCTTGAAAGATGTGGTGAGGAAAAGGTATGTCCATCGTCAGGATTGGTTGTAACATGGACATATGATAACCAAAAATAATCTTGACATTTTCGTAGTACTCCTTAAACATTAGTAGACAACCGCTAGAGATCAATTCTACTTCTCTCATATAGGAATCAAGATAGGCCTCCCACTCCACATACACAACCAAAGAAAATTAACTAATTATCACCAAATTGGCCATATCATTGTTCAAATATATGTTTGAATAGTTATTGTCCATACAACCTATCGAGCATAGTTTACGGTGTCTTGGCCTTGGGACTTATTTGCCAACTATGCCATTTAATTTATGGTTTCATAAAGCACTTCTTACACTTCTTTCATGTATCCTAGAAGGGAGTTTTTCGCTGATGGATCCAGCCCTCTGATCATATAATGCAATCATAGGAACAAATTTTGGTCAAATTAGTTGATCGCTATATAGGCGTTTTAAGAGAAAGAAAATATGTTACCACCTCTTAACTGTGATTGTGAAAGTTTCATCTCTTCCATCATTCCAAAGATGTCATAGATATCATCCAGAACAGTTACAAGATGACACATTTTGGCAAAACTTACTCGGAATGCAGAATGTTGCGATCAATCGCAAAGAAAGAGGCCAATGTGTAGTATTCGACATGATGGTGCCAAACAAAATTCATTTGAGGGAAGATTGAATCCCTCCACCATCTAATAAAAAATCAGTATATTCAAGTGTATAAGGAAACCATTGTTGCAATGCATCCCAACACATATTCCAGTATAATTGGTTTGATAAAAAAATTTAGACTATGGTCTACAAGAAAAAAACTTCCATGATGCATTACCAATGGAAGATAATGTTTGAAGGTTCCAAAGATGCAAGGCAAGGTTCAAGAGCCTTACCCAAACAATAATAGTGGAGATTAACATCATAACCAAAAGAAATACGGGAGACTAGGGCTGCATGAAAAAACTAACCTTGGCCCAAAACTGGGGCCCAGATTCATAAATATTTTGATTATCCTCAATATTATCAAGAAACAAAACAAAAAACCTTTATTGAAAGGATAAATATTCAAATCACCAATCAAGAGGATTTTCCATGTATTAGAAAACCACTTGTGGAGATCGGTCTATCACAACCAAAACTTATTAAATGTGGAACACAATCCTTGTTTTGAAAAAAAAAAATTATTTACTAAAGTAATTCTCTTTCAAAGGAATATTAAGGGCTGGAGCTTCTTGGAAAACCATAAGAAAAAATTTGGAATTCAACATGGCACTATATGAAGCCAAGGCTTGAGCTTCAATTTCCTAAAAAGAAACATATTTCTTCTCTAAATCATTAGAATTAACTATTGATTTGAGAGTTTCAAAATTTCTAGTCACCGATCATGTCTCCTTTATCATAATTGTTATCACTAGAAACTAGGACAAGAAAAGATTACATTACTAAATGTCAGGCAAAAGGATTTATGTTGGGTGTGGAGCCTGATTATCTTGTTTATTTTGTATCACAGCATTGGACCCTTGTACCTTAATGGGGAAGCAACGCTGCCCGTAATTAAACGCTGCCTGGGGGGTCTAGGGTGGGCAGCTATGACTTTATGGAACCCCCCCTAGTGGGGGGTGCCCCTGAAGCTAAAAACAGATGTAAAATTGCCTTATAAAAGTGTACTAATTTCTAGTCAATCTGGGCTGCTCATTATGCGAATGATCTGACGGTAGAAGTTATGTTTAGTTTAGGGTTTTTTTCCCTAGAAGGAAACCCTTCGCTTATATGAGGGTATTGTATTGAGGTTGTGTATTGTATGTGTATTCTCAGAGCAAGAAATAGATAGGGAGACTGTGAGAGATAATAGAGGATATTACAGTGGATCTGCTATAGGTTGTCTCTTAATTTTCTAAGATAATAAAAAGGAAGGAATGGTTGTTCGGGGTGGACGTAGTCCAAACTGGGTGAACCACGTATATCTGTGTCTCTCTGGTTTTATGTGTTTTGGGTGCTTGTTTTTTCCACATATTTTATCTTTTCCATTTCTCTGTAATATATAATTTTGTAACAACTGGTATCAGAGTCGAAGTTCTGTTTGGCTGATAAATTTGCAGGAAAGAAGGGTTCCTGGTTCGAGTGGGAGAAATGACGAAACATGGTAAGTTTAGGGTTGAGAAATTTAACGGCCAAAAATTCCCGTTGTGGAAGATGCATATGGAAGATTATATGTATCAGAAATATCCGAACCTACCATTGAGCGGAAAAACAAAGAAGCCAACAGTTATGAAGGATGTAGAATGGTAGATTCTCGATAGAAAGGCACTCAGAACAGTACGGTTGTACCTCGCAGTGTCAGTAGCCTTCAATATATTGAAGGAAGCAACAACAGGGGGTTTGATTAAGGCATTGGCGAAACTATATGAAAAACCCTCGGTCTCCCTCCCTTGACGTAAAATATCAGATACTTGACTCTTATGGATGGATTATTTTAAACATATTGTACAAAAGATTTGGGTGTCTTCCATAAATTTGTAATTTGGAAACACAATGAGGAAGCCCCAAAATCTCTCCTTTTGTTTGAAAGGAAGAACTAGAAATTTTCACCTTCTAATCTTTAAGTTGTTACAATGCACCATCTGATAGTAATGCATAATGTATTATCAAATCCATCTATGCACCTACATGGAAGCTGCTGCATATCAGCAAAGGACTTGATAGCAATTACTACTATGATAAAAGAACTTAACATAAACAAGGGATTTAGTCATAATTTGTAGGGATATATATACCTTAGACACACTATTCATGTAGTCGAATAATTCAAAGACCCGACACTCTTGAGTTGAGATCACTATCAACACACTCCCTCCCACAACCAATGCCTTTTTCACTCCAATAATTGTAGGTGAATATTTTTTCCTTAGAATCACGTGTATGCCAATTATATAAAGCATAACTAAATAATTATTATAAGGCTACACGGACTAACCTATAAACACAATCCACCATTTATTTTATCTCCATTTTGAAATTCCTATCAACTCCCCAACGTTCAATGTTATCAGCCATGAAAAGGCGTGAAAGAATGTGATTGAGGTGAGTGATTGATGCTCCATCTTCATTTTCAGTGAATTTCTCTTTCACTTCCTTAATAAGTTTCTCTTCACCTTCTCGGTATGAAGGCGCATGACCCATATACATTCATCGTAGTAAATAAAAAGGAAAAAGTATCCATTTCATTCGTTTGGAAAGGAGCAATATGTGTTTAAGAATAAACTAAAAGATGAAAATTACCACATAATGCATGGAGACAGAGTGTCTGAAATCGTCGTCTTAGGGTTGGAATGATGATTCTCTACGCGTTTCTTTACACCATCATCTGATACAGTTTTTGTCAAACACAAGGGAATGATATGATACCGTTGTTGTCTAATGAAGGTTGTCACATGAATAAACTGGATAAACTTAATTAATCAGTTAATTGAAGTATATGGGTATGGGCTTTAATGTGAAACCATATATTCTATCACACATTAGGCCTTCATGGGAATTTGACTTTTCCCAACTATGAAAAACTCATATAATAATTAATTATAAAAATAAGAAAATAATTAATTATAATTAAATTAATAAATATGAAATTAACAATAATAATTTATTAAATTAATTAAAATCATGAAATATTAAATAATTAAAATTGTCTACTAATTTTTTATCATTGTGGCACTTAAATGACACTAGCATGATATTTATATGTCATGAAATGATTTCAATATCAGAGAGAGAAAAAAAAAAAAAACCAATGCTAAATAGATAGCTACATCATAAAAATTATTCTAAAGAATTTCATAAATGAAGTAATATGATATTTGGAAGATGCAAAGATCATGAAAAGGTTCTATATTTTTATATTAAAGCATAAAATTGGCACAATAAAATCATAACAAAGCCAGGATGATGCATAACACCTTAAAAGATGTAGAATACATGTTTTTAAAAAACCTAATGCTAAAATATTATATTCAGACATTTTTGGCATTAACATGATGGGTGGAAAATGCATGGTCCAAAAAAAACGATATAAAAATAATATTTAGAGAATGTTCTTTGAGAATAATAACACAAAATTGATGCAAAATAAAATCATGGAAAATCTAGAATATTCATGCACATCTCAAAGTGTATAAACCTTATAAACTCATACTAGTTCTTCAAATTCCAATCATAAAATAGTTGGTGATATTCTGAAAAAAAATTAAAATTTCTAAGGCTTTATGTAGTTTGTAAAAAAAAATTCCCATGGAAAATATTTATCCCTTCAAAATTTCCATGAAAATAATGAACCTCGTTGCATGATTTTTTCATCAAACAAACTTGACCATTTCCATTTCAGAATTGTACTACAAACTTGACCATTTCCGTTGACATTACCACCTTGCATTTTAATAATTTTAATTGATAGGATTTGCGGGGTGACGAGGGTGAAAAATGTGGTTTGGATTAGGAGTAACTCTATCTACATCTCGCAACATAAGTTGTCTAAACTCCTAAAAATCTAAAATTTTAAAATTGTAAACATGTTTTTGTGAGGTAAACTTGAAATAAAATTTCCCAAGTATAGTGTGATGTCTCAATTTCCATGAGGGTATTCACCAAATAACAAGTACCTTCAACCCATCCAATTAGCCTTGATACATAGTTATATGCATCAATCAATGGAAATATGTGATTTATTAATATTAAGAATGAAGTTCCTAATGGGGTCTCACATGAGGTGAAACATGAGGTCTTTGTTATTTTTTATTTTTTTTTACATTTCATAATTAATCCCATATATGTAAAAAATATTTTCAACTCCCTATAAAAAGAAATGTTTGGAATTTGTATTTTAATTAACAATGGAATCAAGTGTTTTAGGTATGTGGAGTGGTGCTCCTTAAATCACATATATTTATTCTCTCAATTTTTCCCTCTCATCATCACACTTGAATGATAAAATGAAGCAACCCTATGTTTTCCTTACATAGTTTATAAAATAAAGCATACAGATTAATTTGAACTAACAATATAACACAAGTGCTTATACTATTTCACTCTAGTGATATACATATTTTCAGTATAACTTATATGTGTTTTATTGGCTTAGTGATACCATCCATGTTGGAAATTATGAATTAAACTTCATGCATGAGTTCATGTGTTGTCACTTTCTTCTTAAAATTTCTAGCCATAACAAGATTTAGATGATGACTATTTCTAGTTAAATATTTTGATAATGGCACTAGATACCTATCTTTTCATTTTCCTTATCTAAAGCCCCTATATACATGAAATGTTCCTTTTGTAGACATGAGTGCTCAATAAAATATTTGTGATCCCAGTGGGGTCCCATAAGAGAAATGAATATCAGGATGTCATGTATTTTTTTTATCATCATGATGAATCCTCTAACATTCACTATGGTGGGAATCTTTTAATAATTTGAGAGTTATATGGTGCACCATCAATGTTCTCAATTAGAATAATGTACTTGGTTGTCTATACAAATAATTTTCCTTTTTATATATAGCTCTCTTCTGGGCTCGTGTTTGATGAAATCCCTTATTCAACACATCAATACCTCTTTGAGAATAGCTATCATGACCAAATCCTTTATTTCATTTTTGGTGACGTTGTATCCATCTCAGTATTTGTAGCCATGGTGCACAACTCTGCATATGTTAAAAGCATGTTTCTTAGAGGAGATGGGAATATTGTTGTCTCGTCTGAGATGCTCCCAATTTCATTCTTTCATTAAGTCACTGACCAAGGGCATGGATATGGTTAACAACATCTTCCTCTGTTAATCCGGGAATCTCTTTCACATAACATGATATACATGAATCTTCTTCTCGACGAGCACTATCTACCTGCAATATCCATGCCAATGTCAGCGTCTATATTATAATGAAAACTACTTAAAACTAGCGGTGCAATTCCACATGAAACTTATTATATGTGAATTTGGTTTCATATGTGTCATACCTTGTAACGACGAGTGTCACCTTTAAGTTGAAGGATGTGAGCTGCCAAGATACTGAACCTCGATGGATTGTAAATTTATTGAAAGATGTGGTGAGGAAAAGGTATGTCCATCGTCAGGATTGGTTGTAACATGGACATATGATAACCAAAAATAATCTTGACATTTTCGTAGTACTCCTTAAACATTAGTAGACAACCGCTAGAGATCAATTCTACTTCTCTCATATAGGAATCAAGATAGGCCTCCCACTCCACATACACAACCAAAGAAAATTAACTAATTATCACCAAATTGGCCATATCATTGTTCAAATATATGTTTGAATAGTTATTGTCCATACAACCTATCGAGCATAGTTTACGGTGTCTTGCCCTTGAGACTTATTTGCCAACTATGCCATTTAATTTATGGTTTCATAAAGCACTGCTTACACTTCTTTCATGTATCCTAGAAGGAATTCTGTCGCTGATGGATCCAGCCCTCTGATCATATAATGCAATCATAGGAACAAATTTTGGTCAAATTAGTTGATCGCTATATAAGCGTTTTAAGAGAAAGAAAATATGTTACCACCTCTTAACTGTGATTGTGAAGAGTTTCATCTCTTCCATCATTCTGAAGATGTCATAGATATCATCCAGAACAGTTACAAGATGACACATTTTGGCAAAACTTACTCGGAATGCAGAATGTTGCGATCAATCGCAAAGAAAGAGGCCAATGTGTAATATTCGACATGATGGTGCCAAACAAAATTCATTTGAGAGAATATTGAATCCCTCCACCATCTAATAAAAAATCAGCATATTCAAGTGTATAAGGAAACCATTGTTGCAATCCATCCCAACACATATTCCAGTATAATTGGTTTGATAAAAAAATTTAGACTATGGTCTACAAGAAAAAAACTTCCATGATGCATTACCAATGGAAGATAATGTTTGAAGGTTCCAAAGATGCAAGGCAAGGTTCAAGAGCCTTACCCAAACAATAATAGTGGAGATTAACATCATAACCAAAAGAAATATGGGAGACTAGGGCTGCATGAAAAAACTAACCTTGGCCCAAAACCAGGGCCCAGATTCATAAATATTTTGATTATCCTCAATATTATCAAGAAAAAAAACAAAAAACCTTTATTGAAAGGATAAATATTGAAATCACCAATCAAGAGGATTTTCCATGTATTAGAAAACCACTTGTGGAGGTCGGTCTATCACAACCAAAACTTATTAAATGTGGAACACAATCCTTGTTTTGAAAAAAAAAATTTATTTACTAAAGTAATTCTCTTTCAAATGAATATTAAGGGCTGGAGCTTCTTGGAAAACCATAAGAACAAATGTGGAATTCAACATGGCACTATATGAAGCCAAGGCTTGAGCTTCAATTTCCTAAAAAGAAACATATTTCTTCTCTAAATCATTAGAATTCACTATTGATTTGAGAGTTTCAAAATTTCTAGTCACCGATCATGCCTCCTTTATCATAATTGTTCTCACTAGAAAATAGGACAAGAAAATATTACATTACTAAATGTCAGGCAAAAGGATTTATGTTGGGTGTGGAGCCTGATTATCCTGTTTATTTTCTATCACAGCATTGGACCCTTGTACCTTAATGGGGAAGCAACGCTGCCCGTAATTAAACGCTTCATGGGGGGTCTAGGGTGGGCAGCTATGACTTTATGGAGCCCCCCCTAGCGAGGGGTGCCCCTGAAGCTAAAAACAGATGTAAAATTGCCTTATAAAAGTGTACTAATTTCTAGTCAATCTGGGTTGTTCATTATGCGAATGATCTGACGGTAGAAGTCATGTTTAGTTTAGGGTTTTTTGCCCTAGAAGGAAACCCCTCGCTTATATGAGGGTATTGTATTGAGGTTGTGTATTGTATGTGTATTTTCAGAGCAAGAAATAGATAGGGAGACTGTGGGAGATAATAGAGGATATTACAGCGGATCTGCTGTAGGTTGTCTCTTCATTTTGTAAGATAATAAGAAGGAAGGAATGGCTTTTCGGGGTGGACGTAGCCCAAACTGGGTGAACCACGTATATCTGTGTCTCTCTGGTTTTATGTGTTTTGGGTGCTTGTTTTTTCCACATATTTTATCTGTTCCATTTCTCTATAATATATAATTTTTTAACAACTGGTATCAGAGCCGAAGTTCTGTTTGGCTAATAAAGTTGCAGGAAAGAAGGGTTCCTGGTTCGAGTGGGAGAAATGACGAAACATGGTAAGTTTAGGGTTGAGAAATTTAACGGCCAAAACTTCCCGTTGTGGAAGATGCAGATGGAAGATTATATGTATCAGAAAGATCTGTACCTACCATTGAGCGGAAAAACAAAGAAGCCAACGGCTATGAAGGATGCAGAATGGTAGATTCTCTATAAAAAGGCACTCAGAACAGTACGGTTGTGCCTCGCAGTGTCAGTAGCCTTCAATATATTGAAGGAAGCAACAACAAGGGGGTTTAATTAAGGCATTGGCGAAACTATATGAAAAACCCTCGGCCACAAACAAGGTATTTCTTTTGAAAATTTTATTTAATATGAAGATGTCGGAAGGTGGATTTGTCGCAGACCATTTAAATGATTTTAATACAGTTACCAGTCAGTTATGTTTTGTAGGGGTAAACTTTGATGATGAATTTAGAGATTTGTTATTTTTGTGCTCATTACTAGAAAGTTGGAATGGTTTAGTTATGGCCATTAGTAACTCTGTCTCTGGATCTAGTACTTTAAAGTTTGATGATGTTGTCAGTGCTATCCTTTGTGAGGAAATGAGATGGAAAAGCTTCGATGAGACATCGGGTAATGCTTTGAGTCCAAAGTCTAGGGAAAGAATAATGGAAAGAGGAAAGAGCTCAGGACATCACAGTAAATCAAGGAAAGGCAGATCCAAGTCCAGATCAGGGATAGTTTTCTGAAAATGCAGAAAGAAGGGACACCTAAAGAAAGACTATAGATATCGGAAGGGAAAATAAGGAGAAGCACAACAAGAAAATAATCATGAAGCAAATGTGAAAGGTGATGTGTTACAAGATGGTTTGATTCTTTCTTTAGAAAATGTTACTGATTCCTGGGTGGTAGATTCAGGGCCTTCATTCCATGCCACACCTGATAAGAAATATTTTCATGACTATGTTCAAGGAGATTTTGGACAAGTTTGTTTGGGTGATGATAAACCCTGTAAAATTGTTGGAATGGTTAAAGTTCTTGTAAAACAACAGAATAGAAACCAATGGATATTAAAGGAGGTAAGGCATGTTTTAGATCTGAATAAAAATCTGATTTCAACAGGGCAGTTAGGCAATGAAGGTTGTGTGACAACTTTCAGAGATAAAACTTGGAAGGTCACCAAAGGAGCCCTAGTAATAGCAAAAGGTGAAAAGGTTGGTACATTGTATTTATGCAATGGTATTTCTAACTCTGTTAATTCTTTAACTTCCAAAGGAGCAGATGCAGCTTTATCACATCATAGGCTCGAACACATGAGTGAGAAGGGGATGAAGATTCTTCTCTCAAGAAATTTGTTGTCGGGTTTGAAGAATGTTGATTTGGATTTCTATGAGAATTGCATTTATGGAAAATATAAGAGTCATATTTCTCAGAGTTGGGAAACAAAAGAAGAGTGAAAAAATATAGCTTGTGCATACAGATGTATGGGAACCTGCTCAGGTATCATCTCTCTATGGCTCTCATTGTTATGTTACTTTTATTGATGATGAAACTAGAAAGACTTGGATTTATTGTATTCAGAATAAATCTGATGTATTTGATACTTTCAATAAATGGAAAGCTTTGGTTGAGATTGAGACAGGAAAGAAGTTGAAGTGTTTCAGATCAGACAATGGAGGTGAATATTGCAGCAAAGCGTTTTCTAGGTACTGCTCAAAGCATGGAATTCATAGAGAGAAGACAGTTCCAAGAACACCACAAGAAAATGGTGTGTCGCAAAGGATAACAGAACAATCATGGAGCGTGCAAGGTGCATGAGATTGCGTGCAGGATTTACTTTACAGTTTTGGAAGATGCTATAGATACTGTTGTTTATCTAATAAACAAAGAGCCTTCAAGTTCCTTGGATGGTGGTATTCCAGAGGAAGCATGGACAGGGGAAAAGGTAAACTACTCTTTTTTAAAGCCTTTTGGCTGTGAGGCCTTTGTCCATATTAATAAAGAAAATAGAACAAAGCGTGAGGCAAAATCAAAGAAATGTACCTTTATTGGATATGGTGTTAATGATTTTGGTTATCGCTTATATGATTATGAAAATCACAAAATCATTAGGAGCAAAGATTTAATATTCAATGAAAAGGTCTTGTATAAGAATCAGTTGTAGGAAAAGAAACAGGAAAAAGAAAGAAAAGAATACACAGTTCTTGATGAGATCACAAAAAAAGTAAAGGTGCCTGAAAATAATAATAATCAACAGCCCCAACAACAACAACCACCACAACAACAATAGGCACCTCAAACACTTGAAAGTGTTCTCAGAAGATCTACTACGATAAGTAGACCCCCTGAACGATACTCTCCTTCTTTACATTATTTATTGTTGACTGATTCTGGTGAACCCAAACGTTATGAAGAAGAAATGTAGGTTGAAACCAAGAAGAAGTGGGAGCTAGCCATGAAAGAAGAGATGGACTCCCTAATGCATAACCAGACTTCGTACTTAGTCAAGTTGCTTGCAGGTAAAACTACATTGCAGAATAAATTGGTTTATAGGCTGGACAAAGAAGATGGAGGAAAACAAAGGTACAAATCTATACTTGTGGTGAAGGGGTTTGCACAAAAGAAAGGTATTAATTTTGATGAAATATTTTCTTCTATTGTTATGATGACTTCAATCAAAACTATTTTAAGTCTTGTAGCAGCAGAAGATTTACATCTTGAACAGTTAGATGTAAAGACAACATTTCTCCATGCAGATTTGGAGGAAGAGATCTATATGGAGCAACCAGAAGGATATGAGGTCAAAGGGAAAGAAAAATTAGTGTGCAGGCTAAAGAAGAGCTTGTATGGCTTAAAACATGCTCCAAGGCAGTGGTATCTAAAATTTGACAGGTTTATATCTAAAAAAGGTTATACTAGATGTCACTCTGATCATTGTGTTTATCTGAAAAAGCAAAATGATGGCAGCTATATTATATTGTTATTTTATGTAGATGACATGCTTGTTTCAGGATCTAACAAGCAGGAAATAAATCTGCTCAAAAGAAAATTGGCAAATTCATTTGCAATGAAGGATGTGGGAGCTGCAAAATAAATCCTTGGTATGAGAATAACTAGAGATAGAAAAAATCACAAATTAATACTATCTCAGAATGAGTACATACAAAAGGTGTTGAAAAGATTTAATATGCATAATGAAAAACCAGTTAGTACACCTTTTCCTATCCATTTCAAACTTAGTAAGGAAATGTGCCCCAAGACCCAAGAAAAAGTGGATTATATGTTTGAAGTTCCATATGCATTAGCAGTTGGAAGCTTAATGTATGCAATGGTCTGCACAAGGCCTGATATTGCACATGCAGTGGGAGTTGTAAGAAGGTACATGAACAATCTAGGAAAAGAACATTGGATGGTAGTGAAGTGGATTCTCAAATATTTGAAAGATACCACAAATCAAGCATTATGCTTTGGTGGTTCAAACATTGCTCTACAGGGATATGTTGATGCAGATATGGTAGGTGACAGAGATAACAGGAGGAGCACTACAAGATATGTACTTACTATAGGTGGAATAGCTATCGGTTGGGTTTCAAAAATCCAAAGTGTTGTTGCACTTTCAACAACAGAAGTAGAGTATGTTGCTGCTACAGAGGCTAGAAAAGAAATGATTTGGTCACAAAGGTTTATGGATGAATTGGGTAAGAAGCATGATATGGGCACGTTATACTGTGATAGCCAAATTTCCATTCATCTTGCAAAGAACTAAGCATTTCATTCCAGGACTAGACACATACAGCTCAAGTACCATTTCATACGGTCAATATTGGAAGATGGACAGTTGAAGTTGGAAAAGATACACACTAGCCAGAATCGTGCAGATATGGTAACAAAAGTTGTAACGAGGGAGAAACAGAGAATATGCTCAGTTTCAATTGGCCTTCAAGAATGATGATGAAGATGAGAAACAACCAGGTCTAAAGTGGTGTCATTTTCTAGCAAATGAAGCAGCGGTGGAGTTTCTACAATCAATCTCCAAGTGGGAGATTGTTGGGTGTTGATCCTGATTATCTTTTTTTTTTGTATCACAAAGTTGGACCCATGTACCTTAATGGTGCGGCAATGCCGCCTATAATTAAACACTACCTGGGGGGTCGAGGGGAGGCGCTTGCGACTTTATGTAGCCCCCCCCCCCCTAGATGGTAAAAACAAATATAAAATTGCCTTGTAAAAGTGTAGTAATTTCTAGTAAATCTTGGCTGTTCATTAGGCAGATGATCTGACGGTAGAAGTTATGTTTAGTTTAGGGTTTTTTTCCCTAAATGGAAACCCCTGACTTGTATGAGGGTATTGTATTGTGGTTGTGTATTGTATGTGTATTCTCAGAGAGAGAAACAGATAGGGAGACTATGAGAGAGAATAGAGGATATTACAGCAGATCTGTTGTAGGTTGTGTCTCTTCATTTTACAGGATAATAAAAAGGAAGGACTAGTTTTTCAGGGTGGACGTAGCCCAAACTGGGTGAACCACGTATATCTGTGTCCCTCTAGTTTTATGTGTTTTGTGTGCTTATGTTTTCTGCATATTTTATGTGTTGCATTGCTCTGTAATATATAATTTTGTAACAATTTAGAGGGCTGAGGCACATTAGCGAATATGAAAAAATTTAAAAAATCTCTAAGGTTGAGAGGAAAAATCAAATTGTGCACTCAAGACACTAGCAGAATGCACCTTTGTGCGCATTTTTCTTTCATAGGCACGCCTTTGCACGACTTTCCATCAAAAACCCACGTGGACCTGAGAGTGGTGGAAGTCACTTTCTGGGACCACAAAGTGCACTCCAGGAAAATGATCTGGCACTTGAGGCCACCCAAGGACAACCTCGTAAGCCTCCTTGGGACCTCAAGGGAGGACATAAAGGAATCAAGTGGCACACAATGGAATCAACCCCCTCTCTTTGGTCACCATCCATTAATGTACCAAGAGAGGGAAGGAGAATTTTAATTCATGTATAAAAGGTGACCAAGAGATGAACAAAAGGAGATCACATTGTTATGCTGGCCAAAATTCCTTTGAAGCAATCTAGAAGTGTGTATTCCAGAGCAGAAGTAGATATGGGATTCAGTTGTTAGCCATCCAACAACTTCAATCCTTTGCATTAGAGAGAAAGACCTTGCATCAAGCAGCTAGAAGATAAAATAGTCCTTGTGTCGGGTCCTAGAACTCCATAGTTCTAAGGGCCCCTTGGCAAACGTGTGAACGTACTATCTTTCTTCCTAACAACAGACAATAAGAGGCGACATTGATGTCATCGTTAGTATTATTTATTTGTTAAAATATTTATGAGCTTTCTTGTTTATGTTTAGTTTATTCTTTTTTCTCTCTTCATATGCATACTATATCATTGTTTAGTGTGTTTATTGTTTTATAGCATGTTCACTAACTTGCTATCTCTTTTGTTTATATGCCTATGACCAAAGCTTAGAGGTAGTGACCAATCCTCTTAAACAATTGTGGATTGGTACACTTGTGCACAAACACCACCATAATAGGATTGGTGACTCCACTACCTTTACTTTTTCTAGTTAATGTGGTTGTACCTGTTGCAGGGACCTTTTCTCTCCCATGGAGTGTTTCTTGCATAGGTCATCTTCTCTTCTTCTCTGTTCGTTCACCCTTAGTGAAAGGCTAAAGTTTCGAAGCTCCGGAAATTTGTTTGCAAGAAATTCATGCACATTTCAAATAGATAGAAACGCCTTGTTGTGCACGTTCACCACTGACCTGCGCAATAAATTTCGTGCCTGTGTGAGACATTTGCGCGTGGAAACTAGAGGCAGAAAATCTCGGTTATTTTCCTCAATTACACATTTGTAAAGTGACTCACAGCCCATAGAAAAATTGCTAGCACTGTGTGAGGTGTCCCATGCCTATTTAAAACTCATTGTTGGCTACATTTGAGTAGTGCTAGGTGCTTGTTTTTAAATTTAAAAGTTTATTTTCACAAAAAAAAAAAACACATAGTTTAAGTATGCGGTCAATTTACTTGTAATCTAAAATAACTTACCTTTGCAAACATAGACACCAAAAACATATAGGTAATTAGTTCTAGTAAGTGGCCCTAATCCACATATGCGTAGCTAATTTTCATTTTTCCTAGTTTAAAGTCATTAATTTTAGCGTAATTTTTTGGCACTAAGAATTGGGACTAGGAATTAATTATCCTAAGAGAAGCAAGTAATATTTGCTTCCTTTGCACATTTTTGTGACCCTAGGCAAGCATATGAAATCTCTCTTTTGATAATTTTCCATCTCCCTTTAGTTGATCACATAGATTAACTAGGAAGCATTGTAAGCGGTCCATATCCGCACATGTTTTTCTTATAGCAACGAACAACCAAACATAGATTAATAGGGGATGTGTAAAGGATAATCACATATCTTCATGTTAAAACTATGCGATTGTTCACTTCTTGCTCGGACACTTCCACACCAAAAGTGAAGTAAAGCCCCCTAAAAACTAACCTAACTGAACTCATTAACTCTCCCCACAAGAGCCACAAGAGAAATTATAGTTTAGGTTAGGACCATGGGGGAAGGCATCCAATAAGCTACCTTGGTCTGTTTACATATTGAAACATATAAGTTGAGTTTTTAGGGAACTTTAAAATTCGTCTATCCACCGAGGGAAAAGAAAACACGAGCACCACAAAGACCTGATTCAGAGGGGGTTAAGCTTAGGCCCAGTGTGTGTAGTATTATTTAGGGCTACATGGCATGTCTAATACTTGATACTGGTAGGTGATTTACCAAGAAGCTCAAGAATTGAACGCTCACGTGGGATGACGATACATAGTTGCCAAATCTAGGGCATCCTTCCCTATAGGTGACGGTGTAGGCAGCACTAGATCCTATACCCATTACCTTCGTCGATTCTTCAGCTACTGAAAGGCGTCACTAGTTCTTTCAGGACGTTATCCCTAGTACCCATCAGAAGGTATCTTTACAAAGCCCAGTTACTATTGAGAGTGTGAGGACATATAGGTCTTTAGGATTTTGAGTATCACGCGCAAAAACAACCAAAAACAGTTTTATAATTGCTTGATCACATAGAGATAATTAAAAGTAAAATTAACTTTTTCTTTCGCTTTGTTTTATGTATGTGATTACTATTTTTTCTTTGATACCTCACCTCTCATAGAATTGAAGATTTTTTCCAAAACCATACCTATTCAACACCATAACGAACCCAACGAAACCTCGTCAATCTAGACATCTTTTGGACCTCCCCATATTACCGGCAGGAGTTCCAAGTCTTTTTCCATTTGGGTGTGAAATAAGGAACACTGCCATCCTTATCGGTCCATCATTTATTGGGGCATCTGTAGTTGGGAACCCTTGACGGTCACCCAGCACCACACTAATGGAAACCCCCATAGGGTCACCACATAGTACTCCTCCCACATCCCCTAGGGAGAAGAGGAGCACTACTCATTCGGGAAGCCAAGTGACAACACAGTCAGGTATGTCGTAGACAAACCCCATATCTAACCAGAACACTGTGTCTTCACAATGTGAAATGGATCTCAACCCGAAGTCACCATTCTTAGCATCGTTGAACTTTCCTCATCTAACCAAGTTAACAAATGACCCTATTGCACACAACCCAACATGACCCCCAATGCCCACGAGGCTCCCTTTGGACATTTCAAATTTTGAAGGAAAGCAAGTAGAAGATCCAGGAAATCACATAATGAGTTTCCACCTATGATGTTCGTCGAATAGCATCAATGACGATACTATTCAACTGAGACTATTTTAGTGCACCCTAAGCAGACTAGCTGCGAAATGGTATGTGGAGCAATATTTTGCTACACATGGAACCTTTAGCGCCCTCGCTACTGCATTCCTAACATATTTTCAGTTACCCATCCACCATGATTCCAGAATGTAATTACTAACACACTTTAGACAGACACCACCTGTCCATATCTCAGACAATCTCCACAAATGGTGGTGATTTCATCGTTTGTGCAAAGCCAAACTCGACGATCGAGTTCTCCTAGACATGTTCTTGAAGATTCTCACTGAAGAGATTTCAAAAGAAATATCAACTAAAAAACCTACGTCTGAAGAGGATGCAATTAGTAAGGCCCAACAACTCAAGCTGATTTACACGTAGTCGCAATATATTTACAATATCTGACCTAACACCTCGCACCTCCAAACTTACAAAGAATTTCCCGGTGCGTCGAACTCTGCAGATGGTTTGATTGGGTCACTCACCAAAAATAACCTAAGCAGCAATGTTCAGTACCCCGATTACACATATGATTCTAATTAAAACATCACACAACCTGGCTACCAAATTCATCATGAACCTTCGTAAAACATGACTAATAGTGCGCAGTTGTACCACCATCAGCAAGGAGGTCCATATCGTCTGGCTCAAGGGACCTAGTACGCAACTAGAAATGATGATGGAAGAGCTCCCCCCCAACATGCATTCACAAACTAGGGACAAGGACCACAATATCTCCAGTCCCTAGCACATAACCCACCCATGTATAATAATGCACAAGTAAACTTTGTGCAACCTTCCCAAGCATAACTGAGCCAACCATATAATCAAGAGCATCCTAGCTATCCTCCTAGCGTGGTAAGGAAAAAAGAAAAAAAAAAAAGGGAAATTCTGGACAAGGGGGAAATAATAAACAACGCCCTCCGTGATCTTAATTTGGAGGCAACTCCAACTGAAATCAAAAACAGGAGCGAAACATCTCAGAATAGTAGAACAAGAGGGTGAATCTTCGGACCAACCACTCTTTTGCAATCTGTGGTGAATACAAACTTTACACTCACCACTGTCTCGATATTCATGAGATGAAGAAGCTTCAAGGTAACCGTGGAAAAGGGGGATCCTCAGAGCAAAAAACTATCATTCAAGAGCCTTTCCCCCATCAAGGGAAATTTAGCACCCGACAACATCAAACAACTCCTGACGATTCCGGAAAAAAAAACCATGAAATCTACATGACTGACAAAGAGATGTTTTTTCAGACAAAAAACCAAAATTACAATACCCCACCATACACCAATTCGTCAAGGGCTAGCATGAGTGCACCAAAAAAACCATTGACCATATGAAAGATACCTATTGAAAATTTGCCAAAGATGGCTAAGGGACCAACTAGACGAGTAGGAAACCATTCAACAGCGGCTCATAACTATAGCATTGTAGACCACTTAACTCAATCTCCTGCCCCCACGTCAGCTTTGGAGGTCTTACAATCATGTCCAAAGAAAAATAAAGCCGTACTTATCACATTAAGCACCGTCTACCCTGCTGATTCACGCCTAATGGTTTTCGATTTATATAAAGCCACACCTAGGCTTCCTTCAATGGTCGCCTTCCAGATATCGGTGTTAGTTCAAAATATCACCATTCACCGATGTATCATTGACGAGGGTGAATCCACATGCATCATGTAAAAGAACATCCGGCAAAATTTAGGATCTCCTGAACTAAAGCCATCAGACATAACACTCAGCGCATACGACGGGCGCCCATCAGCTCGTGTCGGTCTCTACAAAAATGTGCCGGTCTGCTTAGCTAGAAAGACAGTCTTTATAGACATTGAAGTCTTATATGCTCAACTGGATTACAATATACTCCTTTTCCGTAGTTATATGTATGCCTTGTCATCCATAGCATCCTTCGTCTCTCGAACCATGATGTTCCCCATGAGGATCGCATCATTACTGTCGACCAATTGACATACCATGACAAGCGATCCCTAAAAAATATTGATGTCATCCTATTTATGTAGACACTTCTGCTGAGATGCTTACATGGTACCAAGAATATGGCCCTGGCTAGTCCAAACCATTGTCCATCCTTGGGTGATTCTTAGGAGATCTGTCTGTTATACCATAATCATCATTTGATGTCACAGAGGCTTCGGTGTGCATGATTTGTACATCAAGCACTGAAGCAAGCTAAGAGATAGAGATGAGCAGTAACGACACTGAGCCCTCAAACACGACAGCTTCTCTAGACTACGCCACCTCCTAAACTCCTTTCCTCTATCCCCCAGCTGGTTTTGTATCACAACAAGTATTGGCCACTATTGTGTTACCAAAATTATCATTTGCAATACTAGTTTGGTACTTGATACCACCTACCATGATAGGAGACACTCACATCACCTCTATAGGGTTAATCCCCTTAAGTCTTGAGGAAGCCCCATCTATAAAGGGGATTGTCGCAAACATCCCTTCGAAGGAAATTCCCATCACAAAACCAATGGTTATGACCAAAAACACCAGTAAAAAATGGAAGAAGGTAGATAATCGCACCATGCAACGGAAATTACAACCTTGCACCATATGCGACATAGTATGCCAGCCTAGCTACATCAGCCCAGAGTTGGACGAGTTAAAACCGCTCCTTAGCTCTACGGTAAATATTGCAGCAACAAGTTCTTGTAAAAAGGAACCAGCCATAAAAAATCAAGGCAAGAAATCGCGTACCAATAACGCATGCACTATCTATGGCCATTATGGTAATTACACCCATCATTTCCCTAAAATTCTGCAATACAGGGACTCCTTACATGCCATCGAGCAATACTATCAAGATGATCCCTCCATCTAGCCAACTGGAGATGAACCTCGCACCATCTTATACCTGCAGGAGGAATGACAGTCACATGAAATATTCTCGTTCATCTTCCCTCCCTATCATACATTTTGCACTGTGCGATGAATGTGACCACTTCATAGACAAATGTGCAGCCCTAGAACTCATCCAAAGATGGTGTCTTGTGGAACGAGTATACTATGTTGGTTTGCGAGCAACAAAATTTACATGTCTGATATGTTCTGGAAGCCACACTTTAGAACAGTGCCATTACATACGTCGGTTTCTCTTAGCACTAACTAGTTTACGTAAAACCATAGTACGCCTATCCCTAAAAGATGGCTGTTACATGGAATCCATGGATAGTTCAATGACTCAAGAGGATATGATGAGTATATCTATCCTCTTCCTCACAGCTGAAAAGCGGCCAGTCGGGGAACCCTTAGTCACCCCCAACCACCCTCCACGAAGAAGACCAACATGGGCATTATGCAAAACATGCAATCATTTGGTCGCCACTTGCTCTTACTTAGAAGTGCTTAGTCACTGGTACCTGGCACGTCATCAAATGAACAAGACTGGAACCCCCATGTTAGGATTTTTTTCCGAGTGTGTCAGGGCAACCACTATGACCAGCGTTGTACCTATATCTCGAAAGTACAATCTCTAATTGACATGATACATCTATGAGAGATGAAATGTTGAGACCTCATCAATCCACCAAGGCAAAATGAATAAAATGTGAAATCGACAAGCTTTAGAAAGTCGAGTTTATCTACCCCATCGCTTACACGTCTTGGGTTTTCAACCGTGTTCCCATCATGAAAAAACATGGCACCATACGTGTTTGCACCGATTTTAACAATTTTAACAAATAATATCCCGAGGAGAATTACCCTATGTCATTCATCAACCAAGTTATAAATTCTTGTGCAGGTCACGAGGACTTCTCCTTCATGGATGGAGTCT
The DNA here is from genome assembly GCA_034641835.2 of Pinus albicaulis. Classification (NCBI taxonomy): domain Eukaryota; kingdom Viridiplantae; phylum Streptophyta; class Pinopsida; order Pinales; family Pinaceae; genus Pinus; species Pinus albicaulis. The sequence goes on from CM076579.1 coordinate 1,272,473,790, forward strand.
TTGGGTACAATCAAATTCAAATCCACCACACCGGCCATTACAAAACTACGTTCACTATCCCCTGGGGCACATTTACATACAAGGTAATGCCATTTTGCCTAAAAAACGTAGGAGCCACCTTCCAGAGGGCCATGAACTACATCTTTCATGACTTAGCATACCTTATCCTCGCCTACTTGTATGACCTCACTGTCTGATCCAAGAAGCGTTTAGACCACCTCAAAGATATGCGACCAGTATTCTAACGATGCCGACAATACAACCTATGCTTGAACCCCCTCAAGTGCATCTTCTGCATCACAACAGGAAGAATTTTAGGTTTCATCATGTCCCAACAAGAAATTCTAGTGGACCCCCTCATGTTCCAAGCAATCAAAGGGGTACCTCCACCTCAAACCCTCAGGAAACTACAAAACTTGCAGGGAAAGGCCAATTTCTGAGGCGTTTCATCCCAAATTACACCACTTGCACTCAAGGATTCCTATGCCTCCTTCGCTAGGAAATCCCATTCAAATGGGATGACCAATCCCAACAAGTGTTCGACACGCTGAAAGATGCATTGTCTTCAACACCACTAATTAATCCCGAAGACTACACAAATATTACATCCTGTATATATTAGTATTCGAGACCGCTTTGGCTCGAGTATTGATCTAGGAGGGCCCATATGGGAAGGAGCACGTAATCTAATACATCAGCAAAACCTTACTAGGCCCTGCATTAAGATATGAACCCAAAGAAAATATGGCCCTAGCACTAATTCACACAGTCCAAAAACTTTGCCACTACATCATCTTAAAAACCACAATGGTGGTCGCAGATATTAATCCCGTCAAATATATGCTCATGCGTCACCTAATGAACCACAAATACGCCCTTTGGATAGTCATTCTACAAGAAGACAACTTAAAGTTTCGCTCCCCGAAGAGAAAAAAGGCGTTAATATTATAAGAGTTCATTACAGACCTCCCAAGTCATACCAAAGGATCACCAGTACACGATTGACTGTCGTAGAACATCTCTTCCTTATAGCAACCAATGACCCTTGGTACAAAGATATCCTTCTCTTCTTACGAACCCAAAATTTCAGACCCCATCTTATTCGAGATGACCGTCGGCTCATTTGCCACCAGGCCCCCCAATACCTCCTTCTGGGAGATGACTTATACCTATGGGGCATCGACACAATATTACGTTGATGCCTCACCCACGACCAAGCGAAACAAGCCCTTAATGACTGCCATAGCAGAGCTTACGGTGTCCACCTTTCTGGAATGCCCACAACCCAAGAAGCCCCATGAGCAGGATATTTCTAGCCCACTTTATTCTGCAACTGCATTTCAGTAGTCAAGAGGTGCAAACAATGTCAACACTTCGATCTTAAGGCAAGAGCCCCTCCCGCTCCCCTGCACCTTGTCATTGTCGCTAGTCCCTTTTGTAAATGGGGGACCGACTTCATGACTTTTAACCCTGCATTGTCGGGCAGTCACAAATACATCATTGTGGCTGTCGATTATTTCATGAGGTGGCAAAATGTATGCCCACATACGACAACACCGCAGAAACGACAACACCGCGGAAGCCGTTGCACGATTTCTGTTTAACCATGTCATTGCCCAGTTCGGCATACCCAAAAATTTAGTCTTTGAACATGGGAAACACTTCGAAAATGAAATTTTCCAGGAGGTATCTCACCATCTCATATTCACCCATGAATTCATATCAACGTATTACCCACAATCCAATGGACAGGTAGAATTGTGAGAAAAGTCCTCAAAACTATGTTACAGTGTATGGTGAATAACCACAAAACAAACTGGAACCACGTGCTTTTCTCCGCCCTATGGGCATACTGCATGGACATGAAAACATCCACTGGGTTCACACCCTTTCACTTGGTATATGGGGTTGAAGCCATGATTCCCATAGAACGCGAGATCTCAAATTTACATGATGCCATCGAACTCCTCGATGACACCCAGCCTCTAGAACAACGTTTAGTACAACTAGAGTTCGTCGACGAAAGCCGACAGTAGTCACTGCAGCATAATGAGGCCCACAAGAAACGAGTAAAAGAAACATTCGATTGCCACAACAACTCTGGTTCATTTATTGAGGGAGAATTAGTCCTCTGCTACGTTGTCGCAGAAGAAGCCCTAGGGCAAGGAAAGTTTGAAACTTGGTGGAAAGGACCCTACATTATAAAAACAATGTCTCCTCAAGGGGGAATACATCTTGATAGAGCTAGAAGGAACATGCCTTAACAACCCCGTCAACGGCCTTTACCTCAATAAATTTTACCCATAAGGGCCAAGAGGGGTCACCCTTAGAGTCAAAGTACACAGACCAAAAAATTTAACTTTTTTTACCATAAGACTTGTCACAAAATATGCTCTAGTGTCACAATGGACTTCCAACCCTACCATTACTTTGGATTCTCTGATGGAGCATCACGATGGTCTCAAAGTTTAGCAGAAGACGCTTGGGTCATATATCACCATGACTGATCACCATTCTTCACCAACGAGGTATGCATCAGCTTAGCGACAAACACCGTCATCGGACTTATGTGCGACACCCTGAATCAAGGAATACACCATTTGTATATCTACCTCGATTCCCAGTTAGTTGTGTTGCAGTTAAACCAAGATTTTTAGGTATGGGATTCACATTTGTTTAGAAAATATTTGCGTGCAAAAAGATTAAGCCATCAATTTGATCACATTACATTCACACATGTACCAAGAAATTAAAACCAAACAACTAATCACATAGCTAAAAATATCCTAAATTGGAATGCATTTCAGATAAACCATCATACATAAAAAACAAAAAACATAAATATAGATATCCATCAGCACAACACATAATCCATAAGCAAATATCAACAGGATACACACCATGTAGAGCTACAAAAAATATCTCTCTCATATATACGAAACCAAATATGTGTCTGAGTACAAAAATCATCATATCTCTGACCCATCAGTCAGCCCATAAATACAAATATACGAGTCTACAAAGATGAGGAAATCATCCTCATAACGGGTGCTTTCCCCATGTACAATAAGCCTCTAGGGTGGTTCCCCTTCAGGTGGGGCACCTGGTACCACAATCGCTCATCATTCTAGCACTATAGCCGCTATCAAAACAAAGATCGCCACCCAACGCAACATCGACTAATAGCTCATCTCCTGGGCCTTCAACGTCTCTATCCATGCATCATCAAGGTCATCCAAAAAACCTTGGGTAGGCATCCCCTAGTTCAAGCGGTCCACTCGACCCCATGCATCCTCCAACACTTGAGCCTTGACCTCCAGAGCAGCCATCTGCTCTGTCACCACTACAACGTGAGCCTCTACGGACTCGATGTGAGTGATCGCTGAAGTGCACTCAGCAGCAATCGGGATACTACCCTACCCCGAGGGACCAGCCTCCTCGGTAGGTGATCCACCTTGAGGCTGCGCTAGAGCTCCTCCTTGTAGCCCAGCTACATGTGGAACACCTCGAGGCCTCCGGATCGAATCATGGCCCACCTAGCAAGCCACAAGACGCCTGACCTCGCTAACATCTATAAGAGTAACAAATTTATGTCAGTGTCATCATAATACACATATAACACATAAATAATCAATTAAATGCAGAATAAAACATAAAAACATACCTACTAGCCCCATACCCAACACGAAGACCCATATCTGCGTCTCCATGGAAGTCCATCCTCGCATAAGGGAAAGGGAGGAAGATCTAAGGATTATCATAAAACTAATCCTCTATAGTTACATTTTGATAACGACCCACTCGACCTCCCCCACCGTGATGCATCACAGCGGCCCACCTCCTCATGCGAGGCTCTCAGGGACCCCCAGCAGGCACAACCACCGTAGGCCTCAGCAACACCACTTACTCATACATGATGCTACACATAATACTAGCATATGTAAACAAATTTGATCTATCCCGGACCTTAGAGAGCTGATCCAACATCCCATCATTACAGTGAGTGGCGAAATGAAACAAGTGACCGGCCCTCACCTAGTGCAGAACACCAATCTGTGTGCCTGACGCCCGATTAGGCATAGACAACCCCAGCAACCTCACAATAGTTGCTAGATCACACTTCTTGGCCAGGTCAATCGCTGAGGCTATCTGAATACACCCCTCTGTGAGAGGTGCCCCACCACAATGGCCTGCCGAGAACCATTGAAGATCCACTCTCCCAGGGGGAAGCGGATAATGAGGCGCCTCACCCTAAGGTAGAATCCCAGTTACAAAATATATATATGTCTCAGGACGGATAGTAAGATCACAACCCCGTAGTACCATGACCTTGCATCAACTATTCCAACATCAGCTCAAGTGATGCAACAGATGATCTTTTGATCGTAAGAGGTCATTCTCCATGAACTTAAGAAGACCCCATCGCGCCAGCTCCTGGCATGCATGGGCATCAGTTACCAAAGCGACCCGGAGGTCAGGTCAATCTCTCTCCCTCCACAACATCCTGTCATCAAACAGGAACACATCAGTGACATTAAAAGTACCAAAAAATTTACAAATTTCCCAAAAACAATTCAAAACAAAAATTGCTTTAGCTTTCTATGTGCTTGTTTCTTAGATATCTGTGAGAGATGCATACTTGTTTCTTCACAGACACATCAATGGTGCACCTAAATCCAGTACATGCTCTATAATTTCGAGCAAAACCCTTAGGTCTACATGGAATTTGTGCACCTCTGCCTTGATTGCCCATGCGGTCAAGGAAAAAAGTTTCTTGGATTCCATAAAAACCCATTTTGTACTGACCCTAGCCCAGGCATACTGAAAAAATTAAAATGAAGGATGTCATGGGACCTACCTGGCTCAAGAATCACGAGTCCTGGGTACTCAAGCTGATCGCAATGACAAGAATAGCTCCGCAAAAGCCTCTGACCTCTCAAAACCTCGAACACTCAAATGTCTCAAATGAACTGAAATGAGCCATATTGGCCTATATATTGACCTTTTCAGATAGCTTGGAGGACCATAACAAGATATCAAAAGGCCCAATTGCAGAACCGAAAGTAACATAGTGATCAACATATTATAACACCCAAGGAGGCGCCACAGATTCACACCTCCGAAAAATGATTTTTCAGTGTCGGTAGGTATGCCCTCTCTCATCTTATTTTCATTTAGCACATGTTTTTCAATAATATTTGAATGAAGAAGATGCTTTCACTTGGGGTATTTTTTTGCAAGTATTGTGCAAACCATCCATCGCTCCATTTGCTGAAAGTACTAGAGTAGGTATCAATCTACCCTGAGCATGATAGAGTCCCAAAAAAACTCTGCATATCCTGACATCATTTCTCCACAATAAATTAACCATAGGTTCCAAGATCCTGAACATGTTTATCATTTCCCCACCTTTCACATCATAAACATCCTTGTTGGTTGGTAGAGCCTCCCCTCCATGGTGCTTGTCAATCAAGGTAGACCATATATCAGAACAATCATGACACCATGGCCATACCACTTTAGTCTAGGAAGCACTTCATGCCCATCCACCCAACATGCATCAAGTAAAGTTTTACTATATCAAAATAAAACCCCTTTCCCAAACTACAAGTTTTTGCGAGCATATCGAAAGCGCACCACTGTGCCTTACATTTAGCCTACCATACCTCCATCACCATAGCCCATCTGCAATATTTTCCATCCACTTCATCACCCCCACACAAGAGACCAACCAATGGGCCCCCCACCCTCAGCAAAAGTACCCTCCTCACATCATTAGTGAGTGAGAACTTTCATCTTTTGAGGCACCCATCTCTGTGTTTTGTACAATACAAATCCCATTTCTTCATTCTTTTGGTAAGTTTACAAAGGCCACAAATGGTGAACAATGTCCCCCCACTCATTCATTCATTTTTCTCCAATGGAAACAGTGCCTGGTCACCCTTGGTCGAAGTATCACACCTTTCACACATAAGCCCCCATGACATTCATAACCAACATATACCCACCCTGGACGTCCTACCGACTCCAGGGATTTTTATACTCTGACCTTGGGCCACTGAATCCCCATTATCATTTTTCAGTCACCCCTCACCATCATGCCTATGTTAAACATATCAAAACCAAGATCTTGATCCCTTCAATCAGTGACTATCTCATTCGGTTGAGGCTTCCTTTTTGTCGACGTCAACTCATATTTTCCAAAAAGGAAGCGGTACCTTGGATTTCCCCTCACCACAATAGTGGCATCCTCAGGTGGCACTGTGGGAATCATCATTACCCACAGGTGTCATCGATCCTCCTGAAATTTGACTACAACAGGATCTTTCATGTCAAGATGGTATCGTACCTTAAAACCATTGCACTTTTCTCAAATTTGCCAAAGACCCGTGCCATTATAGGCATCTCTTTTAGCAATACTTACACAAGAAGGTCCCATTCATACACCCATGCGTACATAAGAATTTATATGACATACCAAGCTTACACATGCGTGTACCACATTCCACCTATTGTCAAAGAAAAAACATCCCTGATGACATCAACAATCATCGTCATCAACTAAATCAACAGATCACTACCATACTAGTGACACAGACAAAATCTATATATGTCAGATAGATTTGTTTGGCTAGCCAAGGCATCAGGAGCATGGGACATGCTCGCCTCGTAGAAAAAATGTATTTATTGTATCATACTATTTCTTGCAGGGTTCCCATAAGACACGGTCACTCTTGGACCTGTTGTATGGCGTTTCCAGCTTTTTTCCACATGCAAGTCTCTCTCTCTCTCTCCACACAGTACACAAAAAAAAAACTATAATGTATTTTGGCTATACAGTTCTTCCTAGACCTCACACATTAGGGGGAAACTGTTATCACTAGAAAATCGAACAAGCAAATATGACATTACTAAATGTCAGGTAGAAGGATTTACTCGGTTGAGGCACATTAGATAATCTGAAAAATTTTAAAAAATTTCTAAGGTCCAAAGGAAAAATCAAATTGCACACTCAAGACACTTGCAGAATGAGCCTTTGCACGACTTTCCCTAAAAAAGTTGCACATACCTGAGAGTGGAAGAAGTCACTTTCTGGGACGACAAGGCACACTCTAGGAAAATGATGCCACACTTGAGGCTGCCCACGGAAAAATGACTAAGCATCCTTGGGACCTCAAGGGAGCACATAAAGGAATCAAGTGGCACACAATGGAATCAACCCCATCCCTTGGGTCACCATCCATCAATTTACCAAGAGAGGGCAGCAGAATTTGAATTCATCTATAAAAGGCCATCAAGAGATGAACAAAAGCATAAGACACTGTTATGCTGGACAAAATTTCTTTGAAGCAATTCGAAAGTGTGTAATCCATAGCAGAATTAGAGAGGGAGATTCTATTGTTGGCCATCCAACAACTTCAATCCTTTGGAGTAGAGAGAGAGACCTTGCACGAAGAAGTTATAATGTAAAATCTTCCTTGCATCAGGTCTTAGAACTCCATAGTTATAAGGGCCCCTTGGAAAGTGTGTAAACGTACTCTCTTTCTTCCTAACAACAGACAATAAGAGAGGACATTAATGCCATCGTTAGTATTATTGTTTTGTTTGACTCTTTATGAGCTTTCATGTTTATGTTTAGTTTTGTTTTGTTTCTCTCTACATATGCATACTATATCACCTTTTAGTGTGTTTATTGTTTTATAGCATGTTCACTAACCTACTAACTCTTTTGTTTTTCTTCCTATGACCAAAGCTTAGAGGCAGTGACCACTCCTCTTAAGCAATTTTGGATTGGTACACTTGTGCACCAAAACCACCATAACAATAATTTTTAAAAATAAAACATTACACAAAATTTTACATAATACTATATAATATTATGTTTAAGACTATATAGTACAAAATAATTACAAATTATTAACTGTAATTAAACATTTGTAAGAGTAATAATTTTACAAATGGTAAAAAGAAGTTGGATTTAGAAAGATATTAAAGTCTCAAAATCAAATTAAAAAAAATAAGATACCAAAAAATATTGAAATTTCACTAAATTGAAGGGGTAAAGGCATATGTAATGTCATAACTTGAGTTTAGATTACTTTCACATTGATATTTTTCTTTTTTCCTAAAATGGATACATTGGTTCTAGTGTAGATGCTAATTTCTAAACATTATTAATTGATTACACTTGATGCATTAATTTCAGTGTAGATGTTGATTTCTAATCCTATTTGATTGTTTGCACTAAATCCATTGATTTTAAGATAGATGATAATTTTTTATCAAATGTAACTACATCAATGATGTGCATTACTATCAAAGTAATAAGAGTAATAGTTTAAATTTACTTCAATGTTTGCATGAAGTAAATATTGATAACATGCATTGATTTTCGTGTCACAATAATAATCAAAATAGATCAATATTAAATAGAAAGCGGTAAGAAAGTGCCTAAATCCTTCTCAATCATTTGCCTAAATCCATATTAAATAAAAATGAACAACAAAGAGAAATTTGATACAGAAAGACACAATAAATGTCAACTAAGGATGCATTGATTTCAAAGTAGATGTTGATTTCTAATCCCATTCCAATATTTGCACTAGATGCATTGATTTTAGTGTAGAAGTTACTTTGAAATTTGATGTAACTAGATAGATGATGTGCATTGCTCTCAAAGTAATTAGATTTAAAAAAATTAATTAAAAAAAGTTGATGGGGATGAAATTTTGTTAATAGTCGAACTTAAATTCATTTAAACTCTATATCTATTATGTACTGAGAATGGTCAAATATCACGACGTTTAAAACTATTTTTTATTGCAAAATATAATGAAAGGTTAAATGTGGTTTGATATATTTTATCCATTTTCACACTTGATAAATCTAGAGTTACGATGGATCTAAGCTTGCTTTAGTCATATGCAAATACAATTTTTTTTTCAAACATATGATTAATATAATTTTTTTAAATATGTTAAATATATATAAGATTAGTGTAATGAGCTCCTTCTCTTAAACATCTCATGCACATTGGACCTGTATTTGTATTAAACACAAAAAATCCTGGAGATAACTCCTCACACACATGACTATTGGAAACCAAGATAATATTGAGAAGTCGGTGAATAAATATTATCGACAATTTTAGCAAACATTAAGACTTCAAAATATTTAGATTTACTTAACAATAAATCATGTGAGTGTCACCATAAATAAAATCATGAATCATAAACCAAAATCATAAGCATCATACACATATGAAACACATAGAGACACCAGATGTACGTGGAAACCCATAAAGAGAGAAAACCATCAATCTTGTTTTGTTATGATGTAAATATTAAGCCACCAATTCTAACTACATAAATTTTTACGAGTACCCTCTCACATGAGGCACCAACCCCCAATTTTTTTTGCTGGAACAACCAACAAGAAGCGCCAACTCCCTAATTTGGTTTTCTTGCACTAGCCAAAATGAAGCACCAACTCCCTGATTTGTTTTATTGGCACCAACCAGCATGAAGCACCAACTCCTTGATGTGGAAGTATTTACCTGCAGAATCTAACATACCTATATTTAATTCAGTTTTAGATTGAGATCCACAAGTGCTCAGTTCATATAAAACTTGTTGTTCTCTCCCTCAGCTACAATTCTTACTCAGCTTGATATCTCACTAGATAAAAAACATGCTCCAAATGTATCTCTACTTTGTAGCTCTTCTGTCACTCAGTTATTATCAAAAAAATCATATATACTTCAACAACTCTTCACGACCTCTCATCCCTTGCAGACTCTTATAGTAGCTCACAATTTGAAAATACACACTCTACATCCCTAGCCTCAATTCTCAGCTACAACAATAAAAATCTCAATCAATTAACTCAAAATTTTTTTATAGCTCACAACCTTCCTCATCTCTTCAACAACCTATGCACCAATTCAATATAACTATATTCTCCTACACAGACTCACAAATGAGTAGTATTTTGTTCAACTCAGTTATTCTCACATGGATCGAGGAGATATTTCATTAAATCACATAGGGCTTGAAGATGCACATCATTAATTCTTCATGGCTTGAGGAGAGACTTCATTTACACCTATATAGCTCAAGGATGTACTTCTCATCATGGGGACTTCATTGACAAAGCAATACTATACCGCATACGTCCATATTGGGGCATAAAAAATGAGGAAAACAAAAAATAATATATTGAACATATATTAGGGGGATAAAGGGTTTTTATATGTTATATAATAATTTATTTATTATAAGGTACATTGGCCAAAAATTTGCAAAAAAATAGACGGGGTCAAAAGTAGGAGAAAAAATGTGTAGGTTGAGGAAAAAGCGGGATCGAGAGTGGGAGAGAAAATTAACAGGTTGATAGTCTAGGAATGGAGGTAATATTGACCAATATTTAGGGAACTAAAAAAATTGGAGCCTTGATGGTTTCATATGAGGTGCTCCTGATCTTGGTGGTTCATTCCAAGGTCCATTTCGATGAAATCACAATTATTTGGGCTATTTATGCTGTGATTTCTTATGTCGGATGTGATTTTTTATTTTGGATTTGTGATTGATTTTCTTGTTGAACATGTGTCCTATATAAAAATGTTGGCCTTGGCTTACCAGATCTCCTTCGGAGTGGTGCATGGGAATTTGATCACATCACCTATGTATGCATACTTGATCATGATTTTCAGGAAGTTAAGGCTCCATGAGCACGATGATCAAATTCTGGAAGTTCTCTCATTTATCTTCTAGACATTAAAACTTGTTCCTATTTGAAAATATATATTTTTGTTCTTGACTGCAAATGAAAATATTGAAGGTATTTTTTTCTTGTGTCTCTTCCCTTGGTCAATGGTTCAAAACTCATAGCGCTTTAAGCTCTATTTATTTTTTTGTTGTGATGGTAGGTGTGACATTTTCACTATAATAATTGTTGTGTAGACACTCAAACTTGAGCATTTTTCCTAACCAGAAACCTTTAGATGCATAGTTGTCCACATGTAAGGTTTCTAGACCTCACGAAACTAGCATAAATTGTGCAATAAAGTCCTTCTTTGAAAAGCATTAAAGGCAACATTTTTGGCTTCTGCTAGTTATGCTACTAGGATCCTGGTTGGTGATTGGGGATGGAGTGCTCACTCCAACAATATCTAGTTGGAATTCTACTTTTCATGAATGAACTATAGTTTAAAAAAAAATCTTTTAATTAGTAATTTAAATATATAAAAATGAAAAAATAATGCATTTAGTGTGAAAATTTAGAGCTACAGTGGCTATTTGTGTATGAAATTTCTTTAATTCTAAGTGGAAATTTTTGGGCGGGGTTTATATCAAAGCTTTACGTTTTTTGATCTTCTTCTTTTTTTGGAATTTTTATTAGTATTTTAGGGCATAAAAGTTCAGGTTTCTCATCTCGATGCTTGTGAGAAAATTTATACCCTATAAACCCTATGAATTTTCAATTGTATGTTATTGAATTTGAGGATGATGTTTTATTGGCTTGATATTTGGCAGGGTGCATTGTGCTCATTTCCCATGTCATCTTGGTGGGAATCTTTTCACCTCAACACTTAGGCACTTGAATGTTGGCTTGATATTTACAGCCATCATCATAACATGGCTTCTTTGCATCAGTAGCATTGGTATTTACAACATAATTCAGAGGAGCCCTAATGTTTTCAAATCCATCTCTCCCTACTACACCTTTAATTTCCTTCAGGAATGTAGTAAAATACATAAATAAACATAAAATCAGAGATGGATAAGAACAAAACTTCATTTCATTAATATCAAATAACAGATATATGCCTACAGACATAATGGAAATAAACTAGCTCGGGCGATGGTAGTTGAAGTATGAGAAGAGATGTGGAGGCTACACGCCTCTGAACTATGTTAAAATCACGCTCGAATGCCTATTTTTTATTGATAAACCATGGAAAACCATAAACATCCAAAAACCTAACCCTAGGAGATGAAGCGCCAAAACTATGGGTCATTTTTGGGTAAATTAGTACATGAAATTCTCGAGGTCGTAAGTTTGGCATATGATATTTTTTTGACGCATAGAATACCTTGTTAGAAATATCTATTTGAGGATTACAAATTTCGAATGGATAAAATTCGAAAAAATCTAGGATGGCCCCAGTTTTCCCAAAAAACATCGTTTAGGGCCTCAAAAAGGCTCGAGAAGCTTAGGACTCGAAAAACTTCCAAAAATAGTAAATTTTGTTATAATTAAGGAAATTGAAAAGCTGAAAGAAACGAGGGTGAGGGTACAAGTGGAATAGGAAGCTGGCCACCAATATCCACGTAGATCAGTCCTCCCCCTTAAGAAGAAATGTTTCCCATTTTTTTGAGTTCCTCCATTAGATGAGGAAACTTCTGCTGAACTTGGTCCCTAGTGAGCCACTTGCCTTGGTGCACAAATTGGCCATTTTTGACAACCCGATACATCTGTGTCTTCTACATGTGATTTTTCTTGATCTGCGTGTCCATGACTCGATTAGATGTGGCTGATTCCATGTAGTTAGGGTTTAGATCTATTGGTGGAGTTGTTTAGCAATGTCTGATGTGTCCAGTAATGGTGGAAAGTAGGGTTGAAGGCGGTCCACATTGAACAATAGGTGTATACCAAGGAATGGTGGAATGCTGAGCTCAAAGGCATTGTCCCCGACAACCTTGGTGATTGTGTATGGCCCATATTAGAGTAGGTGAAGCTTGCAGTAGGGTCCAGCGAGGCACTCCTTCAGCAAATGTAGCCAAAATTTGTCGCCCACCTAGAACTTATGTGGCACCTGATGTTGATCATGTCGTTTATTTTACTTAGCATTGGCTCTTTCCAATATTTCGTGGACCTATTGGCAGATGTGTTGAATGCACTCAATGAAGTTGTTTGCCTTTTCAACTTCGAACTGGACTTGAGGTGAATCTTCCTAAGTAGCTGCAACTGGTATTACCACATCAATGGGACATAATGGTTGGAATCCCATGCCCACCTGAAAGGATTTGTGTCCAGTTGACTCTGAAGGGCCCGATTATAGATTTATTGGACATAGTGGGGGATTTCACCCCATGTGTGTAGATTCTTTAAGTTGTACATGCAAAAAATGTGTACAATCATCTAGTTGACGACCTATGTTTGGCCATCATATTGGGGGTAGAATGTTGTGGGCTTAGTGAGCCTGGTATCTAGAATCGACTAGAGACTTGACCAAAATGTTTTGAGGAAATTGTTTTCTTGATCTGAGATAATTGACTATGGGATCCCAAAGTGTACCCACACTCATTCAAAGAAGAGTTTAGAAGTGGTTTCTATTGTGATATTCTTCTTGCAGGCTGCCATAATGGCCATCTTATATAATTTGCCGATGACCACAAGAAGGAAGTTGTTGCCATGCTTGGTAGAAGGAATTCATGGCATGTACTCCATTGAGATGGATTCCCAAGGTCCAGTATGGGTAGGCAACGAAGTATATAGGCCTTTCTTCTTGATGGTGGGTTTGGAAATTGCGTAGGGAGTGTAGGGTGTGATGTACATCCTGAAAACCTATCGAGTGTTCGACCAACAGAAATACTTCTACAATACTACCACTATTTTCTCGACTCCAAAATTCTCAATGACTTGACTGTAGTGCATTTCAAAATTCAGATTGGCATGCTCGCTTGAAGGAACACAGAGGAGTCCTGGGTTGCATAACAGTGCATTATAGAGGTGAAAATGTGCAACTTTCTTCCCTTCCAGGAGCGTTGTTGAGTGTGTGTTATTTTCTTTCCACGAGTAGGAGAACTTAGCGGGGGGAAAGACGGGGGCATACAAACCCCCCCCTCGCTTGCATCGGGCACAGAGAGTGGGTCACATGGGGGGCGTAACCCCCATGTTGAGGGTGCATGGGGTATGGGGAAGTGCCCATGGAAAATTATTTTTTGGGCCCTATATTAGGTGGGCACACCTACCTATGGTTTTCTGCATGGGTTTTGCACATGGTTTCGGGCATGATAATTTTTTTTCCATGGTATTTTGTAGATATGGTCAAAGAAACTACAATTATGTTCTAATGTAGTGTTAATGGATTTGGTTTTATGAATGCTCCGCCATGTATATATATATGTATTGTAACATTGAAAGGAACATTAATGAAAAATCAAGCTAGTAGTCCCGGTTTTGGGATATAGGGGAAAATATATGTGTATATATTTTTATGTTTTATGCTCATGTTATTGTTTATTTTATGTTTTAAGAGCTTGTTGCAGATAATTTATGTACATGGTTAAAACCTACAAGCGTCTATAATGTGTTGCTAAATCCTGTATCACTTTTGTAGAGATGCGGCCAACACGAAGTGTCGTTCCCATAAGAGTCGAGCACAGTGGTTAGCGCCATGATCGATGTTCGGCTGAGGACGTATGGAACATTATTGGTGCTGCCCTTCTTGTATTTCATGTTCAAATGGAACTATTGCATGTATGTGGACCATTTATGATTGAAATATTTCTGCAACTTCCCTTGTGTCCATTTCCTGCTTTTTTGTGTTTTCCTCACCAAAATGTCACTCTAATGATCAGTTGAAATGATCACGAAATGATAAGAACAATAAAAATACATGTTTCATATTATTAGCTCAATGAATACTTGCAGCACCGACCCACACCACACTTCTTTAATTCGTGGGGTTTGAATTTGCCTTGGGGTTATAGTTTTACTCTTTTAAGTATAATTTATAATATCATATTTCGAAAAGAATACATAATATTTTATAAAATAATTATTAAGAAAGCTTTATTTATGAATGAATAATAATATTCTATCAAAGAGTTGCAAGAGGGGTTGTCCCTAAGATTTCTCTCAATACAAGGGTATTTTACTCTTGATGCTTGTGATACACATTAAATCATGCTTTTGAGCTCTCTCTAACAATTTCACACCTTCGTTAGACCTTAGCACAATCTATGCTATTTATATTCTCTCATCTATGCAACTATGCCATATTTCTCAAACTATATCTCTACCCCATGATAATCCATAATTGAAATATACTCTGTAACTTTCACTCAACAATCATCTATCAAATTCATCTCACCTTTACATATGCTTTTTATGGTAGCTCACCTATCCTCAACACAACTTGGATCAATTACATTCATCTCTCCTTGGCCCATATAGCTTTTATTCATAGAATGCTCTTCCTTTTTTAATATTTTTTTAACTAAAAATATATATAAACATACATACTTTTTAATATATACCCTATATATATTAAAAGTATTAATCTCATCTCCAATAAATAAAATTATAATTATCACTTGGAACTGAAAATTTCCTTTTTAAATATTTTTTTAACTAAAAAAAATTATATATAAACATACATACTTTTTAATATATACCCTATACACATTAAAAGTATTAATATCATCTCCCATAAACAAATTTGCATAATATATACACTATATACATTAAAAAAGAAATGCTAATATCATCTCCAATAAAGAAATTTGCATATTAAAATCCCCTTAATCTCATCATCCAAAAAATTAAAATCCCTTTAACTTCGACCGCAAAAAAGATGCGGTATTATCATCTCCAATAAAGAAATTGACATATTAAAATCCCCACAATCAGATCATCCAAAAAAAATAAAATCCCTTTAACGTCGACGTCAAAAAAAATTTGTTAATATCATCTCCAATAAAGAAATTTGCATATTAAAATCCCATCCTCCCGGTAAGACTACCTCTACCCATGCATGAGTCATAACTCGCCCAAGTGAGTGCTACCACTCAACCAACATAACATGGCAACCGCTGTATGGCTCAGCACTCGGGATGATGAAAGTGACCAAGTTAAGGAAAGTATCGTTTCGTGTTTCATAGGTTGATGTATAGAAATGAAGACAAGTTATCTGAGTTGCCATTATGAAAAAATAAGATGCTGACTCCGTTCTTCATCTTCAGTGAATATGCGACGGGACTCTTTTCTACGAGCCTCACCGGTCTAGCCGAAAACTAGAACAGGGATACTCCAGAACGCGAATAAACTACGTAGACAAAAGGGTAAGCATTTCACAGGTCGCAGGGTTTTCGGCACATAGGTCCTCAAATTGGGGAGAATTCTGAGAGACAAGGAGAAATATTGATGGCGTCGGAGCAGCAGGCTCAAATGCAGCTCCTTGGTGGTGGGTTGCTCGGATTTACTCTGGTTTTTATCATGTCCGCTCTCATGTGAAAATGCTATGTGTTGAGGTGAACACTACTAAAGCTCGTTTGTTCGAGTGGGTTTACAACTGGATTGGATCATTTCAAGTAATTTGGGTGGTTTTCTCGCGTGGGTGGTGGGACGTCCTGATTATTTCAAGGCTTTGTAAGGATATGGGTTGTAAAGCTTGTCACCATTGGTGGCGCTGTAAGGGGTGTTTATGCTGTTGTTGTGACATTTGAGCTCTGGGAAGCAAGTTACGAACCATACTGGTTTTTCCAGGCACTTTCAGGTGGTTTGTGGTCGAAAATTGTCTGAAATTTTAAATTTTTCTGGGGGTTTAGACTTCCCGTTTTCCCTGGAGATTTTTCTATCCTTGCCTCAGGTGATCGTTTCTGACTTTGACGGCGGCTGGAGAAGATTCATTACTCCACGACGTACCTGGACGGCGAGTGCTATTAATGGATTTCAGATATGGTACTTTAATATAGTCCTATCTCGGATCGGGTTGTTGGTGGTACATATGTTTAATGATGCCATGTTCTTTGGTTTGACTCATGATGACCTTGAGGGGGTTCTTGTTTTTGGGATATCTAGCTGGCGGCGCTGAGAGTATTGACCACATGTGTTTAGGGAGGTGGTTGAGGGGCTGACGTGGAGATTGGTGGGGTTATATGTTTTTTTTTTTTTGGGGATGTCGGATCTAAACAAGTACATTCGTGAATGTGACGTGGCGTTCTTGGATGTGTATTTCCTGCATGTTGTTCAGGTGGCGGAGGATGCCTTCAACCCCATCATAAGTGGGGTTGGAGAACGGGTCGTCCCTGTCTTTTCACTTTGCTTTCGGACCTCTGAAACTCTTTGCCCTAGACATGGTGTGCAGAATTCCTTGACATTCTCAACGGACAATTCTACCAAAATACATCTCGGGGCGACAAAGCCTTTCAAGCCTTTGGAGGACTGTCGACTGTTGAACTTTGGTAATGATATTATTTGGGAGCGAGTTGATGGTCTCTCGAAGAGAGCGGTAGTTGGGCGGTGGAAGTTTGAGAAATAATGCAATATCAACATGTTGGAATGGCTACTAAAAGCATGGGAGAAAATTTTGGGCTACGTTCCGATGGTCAGCAGGTTGGAGGAGGGATGGTTGTGTTTTCATATGAAGAAGGATGAAGATACGGCACTGGTTCTGAGCCGAACCTGGGTGTATGGGAGCTGATTTCTCGCATTCCACCGGTGGGACGTCGGCTTCCACCCTAGGAAAAATGCCCTAGTAAATCATATCATCTGGGTTAAACTATATGGGTTGCCGCTGCAATACTGGAACTTTAAGGTTCTAAAATCCATTGGAGATAGCATAGGGAAAAGCCGCTATGCCAACCCATAATGTCATGACTCTTTTGACAAAAGGACGGCGTGGGTTCTTGTTGAGGCATCGTTTTCGAGGGGTTTTCCGGCACATATAGATCTGATGTGGGATGGTGCGGTTCATAGGCAATCGATTGATTATTGGCGGGTTCCATTAGGTGTCACCTCTGTCATGAGACGGGGCACCTGATCTGGCAATGTGGTCGATGGTGTGAGGGCAGAAAGCTGCGACAGACAAGGAAGGTGACACATCCTGGGGACGGGAAGTTCACAACTCCCTGTCAGAACAGAGTGGAAGCGGAGAAAATTACGGGTAAGCAAAGTCTTTCGATCCCCATAATTTCAGATGTTTTAAAATGTGATTTGATGTCTGATCTTGGAGTGGATGGTTATCGAAAGACCCCTTCTTGTCCGCCTTTTATTCCACCTAGGATGGAGCAGGGCTCTATCTTCAATGAGGATATCCAAGTGGGTGCTCGGTCCTCTATAACTATTCTTGCTGTCTGTCGGGGGGAGAGGGTTATATTTCCTAATGAGGTTGGTCCTGACAGGGCAGAGATATTGGAACATGATACTGTGTCCATCGGGTCCACGTCGCCAAATGACTGTATATCACCAGGAGCGGTGCTATCGCCAAGGAACTTTGTGGGGAGTGAGATTGAGTTATTGATGTCAAACCCTGAGTTTGCTCTAGAGCCTCTGTCGGTCGATGTGGGTCATTCCTCTCCCCTCATATTGATTAGCACATCCTCACAGTCGAATGTCATTATTTGACGGGGAAAGAATAGATAGAGGCGTACTAAGAAACTAGTATCCATGACGAGTCTTCCTGATTACCTCCCGGATGCTCTATTTCGTGATGTCCCTATTTCACTTGCTATTGGTCGGGTCCTTGGAGCGCTGACCCCAACCACAAATGTTCCCCCATGAAGATTGCGTCTCTAAATTTGAGGGGTTTGGGGGATAGGGGGAAGTATCTGTCTTTTAAAAAAAATATTTTTGTTTCTAAGCCATTTTTAGTTTTGATACAAGAGAGGATGATGTTTGCTGACCGAACTGTCGAATTTTTTCACTCCATGCTACCAGAATGTCATATCACAGTGAAAAGTTCTTCCGATATTTCAGGAGGCTTGGCTACTATGTGGGATCCGAGGTGGTTCACTTTAAAAGCCTATGGCTTTTTTGGTGGCATTCTTCTTTGTGGATTCTACCGGGGTTTTAGTCAGAGAATACATGTGTTGAATATATATGCTCCCTACAATGATAAAATTCCTTTCTGGAGTAGGATGGAACAATGTGGTTTGCTTTCTATGCGATGCTCTATATTCGCGGGGGAATTTAATTGTACATCGAAGGCTGATGAAATTTGGGGGGAAAGGGGAAGGATCGATCCTGGTGATAAAGTCATCCATGTTATTTTGCAGAACACGGACCTGTTAGACTATTCGATGGAGGTCAACTGTCCTACATGGTTCAACAATAGAAAAGGAAGAGATTTTATTGGTAAGCGTATTGATCACTTTCTAATATACTCCGGACTCAGAATGAAGATGGCGGGGGTAAGAGCAATGGTTGAGGATCTGACTATCTCAGACCAATCGCTGATTTCTCTGTATTGGGAATTCGAGGCTAAACATAGTGGATATCCGTTCAAATTTAATCGAATTTGGCTGGAGGATGAGGGTTTCATCCTTATGGTTAAGGAGTATATTACAAAGCATAAGAGGGAGGAGGGTGTCCATGCAATGGTTCATCTTCATGCCATGTTAAAGGGTTTGAAGAAGGTGGTCTGATATTGGGAAAGGAAGAAGAGACAAGAAACTAAGGTTGGAATCAAATTTATTAAAGCTGAGAGAACCAGAATTTTAGGAGAGGTGGTTGAAGGGAGACAAGTAGAGGATTTCTGGGAAAATCTCAAAGAGAGGAAATGACGTGGAGGCTTAAAAGTTGAGCTACTTGGCTGGAAGTTGGTGATAGGAATTCAAAGTTTTTTCATCGATATGCATCAGGGAGAAGGAGTACTAATACTATTTGGGAAATTGTGGAAGCGGAGGTTACTGTGTGCACAAATGAAGACATCAAAAAGGCAGCTATGAGTTTCCTTGAAAATTTATACCACAAAAGGGAGGAGCAAGTTTCTGAAGCACAGATGGAAATGCTCTAGCACTTTCTAGTTATGTTTGACAATGAAACCTTATATATATTTAAGAGGAGGGTTACTCAGGAGGAGGTTAAAGTTGTCTTGAAATCCTTTGAAGCTGACAAAAGTCCGGGGCCTCATGGGTGGACCCCTGATTTTTTTCTACACTTCATTGACGAATTTATTATGGATCTTACTGATATGGTGGAGGAGTCTCGGGTGAGTGGAAGTATTTCAGGAGCAATAAACTCTACTTTCATTGCATTAATTCCTAAGAAAAATGGGATCATGTCTTTCAATGAATACAGACCAATCTCGTTGTGTAGCACCTTATATAAAATAATCTCAAAGGTCATTGCGAAAAGGATGAAAGGTGCTCTTTCACAACACATTACCCCAGAACAATCTGGTTTCCTGAAAGATTGAAACATACATAATGCAGTGGCTGCGACACAAGAGGTCATCCACACGATCCAGTCAAAAAAATTGAAAGCTGTGGTTTTAAAGATTAATCTTAATAAAGCATATGACCATACAGATTGGGGTTTTATGAGACTAGTATTATATAAAATTGGTCTGGATAGTGAAGCTGTAGCATGCGTGATGGGGTGTATCACGAAAACGTCCTTCGCTATCATTATTAATGGATCAGCTACTAATTTTCTCAATCTGAGTAGGTGGTTGCATCAGGGATGTGCCCTATCGCCCTTGTTGTTTATATTTATGATGGACATTATGAGTATTAAGATTAAAAGGGTGGCTGAAGATTGTCTATTTTGTTGGGTGGATATTGGACCTGCTCTGAGGGCAACACACAATATTTTTGTAGACGATATTCTCATCTTTGGAATGCTACAGAGGAGAAGTTGGGAAGTATTTCACAAAATTATTCAGCGTTTCTTTGCTGCTACAGGTATGTTACTAAGTGAAGGGAAATCTTGTTTGTACTATGCTGAGGGGGAGGAAGCGGAATACAGGGAAATATCAGAATTTTTTAATTGTAATAGGGCTCTTTTGAAGGATGGAATGACATACTTGGGGTTCAGGATAAAAGCTTTAAATTACACTGTGGAAGATTGGAATTGGCTTATTGGAAAATATAGGAGAAGATTAGAAGTGTGGTCAATGAAGTGGTTATCAAAGGGAGGTAGGTTGATCCTATCTCAAGTTGTTTTTCAGCAACTTACGGTGTTTTGGGTGCATCTATACATAATTCCTAAAAGTAATCTAAAGGAAATAAAAAAAATCATGGCTAATTTTATCTGGGGAGGGGGACAGAATAAGAGGTGTATCCATTTGGCTGGGTGGGATACTATTTCTATCCCAAAGGAAAAGGGGGGCTGGGGCATTTTGGATTTGGATATTTTTGGGAAATCCCTTATGATGAACTTGATGTGGAGATGTTTTCACCAACCTAGAATCTGGCAAGAGATCATAAAACATAAATACATTGGTCAAGCGATGTTGGAGGATTTATTCATCTCGGGATGGATTGAGGGCAGTAAATGATCAAACATTTGGAAGGGCTTTGGGAAAATATGGCTTCTATTAAAAGAAAATCTAAGGTGGGTTTTCGAAAATGGTCTTAAAATCATCATTGGCTACAGACTGTTGATGGGGAGGGGGATGCCACAACACATTTCAGCTGAGCTAGTCCATGCATTAAATGAAGGAGGTTTTTTTTTATTTAAATCAGGTCATTGATGGATGGGACCTTGGGGTTCCAAGATGGATGTCTTGCTCAGACCTGGGGTAGCATGAGAGTTGGCATACTGAGTGGAATGGATACACAAAAATCCTGAGACATATGGGACTCTGTAGTTTCGGAGTGGGTGACAGAATTATGTGGGGAGGTATTTCTGCTGAGGAAGGGCCAAAAGTTAAGGAATTTTGTTCTATGTCAATAAACTCTAAGTTAAATCTGGAACATGATTGTTGGTTCAAAAAACTATGGAAGGTAAATGTACAAGTAAAAATGACTATTTTTCTTTGGCTAGTTTGGAAAAATAAGAATTTAACATGGAATAACCTTCAAAGAAAAGGTTGTCAGGGCCCTAGAATTTGCATCTTATGTGGTGAGGAGGTGGAAGACAACATTCATCTATTATATTTGTGTTCTTTTGCTAAAGAAAATATGAACATGTTGTGTGTCTATATGAACATAAATTTTCTACGATATCTGACCATTGCGGACTGCATTAGGTGGTGGTTTCAAAGAGGAAGGAACTACAGGATCGTTCCTATTCTAGTTCACTGGTATATTTGGAATAATAGAAATAGGAAATTATTCGAGGGAATACATTGCTCTCCTGATAAGACAGTCATCCAGATTTTAAGCTATTGGGAAAGGCTCAAATTATCTCGAAAGCCACCCATTGATTTATCTAGAAGATTAAGACCACAAGAGTTTTATTACCCTGCTGGATATTTTGATGGGGCAACACAAAATTCATCTTGTGGTTGCGAGGCCTGGCTTATGCTCTCGCCCTCATGCCATTACAAAGTATACTAGAATGGTGGATTATGTACGAATATGAGGGCATAAGTCATTGCTTTGTGGGGACTTTTATGGTTTCCAAATCATTTATATGTGGAACAGTTATGGATCTTCTGGGAATCCAAAACTCTAGTCTATCATATGAATTCAAAGTCCTCCTTAAATCTTGGTATGTTATCACAGTGGCTGGAGAGAATTTTTTCTCTTAAAAGAACTTTCACTTTTACTTCTTTTTGCCATGTTTACAGGGAGAAAAATACAGAAGCTGATAGATTATTAAAAAGAGGCTCGGAGGGCACATTTGGAGTAATGCACTATGAATTAATAAACAAAAATAGTGTGGAAGCGGTGGGAAATGTTAATTTCTTTTAATTTTTGTGAGGTTGAAGAGACTGTACTAATTTGGCACAATTTTTAGGAGTGCTCTTCAAACCCTTGTTTTGTTTTGGTATTACGATCATGAGAGGGATTGAACTATGTAAAAGGGAGGGGCGAATCTTTTGTATCTCTGTTTTACTGTTTTGGTGGGGACAAAAACTTGATTTCATATGTATGCACAGTTTTTGGTATGGGCCTACTATTTTACAGTTAATGTAGAAAAGATGGAGGTTTGATCTCTTAAATTGTAACAGATGAATGTCATAGCTTCTTGTTGATGATTATAGTCCATGTACTAGTACATAATATAAACCAGACGTATTTTTCATGCTGAAAAAATATAGACCCTTGATATGTTCAATATTTTAGTGGTTAAGCTCTGGAGTAGCTATGCCTATAACTATCTATGTAGCTATCATCCGAAAAATTAAAATCCCTTTAATCTCGAACTCACCACAAAAAAACAGAAGAGAGAAAAAGAAAAATATTGTTATATATACATTAAAAAGAAAAATATATATTAGGGGTTAATATCATCCGCCGAAAAATTCGAACGCCCTAACGTCACATTAAAATAGTGTTAAAATGGTGTTAATATAATCTCCGATGAAGAAATTTGCACACCAAAAACATGTTTTACATTCCTGCTTTAGATGATTAGGCGAGCTGTTCATCACAGTGACATTTGTGGTTAGATTTTTCATTTTTATTTTAAATAAATGAGTGGTTACAAGTATCGACTTGTATCCCATAAATTTAGTTTGCTCATTCGAATTGCTCCATAAATATAGTTTGCTCATATAGGATTTTAATTCGTTAATTCCAATGGCTCTACTTCGTATAGTATCCTTGGCTTCCAAATCTTGCCTTCACAAATTGTTCATCAATTCTACTCATCACATTAAGCCTTTCAGCAAAACAACTCAATGACGCCAAATGAAATTGTGACACTTTTCATTATCGATTTTATTTTAAGATAGCTGTTAATAGCTGTTAAGTTAAACACCAAATTTATATATCCGACTTTCTAATTTGTTAAATAAGAAATCCATTTTAGCTTTATCTTTGCTAAGTTTAAAAAGACATACATATTTTACTTTTTTGATTTTGAACCGATACTCTCTTAGAAAAAAGATATACTCTAATCCATTAAACCTACTCAAATTATATATATATATATATATATATATATATATATATATATATATATATATATATATAATTATTGTTTTTATATATATTTTTTAAATTAGATAATTATAATTTAATCAATACTAATAAGAAAAGTTTCAAAGTATTATTTAATATAAAAATGATTTTTTTTTCAATTGTTTCTAATGCAGAATATTTATATTTGTAATTTAAAAAAAAATTAATTTAAGTTCTTAAATTATTTAAAATTAAACATAAAATATGATTAACTTATTATCTTGGTCATGCATTTTTATTTATATTTACTATTTATTAAGTTAAATGATAAAAAAATGATATTAATTAATATGCTACATATTTTTGACCAATGTTATATTATAATATTTTTTATATTATTAAAAATAATAAATTATTAATTATAATAATAGTAATTATTTTATATTTTTTTCTTTATAGTATTTTAAATTATAATTTTTTAATAATATTAAAAATAAATAGATATTAAATTTAATCATATTTACAATATATTAGAGGATTAATATTAATAATATTTAATATACAAATATTTAATAAATACTTTATATTTCAATTGATTGCTTTATTATATGATCATTTTCAATTTTATAGAAAACTATTGATTTGCTTATATATATGTTTTCTTTTAATTAAACATATTACAAATTGATATAATATGTATTTTTATAAGTATGGGAAATTTTTTATACATGTATTTTTATAAGTATAGGTAATTTTTATAAGTATATAAATTTTTAGTTATAATAATTTTTTATAATTTTTATTTGAAATTTTTTTAAATAAAATTATATTATTTTGAAAAAATAATTAGTTTAATTTATTTTATTTATTAAAATAGGGGTTTTTTAATACATTTTTTCAAACAAACTCCTATATATAACTAAGCCAACTTCTATCCCGAGAAATATTTTTGAAGTTTTCACCATAACATGTAAGGAAGATATTATTTACAGCTAAATTTATGTCGAAATGATATATTTACACACGTTTAACTACAATTTGGTTGTATATATATGACTGAAAATAATAATATATTTCAATATATTTTTATTTTCAGTAATTTTCAGTAATTCAAAATAAAAGTTACTTATATTTTTCTTCACGTTTCGAATTCCAATTTTATAATTCACTTATACTTTGGAATTTTAATAATATTTATGAGAAAAAATAGTAATCAAATTATATAGGTATATATATCATTTTCCTTTAAATTTTTATTATTTATAAATATATTTAAAAAAAATCATATACATTAAAAATTATTTACAAATAATAGTTATTTTAAGTTTATAAGTCTTTTATTTTATTTTAAAAAGTTATAAATGGTATCATCAAATTAAAAATTTTTTAAAATTAAAAAAATTATTTATCTTTATTACACTTTGTTAATTATAAATATATTAACTAGTCACATCAAGTGTTACCATAAAATTTCACAATTTTTGCAGGTGTTTCTTCCGATAGATAATGAAGCTTGCTAATCAAATTTTGAGAAAGATACATGAACACGTACACGAAATTTTAGGCAAGTTTGACACCAAAAACGCTCTTTCGTGACCTCCTACCTTAAAGAGCAAATAGTGTCCCACAACTCTAAGTGAACCTCCGACGAACCTCAAATGAACCTCTCTGTACTTAGAATTTAAAAAAGTACGCATCAAGGGGATTCTCACAATAAAAGACTTATTTTATTTATATTTTTGAAATATTTTACACAGATCTGTTGATTACAGAGAAGAACTACCTAGTTCATATTAGAGATTGGTTCTTGAGGCTTTTACTAAGTATATCAACTAAAACCAAGAGGAAACTCAGAGGCTTTCCGGCCTTTCCTAGACGCTTCCTGTGAACTTTCTAAAACCTGAATGACTCAATCCGTAAAATTTTGGCCACTTTAGGTTCTCACCAAGGTTGCTAGCTTGATGTGTAGACTTCTCCAACTTATGAACACCTAAGAAGAGTTTTCTTCGTGATGCAAGCAGGTCCAACCAATATTCGTAGATGAGGAGAGGGAATATAATTCTCGACTCCAACAAAATACTCCAATTCTCTCTAGAACTCTGGTGCCTAAATGAGGGCTCATCCTCTTCTTTATATGAAATGATGGAATCTTTGCCCACAAAAATGGCCTACAATATTTTTTTGTACAAATATTCGTCATAATTTTGAGATGTGGATCAAATTCCACCAAAATTCGGAGAAGTGTTCCGAGTCTCAAAAATTTCCGAAAAAGTTACACGGTGAAGATATTATCGGAATCTAACGGAATAGGTCATACTACGGAAAAGTTACATAGTGAAGATATTATTGGAATCTCATGGAACCGGTCACACTCATAGTCAGGTGACTAGACATTACATTACACATTGGATACTTTTATCGTGCAAGGTACATAAGGAACAAAAAATGAATACAATTATGGAGCTCCCAATAGAGTGGATTCATGGAATCCTATCTTGGGATATATATTTGTGTCCCACGCCTTTGTGAAAATCCTACGGGTGATAATTGGTTTTCCTAAAATAATTTGATGTCTAACTTTAGTCATGACAACCCATTAATGATGTTTAGTCATAAAACCTAGAAGGATCTCCTTGTCAGAGTATTTACTGAGATCTGAGACAACTGTACAAGGTAAATGGAAGCATTCAGTATTTTTGCAGATACTATAGGTTTTAACCCTGTACAGAAATTATTTGCAAAATAATCTTAAAAACAGAAAATAAACAATAGCGAGAGCATAAAACATAAAACAAATATACAGAAAGATTTTCCCCTGGATCCCAAATCTGGATGACCAGCTTGATTTTTCATTATATTCCTTTTAGTGTTACGACACATATATATACATGTCGAAGCATACATAAACCCAATCCATTAACCCTATATTAGAACATAACCGTAGTTCCCATGACCGGATCTACAAAATACTAGGGGTCGAAAACCATCATGCTCCAAAACCATGTGCAAACCCATGCAAAAAACTCTCTGTGGGTCCGCCCACCGAAAAATAAGGTCCCAAATTTTTTTCCCGAGGTGTTGTCGGCCCCCCTGTGACCCCCCTGTTGTGCCTGGCACAACATATAAGGGGGGCTCTCGGCCCCCCTGTGACCCCCCCACGCATGACTAGTCGTGGAAAGAATATAACACATACCCAACATATACCTCATTTCTCACATTACATCTGGTGAGAAGATTAAAAAAAGAGTGGGTCCATGGCAGACTTATTGATACACAAAATTCCCCACCATTTAGTTGGCTATTATGGTTGATGATGAAGCTGAGTGAGGAATAGTGACCCAAATTTAATCAATGTATAGTATGTACATCCTCGTCTATCTTTGTAAAGGAGATTCTGCCATAAGTGTTTAGATGTAGAAAAATTATAGATAGTCCCATGAAAGGCTAGAGCAAGGTCATGATGTGGCCATAACATTTTCATACTAAAAGATGGATCTCTTGCTCGATTTATTAGAAAATATTTGTGATAAATATGGAACCAATTGCTTTATTCTTGCCAAACCTCGATTAAGTCGTTGAAGTGAAGGTTCAGTGTCATTTGTTCTTCATCTGCTAATTTTTTGGAATGGTTGTATACCATGTCAGGAATCCATTGGCTTGACTTTGGATAGATTTTTCTTTCTGGAACTAGATGTTGAATATATCCATGTGGTTGGAGATTTGCATTTAACATGTGTGTTTCATAGCTGCCAAGTTGTTTTCCAATTATTTGTATAATCTTGCCATTGGGTGGAGTCTGGGATGTCTCTGTAAATTTATTTGTTGTGTTGGAGATCCCATTCGGTAACAATAACCATGAGTTTTATTGGCCCTCGGATATTTTCTCTGCTAAGAAAATTTGGAATGCTATTAGTGATACCCTTAATGTGCTCAATATCAAAATCAAAATTCGAGAACAGTGCCTGCCATCTTGCGAATTTTTCTTCTCGATTTTTTTTAATATCCTTTCTCAAGATATTTTTCATTGCAGAGGCATCTGTTCTTAGAAGGAATATTTTATTAATCAGATGGATATCAAAGTTTTCAATGCAGTTCCAGGCTGCTTTGACATCTTTCTCAATTGTAGAATAACTTTTCTTGCCTGAATTCCAAAATCCTGAAGCAAATTGTATAATTTTCTCATCACCTTCCTTATTTTTCTTAGGAAATCCTCCCCAACCAAGTTCACTAGCATCAGATTCAACAATTTTAAATAGATTTTCATCAAACACATACAAAATGGGTAGGACTCAAACGTTTCCTTTTATTTTCTTGATTGCAGTTGTGTGAGCATTTTTCCAAGGACTGGGATTCTTTTTCAAACGTGGATTCAAGATTCTTGTATCTTGGGCGCAATTTTTGTAGAAGTTGCAGACATAATTCATACAACCTAGAAATATCTGCAATTGATTTTTATCTTTTATTTCATTGGGAAACATATCATAAAACACAACAACATGTTGTTGTAGCGTGATCTGTCCATTTTCAATGATATGACCTAAGAAATTAATCTTTGTTTGGAAGAATTTCATTTTATTCTAACTCGCAACCAATCCACTATTTTTAACAATTTGTTTAAATTTGTTCAATTGTTTAAAATGTTCATATACGGATTTAGAAAATACCAATATGTCATCTATATATAGAATAATCTAATCAAAATATGGCTTAAAAACCTCTTCCATCACCTTTTGGAATTTTGAGGGAGCATGTTTCAAGCCAAAAGGCATAACATTCCATTTGTAGTGTCCTGAAGGTATACTGAAAGCAGTTTTAAATTGATCCTCTTCTTTGATAGATACCTTCCAAAATCCTGATTTCATATCAAATTTTGAGAATATCTTGGCACCTACAATTCGGGTTATCAAATTTCCTTTGTGTGGGATTGGGTAGGTGTCATTTACCACGACACAGTTGAGTGGTTTATAACTAATCACCAAGCGTGGTATTCCTCTAATTTGTTCAGAGTGTTTATTGACATAGAATCCATATCAGTTCCATGGGCAACTAGATTCGCGGATCAATTTTCTGTTCAAAGAACTTTTAATATCTTTTTGATAGAGTTGTCGGTAGGCTTCATTCATAGGAATTTATTTGCTTTTACATGGCTCACCGGAATACTCTGGTTTGTATGGGAGATCAACAAAGTATTTATTTTGATGCCAGAAAGCATTAGTCTCTTTAATGCAACATTGTTCTTCTAAAATTTTTCTGATTTTTGCAATTCTCTTCATCACATTGGGTTGTTTGAGCTGGTCTTCAATCTCGAGGAAAGATTTTAAATCTTTCAATTCAACTAGTTTTTCTTGTGATTTATGTCACTCTTGCATTGCTTAGATCATAGTGGAGATTCGATGAGTTGAGACAAATGGGAGTGTGATGGTATGCAGATAACCATTACTATTTGGTACAGAGATAAAATATCCTGATATACAATCTTCAAGTCTTGCAGAACCATGTGGTTCTACTACTGCCAAAAATGGATTTCCCAAAATGCAGTCAATGGGAATGTTTCCTATTGCAAATTTTACATTTATGCAATATGCCTCGAAACATATCACGACCTTAGGAACTTCATAGTGAAAATTATACCCTTGTACCCCTAATCTAGTAACTTATCATACTTCTTTAGACCAATACTTAGCAGGGAAAGATTTTTTATTCAAAACATTGATGTCTGCTCTAGTATCTAATAAAGTTTTTAGGTGAAAGATCTCATTCTAGATTTTAATCTGGAGCATGGCATAAAATTGATGATGTTGCACTGCCATGATCTTCATATTGCTCAAGGCCTTGTAATTTGTAGATCTGGTCTCGTATATTTCTATGTTAGGATTTGTTCTAGAAAAGAGCTCTCATTGTGAGAGGGTGCTCTCTTATTCAGGCAATTTTCCCTTTTCTAACTTCGAGACCTGGGCTTTGAGCTCTATTATTTATTTTTTCAAATTTTATATTTCTTTTCTTATTTCTGGGATGGTAAGACTCCTATGTTTATCATTTTGATGATGTTTCTGGAAATATCTAATATTTTTTTCAAAAGAAGCATCTACCAAAAGAGCTTTAGAGCTAGAACTCTTACTAGTAGAAGCAGATATTGATCCGTGGTTCTTAAGCATGGTCTTCAAGAATGTTTCCATCTGCCTCTGTTTCATTTCTGCTTCAGGTAATGTCTTTATTCTTGCAATTTAACTTATTCATCATCATTGAGGTGTGCCATGCAAATATTGAGTTTCAACTATGGTTTTCTTGACACTTGTGCTTCTAGATCCTCCTCAAAACTATACTTTGAATCATATTTTGTATCAGACATTGAACAATGACAATTATCAGAATCTTTACAAATACAATTTTCAAAAAGAAATATGTTAGCTTCCTCTAACTCTTTAGAGTCAGAATTACTAAAACTGGAGGTTTTAGTTGAGTTGCAACAATCCTGTCCAAGAATGTGAATTTCTTCTTTCATATGAATATTGGGACAGTGTTCAGTTTTATGCAGTTTCGAGCCACATTAAAAAATTGGATAGTTACAGGTGGATTCTTTTGTTTTCTTTTTCCTGAGAGAATTTCCCTTCGTTCAGTTTTGAGCCTTCTCCAACCGGGCACCTATTTGATGTATGGCCTTGTTGGCTGCAAAGCCAACATGTAATTTTATTCCAGGCTTCTTATTTGTGTGCCTTAAGATGTATATCCTGTGGACTATAATAGTGAGTATGGGGAAAGTGTTTACAATATCCTTTAGCATATTTTTTCTTAGGATTATTAGGCTGGCGGGAGTCTTTTCGAGATTGTCTAGAATAATGTTCCCTTGATCTGTAATACTTCTTGAGAGCTTTCTTTGTTATTTTTCTTTGTACAACAATATCATCAAGAGGTAGTCAATATTTATTGTAGATGGACTTACTATCAAGAATTTGGGATAGTTTTTGGATTGACTTATTCATCTTTTAATTTGTACATAGGCCAACTAAAGACTTGGTTATGGTGTAGTAGGTTCCACCCCATGTATAAGATTCATATGGTTGTCGGAATGCCTCCTGAATTCTCAAATAATCAAAAAGTTTGGATGGTAGTGCAACAAGGTATACATGTTTCCATAGGATATTTTTACTGTCTTTCACCTCATATATCCGCTACACCCAATCTCTATGGAAATATTCATATTGTGACATATTTTTTCACTTCAAGGTCATTAGTATCTGGGAATTTTTATATGATATATCTGTTTGACAACCAAGCCAATGATCAAGAATCATTGATGTGAGGACACCAATCATGTTGTTTTTTGGACTTCTGTCTTCATGTAATATAATATATCGTTGCTCATATTTCACAAATTATTCTGCCTTTTTCTCTAAAATTGCGGGAGAAGACTCTACTTCCCACCACCTCTGAAGAGTGTCAGTAAATCATTGGATCAATGTTTTACAAGATTCTATTTCAGTTTCACCTTCATGCACATGAGTTTTTATTCAATAAACATCTAGCCAATCATCTGTCTAACTTGACCAGAACTAAGATTATCGACATTCCATTCTTTGTGGGAGTCAAGTTGGAATGTATGGAATTCAGGCATGCGTCCTTTTCCACTGAGGCCAAGGGCGGGATTTCTGGTGAATTGACCTGGCAGAGGTTCATAAACTGGAAAAATATAGGATTAAGAAGATGATTATGGTTTGTCAGGAGTTTCTTTGGGAAACAAATAGGGAAATCTATCAACAATTTTTGTCTGTACAGAGATAGGATGACGAAAAAGCATGGATGAGGAAATATCTTTGTCTTTTTATGAAATGGATAATCCTTCAAATTTGGAGGTCAACATTTTAATTTTCTCGTGGGTGTGATGTAATCCTAGAGTGAATCCCCTTTCAATATCATCATACTGGAATTGGAGTTCGTCAGACAAAGATGTTGTGTCTCTAGTGCTTTCATGGTCAAAACCTTCAAGACTTGAAACAGAAAATTGAAATCCATTCAAATTCTTATTCTCATTGTTCATAGAGACTTGAAGATACTCAATTTCCTCTTTCTGTGCAAAATGAGTTGAAGTATGTACAGAGAGACCTTTTGGAGCAGTATTTGTCTAGTTTAACTGCTCACTAACCTTTTGGATTCTTCCATCTCTGCCTATGGCAGAGTCATATCTTAAAACCAAAGGATAAACTGTGGCAACACTTTCCTTTTCTCCTAAAACAATACCTTTATAAGGTGGAAAAAATGATGAAGATTCACTTTTTGAACCATCATAGGCTATCCACTGGTGTTTGGAGGAGCTTTCTCCAGAAATAATTTGTATTTTTGTACTTGTTTGCTGTTTCTTCCATTCATAGAAAGAAATCCAAGTTTTTGTAGAGTCCATATATTCTTTCCATGTGAATGAAAAACTATGTCTTTCTTCCATGGATGTTGTCAAATTGAATTCATTGGAATCTGGATGTGAAAATACATCTCAATTCAACATGATTTTTATCCAAGCAGCATGAAATTTGTATTTTGGACATCCTGTCACGAGAGAAAATAATTTGTGCATTTAAGGTTTGGATGGATTTTTGCAGTCATCTGGAATAGGATTTTGGAAAGGATAAGAAGAAATGAGTGAATCCATATTCTGAAGCTAACCTATGCCATACCTTCGCATATCAGGAGGGCACATTTTGCTAAAGATTTCAGCGAGCCTTGAGTCTTCATTTTCCATAGATGGGAGGTCATGGATTACAAGGACCTCATCATGAGGGAATGAGATATCGTTGCACTTACGATTTGTACACGATTTTTTTAGCATAACAGAAGGCGCTTCTCCACTTCTTGGATTATGATTTTTATGCATAGTCAAATGTACAAGACTTTGTAGGTTGACTATACACCGACAAGCAGGGCATTTAACTTCTAAATCAGAAAAACTTAAAACTTCAGCGAGTTCAAATAATTCAACATGGAGACAATTTGTATAGATGGAAGACGATGTGGTGGATGCTTCAGAAGAAGTGGGTTGAGAATTCTTGTAATATGTTACTCTATGTTCTATTCTTCTTCTGGTAATAGTAGATCTACAAGGAAAATACCAAACTGCAGAGGACGAATATTCTCTTATTCATGGAGAGGTTATATGTTGGGTTTTTGGTGTTGTAGGAATATCTACCACCCAGCTCTAAGGAAATCTTAGTTCTTCCCATTTAATTGTTTGATTCTCGATCTTCTGATTGTGAGCATCTGTGATAACAACAACACTTGATTTTTATTCTTGGTTGGGAGAGTACAGGACTGCTAGATAGAGGGTGTTAGTATGACGGAAACAACCTCTAGTCTAGATAGAAATAGTTGTTGTTTTTCTCTGCAAATCAGAGAGAGATGTCTTTATTTGTAACTGTAGTATGTCTCTAATGTGTTAAACATACACATAGACAGAAAAGTTAGGATAGCAATCAAACGAGACAGGTCAATTTGACAAAGGTGCAACAATTTCTCCAAGAATAGAATTAGTATATTGTTATGAGTCAGATCGCGAATGGTAGCCAAGACAAAAGTGTTTAACCTTCTATGAGTTAAGGCTGAAATTCCTACGTGGATACAACCAAGGTGAACGTAGGAAGTGTTGTGATTCTTAGTTTCTTTTTGTAGTTCTTTTGGATCTAACAAGGGGATTGTTTGAACAGATTATTTATTTTCTTGGACTTGGCTTACACACTTTTTTATAGAAACTCGAGTAACGGCTCAGGTGGAACATGGAAAGCTAAGAATAAACCTCAAATGGACTAATTGTAGGGAGTTTCAAGCATGGAGCAGGCTAGTTTTCAACAATTTTGATTTGAGCAGAATTTATTATAGAAGATGAAGCTTTATCAAAGAGATTTGAAATGTCTATATTACTGATACTTTGTTCCTGATCTTGTACTTCTTGGCAATAAATATATCTTCTTCCAGCTTCAAAGAAAAAGATTATAAAATTACCCAATGGAACCATACGTTACTGGCTGTGACACCAATTTTTGTAGAGGCTTCCTATTAGCTAAGTCTACATTTTAACTATTAAATTAAATTCACCATTTTAGTTGTTCAATAATGAGAAGGAGACATGTTATATCATCCAATTTTTCTCGTAAAAATGGGTCAAATTCCTCTTGAGAAATGTTTTTTTTTTACCTGGGTCCTGCTTTATTTAATAATTTTTCCCCATTGTAATCCTCATCGTTACACGCACTTAGATATTAGTTATTTGTAGCTACACAACTCGTTTTGATTATATATATATATATATATATATATATATATATAATTTAAATAACTGGAGAGTATGATTTCGTTTCCCACTTCCCCGGTGGGAAATTTTTATTTTCCTTTCGAGTTTTCCAACGATGAAATCTGCTTTTGAATATTTTGGTTTCCGTATAGGATTTCACTTCTCATTCCTTGGATTTTCTGTTTTCACGATGTCATCTATGATCACGGATAAACTTTTAGACTTGCAAAATTGGAGTCTAACATTTTTCACTCCATATTTCAAGGTGATATGAGCTTTGTTATTGGATTATAATTTTCTTTTACGTAATTTTGGATGTGAGCGGTTTAATGATAAACAATATTCAATAACGTAAATTCTATGAATTTCTGAATATATGGTGGAAGGATTCGGGATTCTCTCAGTTGACGTTTGCTCAGCATCGTCACGTGGAATTCTACACTTTGGCATCTTGCTTTGCGAGTCATCCTCGACATTCCGACTTGGCTTTGCAAAAATGTATCATTTTGTCGCCGTTCTGGACGATATATATGACACCTTTGGAAGGAATGGACAACCTCCATCTTTTCGCCGCGGGAGTTAAAAGGTGAACCTTAGAACAATATTTTCCTCCTTATCATGTTATGCCTCTGTAGTAACAAACAAATTTGACCAAAATTTATGCTTACAATTGCATTATTATGAGATGGGATCCAGCAGCAACATAATGGGTTCCAAATACATGAAATGGTGCGTTATGAAAACATAAATGAAATGGCACAAGAGGCACAAAAATCTCAAGGCCGAGATACAATCAACAATGCTCGAAAGACTGTACGGACAATAATGATCCATACCTATATTTGTGGAAACAAATATTACCACATATGGCATGGAGAGAGAGTATCAAATCATCGTCCCAGAGATTAGAATGATGATTTTATATTTTTCTCTTTACACGATCATCTGATATAGGGGTTTTCGAATACAATGGGATGATCCGATACCGGGGTTGTCTAATGAAAGTTCTCACCTATGGAAATTGAAACTGAATAAATTAGATAAACCTACCTGTGAAATTTAAACTGAATAAAATAGATAAACTAAATCGATCATTTAAGTGAAGCACATGGGGTGCACTTTGATGTGCAACCACACATTCCACCACACATTAGGCCCTCATGGGAATTGGATTTTTCCCAACTATGAAAAAATCATGGAATTGAGCCATGTATCCAACCTCTTTTGAAAATAATTATCAAATTAACAAAAATAATTAAATAATTAACTATAATTAAATTAATAATTATGAAATTAATAATAATAATTAATTTAATTAATCCAAATCATAAAATATTAAACAATATCAAATTTTCACTAATCTATAATTATTGTAACACTAAAATGACATCACCATGATGCTTATATAACATGAAATCATTTCAATATGATACAATGATAAATAATAAATAAATATATCACAAAAAATATTCTAAACCATTTCATCAATGAAGTAATATGATATTTGGAAGATGCAAAAAAAAATCATGGAAAATCTAGAGTAATATTGATGTAAAAGAAAATCACTGAAAAATATAGAGTAATATTGATATAAAAGAAAATCATGGAAAATATAGAGTATCCATACACATGACAGATCTAGAAGTGTATAATCTTTATAAACTTATATTAATTTTTAAAGTTTGAACCATAAAATATTTGGTGATATTTTGAACAACATTTAAGACTTTATGTAGTTTCCAAAAAACTTTGCCAATAAAATACCTTTATTTTATAAAATTTAAATGAATGATTTTAGAATATATATATATATATAGAGAGAGAGAGATATATATGCACATGGAAAATAGTTATCCCTTGAAAATTATACGTCTCATTGCGTGATATTTTTCACCATACAAACTTGACCACCTCAATTGCATAATTGCACTATGATGACGTGCTAAATGTGAAAACTACAACCTTGCATTTTTATAATTTTAAAATTTAAAGATGATCAAAATAATTTTAGATTTTAATTTAAAATAATTGAAATAAAAATATAATTATTTAAGATAAAATATTCATTT
Source organism: Pinus albicaulis (assembly GCA_034641835.2). Classification (NCBI taxonomy): domain Eukaryota; kingdom Viridiplantae; phylum Streptophyta; class Pinopsida; order Pinales; family Pinaceae; genus Pinus; species Pinus albicaulis. The sequence continues at coordinate 1,272,509,876 of CM076579.1, forward strand.
TGACTTAAAATGCTCTTTAGTGTAGTAGGGACAAAACCTACCTAGTTGCCCATTCCTCTACTTATTAAAAAAATACATTATTTTTAATTTTTTCTAAAATCCTATTTATGAAATATAATTTTTTTTTAAATTATTATGTTTTAAATTTTTTTTCTTTCCCAACTTCATTATATATATATATATATATATATATTATACTTAAGAAATTAATATATTTTAAAATTAATTTGAATAACCTTTAATTCTTTTTCTCGTTTCACTTAATAAATTGGTATTATTATTTTGAATTTTATTAGTATCATTTTCAATATATTTAATTAAATTAATATTATAATGTTTTTATAAATTTATAGTATTAAAAATAACAAATATATTGGAATGCTATTTTTTTTTTTTTTTTTGTTAATAATGAGGATGGAGTACCCTAGATAGGGTGATTAGCTACAAAAATGGAGAGACGTGGGTGGCTTGCCACCATCCCATGACCTGTAGCCAAGGGGATGTGGCAACACACCCCCACCAAATGTAATAAACATGCAAGCGATCATAATTCCACCATCCTTAGGCAAGATGAAGTGACACCAAAAGACTAAGAGGAGCAGCTCTACGCATACGAGGAGAATGGAATTGATGCTATACATGAGTCTAATTATACATCAGCGAGATGTTGGTACCTAGAGAGTGCTAGAAAAAGTTTGGTGTGAATTCTAGACGAAGGCTGTCAAGGAGGCATTGCAGGGAAGAGGATCAAACAGACCTGGTGAAAATTGCAGAGTGCAGAGACTCTCCTCACCTAAGAGTAATGTGTCAAGGAATATTGGTGTATACAGATGGTTGGGGAGCTTAAGTCTGGAAATTCCTCCTTGTGAGTGAGCGTCTAACCTAGAATGTGAACCATACAGTCTTCAGTCTAGAGAGTGGGACACTAAATGGAAACTTACTAAGCGGTTTAGAAAATTGCAACAAAGCCTCCTTCCATTTTATCTAGTTAACTTATATTTTGGAAATGGAAATATTTTTTTAGTGTATATGTGTTGTTATTTATTTCTCCAATCCTTTTGGGAAACCTCCTATAGCCTTCTTCGGTTGTTGAGGAAATCACGAAAAATCCTATTATTTTTTTATTATTTATTAATCTCTAAGTGGAAGAGGGAGCGAGACCTTATGGGCAATTGGCTTATAATTTCTCTACCGGGAATAGATGTTGTGGGATTCTATTGAATTGTGTCTAACTTATAATTTCATGGGTGTACATTGTTTTTCATTCTTGATGTATTTAATTTGGTGTTGTTATCATTACCAAGTATTGATGGTGTTGGGTATCGTTGGGAAGTGTAATGAGCAAAGGACAATTTGTATCACTATGGGATGTCTTATTATTTAGATGATATAGCAATTATCATGCTTTGGCATGGGTTTGGAGGAGGTTGTGGCCATGTCCTCTTAAATTTGTGTCGATTGGGTGGAGGTTGTGTTGTTGTTCCATAGATCAGGTTCTAAAGCCACGGTGGTGCAACTTGTGGTTTAAAAAAGCATTAGACAATTAGTGTTTGGAAGTTGTTAGAGATAAGAGTTTGGAAGATACATTAATTTGTGTTTACTTTCTTGAATAGGGTCCCCCTATAGCCAGTTTATATGCCACATACTTTATAGAATCTGGGAATTTACAGGTGAGATATATTAGGAGGAGAGAAGCCTTTGCGACATAGAATAACTCTCATTTTTTAGTCTAGTACCCTAGATATGTATTCACAATACCGAGACTAAGATTTGATGTAAGGAGAGGGGCAATCTATTATGAGGAGACAGACCATAGATGAAACTCTCATTTACATAATAGAGTGGTAGGATTTACAACTAGATACAACAATAAAATTCTTGTGTTGACAAGGTCTAAAGGGGAAGCCTCATCTCAGAGAACTTCCCTCTCAGACCCTGAAGGACTGGCAGAGAGGACATGATGGATCCCGGAAACATGTAATACATGAGGAAGATATAATTACTATATGAAAACAATAGATTAATGCTGGAAGATTAATTTCCTCTTGGGGATCACGTTATTGGACATTTAAGAAGGGCATGTTACAAACCAAGGATCACATGCATGGACACATGAAACATTATGATTGCAGGTTGAAAATTATGATTTGCAACCTCGAAAGGATGGAGAAGTATCTCGGCATTCCTCCAATAGTTTCAAAACCCTCAATATACCCATCTAACCCTGTCCCAGTCGTTGGCTTGTACCCATAACTGCTCCCCTGATTTCATGATGGATCAACTTTACGTATCTTTTTTTGTAACCGACTATGTATATGGCCTGATATACCATTATATTAGTATAAGCTTATTTTTTGTTGCTTTTTTATTGTTCAATTTTCTTTTATGTCCCTTAGAAATGTACAATTTTCGTTATGGTTGGGTCTCCCAAGTGAAAGGTGAAAGACTCGAATAAACTCTATAAAAGTTAAATATGTTTTCTTCATTGGGTGTTAATAGAATTTACATTAAAAAAAATAATGAAAAAAAAATAATTCTATATATTTTATCTTCCTTGTTATTTCAATTTTATAATTTAAGAAAACTAATATTTATAATAATAATAAATACTATTCCTATTAATTTTAGATAATTTATTTTGAAATATTTTAAAGTTTATTTATAATACATGTTCATAATACAAATATAAATGGTTAAGAGCATGTCTTTACTCATAAGAGGTCACAAGTTCAAAACCAGAGGGGGGTGGAATATGTATGCCTTTGTATACTTAGAAGTCAAATTGTTTCACAGAGGTAGGTCCCTTGTCCCACAAACAAGGGGATCTCATACAACAATTTGGTATCTCGCTTGTTTGTGACCTTAAAATTGGATAATAATAATAATAATAATTATTTTCCCCTCTTTTTTATCCCAATTGTAATTTAAGAAAACAAATATTTATACTAATAAATAGTATTCATATTAATTTTAAATAATTTATTTTGAAATATTTTTAAGTTTGTTTATAATACATGTTTATATAACAAATATAAGATATTATAAAAAGAAAATATAGGGATGATATCTTCCCTTCTTATTTCAATTTTTTAATTTAAGCACACTAAGATTTATAAAAATAAATACTATTCATATTAATTTTAAATAATTTTTTTGAAATATTTTTGAGTTTATTTATAATGCATGTTCATATAAAAAATATAAGGTGTTATAAAAATAAAATATAAGGATGATATTTTCCCTCATCTTTTGTTATCTCTTTTTATTCTAGTGTCATACAGAGCTACACACAATGTCCCCAGTGAAGTAAACAAGGAGCAAGACCGCAAAAATCGAAACCCCGACCTTCGAGAATGGGAGTGTAGTGAAAAGGAAGAAGTCTGAAAGTAAGGAGAGCTCCACTTCTAAGGAAAAATGGCAATGTTGTGAACCACAATGGGTCGTAGTCATCAACTAAAGTTAAATTTTAAACTACTAATTTTCTTGGATGATATTGTCTCTCTGGAGCGTCTATAACCGAAACTAAGTTGTCTGGAAAATATCCCCTGCTTGGAGTGCCTATGCCTGAAAAGAGATGCATCGCAGGTAGCCTTTGTGCTATGATAAGAAGAAAAATGGAAAGAACAAATCCAACAGGATATCCGATGATGATTAAGAGAAAGTGGTTTTGAGCCTCCTTCGTGGTTGTCACCATATTTTCAAATGGAAGGAGAGCTTGAGATCAAGGTTTGAATTTGGGTGAGTAGAGGGAGAGAAGAACATGAATAATAATCCATCACATTTTTCATTTTATGTAGTCGCAACAAGGGATTTCAACTAGAGGAGGGATTTCGAGGTTTGCTATTAGGTTTTTTCACATGATTTTCCCTTACTAAATCATGACGCAACCAGACATTTTTCCTAGTATACACGGGAGGATACCAGGAATTCTCCTTGGTGCTAATGGTGGAGTAGTGTTGCTTAGCCTTAGGGAGGCATTCGGGGAGGTTTGCAGGGATCAATGTTGGGTGGTTGTATCTGCAATTTATCATCCTCTCTTATGTAAGGAAACCAACCATAGGGACATTCACCTACGATTATATCCCGAAAGTAGTGATTTAGAGATTGATTCAGCCTAATGTTTGGGATTATAATGTGTTATGAAACCAACTCACAAATTAACCGAAAAGAGAGCTCAACGACTTAGAAATAATCCACTTAGAGGAGGAAACCTCCTTTACATTACCTAAATGAAAAATTCTTATATGATACAAATGAAAAAACCTATTTTTCATAGTAGATTATATGGGGTCACAATATAATCCTAGCCAACCTAACAATAATAATTTAAGGGAACAACAATAAAAATAAGGGGGCTACGCTAAAAACAATAAGGGACTACACTAGTAATATAGCGACCTAACATGCCCCTCTCCTTCAAAAAAAATTTGTCCTCAATGCTTGAGTAGTTTTGTATGCTTGTGCAGAAAATTCTCATCCTCCCATGTGGAATCTTCACTGGATAAACTCTTCCAATTGATTAGATACTCTGAAATTGATCGATTTCGTAGCTATTGAGTTCTTATTTCCCTGATTGCTTTAGGTTCTAATATGATTTTTCCTTCCCCATCAAGTTCTGTCAATATTGTTTGAGCCAAAATTTTGTCACCTATAACCTTATTTAAGCATGAAACATGGAAAACTCAGTGTACTTGGGTAGATGCACGAAGCTCCAATTTGTATGCCATAGTACCAATCTTTTGCAACACCTTGTAAGGACCATAATAATTTTGTGATAATTTACTAACCTTCTTAGCTTGCTTGAGGGACATTTGTTTTTATGGTTGTAGCCATAAAAATACCTAGTCGCCTACATCAAAACCTCTCTCACTGTGATATTGATATGCCTGTTGTTTCATTCGATTATGTGCAAATTTAGGTTATCCTTTAAGAGTTGGAGAACCTGTTGTTGACTCTCGATGTGATCTTCCACTGCTTTAAACTTATAATTTTCCATTAAATATGATGTGATTGACGGCGAATGATATCCACAAAGTGCCATAAATGGGGTCAGTTTTATGCACTGTGGAATGAAGTGTTATACCACCTTTCAATGAGAGATAACCAATTGACCCATTGTGTTTTTTTATCAGATACAAAGAAATGAATATATCCTTCCAAAAATTTGTTCATTATCTCAATTTACCCATCAGATTGAGGATGATAAGATGAGTTATGAGCTAGTTGAGTACCCAAACAAGAAAATAATTTTTCCCAAAAATTTCTTGTTAAAATGGGATCTCTATCACTTACAATAATCTTTGGGTTTCCATGTAGCATTTGAATTGTTTCCATAAATTCGGTAGCAACTGTACTCGCTTTAAATGGATGAGACAATGCACAAAAGTCTGCATACTTGGTAATTCTATCAACTAACATGATGTTGACACTCTTTCCTTTAGACTTAACTAAACCTGTGATAAAATCCATTCAAACCTCCTCCCACCGTTGACTTGGAATGGATAAAAGTTGTAGAAAACCAAGGTCTTAATTGTCTCAACTTTATTTTGCTAGAAAACCAAACATTCTGCCACAAATTTTTGAATATCAGATTTAAGGCCATCCCAAAAAAATTCTTTCTTCACACTATGGTAAGTTTTTAAAAATCCTGAGTGTCCTCCTAAGGGAGAGGTATGCAATTCCAAATGAATATTTTGTTTTAGTTGGGAATTATTACAAAGATATAAGAAATATTTGTACCATAAGGAATCATTTTTCAAACTAAATGTATCAGAAGTACTCAGATCTTGCTACAACTTTTGAATGAGTGTCCACACTTCTTCATCATTTTTCCATTCCTCCCTTGCTTCGGTTATCCAATCTGGTTGGATTATAGAAATGGCACAAAGAAATGCTTCCAAATCCTCATCCTTTCTTGAGAGTGCATCTGCAACAACATTTAGGTTCCCTTTTTTGTAGATTATTTCAAAGTCATAATACAACATCTTTGCGACCCATTTTTGTTACACTTCTCAAGATAGTCTTTTTTCCAAAAAGTATTTAAGACTATCATGATCATCATTTATTTAGTGCATGTAGTATTGCCAAAATTTCCTTCTCATAAATAGATTTCTGTAAATATTTTCCTATTACTCGACGACTTTCAAAATAAATGGGTCTTCCTTCTTGCATTAAAACAACACCAATTACATTTCCTGAGGCATCACATTACAAAATAATTTTTATTTTGGAAGTCTGGTGTAGCTAAGACCAGTGCTTGGCACATTTCCTCTTTAAGATGTTCAAAGGCCCAAGTTCCTTCAGACGTCCATGAAAATGCATCTTTCTTCAATAATGTTTTTAGAGGTGCTGCTATTCTGTCATAATTATTAACAAACTTGAGATAATACCCTATTAACTCGAGAAATCCTCACAACTTATTTATGGTTGTGGAGACTTTCCATTCCTTAATGGATTTAATTTTGTTAGGGTCTACCTCAACACCCTCTTGAGATACAATATTACCCATATATTCCACCTCTTGTACTCCAAAAGAAATTTGGATTTTTTTTTCATATAATTGTTTCTCCTCCAATAGTTTGAGCACCCTGTCAACATGTTTAACATGATACTTCGAAGACCTGTTGTAGATTAGTATATCATAAAAAAATACTAACATAAGTTATCTACGAAAGGGTTTGAAAATGGAATTCATCAACCCTTGAAATGCACAGGGTGCATTGGTAAGGCTAAAAGGCATGACCAAAAATTGATAATGACCCTCATGAGTTCAAAATGTTGTTTTCAGAATGTCTTCATTCTTCATTCTAATTTAATGATATCTTGAACGAAGTTCCAACTTGGTGAAATAAATTTCTCCGTCTACTTCATTCAATAATTCATCTATCATAGGAATGGGAAATTTATTTGTAATACTGAGATTATTGAGCTCCCTATAATTTGGACACATGCGCTATGATCCATCCTTCTTATGCATGGATAATATTCGAGCAAAGAAATAACTTTTATTAAGTTGAATTATACCAGCCTCTAGCATTTCTGCAATCATAGGTTCGATTTGGAACTTTTGGATGTAAGGATATCTATAAGGACTGATGTTTGGAGGAACACTTCCTCGAATCAAATGAATATCATGATCATGGTCATGAATAGGTGGGAGTCCTTTTGGAGTTTCAAACACCTTCAAATTATTGTCCAATACTTTTTGAAGATCTAGAGAAATAGATGATTTTGATGTTGGAACTTGTAGTGAGCATAATTGTGCAATTACACCTCGTTGTTCTTTATTTAGAAGATTTTTCATGACATTAGAGCTTGTTATCTTTCTCGTCTTCCATTTGATACCCTGTAATTCAACGTCTTTTCCTTATGAAAAAAATTTAAAGAAAATTTCTTAAAAATTAAAATCTACCATCCCCAAAGACTGTAACCATTGTACTCCTAGTAAAACATCAACACCACCCATTGGAATGGAAATAATGGGACTATTCAATACATATTCCCCCATGATTAGCTTGATACTATGGAACTTTATAGAGCAATTTATGTTTCCTCCATTTTCCACCATCACTTGACACTTTGGCATTGGGTATAGGAAGCAATTCAATTCCTTGGCAACCTTACAATGAATAAAATTATGTGTACTACCTGAATCAATAAGCACTATTACATGTTTCTTCCTTATATGTCCTTCTATCTTGAGAGTTTGATGAATTTTAATTCTTTCCAATCCATTACAATATATGGTCAGATTCATTTATTATTCCTATTGGGTTTGTTCTTGGTGTATATCCTCTTCTTTTGAAGTTTCTTGTTCTTTTCCTTCCCTCTCTTCACAATCTATGTAAAATAATTTATGCTCAACACACTTATGACCTTTAGTGTATGTTCTATCACAACTATAGCAAAGCCCTTTTTCTCTTTTTTCTTCCAATTGTTGTGGCATCAACCTTGTAAGTTGTGGAAGTCTAGGAGTAGCTACACTTCCATATTTATAGTTCTAAGTGGTAGCCTTCCTTCTTTCCATAATTTCTCTTTCAATTTTTCTTGCCAACCGAAAGGCCTTCTCAAATTTATGAGGTTCCCAAAGGCGAACCTCATGTTGGATGTTATCCTTGAGAGTCCCTACGATGACATCAGTCCTATGTTCCTCTGGAATATTATTTACCCTTATATTCAATTTTTGGAAGTGCTCAATGTGCTCCATCATTGAACCCTTTTGTTTGAGCTTTATCAATTGGCTAAAGAAGTTGTTGCTCTTTGTATCACCATAATGTTCTATTATTTCCTCCATAAAAATTGACCAAGTGACAAGTGCTTTACGGGAACAAAGCCATCGATACCATAAAAACGGATTTTGTTCTAAATAAAATGTTGCAATGCATACCTTTTGTGTGTTTTTCATATTATAGAGCTCAAGGTATTGCTCCATTTTAGTATCCATGTTGATGCAGGAGCATTAGCTTCGAAAAACACCTTGTATTTTATTTAAGCTAGGGGGTTTCATGTTTTGAAGAAATATTAAATTTCATGTAAATATTAATATTATTTTGAGTGATTAATTATATTTTAATTAATTATTTGTGAGAATTTGTAAATGTTTCCAAACAACTGGAAACATGAGAGAAATTAGTTTCAAAGTTTTAGGGATAAAAATCTATCTTTTAGGGATGTTGAGAGATTTAGGGATTTGTTGAGATTTTAAAGGGATAGAACTCAATTTAGTGCATTTTTAATTTTTATAAATTAGAAGGCCTCAAAGGAAAATAAGACAGATAGAATAGAATAGTGAGAGTGGTTGAGCGCAGGTTTTGAACAGCCAAGGCTGTAAGCCTCTGGGCAAATTGTAAGGGCCTAAATGTTCAATATCTGGCGAGGAAGAAAAATTTGTAAGTAATTTCGAGTTGTTTTATATGAAAGTGTTCTTCCAAAGTTATATGTGTGAATCGACTGATCAATTGCTGACATTGATGTTTCAAATAAAAGTGCGCATGAGAACTGTTGGTGTAATTATAGATTTAAAATCGAGTTTGTGAATCTGAGTGAATGAATGTGAACCTTCAATTCTATGTGGCGTTACTATGTCTGAAATTTGACAGGAAAGCATTGAATAAGCTTTGTAAACAAAACTCTGCACATAAGTTAGAAAAATTGATGTTGTTAATATTGGCATTCAGTTGTAATGGCTTGCAGATAGTGTACAGTTTGAAATGAATGTAATTGCCAAGGGTTGAATGGTAATCCAAAACTCATTAATTATAAATCGGAAGGATAAGCACATTGAAGAGCTGTAGCATTGGCAAAAACGCTGGTGCAGATGAATCGATGAAGACCTGCGAAGGAGTAATGAAATCCGATTTTTAATTCACATATTCTGTGTTGTTAAATTGATTGAAATCAGGTGAAAGGTTCACACGGTTTTATGGAGACGAGCAGTGCTGCAATATAATATTTTAAGCCACGAATTTGATATTGTTTGAATTGCAATTCATACCAGTGGAAAGAATTTAGGTTCGAGCGGCTAGAGGAAGGAGATAATTTGGTGTGGCGTCCAATAAGCAGTCGTATTAACAGAAAGCGCTCCTCGAGATGAATGAAACTTGGTCTAATTAAATTAACAATGTATTGGCACAGAAATCGAATACTGAAAGATTCGATTTGATGAAATGGGATGTGCAATGGTAAGTGAAGCAGTTTTTAGATGGTGATCACGGTGGAATTCAGAGTTGGACAGAGATGTGGACCGCCGATGTTTATAGAGTGGTTATTTTAAAGGGTTTCAAATGCTATTTTAACGTGGATGCTAAAAGGAGAAACGATGGAGTTCCCACACCAATTAGTGAGAATAACAAAAACTCAGAAGAGGCAGAGTCTATGTGCGTGAGTTGAAGAACGAATCAGATTCTTGATCAAAGTAGCCTTGTGAAGCTGAAGAGCGAATGCATTCATAAATTATGGTTTGCCAGATTACTAAAGGTGGAAGCAAGTGGTTTTGAGCCTCCTTCTTGGTTGTCACCACATTTTCAAATGGAAGGAGAGCTTGAGATCAAGGTTTGAATTTGGGTGAGTAGAGGGAGAGAAGAACAGGAATAATAATCCATCACATTTTTCATTTTATGTAGTCGCAACAAGGGATTTCAACTAGAGGAGGGATTTCGAGGTTTGCTATTAGGTTTTTTCACATGATTTTCCCTTACTAAATCATGACGCAACCAGACATTTTTCCTAGTATACACGGGAGGATACCAGGAATTCTCCTTGGTGCTAATGGTGGAGTAGTGTTGCTTAGCCTTAGGGAGGCATTCGGGGAGGCTTGCAGGGATCAATGTTGGGTGGTTGTATCTGCAATTTATCATCCTCTCTTATGTAAGGAAACCAACCATAGGGACATTCACCTACGATTTTATCCCGAAAGTAGTGATTTAGAGATTGATTCAGCCTAATGTTTTGGGATTGTAATGTGTTATGAAACCAACTCACAAATTAACCGAAAAGAGAGCTCAACGACTTAGAAATAATCCACTTAGAGGAGGAAACCTCCTTTACATTACCTAAATGAAAAATTCTTATATGATACAAATGAAAAAACCTATTTTCTTATATAGGATTATATGGGGTCACAATATAATCCTAGCCAACCTAACAATAATAATTTAAGGGAACAACAATAAAAATAAGGGGGCTACGCTAAAAACAATAAGGGACTACACTAGTAATATAGCGACCTAACATGCCCCTCTCCTTCAAAAAATTGTTGTCCTCAATGCTTGAGTAGTTTTGTATGCTTGTGCAGAAAATTCTCATCCTCCCATGTGGAATCTTCACTGGGTAAACTCTTCCAATTAATTAGATACTCTGAAATTGATCGATTTCGTAGCTATTGAGTTCTTATTTCCCTGGCTGCTTTAGGTTCTAATATGATTTTTCCTTCCCCATCAAGTTCTGTCAATATAGTTTGAGCCAAAATTTTGTCACCTATAACCTTATTTAAGCATGAAACATGGAAAACTCAGTGTACTCGGGTAGATGCACGAAGCTCCAATTTGTATGCCATAGTACCAATCTTTTGCAACACCTTGTAAGGACCATAATAATTTTGTGATAATTTACTAACCTTCTTAGCTTGCTTGAGGGACATTTGTTTTTATGGTTGTATCCATAAAAATACCTAGTTGCCTACATCAAAACCTCTCTCACTGTGATATTGATATGCCTATTGTTTCATTCGATTATGTGCAAATTTAGGTTATCCTTTAAGAGTTGGAGAACCTGTTGTTGACGCTTGATGTGATCTTCCACTGCTTTAAACTTATAATTTTCCATTAAATATGATGTGATTGACGGCGAATGATATCCACAAAGTGCCATAAATGGGGTCATTTTTTATGCACTGTGGAATGAAGTGTTATACCACCTTTCAATGAGAGATAACCAATTGACCCATTGTGTTTGTTTATCAGATACAAAGAAATGAATATATCCTTCCAAAAATTTGTTCATTATCTCAATTTACCCATCAGATTGAGGATGATAAGATGAGTTATGAGCTAGTTGAGTACCCAAACAAGAAAATAATTTTGCCCAAAAATTTCTTGTTAAAATGGGATATCTATCACTTACAATAATATTTGGGTTTCCATGTAGCCTTTGAATTGTTTCCATAAATTCGGTAGCAACTGTACTCGCTTTAAATGGATGAGACAATGCACAAAAGTCTGCATACTTGGTAATTCTATCAACTAACATGATGCTGACACTCTTTCCTTTAGACTTAACTAAACCTGTGATAAAATCCATTCAAACCTCCTCCCACCGTTGACTTGGAATGGATAAAAGTTGTATAAAACCAAGGTCTTGATTGTCTCAACTTTATTTTGCTAGAAAACCAAACATTCTGCCACAAATTTTTGAATATCAGATTTAAGGCCATCCCAAAAAAATTCTTTCTTCACACTATGGTAAGTTTTTAAAAATCCTGAGTGTCCTCCTAAGGGAGAGGTATGCAATTCCAAATGAATATTTTGTTTTAGTTGGGAATTATTACAAAGATATAAGAAATATTTGTACCATAAGGAATCATTTTTCAAACTAAATGTATCAGAAGTACTCAGATCTTGCTACAACTTTTGAATGAGTGTCCACACTTCTTCATCATTTTTCCATTCCTCCCTTGCTTCGGTTATCCAATCTGGTTGGATTATAGAAATGGCACAAAGAAATGCTTCCAAATCCTCATCCTTTCTTGAGAGTGCATCTGCAACAACATTTAGGTTCCCTTTTTTGTAGATTATTTCAAAGTCATAATACAACATCTTTGCGACCCATTTTTGCTACACTTCTCAAGATAGTCTTTTTTCCAAAAAGTATTTAAGACTATCATGATCATCATTTATTTAGTGCATGTAGTATTGCCAAAATTTCCTTCTCATAAATAGATTTCTGTAAATATTTTCCTTTTACTCGACGACTTTCAAAATAAATGGGTCTTCCTTCTTGCATTAAAACAACACCAATTACATTTCCTGAGGCATCACATTACAAAATAATTTTTTTTTTGGAAGTCTGGTGTAGCTAAGACCAGTGCTTGGCACATTTCCTCTTTAAGATGTTCAAAGGCCCAAGTTCCTTCAGACGTTCATGAAAATGCATCTTTCTTCAATAATGTTTTTAGAGGTGCTGCTATTCTGTCATAATTATTAACAAACTTGAGATAATACCCTGTTAACTCGAGAAATCCTCACAACTTATTTATGGTTGTGGAGAATTTTCATTCCTTAATGGATTTAATTTTGTTAGGGTCTACCTCAACACCCTCTTGAGATACAATATTACCCATATATTCCACCTCTTGTACTGCAAAAAAAATTTGGATTTTTTTTTCATATAATTGTTTCTCCTCCAATAGTTTGAGCACCCTGTCAACATGTTTAACATGATACTTCGAAGACCTGTTGTAGATTATTATATCATAAAAAAATACTAACATAAGTTATCTACGAAAGGGTTTGAAAATGGAATTCATCAACCCTTGAAATGCACAGGGTGCATTGGTAAGGCTAAAAGGCATGACCAAAAATTGATAATGACCCTCATGAGTTCAAAATGTTGTTTTCAGAATGTCTTCATTCTTCATTCTAATTTAATGATATCTTGAACGAAGTTCCAACTTGGTGAAATAAATTTCTCCGTCTACTTCATTCAATAATTCATCTATCATAGGAATGGGAAATTTATTTGTAATACTGAGATTATTGAGCTCCCTATAATTTGGACACATGCGCTATGATCCATCCTTCTTATGCATGAATAATAGTCGAGCAAAGAAATAACTTTTATTAAGTTAAATTATACCAGCCTCTAGCATTTCTGCAATCATAGGTTCGATTTGGATCTTTTGGATGTAAGGATATCTATAAGGACTGATGTTTGGAGGAACACTTCCTCGAATCAAATGAATATCATGATCATGGTCATGAATAGGTGGGAGTCCTTTTGGAGTTTCAAACACCTTCGAATTATTGTCCAATACTTTTTGAAGATCTAGAGAAATAGATGATTTTGATGTTGGAACTTCTAGTGAGCATAATTGTGAAATTACACCTCGTTGTTCTTTATTTAGAAGATTTTTCATGACATTAGAGCTTGTTATCTTTCTCGTCTTCCATGTGATACCCCGTAATTCAACGTCTTTTCCTTATGAAAAAAATTTAAAGAAAAGTTCTTAAAAATTAAAATCTACCATCCCCAAAGACTGTAACCATTGTACTCCTAGTAAAACATCAACACCACCCATTGGAATGGAAATAATTGGACTATTCAATACATATTCCCCCATGTTTAGCTTGATACTATGGAACTTTATAGAGCAATTTATATTTCCTCCATTTTCCACCATCACTTGACACTTTGGCATTGGGTATAGGAAGCAATTCAATTCCTTGGCAACCTTACAATGAATAAAATTATGTGTACTACCTGAATCAATAAGCACTATTACATGTTTCTTCCTTATATCTCCTTCTATCTTGAGAGTTTGATGAATTTTAATTCTTGCCAATCCATTACAGTATATGGTCAGATTCATTTATTCTTCCTATTGGGTTTGTTCTTGGTGTATATCCTCTTCTTTTGAAGTTTCTTGTTCTTTTCCTTCCCCCTCTTCACAATCTATGTAAAATAATTTATGCTCAACACACTTATGACCTTTAGTGTATGTTCTATCACAACTATAGCAAAGCCATTTTTCTCTTTTTTCTTCCAATTGTTGTGGCATCAACCTTGTAAGTTGTGGAAGTCTAGGAGTAGCTACACTTCCATATTTATAGTTCTAAGTGGTAGCCTTCCTTCTTTCCATAATTTCTCTTTCAATTTTTCTTGCCAACCGAAAGGCCTTCTCAAATTTATGAGGTTCCCAAAGGCGAACCTCATGTTGGATGTTATCCTTGAGAGTCCCTACGATGACATCAGTCCTATGTTCCTCTGGAATATTATTTACCCTTATATTCAATTTTTGGAAGTGCTCAATGTGCTCCATCATTGAACCCTTTTGTTTGAGCTTTATCAATTGGCTAAAGAATTTGTTGCTTTTTTTATCACCATAATGTTCTATTATTTCCTCCATAAAAATTGAGCAAGTGACAAGTGCTTTACGGGAACAAAGCCATCGATACCATAAAAACGGATTTTGTTCTAAATACAATGTTGCAATGCATACCTTTTGTGTGTTTTGCATATTATAGAGCTCAAGGTATTGCTCCATTTTAGTATCCATGTTGATGCAGGAGCATTAGCTCCGAAAAACACCCTGTATTTTATTTAAGCTAGGGGGTTTCATGTTTTGAAGAAATATTAAATTTCATGTAAATATTAATATTAATTTGAGTGATTAATTATATTTTAATTAATTATTTTTGAGAATTTATAAATGTTTCCAAACAACTGGAAACATGAGAGAAATTAGTTTCAAGATAATTTAGAATTAATGATGGAGCCTATGTTGGAATTAGTTTCAAAGTTTTAGGGATAAAAATCTATCTTTTAGGGATGTTGAGAGATTTAGGGATTTGTTGAGATTTTAAAGGGATAGAACTCAATTTAGTGCATTTTTAATTTTTATAAATTAGAAGGCCTCAAAGTAAAATAAGACAGATAGAATAGAATAGTGAGAGTGGTTGAGCGCAGGTTTTGAACAGCCAAGGCTGTAAGCCTCTGGGCAAATTGTAAGGGCCTAAATGTTGAATATCTGGCGAGGAAGAAAAAATTGTACGTAATTTCGGGTTGTTTTATATGAAAGTGTTCTTCCAAAGTTATATGTGTGAATCGATTGATCAATTGCGGACATTGATGTTTCAAATAAAAGTGCGCATGAGAACTCTTGGTGAAATTATAAATTTAAAATCGATTTTGTGAATCTGAGTGAATGAATGTGAACCTTCAATTCTATGTGGTGTTACTATGTCTGAAATTTGACAGGAAAGCATTGAATAAGCTTTGTAAACAAAACTCTGCACTTAAGTTAGAAAAATTGATGTTGTTAATATTGGCATTCAGTTGTAATGGCTTGCAAAACTCATTAATTATAAATCGGAAGCATAAGCACATTGAAGAGCTGTAGCATTGGCAAAAACGCTGGTGCAGATGAATCGATGAAGATCTGCGAAGGAGTAATGAAATCCGATTTTTAATTCACATATTCTGTGTTGTTAAATTGATTGAAATCAGGTGAAAGGTTCACACGGTTTTATGGAGACGAGAAGTGCTGCAATCTAAGATTTTAAGCCACGAATTTGATATTGTTTGAATTGCAATTCATACCAGTGGAAATAATTTAGGTTCGAGCGGCTAGAGGAAGGAGATAATTTGGTGCGGCGTCCAATAAGCAGTCGTATTAACAGAAAGCGCTCCTTGAGATGAATGAAACTTGGTCTAATTAAATTAACAATGTATTGGCACAGAAATCGAATACTGAAAGATTCGATTTGATGAAATGGGATGTGCAATGGTGAGTGAAGCAGTTTTTAGATGGTGATCACGGTGGAATTCGGAGTTGGACATAGATGTGGACCGCCGATGTTTATAGAGTGGTTGTTTTAAAGGGTTTCAAACGCTATTTTAACGTGGATGCTGAAAGGAGAAACGATGGAGTTACCACACCAATTAGTGAGAATGAAAAATACTCAGAAGAGGCAGAGTCTACGCGCGTGAGTTGAAGAACGAATCAGATTCTTGATCAAAGTAGCCTTGTGAAGCTGAAGAGCGAATGCATTCAGAAATTATGGTTTTCGAGATTACTAAATGTGGAAGCACAATGATTATCCACTGTGGAAATGACAGGTATGAAATTTGGATTCAATTGCTATCAAAATATTCTATGGAGTGTGCTGTCATGCGCTTGGTGAAAGGCGCACATATAGATTAGCAAACCTGAATCCAAACAGTGGTATAATTTTCCAATTGAGTTTAAAAGCATGTACAAGGATATAAGTTTCCAGGTTGAATATTAAAAGTAAGGGCACACTCTTTTAATTGAATCCTGTCATATATGAATATTGGTGATTAAATGATAAATGAGTTTTATTGGGTGATTATGGGAGCATTTGAATATTGAGCTGATTGATAATTTGATGCTTGAGAAAAATCTGTGAAAGATAGCTTCCACAGTAGAAAAGTGTATGAAATTGCTCATATTGGAGTGTTAATTGGGCAGTGATTGCAATGCATTCTTAAATGCATAGTATTCTTTGAAGATTCTAGGGTTTGCAGGCCCTGCCTGCATCATGTAGGCAAGGGAGATCAGATTCTAATCTGACAGTCAAGCAAACAGAGTACAGCTAAATGAATGAAGAATCGTGCAGGTATTGTGTTTGTTTAATTTTGAATTGAGTTTCACTGACAAAAAATACATTGAGGATTGATGGTTGCAGCAATGAAGTATCTCAGCAAAGGAGATCAAGGGATAGTAATGAAAGAAGTTGTTAATGATTTTTGAGTGGAATAAACTCAACAAAGAAGGAATTATTGCTGACAGCTGAAGTTTGCCAGATAAAGCCAGAAGATTGGAAGAGAGGATCAGATTTTAAAATTTGATTGACAGTAGTTGAATATCGAGAAATTGTGCAGAGGAAGCATAAAGATTTGCTGAAACAGATTTGCAGGAATGATGAGATTCTGAAGGTAATTGAAGTGCAGGTGAATGGAAGGACAAGATAAGATGAGATCTTGGAGGTAAGATGATATGGTTTTATTTGGATTTGAAGAATAGAATATTGTAGTCTTCTCATTGAAGTATTATTGCAACTCCCAAAAGGCAATGTGGTTAGAATTGCTAACAAATAAAGGAAGCTGGTGAAAGTTTCTAAGTGAAAACATAGATGTGGCAGAACCTTGAGGAATTCCAATAGATATTGGATAAGGATGACAGTTGCGTTCTTTGAATATACAGATGAGTTGAAGCCAGAAAGAGCAAATAGAAGTACTCAAAGGAGGTTCCAGAGATAGAGAACCAATTGCTTGCCAAAAGACTGAGTGAGGAGAGCTTGGTGAGGTAAGTGGCGGCAGGACAGGACTTGCTGCTGAAGAGGCTTTAGTGCAACTCATAGTAAAGTGAGTGAGGAACTCATAGAGATGGAAAGGATGATGACTAGTGACAGTCGTAAGATAGGTTCTGAAATAAACCACAGCAAAGGACAAAAGAAGAAGGATGCCAAGGCAATTGGAATACAAAGATAGTTAAGCAAAGATGAATATGAGAGGGAGAAGGCTGAGATAGTAGTTCAGCTTGAGGTGTTAATGGAGATGTTGCGAATAAATGAGGTAGACCAGAAGCATGGTTATGTCATGAGAAAGAAGCTGAAGTGGCAGAGGCTACAAGAGAAGAAGAATCATCAGGTGAATATGCAGTTGATAAAGGAACTAAGGGAACTTGAATAGGTTATTGATGCCAAACAGAGGATAGAGAAGCTCGAAAGAATTGAGCTACAGCAAAAGGAAGATGCTGAAGAAGATCTTGAAGTTTCGATATCTGAACCAGAAAGTGGACCATTACTTTTTGAAAGTGATGAAGAGCTAGAGGAGTTGAATCATATGAATGATTCGAAGCAGCAGAAAGACTTGATGACTAAAGCATTAAATAATACCGTAGGGTCTTGTGATTTTAAAACTAATGATTTGTGTATGATTGCAGGTTTGGAAGAAGATAGACAGTTTTTAAAAGTTGTCAAAGATGTGAAAGAGTACCCTCCAGAAGATGAAAGTTTTGAAGTAGAATATGATAAAGAGGCTGGGAAAGAATCAGTTCACTACAATGGACAAATACTGGAAGACATCATTGAAATAGATGATGAGAAGGGGAGACTAGCTGACAGTCTCAAGAGTTCTTTGAGTTTGGATCAGCATACTGATATGCTAACAGAAGAAGAGAAATCAACGCAACATACTGAAGTGTTGCTAAAGGGAAAAGAGGTATAGAGGCCTTATATTTTTTATTATAATGATTATATTATAATTGAAGATGTTGTTGCAGATGCTGGAACATGTTTGGCACAGTTGGATAGCCAAATGGAAGAAGGAGAGGAAGCACATCTACTGAAGGATGTTAAGGAGAGACTGCTGAAGAAGGATGACAAAATAGTTGTCATAAATAATAATCAAGAAGAAGTTGACAGATGCAGAAAACAAAGGCAAGAAATTGTTCTAAAAGACAATGTAGCAGCAGCAGAAAAGGTGCAAAACAACAGTAAGGGTGAAAAGGAAGCGATCAAAACAAGTGAAGAACAAGCAAGAATGAGAGTTCAGCAATCAAGAGATGGAAAAAATCAGCAGGCAGAGGATATACTGGACAGAGAAATTGAGTTGATAAGGAGGTTAATGATGAAAATGTCTCAGAGAAAGACAGTAGCAAGAAAGAAAAGGAGTGACAACAAGAGGAAGACAGTAGCAGATCTTGAAGGCAGAGAAAGTGGAGCATTACAGCACAAAATATGGAAACCTGGAGGACAACAGCAGAGAACAACAGCGGTAAAGCAATTGACAAGCAAGGAAAGATTACAAAATAAAATTTGGGATCCAGGAGGAAATAATTATCCAGACTTATGACTAGGTGGTCATGAATTTTCTTACATGGGGAGTCTGATGCAGGAGCATTAGCTTCGAAAAACACCTTGTATTTTATTTAAGCTAGGGGGTTTCATGTTTTGAAGAAATATTAAATTTAATGTAAATATTAATATTATTTTGAGTGATTAATTATATTTTAATTAATTATTTGTGATAATTTGTAAATGTTTCCAAACAACTGGAAACATGAGAGAAATTAGTTTCAAGATAATTTAGAATTAATGATGGAGCCTAAGTTGGAATTAGTTTCAAAGTTTTAGGGATAAAAATCTATCTTTTAGGGATGTTGAGAGATTTAGGGATTTGTTGAGATTTTAAAGGGATAGAACTCAATTTAGTGCATTTTTAATTTGTATAAATTAGAAGGCCTCAAAGGCAAATAAGACAGATAGAATAGAATAGTAAGAGTGGTTGAGTGCAGGTTTTGAACAGCCAAGGCTGTAAGCCTCTGGGAAAATTGTAAGGGCCTAAATGTTATCTGGTGAGGAAGAAAAATTTGTAAGTAATTTCGGGTTGTTTTATATGAAACTGTTCTTCCAAAGTTATATCTGTGAATCGATTGATCAATTTCTGACATTGATGTTTCAAATAAAAGTGCGCATGAGAACTGTTGGTGTAATTATAGATTTAAAATCGATTTTGTGAATCTGAGTGAATGAATGCGAACCTTCAATTCTATGTGGCGTTACTATGTCTGAAATTTGACAGGAAAGAGTTGAATAAGCTTTGTAAACAAAACTCTGCACATAAGTTAGAAAAATTGATGTTGTTAATATTGTCATTCAATTGTAATGGTTTGCAGATAGTGTACAGTTTGAAATGAATGTAATTGCCAAGGGTTGAATGGTAATCCAAAACCCATTAATTATAAATCGGAAGCATAAGCACATTGAAGAGCTGTAGCATTGGCAAAAACACTGGCACAGATGAATCGATGAAGATCTGCGAAGGAGTAATGAAATCTGGTTTTTAATTCACATATTCTGTGTTGTTAAATTGATTGAAATCAGGTGAAAGGTTCACACGGTTTTATGGAGATGAGCAGTGCTGCAATCTAAGATTTTAAGCCACGAATTTGATATTGTTTGAATTGCAATTCATACCAGTGGAAAGAATTTAGGTTCGAGCGGCTAGAGGAAGGAGATAATTTGGTGTGGCGTCCAATAAGCAGTCGTATTAACAGAAAGCGCTCCTGGAGATGAATGAAACTTGGTCTAATTAAATTAAAAATGTATCGGCACAGAAATCGAATACTGAAAGATTCGATTTGATGAAATGGGATGTGCAATTGTAAGTGAAGCAGTTTTTAGACGTTGATCACGGTGGAATTCAGAGTTGGACAGAGCTGTGGACCGCCGATGTTTATAGAGTGGTTATTTTAAAGGGTTTCAAATGCTATTTTAACGTGGATGCCGAAAGGAGAAACGATGGAGTTCCCACACCAATTAGTGAGAATAAAAAAAATGCAGAAGAGGCAGAGTCTATGCGCGTGAGTTGAAGAACGAATCAGATTCTTGATCAAAGTAGCCTTGTGAAGCTGAAGAGCGAATGCATTCAGAAATTATGGTTTTCGAGATTACTAAAGGTGGAAGCACAATGATTATCCACTGTGGAGATGACAGGTATGAAATTTGGATTCAATTGCTATCAAAATCTTCTATGGAGTGTGCTGTCATGCGCTTGGTGAAAGGCGCACATATAGATTAGCAAACCTGAATCCAAACAGTGGTATAATTTTCCAATTGAGTTTAAAATAATGTACAGGGATATAAGTTTCCAGGTTGAATATTAAAAGTAAGGGCGCACTCTTTTAATTGAATCATGTCATATATGAATATTGGTGATTAAATGATAAATGATTTTTATTGGGTGATTATGGGAGAATTTGAATATTGAGCTGATTGATAATTTGATGCTTGAGAAAAATTTGTGAAAGATAGCTTCCGCAGTAGAAAAGTGTATGAAATTTCTCAGATTGGAGTGTTAATTGGGCAGTGATTGCAATGCATTCTTAAATGCATAGTATTCTTTGAAGATTATGGGGTTTGCAGGCCCTGCCTGCATCACATGTTATCTGATCCTTCTCTTCAAACAATCTCATATCTACCTTTGGAATATGGTGGGTCTTAAATCCAACATTAAAATCTATGAAATCATGATTAACATTTATTTTGTTCTTATCATGAGTTTCCTCTACTACCTTTTCGCCATTAGGAAGATTTTCTTGTAGAAATTTTTCCAAACCTTCCTTCAAACCTTGCATGTATTTCTTGAAATCTTCTACGTTGCCTTCTATGCCACCAATCTTACCTTCCATGCCATCCATATTAGCTTTCATTACATCCATGTTAGCTTCCATGTCATTCTTCAAGCCATCCATTTTATCTTCCATGCATTTTTTCAAACCATCCATCTTAGCTTCCACTTCATTGTTTATTACTCTTTGCGAGAGAAAATGTTTTGCACTTGGTCTCGTAATTTTCATATATATCATGTTTCACTTCTTCCTATTCATGAGTCATAGTAGATCCTTATGAGGGATTCATGGGTGTTGAATTCCTTTAAGGGGGGATTTTGGAGCCCAATACTAATATATATGCTTCAATATTCCCTTCGGATCACTTCAAACTGATTTTTCAAACAAGACTAATGAATTTTTTTAAGACAAATACACATGTTTTTATTTATTTTGAGGAGCTCGATATTGAAACTGATGTATATATGTAATTTAGGATCCCGAAGATCTTATATTTGGTCCTTTAGTAGCCCCCTTAATCTTCTTTCCAATGACACAGGTCCGACCTCATTTGGATTCTTCAAGGCAAAGTCAAGCCCAATCTCCCACAATGTCCTAATTATGGATTAGTTCAGTAAAGTGAACTTGTACGGTGTGCCACGTGTCTGTTTTTCCTCCTCGAGCTCTGAAATCGATACACAGGAAACCACAGTTCATTCACTTTTTGTGAATTTTTACATAATTCCAATCTGATGCTCAGAGAGAGAATTATGAGGATTTTTCCAGGGTCACCTCTTTCATATGAAATTCGAGAGCCTGCAAAAACCCTAACTTCCATAGATAATATCTCCAAAAATTTTGCGAACCAATATCTGAAATGTGTTGAACCCATAGTTAAACTAAGAAGGGGGGGGGGGGGGAATCAAATTAATGCATTCATGGTATTTTAAAACTTTCTTTTACACTTATTTACACCTTCATTTTATGATCAACTTAATGTATAATGGAAAAAAAATATTAATAAGTGAGAAGCAGGTATTAAGCATATTAAATACAAAATATCAACACATAATCATCATGCACATAGACAACAGATATAATTGGAAACCCATAATGGAGAAAACCACATCTTATTATCGTTGTGATGCAAAGGCAAGCTCCAACTCCCTCTGACCACTGATTTTCTGTAGGCTCCAACATACAGGAGGCTACTACCTCAATTCTGCAAGCTACAAATTGCAAGGAAGCTCCAACTCCCATCTATTTTCTGCAGGCTACAACGCACAGGAGGCCCCTACCTTAGCCAGCTACAACTGGACATCTATCAAGCTACAATTTGATATGGAAGCACCAAATTCCTCACTCTACTATAAAATCATATGCTGATTTACCTATATATCAGCTCTGTTTTTATCCTTCTTCACTGATGTCCTTCCAGCCTTCATATCTACTTTAAATCATCTCTGGATCTTCACAGCTTCTCTATCTGCTCCTTCTTCTTCTTCCACTCTCTAACGTCTCTATGCATATCACAATAACATCATTTATAGAGATCACTTCATAGTTGTTTGCATTCCATATGGGAATATTAAATGAACAGGTATGATTCTTTGCCTTCCACCTTCTCATTTCGTCGCTTAACACATTCAGGATGTTACAACTCTATGTACTCATTACAGTATTGCATTGGAGTTTTCCTTTACCTACGAAGACCTACCTTTGCATCAAAAACAATATCAAAATAAATAATTGATTTACAGTAACAATCAATTATTTACTCAATCCATTAGTTTCTTCGCTTTGTTGTGCGTTTGTCCTCCTCTCCTTGCTATCCTTGTGTTTTTTTTTTTTTTTCTGTCGTTATATTCCAACTTTTCTACATAACTGCCCTTTTCTTTTGTTTCCCAAGTCTTTTTCTTCCACGTTCAACCTTTTTTTTTTCCCTACTGCCACAACACTATTCTGCACGAGCTCTCGGTCCTTTGTTATGCATTCATGTCTTTCTTTTGTGACCTGTGGGATATGGCCCACATAAAACTCCCTATTAACACAACGGATTATTACAATTATGAGTTTTATCAACATACATACGTTGAACGATCAAACAACGCATATGTATAACATACATACGTTTTTCGATCAAACAATGCATATATATAACATACATACGCTTAATAATAAAAAAACACGTATATACATGGAATAGGGCGTATAGGGTCCTACAATACCTTGAACCAATCACAATACAATGCAAATACTTGCCTGCAAGTTTCCAATTCTACTGATAGCGCTAAACCATAAACCATGTCATCTGCGATACTCAATCATCCGCGGTGCTGACACGTGGAATCCCTTAATCACATCACATCCTTTGATTCTTACCGCATCACAACCAGAATAATATTCTTTATGACATCTTGAAGTTACAGTCTATTTCTTGCTGGATGTGATGTCGCACAAGGTTGACATGTGTTCCTCCATTTCACATCGCAAAAACTTTAACTTACCTTGTGGTCACCTTCATACTTTCCCTTAAGCATTGTGATGTGCGGTATGTGGGAAAGGTCCACATCATCATGCCATGTCACCCTGCCATGTCACCGCCACGTCACCTTTACATGTCATCATACATTTTGGTGACCTGTGGGGTCGGGGCCATGTCATCTGCCACGTCAGCTTGCCGTGTCACTGCCATGTCACTACCACATCACTACCACGTCACTTCCACGTCATCGCGACGTCACTGCCACATCATCTTTACGTCACTGCCATGTCATCTTTGCATCACTACCACATCATCGTTACGTCACTGCCTATACTTCGCAGTTCACATATTATAACAGTTTAAATTAGTGGTTACTTCTATTTCGTGCAATTTGTGATATTGCGTCGTGCCACCACGTGTCCCTTCTCCACTTCGCATCGCAACCAAAAGAACTTACCTTGCACTAGCCTTGATACTTAACTGCTAAACTTTGCGATTTGTGCTTTTGATCTCTGTCGATGTGATCGTCACCATTGATCTCCCTAGATCTACGGTGCTTGTTGCTGCTCACACTTCCAATTGGTTTCTACATCACTTACCTTGTGATGAATCTTATTCAGTCATTTATTTCCTTCCCTTCTGTGATCTAATCCCAACCGTCCGTTCGCCTCCCTTGGAATTATTCAAAGAATTCTCTGCCTTAGTCGTTTTTTCATTTGTTACACTGTCCCGCTCTGTAACTCTGGCTCTCGCTACTCTCACATCTTCTTACTTCTGATATGTGTAAGATCTCTATTCGTCATTGTGCCTAGTAAATCAGATTGCCTTATGTTGTGAGTTGAAGCCATTCGCTGCCTCTCTACTTCATTAGTTGCCTTTGCTGCATTCGTCCTCTGTTTTCTTGCTTCCTTTCATGACTTCAACCACTTTTATGCCTTTCCTGCCTTTCGCTGCCTTGGATGCCTTTCTTGACTTGACCGACTTTGCTACCTTTCACTGCCTTGGCTGCCTTTCTCGACTTGACCCACTTTGCTGCCTTTGCTGCTTTTCGCTGCCTTAGTTGCCTTTGTTCTTTTGCTACTTCTTTTTCTTAAGTAGTCATGCTAAAGCATCTCCATGCTACTCCTTTTCTTCTTTTTCCATCCATGAAAATATTTCCAATAGTCTCCCCCTTTGTCATTGATGGAAATACTCCAATACTTCCTTTAGGAATTCCTCCCCCTTTCATTCTGAGAAGTGTCTTTTCTTACTCTGCTTGCTTTTCACGATAGCCTTTCTTCTTCTGCTTGATTTTCCTCCCCTTTGACATCAATGGCAAAGGGTTGCACATTTCCCAGTGTAGATTCTATCTTTTCATCTCCTCTCTCTTCTGACTTTTGATGCACTTCTGACACAATACTCTGATCTTGAGGACCTGTATCAGACACTGCTCCATTGCTCTAGCTCTTCTGTGAAAAATTTTATGGGCTGATCTACCCCTGGAATGATGCTTTCTTGTATGACACTAATTATCACTTTTCTACTACATAGTTTATGTTCCTTGTATTACAAATTTTTTTTTTTTCATTTCTAATTTCTGATCATATTAGAGAGTATCCTCTATAGACACTACCCATAGTTTGTCTCTTAGATATTCGAATGGTTCTTTAGCAAGAGGTTTTGTGAATATGTGTGTTGTTTGTTCCTTTGTTGGTACATACTCCATATTTACTATTTTATGTGCTACTTCTTCTCTGAGGAAGTGGTACTTTATTGGGATGTGCTTTGTTTTCGAATGAAGTAATTGATTTATTGATAGACCTATTTCACTTTTATTGTCACATTTGATAGAAATTGGTTCTTTGATGCTTACCTTCATGTCTTGAAGATTTTGTTTCATCCACATGACTTGTGTGCAACAAGCTTCTGCCGCTATGTATTCTGCTTCTGTTGTAGATAGAGAGACAAAAGTTTTCTTCCTGCTTAACCATGCCACCACACTTTCTCCCAAATAAAATACACCTCCACTTGTGCTTCTCCAATCATCCACACAACTGGTCCAATCTGCATCTGTATATGATGTCAATGTGAAGTCTTTGCCTTTTGGATACTATAGGCCATAATGTACAGTTCATTGCAGATATCTAAATATCCTCTTGATTGCTAGCAAGTGGTTTTGTTTTGGTGCTGCTTGATATCTTGCCACAAGTCCTAATTCCAACATAATGTCTAGTCTAGAGCCAGTTGGGTATAGTAGACTTCCTATCATAGACCTATAAAGTCTTTGATATACATCTTTGTATCCATCATCGGCACATAGCTTGCATCCAGGGATCATGGCAGTTGACACAGGTTTTCAGTCTTCCATTTGGAACCTTTTCAAAATGTCCCTTAAGTATTTGTCTTGCGAA
This sequence comes from Pinus albicaulis, assembly GCA_034641835.2. Lineage (NCBI taxonomy): Eukaryota > Viridiplantae > Streptophyta > Pinopsida > Pinales > Pinaceae > Pinus > Pinus albicaulis. Next base: position 1,272,536,100 of record CM076579.1, read on the forward strand.
ATGAATATTCCTACGTTCTTTTGTAGAATCTAAAGTCTTGAGTAGAAGACGCGCTCTCCAATCATGGATGTCTCAAATTCTGACTTCATCTCTTCTGCAAATCCTTTTTCTACCTCATCTTTATTGCTACCAAACATGATGTCATCTATATATACTACTACAATTAAGAGTTCATGTTCATCAGCCTTAATGTACAGATTTTTGTCTACTCCTCCTTCCTTGAAACCCAGGATTTGTAAGTATTTGTCCAGCCTAGAATACCATGCACGTGGAGCTTGTTCGATACCATATAATTCTTTCTTTAATTTGCACACATAGTCATGTTTATCTGTTAAGGAAAATACTTCATGTTGTTCCATGTAGACTTCTTCCTATAGATCTCCATTTAAGAAGGCAGACTTCACATCCATTTGATAGACCTTTAAATCATGATGGCATGCAAAAGTGAAAAAAATCCCGATCGCTTCCATTCTTGCTACAGGGTAAATGTTTCCTCATAATCGAGTCCTTCAATTTCAGAGTATCCCTTGCATACAAGTGTGGCTTTATTTCTGATTACTTGACCTTGTTCATTCATATTATTCTTGAAAATACATTTTGTGCCAATGACATTTTTCCCAATGGGTCTTGGAATTAACTCCTAGGTATTATTCTTTTTGATTTGGTCTAGTTCTTCATTCATAACATTTACCCAATTTTTTTCCTTCATGGCTTCATCCAATTTTTTTCATTGATGGCTTCATCAAAATTCTTTGGTTCTATCTGTGACAACATGGTTAGTTACACTTCCTCCATCTGTTTAGATAGTTGTCTTCTAGTCTGGACTCTTGCACTCTTGTCTCCAATGATTTGATCTTCTGGATGGTTCTTATGAGTGTGTCTCGAGGGACCTTTTGAGTTTAATTCAATATATTTTGTTGTCTTACTATGTTCTTGATTTTCTTGATTCTCATCTTCACGATCAGCTGGAGGATTGGTGCAACTTGTGCTTCTTGTTCTATTTGGTAGATCTCTGTTGAATCTCACACCAATGCTTTCCACTATTTTATGTAGTATTTTGTTGTAGCACATGCATCCCTTACTCTTGGATGCATATCCCAGGAATATTCCTTCATCAAATCTTGCATCATAGTTCCCCAATTTTTCATCATTATTATTTATGAAAAATTTGCTACCAAACACTCTAAAGTGCTTTCTTGATGCTATTTTACCATGCCATAATTCATATGGGGTCTTGTCACAATCTAGTCTAATATGAGCTTTGTTAAGAATATGAACAACTGTGTGTACTAATTATGCCCAGTAGGTTTGGGGAATGTTGATTTCTTGCATCATTACTCTAGAAATCTGTGGTACTGACCTATTTTTCCTCTCTGCTACTCCATTCTACTAAGATGTACCCGCAATTGTGAATTGTTTCTTTATCCCACATTCATTACATGGGTCTGCAAAGTTATCCTCTATGACTTCAACTACTCTATCTAATCTGATGCACTTCAGCTTACATGTAGTTTGATTTTCTGCCAGTGCTTTGAAGACCTTGAATTTCTCAAATGCTTTGGATTTATATTTAAGAAATTCCACCCATGTCAATCTGGAAAAATAACCTATTATCAACATGAAATATGATTCTCCACCTGGTTCATTAGTTCTTGATGTTCCGCACAGGTCCATGTGTACAAGCTAAAGTGGCTTACTTATAGATAGATGATATTTAGCCTTGAATGACGTGCGATTTTGGTTTCCCAGTTGGCAGGACTTACAAATGGTATTTGAAGGCTTCTTAATTGTAGGGAAATCTCTGACTGCTTCCTTCTTGCTCAGTTTGATTATGTGGTCAAAGATTATATGTCCCAATATTCTATGCCATAACCATGATTCATCAAGCTTTCTGATCTGGCATGCTTCATTATATCCTTCTACTATATAGAAATTTCTCTTTGTTCGCACACGCTTGATCAAGGTATTTCCTATGGTGATAGAACTTACTTCACAATATTGGGACCTGAAAAGGACCTCACAGCCTTTATCACACATTTGACTGACACTTAGCAGATTTTATTTCAGACCATCGAGAAATAGTACATCATGAGCCTCTCCTCTTTCATTGTTAAGGCTGACTGAGCCTTTTCCCTTGATTTTCCCTACTTTATCATTGCCAAATGTTACATTTCCATAATTATTTTCATCAAAGGTTATGAACTTGCTTCAGTCTCTAGTCAATGTTTTGAGCACCCACTATCCACATAACATTGAATTTTCTGATCTTGGGCTATTAGAACTAGATCACACTTATTTAGCTTCTTTCTCCATTGCATGCAGTGTTAGTTTTGTAACTTTCCTGAGGATATGGACCACAATATTTAAGAGGAAATTCGTGAGACTTGTTCCCAAATTTATGGTAGCTAAAACACTTGATTGTATTTATAAAAGGATTATGATTACGAGAGACTCCACCATTGTTCATAATTACCCTTGCGTTTCCATACACCAATCTCTGTATATATGTTCTACACTCCCTGGATTTCTGACCGAACCCTTTATAGTAGAAAAAATACCTATAGAAGTAATATATGTATCTGGTAGAGAGAGTTGATTGAGGTAAATTTTTTGTTTGTTGCATATTTTGTTGGTTGGACTAGAGTTGCTTTATCTTACAATATGTCCAGGTTTGTGGCAGGTGAAGCAAGTGATACTTCTCATAGGAGGAAGGAATCTCCTTTGAAATCTTCCAAATTTTTTCCATTCATCATTAGGAGTGCATGAGTTTGTTGTAGTTGACTGTCTCTTCATTTATTTCTTTGTCACTTGAGGTTGCTGCTTGTTTCTAATTTTTTTGTTATATATCATGGTCTTGTTGTTTTCTAATTATGTGGATCCCCTTTTTGCTACTTCATTATGCTTTACAGCTTTTACAAAAATTATATTCTTGTTATCTTCTACCTTCGATTTATTCGTTTTTCCTTCATATCCTATCCCACCATTTATATGAGGAGGTCTTTGAGGATTAAGAATTTTGTCCAAATGACCAGAGATTTTCATTTGAGAAATATTCATACTTAATTCAATTTGTACCTTTTCTAATTTCTTCCTTAGGCTTACCACTTCTTCTTCTAGCTTTTCTCGCTCCTGATTTTTCTCTTTTATTTCTTTTTTTTCAAAATATCCTCTATTTTCTTTGATTCTTCTAGTTCAATCTTCAATTTAATAAGGTATTCTGAATCTGGTTCTGTCTTAGCATATTTTAAAAGAATCTCTTTCTATTTCTTACTCTTAAGTTTAAGTCTGCTTATTTCCTCCAGGGCACTAATTAGCTCCCCCTCAAGATCTACCTCACCTTCATCTTCAAATTCAAGGAGATTCTCCTCAAGCTCTTTCTTAGGCATCAAGATGAATTCTGAAGTTCCTTCTTCATTGGGGGTTTCAAATGAGCTTTCATATGCACTGTTGTCTTGTTGAACATAGAATGACCTTCTATTAAATATGTTCCCTTTCGGCCTATTGCTGAAATTGGCTTTCTCTTTCCCTCTTGACTCATTCTCCATTTTCTTATGATGACATTTAGATGTATAGAGCCCCACCCTTCCATAGTTAAAGCACTTAATGGAAGCTTACCTTTATACCTACCTCTTCCTTTCTCCAGTATTATGACAAATTTGGCCTCTTCTTCATCAAAGAAGGAGCATGTACCTCCCTTTTCTTCTCTGCACTTATCATCCATAAAGGCTGCCTCCCTCACATTTTACTTCCCTTGTGGAAGTCTCATCTCATAAGCTGTTAAGTTTCCAAGAAATTGGTTCGTGGTCAAGGTTTCCAAATTTTATGTTTCTTCTATTGCTGAAACCTTAGGGTTAAACTTGGGTGGTAAAGATCATAATATATTTTTCACAATTACACAGTCCTTAATGGGTTCTCCTAGAGCTTTCATGTTATTCAAAATTTCTGCAACCTTTAAGAAGAAACTAGCTATATCTTCATTTTCATTCATTTTTACATTTTCAAAATGAGCTCTATAAGTTTTTACATTTTCATTCATTTTTACATTTTCAAACAAAGCTCTATAAGTTTGCAGCTTGGCTATCTTCACCTTTTTATCTCCCTCATGTATACTTTCTAATGTCTCCCATATTTCTTTGGCAGCCTAACTGTGCATTACTTTGATAAATTTTGTCCCACACAAACCACTCAAGAGAGCATTCAATGATTTTGCATTAGCTATAGAATCTTGTTTGGCTTATTTCTCTGTTTCAGTATACTTTGGGGCATATCTTAATTCCATAGCAGTCCAAAGTTCTATTCCTAGCGACATTATGTACATCCTCATTCTTATTTTCTAGAAGGCATAGTTTGTGAAAATAAACAAAGGGGCTTTATTTGTTGAGTATCCTTCTAGACTAGCCATCTTGGGGACCTAGGATCTCCTTCTAGTTGTTAAATTGATACCGAAGGAACTATCTTTGATACCAACTGTTGAACCCTTAGTTAAACTGAGAGGGGGGGTGAATCAGTTTAATGCATTCATGGTCTTTTAAAAGCCTCTTTTACACTTATTTACACCTTCATTTCATGCTAAACTTAATGTATAATGGAACAATAATCTTAATAAGTGAGCCACAGGTATTAAGAATATTAAATATAGAATATCAACACTTAATCACCATACACATAGACAACAGATATAAGTGGAAACCCATAAGGGAGAAAACCACATCTTATTATTGTTATGATGTAAAAGAAAGCTCAAACTCTCTCTCACCACTGATTTTTTGTAGGCTCCAACCTACAGGAGGCTAGTACCTCAATTCTGCAAGCTACAAATTGCAAGCAAGCTCCAACTCCCATCTATTTTCTACTGGCTACAACCCACAGGAGGCTCCTACCTCAGCCAACTACAACTGGACATCTATCAAGCTACAATTTGATATGAAAGCAACAACTTCCTCACTCTACAATAAAATCATATGTTGATTTACCTAGGTATCAGCTCTGTTTTTCTCCTTCTTCACTGTTGTCCTTCCAGCCTTCATATATGCTTTAAATCATCTCTGAATCTTCAAAGCTTCTCTATCTGCTCCTTCTTCTTATCCCACTCTCTAACCTATCTATGCATATCACAATAACATCATTTATAAAGATCACTTCATATTTGTTTGCATTCCATATGGGAATATGAAATGAATAGGTATGATTCTTTTCCTTCCACCTTCTCATTTCCTTGCTCAACACATTCAGGATGTTACAACACTATGTAATGATTCTAGTATTACATTGTAGTATTTATTTTCCTACGGAGACTTGCCTTTGCATCACAAACAATATAAAAATAAATAATACATTTACAGTTACAATCAATTATTTACTCATCCCATCGATTTCTTTTCTTTGCTATGAATTTTGCTCTCTTCAGCTTGCTGTCCTTGCATTTTTTCTTCTTCTTTTTTTTCGTTATTTTCCAACTTTGTTGCATAACTACCCTTTCCTTTTGCTTCCTAAGTCTTTTTCTTCCGCGTTCAGCCTTTTCGTTTGCCCTACTATCGCATCACTGTTATGCACGAGCTCCCGGTCCTTTGTTATGCATTCATGTCTTTCCTTTATGACCTATGCGATATGGCCCACATAAAACTCCCTTTTAACACAGAGGAGTATTACAATTCTGAGTTTTATCAACATACATACATTTATCAATCATATAATGCACATGTATAACATACATACGGTTATGATCAAACATCGTATATATATAACATACATACCTTTAACATTCAAACAACACGAACATACACGGAACAGGACTTATAGGGTCCCATAGTACCTTGAACCAATCAAAATACATCGCAAATACTTACCCACAAGTTTCCCATTCTACCAATAGTGCTAAACCATACACCACGCAATCTGCGATATGCGCTTGTACACGATGTTGACATGTGGAATCCCTTTATGGCATCGCTTTGTTTGATCCTTACCACATGGAAACCAAAATAAAATGCTTTGCGATGTCTTGAATTTACATCCTATTTCTTATGGGATGCGATGTTGTGCAAGGTTGAAATGTGTCCCTCCATTTCGCATCGCAAAAACTTTAACTTAACTTTAGATCACTTTCCTACTATCCCTTAAGTGTTGCGATGTGCGGTATGCGGGAGAGGTCCACGTCATCATGCCATGTCACCCTACCATGTCACCACCACGTCACCTTGCCACATCATCATAAATTCTTGTGATCTGTGGGGTCTGTGCCATGTCAGCTTGCTACGTCACTGCCACGTCATCACTAGATCATTGCCACATTAGCTTTACATCACTTCCACATCATCTTTGTGTCACTACCACGTCATCGTTACATCACTGCCCGTACTTCATAGTTCGCAACTTATAACCGTTTAACTTAGTCGTTACCTCTATTTTCTGCGATTTGGGATATTCTGTCGTGCCACCACATGTCCCTTCTCCACTTCGCATCGCAACCAAAATAACTTACCTTGCGACAGCCTTAATACTTAGCTACTAAACTTTGCGATTTTCACTTTCAATCTCCACTTATGTGATCGTCACCGTTGATCTACCAAGATCTACAGTCCTTGCTACTACTGGCACTTCCGATTGGTTTCTGCCTCACTTACCTTGCGATGAATCTTATTTGTTCATTTCTTGCCTTCCCTTCTGCGATCTCATCTCGACCACCCGTTCGCCTCTCTTGGAATTCTTCAAATAATTCCCTTCCTTAGTCGTTTTTTCATTTTTTTACATTGTCCTGCCCTATAACTCTGGCTCTCGCTACTCTCCCCTATTCCTGCTTATGCTATGTGTAAGATCTCTGGTCCTCATTGTGTCTATAAAATCTGATTTCCTTCTGCTGTGTGCTGAAGCAGTTCGCTGCCTCTCTACTTCATTAGTTGCCTCTGCTGCATTCCATCTCTATTGACTTGCTGCCTTTCATGACTTGACCCGGTTTGTTCCCTTTACTTCCTTTCGTTGCCTTCGCTCCCTTTCACGACTTCACCCACTTTTCTGCCTTTACTGCTTTTCAATGCCTTAACTACCTTTTTTATTTTGCTACTTCTTTTCCTTAAGTAATCATGCTAAAGATTCTCCATGCTTCTCCTTTGCCTCTTTTTATATCAATGAAAAATATTTCCTTGAAGTTCCTCTGGAGTTCTGTTATAGCATCATTTCTCACCTTCATATGATTCATGATTGCTTATATGGCTTTGGGCACCCATTCCTACAGACTTGGACAAATTCACTTAAAAACAGTGTAAAAATCCCCATACGCGACTATGCCCGTACTTTTCCGCGTGTATACACGAGTCCAGCTGCACTTTTCCACGTATGCCATTAAAATGATTAAAAAATATATAATTATTCCCTATTTTCGGGCTGGGTTGATGGTTACTCAGGTAGTTCAACCACCCCAGCATGTGGCCAACTGTTTCCAACTGTTGAAACTACTTGGAGGGAGTATAAAAACCCCTCATGTGTATGGCCTAAGGGAGGGAGAGAATTTATTGATATTATACTCTGTTGGTATTCCCTATCCAAGTCTGATTCCCCGTGCCTCCTGCACTTTCCCAGTTCATTATAGGAAACCCTTGTTTCCTTGAGATGCACATCTCCCTATATGTCATCTCGTATGCACCAGCTTGGAAGGAGTCTTAGCGAGGCAAGGGCTGGACGGATCCGGACGACGGTCTGCTCGAAGGCCGTGGAAGGATCAGGTGATCTCTCCACTCGTTACTTTTGTACATGCTATTTATAATACAGAAGTACCATGTTGTTCCCGAAATATACGTGTTAGTGTATGCTTATATGTATGAGAAAATTGTTATTTAAGAATTCATTATGATCTATTTAATGTTTTATATGGATTACGCTAACATTTAGAGTAGATATATGATGTACGACCAGTTCTTCGTGCTTGTTTCTTCTTGTCTTTCAGGTTAAGAAGGAAGGACGATTGCTGGGGGTTTGGACCCCACGGGATCTACTTCAACCGTAGGACCTACGGGTAACTTTTTCATTCTACTCTATTTAGTTTTTCTGAACGTGCCTGGTTGTGTGAGTCCTTCTTAAGTAGCATGCCCCTGCTCTGTGGAGGTTGTAACCCAACGAACCTCTAGGGTGATATTCCCCGAAACAGAACTGGCGACTCCGCTGGGGATCACATTCTTGTGATTCTCCTATTGGGTTGTTTCAGCTGTTTGGTAGGATTCCAGCAGTTTTAACTTTCATTTGCAGTCCAGTTTACTTTCTTACAGTCAGTCTGAAGTCCTGGTTTCTTTTCCAGGCTTGTCCTTTTTGTTTTTTCATTATTTTCCTTTGCATACGCGCTTTTTTCTGCACACAGTCGCATATACAGGTAGGTTTGTCTAAAGGGACCCACGTATATGTGAGTTTCCCTTAGCACAGACGCGTATGCACGCTGGTTGCATAACTGTGAAGTAGCGTATACCTAGGCAGATTTTGAATTTTTGGGTTTCTTGACTTTTTGGTCCTTTCTGGCTGTGGAGACCTGTTCCTACAGTGTCTCTGTACTCTCTGGATTGTGAAGGAAGTGGTTTCTGGTCTTTTCTCTCTTTCGTTTGATTGAAAACTAGTCTTTTTGGCAAAGTGTTGTTTCTGGTGCTGGCACTTCTGGATTGAGTACCAAGATCGCTTTCTGAGCATTCTTGGCTGTTCTGCTTTATCAGAACAGAGAGCTCCTGCTCACTTAATCTTTCCTATCTTTGTGTTGTGCTTCGCATTACGATTTTTGCTCGTTTCTTGATTGGTTTTCTTGAGTTCAATAGGCTAGGTCTTGTTGCAACTTTTGAAGAGTTTTTCTTGCTTCTTCGAAGTTTTTGTTTGCGACGAGTTTGCACTATTTTTCTAGGCTGAGTGGCTGAGTTTTCTTGTCTTCTTTTGCTCTTATTGATCTTGCTACGAGTTAGCCTTATAAGGTTTGGGAGCATTGTTGAAGTTTGTGCTTGAAATTCAGTCTTGTTTGGTTTGGATTTTGATAGTTGTGCTTGGTCTTTTCAAGCTCTTTCTTTATAAAACTAAAAAGCTCAAAAAACATTTGTTTTGCTTTTTGTTTTTGCATTTCAAAGGCTTAAAAAACATTTCGTCTTGTTAGTTGCTTTTGTTGTTGCATTTTTGTTTTCGTTTCGACACATCTTTTGAAGCTTTTGTGAGGTTTCTTGCTTTTGGTTTTTAGCTTGATTTTGGGGAGGAGTTGTCTTTGATTTCTTCTTCTTGTTTTTGAGCGTTTTTTGGTGTCTTATATTAAGAGTTCTTGATTTCGAGAACTAGCTTTCTGGGCAACCAAGAAGAGTTAAAACTGAAGGAGCTTTTTGGGAAATTTTCACTCTGCTTTAGGAGATCTTTTGCATCTTAGGATTTGCATGCTTGTAGTGATTTGCATTAGGTGCATTTCAGCATTTAGTCAGTTTCTTAGTTTTTGTGAGTGTGAGTTTGCTATTTGAAAAGAAAAATACAATTTTTTTTAGTCTCGTAGAACCTGTATAGAGATTACTTTTCATCGAAAGACAATAACTGCATGTGCATGTAGTTAAGTTTTTATTAATTTCTTTTGCGTCAAAACACCATAAGTTTCATCTCCATATCCTTGTGACTTAACATAACAGCCCATTAAAATAAGCGATATAATTTAAAATCAACTAGCAAGTTTTCTAAGTGTCATACACCAACTAGCTAGGTTGTAGGGCCTTGGATTAGGTGAGTGGAGAGTTGACTCTCCAAGGCCGCTCAAACAAAACATAGAAGTTGATTAATTGAGCGAAATCCAACTCCGTTAGGTGGACCGGGAAAGCTCTCCTCCAGAGAGTCAAGCGCGAGGGGAAGTGAAGGCCGAGAAGAGAGATACCCCCTCTCTAATTTGCTGGATCTAACCTCAAGACCGTTCCGCCCGGCTTCTGACATGGATTGGTGCCCATAGTTGCCACTCCTAGGTTCCACATAGGTGACTGCGGGGGGGAATACCCGTGGTACCTGAGGCAGACGTCGCATCACTTTCAGCAGTACTTCTGGGGGGTGCCCTTGCGAAGCTTGGGTGCTTGAGCCGGCAAAGGTTGTCGTTAGGAGGTCGGCGTAACTATTTCTGATACCTTCGCTAGTTGTTCTGGGCCCTAATCATCCCAGACTGCTTTCGGGAGGTCCTATATTTCGCTTTCCTGTATTTTGGTGTCCGGTCCTCATCACCCGGAGCGGAAATACTTGGAGGCTGTTTG